>OX422141.1:110043874-110660165 GCA_949129095.1 Volucella bombylans
ATGAATTTGAAAGATGCTGTATTCCATAGGAGTCAAAAAAATGCAGAGTAAGGCTTTGCTTTAATCCCTTGTATGTCGAAGAGGATGCATTTTTGAACCCCTCGCTCTCCAGCGAATACGATTTTTTTCTCAAAATATCTTAAGAAATCTGCTCTTAAAGTTTTCGACACATTATCCGGAACACCCTGTATAAGGCCCTTATCATGGCTTCCATTTTCGTGCGGAGGAACAATGAGTAGAAGAAATCTTCGCGTTAGGTGGCATGCATAATGGAGGAAACCTCACCGCTGTAAGATACGCAACTTGAAACAGTTGGCAGAAGAACGCACCAACTGGAAACAATTTATTCGTTGAGCAACAGGTTAGTAGACTTTCAATTCCACCGTCTGTTCTAAAGGAGATCATTACACCCAATGCCGTATCTCTTTACACCAACTTTTTACGGGGAATATAGACGATTGCTATTGCTAACCAAAAAAACCTCTTAACTCCGCTGAAGCTTAAAATATTTCTACAGATTTCCTTATGAGTGGAAAAGTAACCTCCGCCAACAAATAAAAAACGGGGATTGTGAATGAATGAACAAAATCTCATTATCGTTGCCATCGGACGTCAAAAAAGGCAAACTTGGCCGACAGATTTAAAATTGAATTTCCTCTCTTCTGCTAGAATATACATGTATACCAACAGCGCAGTGTAACTTAAGATATTCCTTCCCTACGTCTGCCCAGATATCAATGTCGGTACAAGAAATGAAAGACGGAAGGATGTGCTCTCCTTCGTTCGTTTCCTTATCCTTACGTTACGTACATATGTTATGTCTATTGACAATTTTCTCCCTTCAAAGATGTCTTCTACTAAGTTGGCCTGATATGACAGAAACACAGTGAGCTCCAACTGAATTCGAATTTACCCACATCCATATCCAACCAAAAAAAAGACTCCCAATCAATGCTATCTAAGATACTCGTACTCCCTCATATAACATGACATTCGACGGAACTAATTATGAGTAGTTTCCGGGATATTCCCAATTCGACTTGTCCTGAAAAATTCAATTTTTAACTGACAATCCGATGTTTAGTCTCGACTTCAGTTGAAGAATGGAATTTAATTATCAGAGTTAATTGGGCAGTTGCAAGATTGACTTAGGCTGCAGCAGCTCATGAAAAGGAATTCCTCTAGAGATAGAGATTATTAAATTCGTTTCTCAAATAACTTCGGATCAAAAGTTCAAAATTTCATTGCTTCAGCAATTGATGGATTCTTTTTGTCGTTATGAGTACTCCATGCAGTAACCCGACTGTGCTGATAAAGGGTATACAATACGCATTACGCCAACGAGTCTATTAATTGTGCTGACCTTTTTAATTAATGAGTAAGTTTGGTATTTGGTTGGGCACCCCTGTTTTTGGTCATTGTCATCATGGCCACTACCACCACTAGTGTCACTGCTATTATCTTTTCCACCATCATCACTCTCCTCATCATCAGAAAAATGACTGTTACTCTGGGTGACCATCATGCGCTTGTACGCTTGTATCTTCTAATCTATCCTAGCACATGGGGCGCACGTAAAAGACAGTTTCCCTGTTGTAGAGATATGATCAATCACTGGGTATTAGAAAAGGCTCATAGTCGTTTGTTGATTTAGACTATTTGAAGATGTTTGTCATAAGGGTTGCACTAAGGTCAGGAGTGTATCTGAAGCTATGTACCTTTCATCGACTCTCCCTCAAATTCAGTGCTATATGAAAAGTATAATTCACAATTAATGCGCCCCTAATTAGTTTGAATGTGGGCAGTGTGCTAATGAGGGAATCATTTGTTAGCTTATGAAAGAGGCGACGGTCATTTGACTGCCCTTAATGAATTTAATTTAATTTACGAAATTAGTTACATACAAATACGTAAATGGATATGTAACATACGTGGATGTTATATTGGGTTTATACGAAGGCCGGGTAGAGCATAAAAAATTACTGTGGTGGTTCACATGCCCCAGTGAACAATCATCTAATTCAGGGGGCATTAATAAGTTGACCTGTCTTGTGGAATATCTGTCATCACGCTATCTGTATTCTCTTTTTTGTTTTATGTTGTTTTGTTAGGCTTGCATGCAAAGGGTAAAATATACTTGCACTTTCTTAGACCCTTGGGAGTCAGTGTACAATGTACATACTTTAACTAAATGTAATCCTATGAGAGGAAACAACGTTCATTATGGTCGTACAAAAAGGTCGTACACTAAGGCCTGCACTCACGAACATGAGTACTTTTCAATAAAATCTCACTTTCATAGCTGACGCACTGCCCTCCTCTCATTTACAGTCAATTGGGGACGTAAATGAGGCAGCGGATCAACTAAACGAAGTCATTATCTCATCATTCAAATGAAATTGCAAGTTTAAACGCAATATGGTTAAAAGGTGTATACCGTGGTAGAACACTCAACTTGAACAGATGCGTAAAATGGTGAGTTCAAATGAGATTCCTGGAGAATGAGCTTGCGAGAACCTGCAAAAACTTCCAGCAATCTGTCGTCTCCGAAAAGTTCTCTCAAAGGACTTTTCAAATAGCTTAGGTCTGTTACAAAAATAAGATGGTACAGCTAGTCGAGAGGGAACTCTAAAAATGCTACTAAAGGTTCATTTCGCAGACTCGACCCTTTCCAACAACACACACTATATCAATTCTGAAGCCACAAGCCTATCCTACGACTCAGTATAGGCAAAGTTAAATGGGCCATAAACTTATTTAAACCATATAAGACAATTTGATCAGACGGTATAATCCCAGCACTGATTCAAAAAGGTCTGGTAGAGATTCTTCCGAATTTAAAGGCTTTATTTAGGCATAGTTTCAACTGGGGTACATCCCACAAGCCTAGAAGGAGGTAAACGTAGTTTTTATCCCCAAATCAGATAAACTTAGCGAACTAATATACCTAAATATTTTCTACCCGAGAGTCTTACATCATTTTTTCTGAAAACAATGGAGAGATTTATCGATTTACATGTCAAGAACCTTTTGAACAGAAATTCACCTCTGCACCTTCACCAATATACATACAGGAAAGAAGATCCACTAAATTTGGTAACATAGATTAAAGAGGCCTACGGACAAAAGGAAATTACAATATATTCCTTCCTTGATATTGAAGAGGCCTTTGGTAATACCGGATATGAATCTATTTTGGAAACCATGTCCGAAAAGGGTAGTGACTATGCCACTAACCGTTGGATTAGAGCGATGCTCATAAACTGGAAAATCTCCAAATCTTCCGGTGAGACTAAAATTAAAGGTTATCCACAAGGATTTGTTTTTGTGGTCACTGGTCATTGATGACCTACTAATAAAACTTAGTAATCTGAGCTTTCAAACAATAGAATATGCCAACGACTTAGTCATAATAGTGAAGGGTAAACACCATAAAGACGTTTGCTATAAGATGCAGACTACTCTAAAGATAGCAAACGAATTTTGACCAGATCTTACTTAACAGTACAGTAACTGTTTACTCCATTGAAGTAAAATATGTATCTTGGAATGGTTCTCAATAAAAAAAACTATATTGGAACTCACATATGTATTAATAATATAATTACCAAGCGACTAAAGCCATGTGGGCTTGCCGCCCAAGCCGAGAATGATGAAACTACAAAAACCTCACGTCAAACTTTAAAGATATCAAGTAGTATGCGGATAGATCGAAGATGGACAGCGGGGTGGGTGCTGGTATTTTTGGACCAAACACCATAATATCACTACCAAAGGGGAAAAGTCCCAGCGTATCAAGCGGAAATTCATGCCATTCAGGTGTGTGACAATCTCATCCTCGAGTGTTCCCATCTATATACAATACTCATGGACAGTCAAGCAGCCAATAAAGCATTATGCTCTAATATCATTGACTCTAAATCAGTAATGCACTGCTTCAATACACTACAAGATCTCTCCCAGAAGAACAAAATAAAACTTTGGTGGTTATTGTTATTGTGGGTAGGTATTGACGGAAATGAAATAGCCGACAAACTCGCTACGAATGGCTCGGCTGATTCTTTTATCGGCTCTGAGTAGATCTGTAATATCATTTGTTCAGCCCGTACCCAAAATGACGAATCTTCTTCTCTCCCCTCCTACAGACCCATATCGCTTACGTCCCTTCTTTCCAAGGTCAAGGAAATGCCGATAAACCGTCAGCTCATGAAGTATCTTGAAACACGAAAACATCTCAATGACTGGCAGTACGGTTTTCGTACCATCAGATCCACTGGTGATTTGATGGCACGTCTCACTGAAAAGTGGAACCAACGTCTATACCAAGCAAGATAGTTGTACTTGATATTTCTAAGGCATTTAACAGAGTTTGGCATCAGACTCTGTTGCAACGCAACATAACATCTAAATAAAGATTTTCAATCAATTGCCGGGATAACTCCGTCAATAAAATGCCGTCAGCAATCGAACCAATTTTGGCAATGATGATAGTGGAGATCAATGCGTGAAGCAACTCGCAAAAGGTGCATAGGCAAAATTGTATGTTTTGTCTACGGCCTCAGTCACTACAAAGGAAAAACACAAGATAAAATGAAAAGTTGAATAGTTGCTTTGGTATGCACATCCTATTAATCGCCGATTGGGGAAATTAACTCTTAGGTCAATGACCGACGGATCAGTTACATAATAAGCTGGGACAACGCTAAACTACATCAACTGCGGAATGAAGAAGCAATGACCGAGATGCACTTTCAAGGCCATGACATTGATAGTTTTCGTTAGAGATAAAGTTTAAAACTGTGACACTCTCCAGTAGACCACCGAAAAGAAAGGTCACAATATAGAAAATATACCAGATTAATTCTCGAAGTTTGCTCGTTTCTACGCGAAATAGGCTCTTTTGTCGAAAGTGCGTACATTTTTGATCGACGACTCGCTTCTTCAATGGATTTGAAACTACTTTTCAGAACGTCCAATTCAAAGTTGTGTTGGATGGTTTCAAGTCTAATATTCACAAAATAAATAACCCAGGGTTGTAGGTTTCAAGCGATGTAGGAATATTTAATTACCGTATCTAGTCATGAGTTCCTACCTATACCTGCTAGATAGCATTCAAAACCGAGCGATAAAACTAATAGATGATACTAATATCACCTTGTCAATTGACAGCCGCGAACACCGACAAAATGTCTCCTGAGTCACCTTGTTCCATTGCTATTTCCACTATTTTCACTACCAGTGCTCCATCGAAATTGCCAGTAGCATTCCGTATTTTCAAACCTTCAATAGTAACACACGCCCATTTTCGGACGTACTCAGAAATTTTCGTGATTTCTTCCTAAGCCGTACAATTGGCGTACGGAATGCACTGCCGAGCTCTTTATTTCCTAGTCACTATAACTTGCAAATATTTAAAACCAACACACATCGGTATCCCTCTTTATTTCCTTGGCACAGTGTCCCGTGATTATAATCGTGCATTCAAACTTGGGTGGCCGTGGCTCAAGTGGTAGTGTTTTGGCTTCCCAATCGGACGATTCGGGGTTCAATGCCAGGCCGAATGACATTCTTTTTTTCAGGCAACTCAAATCTCGTGAGATTTAAATACAAATCAATTTACACTAATAATTTCGTCTCCCCATTAAATGTTGGATGCCACTGAGCCCAAACACTTTCTTCCTCTCTCTATCCCACTTTCCAAAACAAAAAAGAAAACTTTAGTATAAGCGTATATTGCTTTCTATTAGCCAAACGGCCCTTACTCTGGCAATTGTGTTAAATTGAATCAAGTGCACTTACTGGAACTCATCCTCCCTTTTCTGATAAAGAGGCTTGTAGGAGCAGTGGAAATAAGTGTGCATATTTCTAAAGCATTTTCTGCTAAGTTAAATCGTCTAAACCGCAAAAAAGGACCTCACTTTCGAGTAAATCGAGAAACTATGGCTATGGCGTATGAGTCGACGTACCTGCGATCGGGAATTCTACAAGGAAGCAGCACTTCCACCCCTTCCGAGAAGTAAATCACTTGAATCACAACAGTTACGAGAGATCTGCAAATAGGTCCAACGATAATTTTAACATTGGAAATCGATATAATAATTGTTATCATATATCATATGTTATCTTGATTTAGATAGCGATATCCGTAAGCGGCGTATACTCATCGGCAGTGTTTGTCTATCTGCAATACGATCGATCATTCATGGTCTCAATAAAAAAGCGAGGAAAGCGACTTTCACATAATACGCACGAAACGCAGTCTTTTTGCGAGAAGCATTTAGTAGTTTTCAAACTACTGCGGAGCTAGGCTGTGGTGAGGTCTATGTCTGCATGTTTCTCAGAGTGAAACCAAACAGCCAACCATTGTATTTTAAATGTCGCCCCATAACTTTCGCTCAGGCAGAACCCATTGTGGTCGTGAAGAAGCCGGACGGAAACCTACGCATGTATGGTAATTTTAATGTCACTATCAAGCTCCAAAGATCTATCAGGCTCGAAATATTCCACAACCGGCTAGAATGCCATAGATTGGTGGATAGACTACAGAAATGTAGGTTTTCAAAAACGAAATGGAATCCTAAGGCCACATCATAGAAGAAGCGGTTATTAGGCCGTTGGATTACATTGTCAAGATTATACGTGAGTATGAGTTAGCCAGGCCCAGAGATTTCAAAGGCAGCGTTTATATTTTAAATATTCGAGCAGTAATTGCTAAGTTTTCATTATCCAAAAGATAATCCACTACATTCAGAAGGCTTGGATCGATTGCCTACCCTACCCTCGCCTAGCTAATACTTTATTGCAGTATTTTCGAAGAAGGTCTTGCCTTCGTGAGTGTGGAAATCTTCTTATTTTAAACAGCGAATGAACAGCGGATTCTCATTCCAATTCAACTACTGCTAAATGTATTAAATAGCACTCCTATATCAAGACCCGAATGAAGCAAATGTCCCGAAAATAAATCTGGTAGCCCAATATTGATGACTTCATCACAAAGAAATATACCAACTATTCAAAGTCTGAGCACGCTTGGGAGCGTATTCATATATTTAATCTGTTTGGCCTTATCAAAGGGTTATGTGGCTAGTTATACGTCTACGGATATCTCAGGTGAACCACAATTGCACAAATACGCAAAAAATTTTACCGACCGTTTATCCCTCAACAACAAGGAAACGAAGTCAGAAAAGAGGAAAATCGAAGCTCAAGTACAAGCAGGCTGCTGGACCGGACGCCCTACTTGCCGAGACATTTAAGGCAGCGAGATAAAAATTTCGTAGATAGCATCCTCCAACTAATTCCCAAGATTTGATCGGAAGAAATCGAGCCTGAATAATGGAATCTTAACACTTTTTCTAAGATCCTGCCTGCCATCTTGTGTGAACATCTGTGAATACTTATCAACGATTTAATTGGCCCTATCAGTACGGTCTTTAACCCGGTAAGTCCACAATCGACCAAATATTTACACTACCACAGATTCTGGAAAAAAATCCATTAAGTCCAAATCAAAACTCACCACGTCTTTATTGCTTATGACAGCATCTATAGAGACGAGCCACACAGAGGCGTGTCTAGCCCAGATATCCCTGCCAAACTCAGGATGACAATGTCAACAAGAAGGGATCCACCACATTGATGAATCGGATAGAATGTCGCAATAGACAGATATAAATTTGTGGTAGGCAGGGAACTTTTATACCTTGTCTATGCTATTAAATCCGCTAATGATGGGTACGATTAACCTTTCACAAGTGCCTAATATGCATATTGTATTAGAATTGAATTATTATTGAATAAACTCTTAAAAGTTACAGCAGAAAGCGTTCAATTTACTTGTATGCAGATCTGCTTGAGCCTTGGAATGACATTTTCCTCAGACCTCTACAACCTCACTTTTCATTATCCATATTCGGTCTCTTGAAAAGAGCACAGACCTGTCTGAAATAGACTAAAGAGTATAAATCTTCACATTTAAGCAGAAACTAAACAAGACCAACGAGTTCTAAAACACTCTTATATCTATGTTTAGGCCGCATACTACTTTTGTTAAAAAAAAGGCGATCCTGAAAGCTTATACTCATTCTTTAAATGCACAAAGCCACATCATTAGATTCTCCTTAAACACATATTGTGCCTAATATGGTATCCAATTACTTTTCTTCCTAAACGTTCTTTACAGCAACAATTCCATCATTACCATACAAATTACCTTAATGGCATCAACGTTAATCAGGACTAATTACAGACTGAATATTTACGGCACACCTAGGTCGCGTATTAGGTGGGTACATGGTTCCACCGTATCAAGGCCATAATGCATCATGAGGAATAAATACCAAGACCAATCCCCTTCATCCAATGCGAAAGCCTTCTCCCTTTATCTCGCATTTAATCATTTCATAGTCCTGATTGTACAGAACTCAGATAGAACTTTAATCCCCCACCAAAGTATCCGCAAAATAAATTATTGTAATGTAGCAGAGTAGCTTTTTACCCAGAAAGAAAATACATTTCTCACAGCTCATCCTATTTGAAGACCTGTAACATAACTAGACGAATAAATCAGGAACTCTGAAATTTTCTTTATTTCGTCTGTATCCGTATACCTGCCAGTGAACCGTGGCGAGTACCAAAAAAAAAAAATATATATACAAAAAAAAACAACCGAAACAGTATCTCAAATTAGGCAGGTTTCACTTTTGAATATAAAGCCAGATACAATGTATACTCGTACCTTAGTTAAGGTCTGATGGCAGATATCATGAGACGGATACAAATGAAAAGAACATCGCACAGGATATCCACCTTCTTAATATAACACAAACAATTATGTAGGCAACCTTGGAAATATTTCATATTCTTCCAATGCCAAGCTTGATTCCTTGGTAACATTTTCACAAATCTCTTATTCCCTCTTAAGAATTCCATATACACATCCTATACATCTCTCGTGTGCCCATGAAAGAAAGATGATGAAAATTTCAATAGACTGTAAGATGAAATAATATTAGGCTGCATCCAGTGACGGTGGATGAAGGGGGGTAAATCGAAAAAAGACGTCCCGATTCAAACAAAAGATCTTTCGGCGACAAGTTTGCGATTCAAAATCTGAATTTAAAAGAAAGCTTTGGGTGTAAGGAACTGGGAGGTAAAGCATATTTCCAGTTTTCGGCACACCATAGCTACCATGGACGACAATGGTAAGAAGAGGTAGTGCTTACATATATTAGTAGCAAACAGACATGGCAGACAGTGAGCCTTAGGCCTACAGGAGGTAGAAGAGAATAATACGTCGGTCTTATAATTTTTTTTCTTCTCGTAATCCTTCGGTCTTTGCCGGTGAGAGGGTGTGATAGTTGGTGCAGTTTTCAAATGGCTCTTTGGAGGTACACTGATTGTAAGCATTTTCCAATCTCTGTCTAGTGGAACCAATCAGTGAAAGGAAGTGGAAAATTTCTTTCTTGAATATTTCTAAAAATATTACAAATTGGTTATTGGAGCCCAGCTAACTGCCGACAAATAACTAGTCGTTCCAATTAAGCCTTCTTCTTGAAATTCTAATGATTCTAAAATCAGTTCGTTAAAAGTGAGAAATGATCTCTTGTTTGATTGTTCGATTCGAGTCTTAGGAATACCAACCTCTACCTCCCATCCCAAAGATAAGAACCATCAAGCGTAGGATGTCAGGTTAGCTAATAACTTCCTCTGATGCTTTGGAACAACCATGATATCTGGAAAAGTCTGTAAGTTGTATTCAAAGACAGTGCCAAGTTATGGACGATGATTATCGCTCAATTAATTATGATATATGCAAAGACTGAGTCCAAATGTACCTCACCAATTCCCATAACTTGAGTCAATAAGGGCATAGTCGAAGCTCAGATTATTGCGACCGACTACGTTATGTACTTAATATTTAGACGAGATCTTGGATATGAATGACACTACTGATAGCGTACAGACGAAAAATGGAAGTCGACGATGAGTAGAATGAGGATCATCATCAGAGGAAAATTTAGGCAAGAAGTTTGAGTATGCGAATGAACGCCCACAACATCCTCTTACACACCCAGAAGAAGAAAGACGACTTCAGCAAGGATTTCTTCTGTGAATTCCTCGAGAAGTCATAGGAACATTCATTTAAGTACAACATTTAGATACGAGTACATAGTTTTTGTTTACTGAAACTCTAAATAAGAAGAGAAGTAATCTTCAGGATGTATTTGGACAATATACCCGTATACCCGATAACAAATCCGAAAACACACTCATTTTTATCGACTTTGGTACCGGAACGAAATGTTATTATAGCAAACTCGCGTCTCTTTCACCTCAACATCCACTACGAAATGGAATCAGAATGCGATCTATCTTGTTATAGCCACATTACGAATACGAATAAGTCAGACGCTACAACACTGGAGAAATGTGGTACGAGGATTCAAGCGGCTCCTTTGGAATCCAATGGAATAGTAACAACATTGTGAGAAAGCCATCAGATATATAGCATCTGAGACATCAAATTTCACTCAACTACTCGTACAAAAACGAAACATCTGATATGGTAAAGAGTTCCGATAAGTGCATCGTTGCAGAAAAGGAGAAGAGCTCTACAGGAAAAAGCACACTTCGGGTGCTAAGAAAAACGTAGTGCCCCGTCATGACGCCAGTAAATATTCAGCTGCATTTCCTACTATAGAAAAATTTGCTGACCTCTTAGAGATGTCGGGAATATCATCCCATCTAAATTTATGATCAAATGAATCCCAACTGTCAATGAAAGCCCTAACCGAGGACACAGTCAGTCCTAAAGTAGTTTCGGGTCCTGTAAAATTCTTCTCTGAGCCTTGCTTAGCAAGTTCGTCGACGATCTCATTTCCCGTGATATCAGTGAATTTAGCTTTCCGGCTGTGATCAGTGCAATCTTGCATTCTTGAACTAGTGTGAAACTCGTGAGAGGACT
Source organism: Volucella bombylans (assembly GCA_949129095.1). NCBI lineage: Eukaryota > Metazoa > Arthropoda > Insecta > Diptera > Syrphidae > Volucella > Volucella bombylans. The sequence goes on from OX422141.1 coordinate 110,054,841, forward strand.
CAGCAAGGTTTTAAGTGCAGCATTGATGTCTCTTCAGATGCCTTCCCCACCGATTCTTCACAATATATTGTATTTCATTGCCATCTAACGTTGTCGTCCACCAGAGAGACAGAAGCGCTGCGCCCTAAATTGCTTTTGAAGCCATTCATGAAGATCCGACTATATTCCATTCGCAGGGTCATCAAAACTCTAGTGCGTGTTGTACTAGCTAAGGACAATTATTTTTTAACGAATGTTGGGTTTGAGAGTGTAGCCCATGATATGTTAGCCAAATACTTAACTTCGTTGGAGAAATGGATAGTGATGCGATTAAGTAATGAGTAAGACCATTCAACTTATTCCTTCTCATAATCCCGTTTCCAGTTCAACGATCGTCGATCAGTCTAGAGCTGTTTGCACTTTAAAGCACATAGTCCCTAGGCTGCATAATTTGTATATCCCTGAGTTCAGACGTGAGAACTTACTTAGCGTTAAGTAGTTAGTCGACCAACATGCACCACAGCAGTGCACTTAGGATGCCGCTTCATAGACAACCCTGCTTCCCTATTTCCCTCGCTATCATATATTGGCCGTAGTTAGCATCCTCAATCATCGTCCTATTCACCGTCGTTAGTCTCATTCGCAATACAACCGATTTGTCTAGGTTGTGTTGTCTGGCACATTCTGTCAAAAAATTCGTTTTCGAGAGTGTTCTCAATGTCGAAGAAAATGCCCAGCACACAATTTTTTGAAATGCAGTCTTTCATTATCTTCCGAATTGGTAGGCATGTTGCCTACCAAAGCAATTTTGCGCACATGAATATCGATCGTCCTCTCCATGCTTTTCAGCTTAAATTAAGTCAGAGAGAAAGGTCTGACGCTTACTAGAGTTGTGTCCATCTACCTGACTATCCAATAATATTGCTGACTACAATTGTCATTGCAGCCTGACTAATGGTCTCAGCTTGGAAAATGATGCAGCCGATACCAGTTCTAAAAGAACAGCGAACTCCAGCTTTAGTGATGACCCCTATCTTGTATCCATAGATAAATAATTTGTTCACAATTTGCACTAAAGTTATATTGAACATTCTAGAGAAATAAGAAAATGAAAAAGACGGTGTTTATAATCAGAAAGGATTAGTTCTGCTGATTTTTTAATAACGATGGCGACCAACACCCAAATTACTTAACATTTAGGATCTTTGCTGAACTATTTAACGCGGCATGGTCGGTAAAAGAAAAGTAACTGAAAAATAAGCAGCTCTCATGAGCAGTAACAAAAACTGAAAAGGAATCTTGTCATCATCAAACTCGTACGCCCCGCGGAAGCCTTGATTTTATCAAAAGCAAATGTTTATTTCGAGAATAAAAAGAGTATTCTACCACTTGAACAATTTGATTTTAAAGATCACTACAGCACTATACAACAGATTCATAGAATAACTCAGCATATCAATCAAAGGTTCAGGTCGAATAAATCAACAGGATAAGTGTTGTAGGATGTCGAAAAACCATTTGACTCCTTCTGGCATACGGGGTTACTGCACAAATTGTATACATAATTTCAATTTTCCTATTTGTTTACTGAAACTCATTCAAAGTTTTGTCTCAGAATGTATGCAGTTGACACTGGAATCTATTCATCCAGTGTTCTTAATAAATTGAAATTAAAATCAGCACTTCAAAGGATCAAGCAGTCTTTTTTAATGAAGAAAAGAAAGGCTTGTTTTCTACCAAGCAATTTACTATTAATTGGCGCTGTAATCGATTGGGCAGACAGAGTCGAATAAGGTATAACGTTGCATAAAAAACTTATAAAAGCTAATGACTTATTTGTTAATGCCTTTTCTGTAATTTTACATTGCAATAAATAAAGTCAAAAAATAAATTAAATAAAACTTATAAACAGACCTCCAACACTATTAAAAAAATCAATTAAAACATTCCCATTATGTATCCCCCAATATTTAAGGTAATCTTCTAGTCATTTATGTTATATGGGAGTATTATTTGGGGTAACTGTGCTAATATCCACATAAAAAAGCTGCAAATTGCACAAAATAAGCTGCTGAAGCTTATAATTACTTAAATTTCCTTGGCATTTCTCTACTAGTGAATTGCATGATAAGGCCAACATTGACATTATTCCCATGATAACATTATTATCAATAACCTTCTTAACTCTTAACTGCTTCTACAATACACTAATATATATACTATTGTCAGAAAAATTATTATTGTTGTAGATTTCTTTACATTTTAGTTAACGCAGGGCAATTCCACAAGCTTAAGAATGAGAAGTAACCTAGACTTCACACGTGCACTTGTGGACAACATGAAGCGTGTGACGGAAATGATTCGATAGAATAAACTTGTATCCAAATTTAAGTTCTCGTCTTTTGTTAAACGAACGGTTGGTTGTTCGCCATTGGCTTCGACCTGTGGGTATTTATTTAGATGAGGTGGTGCGAACATATTTAACTGGCGCCCGAGCAGAGACCGATCAAACCTCCATCGTTTGATACGCCTGGCATTTGTCTTTACCCAAGGGCACGTGTAGAACACTCTATTGGGTGCAAGTGGCTGTAAACCTACGAAGCCAGCTCATTAATCTACACAGTACTCTGTGCTATTCACATGGTAACATACACAGAAGCCGCAAAAGGGCAAAAATGGGCAAAAATGTGAGGTGTGACGTCAATCCTACCCTAATCGTAGTATAATAAAAACATGAGATTGTACCAATAATACGAGTATTACTAGCTGTGTCGTGCAAGGGTTCCACATTTTCGAGTACCATTCGCCAATTGCAGCAATCAAAGATGGTAAAGCCTGAATTATCGATGGACATTTTAAACTAATCCACATGGTCAACGTACAGAAGCTTGAAGACACACTGAAAACGATGGCTAACTTTATTACAAGCGAAATACCCAAATAGGGTCCTTTCAATAACTGAGGATATAACTGGGTAATTGAGAGTTCCAAAAACCGAGTAGCAGCATACAGCAAGGCAATTATGAAAGAAGAAATCAACGAAGTAGTAAGAGCGTGTCAAACGCTAAGGAATGGAATCTTCAATACGAATTTTCTAGATAGAAAAACGATCGACAGGATGATTAACGAACTCGAGACGCTGTGCTATGCAAATGAAGCAGAAGGTCTCCAGTATGCGATCCCGTCAGTTTTTACAAAAGACACCTTGTTGTTGTACGTTTTGTCAATCCCCAAACTGAGCAAGACCGAGTACAATTTCCTTATAACAAGAGCAAACATTTTCAATGAGAGGCAAGTCAATCTAACATTCAACCGAATATTGGTGAAGCACGAAGAGACATATGATGTTGTCTCAGAATACCGCACTATTTGTTAAGTAATCTGACTCTCTGCGATCTCGAAAATGAATGTATTGCTCGACTGTGAAAAGGATGACACGCACCCTGCATTTATCGTAGCAACACTGTCGTAATTGCTGAACTTTTGAAGGAATACACAATTTTCCTTACTAATTTTGAAGGCCAAATCACAACCATTAAAACTAAGAAGAATTTATCCGGAACTTATATAATTCAAATTAAAATCTAGGCGGTGCAACTTAACAACCACACACTTTCAAGTTTCACAGCAGCATCTCTCCAAGCCCTACTACCAGTACTTTGCCAACGTACCTACCGCAGGACAAATAAGCGACGTCAAATACGTTCATGGAAACAGTCTAAGCAACATTAAGCGACTAACCAATATTATCAACAGTATTAAGTTATAAACAGCAATGGATATAACAATCTTTCTGGTAATTGTTGCAGCAGCCGCGAATGTCTGGCGGAAAATTAACAGGAAACTCTATATACCGCCAATACAAATGTCGAGCCTGGAGCATCATCATTCCAGATCACCTTAATATCACGAGATGTGGATTTTTAAAGGGGAAGGAATTACAATCTAAAAGATGAGAAGTAACCTTCACACATGCACTTGTGGATATTTATTTATTTTTATTTTTTTTGTTTATTTATTTTTTCAATTATATATTTAAACGTTTGTTCAGTGAAAAAGGAATTTACGTGTAGAGTTTGAGTACTTATTGAAAAAAAATCTAATGATTTTTCTAAAAACCAGTTATACGAATTTTTTCAGTATTAAAGTAAATAATGTATCATGTCTCTGTGCAAATTATACGTTCAACTTATAACCAAATTGTAAAACTATATTTCTTCTTACAAAATTCATAGAAATTTACTAAAGCTAGACTTTGCAGTGAGCTGCAGGCTCTATATAGTGTTAATAAAATCCGAACTCTCAGAATGAATGAGACATGTTAAGCGAATTAATATCAATGCTCCCGTCCGTGTTGTCTTTAAATTCTTGACGGATGGACAATGTGTCAAAAAAAGATTTCGCCCTTAATGGTGTGCTCAGGATATAAGCGCATAATCTTGCTACATGGTAAGGGCCAAGTGCACTTTAGTCCGTCGGCGATTAAAGAAATGCGTCTAGAGGGGATAATTTTATCTGAAGAATATCGAATCCAGAGCTCTTAATTGAGCAGATTCTAGCATAGAGGATATTTCTTGCCCTACAAATTAAAGAACTGAAATTATGTCAAATTACATGCCAAGACAGGATTTGTATTAACTTTGAGGTGTAGTCTTTAATATTTCTGGAAGAACTTACCTGCAAACGAGAGAGTGTGTAGTTAAAAAATGTAAATTGGTGAGCGCTGATATTATAAGTGTTATTTGCGAAGTTTCTGGTATTCACTATTGTTTCATCTGCATTTACAGACTACATAAATGTACAATCAAATGCTTTTTGGAAGAATTCACAGAATTTTTAGAACTTCAGAGATCCAAAAATGTAGTATTGTTGGGGGATTTTAATATTAATATCCTCTGTGATACTTCAGATGTCGATTGCTTTCTGTCTGTCCTGTATTCGTTTGGTTTTATGTCCGTGCTAAATGAACCTACGCGTTATAATTCTTGTTTAGACCATATTTATATAAGACTGCACCGGAACTGTCGAGTGGACTACAAAACAATGGTATATGACTTAAGAATTACTGACCATAGTTTGACTTGTATTCAACTGAATTCTCAAATCACCCCATTAAGTAAATCCGAAGTCAGAGAATCCGCCAAAATAGATTTTGTCGCTTTAAGAACTCATCTAAACTTTGAATTTTGGGATGATGTTTACGCATCTGTTAATCCATCTTTAGCATTTGATGTGTTTCTTAATAAATTACAGCACTATATATCGATCTGTCTCCAGAGGAAATATAAAGTAGCCAACAAACTAAATCGTCTAAAACAATGGATGTCTACCTCACTCTTGAAAAAAATCCAAAAGAAAAAACAACTCTGTTTACTCCTTAAAAAACACCCAAATAATACTAGACTAAAGAAATATTACGTCAAAATTTGTCGAGAGGTAAAAACAGAAATACCAATCTGTAGAAATAATTACTACAGCAACAAATTAGCTAATAGTATTGGTAACCCTAAAAAAGAATGGCAGGTAGTTTCTGAGATCCTAAACAAAAATTTATCTAGCATAGACATTATTCTAAACAATAACAACTCTACTATTTCTGAGCCCTTAGAAGTTGCTAACGTGTTTAACAAGTTCTTTTCCAAAGTGGGTTCTTGTCCTAGTATATCTAATGCTAGTTCAACTTCTTATTGTGACCATAGTATAGTAGAAACCAGTTTTCAGCCTGAGAGTTTTTTCTTCGAAGAGTTTACTCCACTTGAAATACAAAAAATAATAGCTTCAATCAAAAGATCAAACTCAACTTCGTTTGATAACATCTCAAGCATGGTACTAAAAATTATATCTTTTCAAATCTCCGATGTTCTATGTTTCATTTTTAATAGTTGTGTATATAAAGGTATTTTTCCCGACTCCTTAAAAATAGCGATAGTGATACCACTTCACAAGAAAGGTGATACCACCGTCTTGAACAATTATCGTCCTATCTCACTTTTATCTGTCTTTTCCAAGGTTTTTGAAAGAGGTATTAAGTCTAGAATGCTTTCTTTCTTAGATAGGGCTCACTTTTTTAGCGAGCATCAATTCGGTTTCAGAAGCGGCAAATCTACTGAAACTGCATTATTAAAACTGATTGGGGAGATTTATACTAGTCTGAATGCCTCCCAAATTTCTTCATGCCTATTCATCGATATAACTAAGGCATTTGATATGGTGAATCATACTTTGCTTTTAAATAAACTGCTAAATGCGGGTTTCAGAGGTTTTATTCACGACTGGTTTTCTTCCTATCTCTCAAATCGTAAGCAAATTGTAAGAGTCAAAAATGCATTGAGTTCTGAAAAATTTTTAAATATCGGAGTTCCGCAAGGTTCAGTCTTGGGTCCGACTTTATTTCTAATATATATTAATTCCTTATTTATCCAACCATTTAAGGGCAGAATCACAGCATTTGCTGACGATACTGCATTATCGTATTCTAGCAACAATTATCTCAATTTATTTTCGGATGTTAATAACGACCTAGATATACTACGACGATGGTTCAAGGAGCATAAGCTGGTAATTAGTAGTAAGACTAAGTTTATGGAATTCAATATCAAGAGTATAACTTGTGATGACTTACCACTTTATTATCACTCACCAAATTGACTACGTTTTCGTCTAAATAACCCAACTACCCCTGGTATTATGCCTTTTGATGAAAATATAAATTGTAGCGACGATTACTTTAGAATTGAATGTGTCGACAGCTTTAAATATTTGGGCATCATATTAGATAATAAGCTTAATTGGAATGACCACACTCTTTATCTAAAGCATTATCTTTATAGGGTTGTCAGACAAATGTACCATCTCAATCTCTACTGCAATCTTAATGTTTTAAAAATGGTATACAATGGTTTATTTAAATCAAAGTTGCAGTATGGTATCTCTTGCTGGGGTGGCGCTTATTTTAATAAAATAGAGCCTTTATTATCTAAACAAAAACATGTTATTAGATAAAGGCTAAAGTCGATCGTAGGACACCTAGTTTCGAGTTGTTCAAATGTTTAGCAATTCTTCCGTTAAGACATCTATACTGTTATAAAGTTTTAAGAATATTTTTCGAAAATTCCGGTTTTTACGATGTTAGATTTCATGAAAGTCATAATTTACGCGTCAACACAAGAAACTTCGTAACTATTCCAATTATTTTCAAAACACACTTTTCACGTTTCTATTTTACTACCGCTCCTCGACTTTATAATTCTTTACCAGAAGACCTTAGATGTGAGAGGAAGAAAACTGTATTTTTAAATAGTATTAAAAAATGGCTCTTCACTTTTGACCATAATGACATAGATACAATTTTTAATCCAGTGATATAAATTATTATTGTTTTACCGTTTTTTTTTCTTTAAACTAGATTTTCGCATTGTATTATCCCCATCAATAGTTTTTTATTATTATTATTGTTTAATCTAAATTTTTTGAGTTTATAAGTACTTTCGCCACTTGTCATAGGCAACAGATTGTACATAGCTATTTCTTAGTTAAATAAGTAATTGAAGTATTATCATTATAAATTCATATTTATAATTTATAATTTATCAAGAAATAAAGAAAGAAAGAAAGAAAAAAAAAAAACTAGTGATTCGTCTAAGCCGATTTACGCATATCGTCAAAGGTTAAGTTGTCGAAAGCATTCTCAATGCCGATGAAAACACCCAGCCCGGTTTTGCTTGGCGAGTGCGACTACTTCATCTGCTATAATTATAGCCTTGCCCTTATGTTTCCCCTGAAAGTTCCCACAGTTCATTTCAATTTTCTAGACCACTCAGCTACCCATCCCCTAACCCATACCATTCCAGACGAGCGCGTATAATGCAAGAAAATTAAATCTTTTCCTTGAGAATGGAAAAATTTTATTATACGCAATACAATGTGCCTACTCTCGAAGTTCTACTGGTTATAGTCGACTACCAGGATATAACCTTAGGTCTGTTTGTCCTCCATCATCTTCGTCTTCTTCGTTTTTCTTACTTCTTGCAACCATACCTACTCCTTTCCTTGTTGAACATTTTTCATTTTTAGTCCCTTCCCAAATTTAGGACACATGGAAGGAACTGAATTCCAGGCAGAAACCTTCACAATAAAATTCTCCACTGCCAATTTCATAGTAGTCAAGGAAGGAATGAAGGAAAGTAAAGAAAATTCCATCCGCTTTCTTTAGATCTTGCCTCTAGGCATATCAACGGAGAACCAAGAACCGAGTGTAGGTAGGTACCTTAAGAATATGTCCTTTCGATGCGATATCACAACACAACCAGCACAATTTACTTAACCAAGAGAGGGAAAAAAAGCAAGGCTCAAAACCTTCCCCAAAACCATTTTCGATTTTCCATTGCCGATTCTTCGGCAGTTTAGTTAGTGAGCCCAACAGAATACCCGAGCTTCGAGTATAATATGCCGTTGCCATTGCCATTGCCATTGCCATTGACGTAGCCATTGCCATAGCCTGCAGCCGAAATGGTGTGGGTTTCTACAAGAGACCAACAAAATAAAAATGCTTGGGCGTAGGGTATTAGAAAATTTACGAACCCCTAAGAAGTTTGGTTCATTGGATTCGAGGCAGTGAAACGAGATGCACCCAAGCCATCTCAATGGTGGCTGGTGGATATTTCAAATTTATCAAAGAGCAGTGAACGTCATTGGAAGCAATGCAATTCTATAGCCCAACAACAATTTGAAATGCAACTTAGAATTCAATAAAGTTGAAGACTTGAAATTGAAGTGCCACCGCAAGATGGTCGTATGATATCAGAATCCTGAAAAAATTTGATTCCACTAATGGATATCCGATAGAAAGTTGAATGAAAATAGTTGTGGAAGCACTTAGAATGCTATTTGAACAATTGGATGCCCATTGCTGTGGTCTAGCTATTAATGCTTCGGAACTGACATTACAAGTTGTGTTATCTAAATTATTAGATTTGTGGTTCGACAAATTTAATTGATGGGATGTGAGATAAAATAATAGCCATGCATGTCGTATCCGCACATAAATCTATTTGACTTTGTTATTTTGGAGTCGGATTGATTAATGTGGAACTACATATTTTTTCTAATAGACATTGCATGAATCTTAGACTTGGAAGGATGTATGGATACGTATATACATATGTATAACTAGATTAGACGCCGCGTGGCATCGATGAAAGCATATTGGCAGTGTTTAGTATGGCACAAATTTTATTTGTATCATAGGTTTCCATTCAAGAACTTTGAGTATAACCTAGGTATCCAAAATCAGTATCAACTCAAATTAAGCTGTCAAGCCACATTAAGAAGTCGAAAGTCTTATTTGCAGAGATTAGATATATTGCAAAATTCTAGCAATAGGTTTTCAGGAAGACATTCGACGAACGAATTTCCCTAATAAAATCTATGCTGTCGTAGGTATACAGCGAGGACATTAATATATGACATACGGGTATATACTGCTGCCTGACCAGAGAGTTACACAACTACGCTTTACCCCTCATTAGGTAAATATTAATAAGTTTGCCAAGATAAGGCATATGGGCATGGACAGTATTGTAAAGAATATACGGAAACGATAAGGATACGGGAGCTACTTCTCATCTCCTAAAGTTCGTTGAACTCCATAAAGGGTGTTTTCTTTTACCAATATGGCAATACTCAGACAGTTGATAGCTTATCTGACAGCTGACACCACCTTTTTATTCAGTATTGTTTATCAAATTACTATACAAAATCAGCGTTCAGTAAGAAATGTTTATAGAGCGCTACGCCAATTTTACGGCCAACGTAATTAACCAAGTGAGTCGAATTTTCGCAATGCAATTGAAAAATATCCCACTATTCGCGGATATCGGCGCCGCTGAAGCCATTATAGACGTAAGGATCTCAGCATACATGGCTACAAGATTCAGTCGCTGCTAGAATTAAAGCGAATCAATCATTTGTTGCTTGGTGACTTCGCTGATTAAGCGCTTGAAGGTGTTATAATGCACTCAAGGTGTTATTATAGCCTTAAAATGTTTACACACATTGCGGGCGAAGGACACTAAGGGAGGATGAAAAGAGAGATACCGATGTACACTGGTCTAAAATGTCTGCAAATTATAATGACTAGGAAATAGAGTGCTTGGACGGGTATTCCATATGCGAGTTTTACGGCCTAGGAACGAATCACGATTTTTTAGAGTACGTCCGAAAGTGGGCTTAAGGGTGTACTGATTAGCATTCATAGTGAGACCGGTGTTTCGGTATAGGTTAAAGGAATGCTACTGGCAATTACTATCTAGCACTGGTGGTGACATTACTTTGGTGTTCGAGGGTGTCTATTGTCTGAGTGATATTAATATCACATATGTATTTTACCGCACCGTTTTGAATCATGTCTAACAGAGGCAGACCTGTTTTAGGCGCACCTGACCAGACGTTGGTATTGTACTCCAATATTGCCTCATATATTGAGGCCAAATAAGAGCGACATAGAATATATGGTCTTTCCAACGTAGGTTGTCATTTACACACATATCGAGAATGGAAAATATTTCGGCTTCGACGATGCAAGTGCCATTCAAGGGCAGTGGATGTGTGTTTAATTTTCGCTTTAACGACAGCAGACAGCATTGTGGTTTGGAAGCATTAAATTCTACCCTATTAGTGGTCCCCCAATAAGTTAAGCTGTTAATATCAGAATTTAATGAGCTTAACATACGCGGGCGTTCCCGTTCAACAGCCCAAGAGCGGAGACCTGAGTCCGGGAACGAATATGAAAAGCAGAGAGTACTGTCATCAGCAAAGGAATATATTGGATTAGAAAAAGCAGACAAAATATTATTAATAGAATTGAAAAGTGTGTCGGAGACAGAACGGATTCCTGGGGCACACCAGCATCTATTTTTTGGATATCAGACTTGATACCATCCAAGATAGGTTCAATTGAACGAAAGGTCGTTTCTAATCCATTGAAGGTTTCTTTAAAAATTACAAAAATTGAAATGTCAAGTTTTAGAGGTTTTTAGAAAATATCCTTCAGTTGCTGAATGTATGTACTTCTGGGAACATGGTCAAAATGCTGAATTCATTGAATTTTTTATGGGTTCAAGTTAACTTTCCCAATAAAGTATGAGTACTCTCGGGATCTTAATCTGCATTAGAAGTACCTGCATTCTAAATTGGATTTATCGCGACCAAAACTTGTAGCTGAGCCATCTGCCCTTGGATAGAGAGCAAGATAGCTAGCATGTCAGGTACTGGTTCCGGTGCTCTGGGCGCTGGGGCCTGAGAAGCAACCTTAGCTTGCTGTACCGTATTTCCCCTAACTGCAGCCATTTGGGCGTAGATAATATGGGGAGTAACGGCTGGAGTTTACAAATGCGCAGGTGGACGTTTAACTTCCACTTTCTGCTGCCGGGACAGATTTATTCTTTTGATGTACTGGAATTTGGGACGACCCCGATAATTTGCGGTGTGTCCCGTGTTCTTACATAAAGCACAAGAGAGTTGGTTTTTTTCAGACGCTCCGTCCTTACCCAGAGCGAATTCCTTGGACTTGTGGTTCTTTCCGGACTTCACGCATCGAGGCTGCATTTCGCAGTTCGACGCGGCGTGCCCGAACCGTTGGCAGCGAACACATTGTAAAATTTTTTCGCTCCTCTTTAATTTCTCCCAATGTACAACCTGGTAGTTTAGGACTTTAATACTCCTTAGACCATCCAGATTGCTGGTGGGACTAAGCTGGACCAGGAAAATCGGCAGTTGCCGCTTCTCGCTTTTGGCTCTGGCTGTGGTGAATGGCTTGACTCGAACGAATTGGAGCCCTTCGCACTTCTTCTCTTTCAGCAGTGCAAGGAGCTCCTCCGGATCAGTCGACAGCTCTAATCCCCTCAGCAGCATTGTCTACTTCGGGATGCAGGAGAAGAACTCGTCGTCGAATCCGTCAGCAATTTTTTTATTTTGTAATATCGCTCCACTGTGTTGCAGTGGATCGCGTGCCTATCTACTGATAATCTTTTTATAAAAAAGCTGTTGCCTATGGCCGACTTACACAGTTCGATTGTGTCCTTTAACTCCAATTTGAAAGTGTTGATTGGTGGCACTTTCTCTTTGGTGGATTTCTGCTCTTGCTGTTGTTGTTGTCTCTGCTGCTGTTGATTTTGCTGATGTTGCTGATGTTGTTGTTGTGGTTGTTGTTGTTGCTGTTGCCGTTGTTGCTTTTGATGTTGCAGCTTTTGCTGCTGTTGTGGCTTTTGTTGTTGCTGTTTTTGTTGTTTAAGTTTTTGTTGAGTTTGTGCTCTTGTTCTTCCTAGTTCTTGTACAGGTGTCTAGTTTTTGTTTTTCCATCGGTTGTTTCTGTTGTTGTTTTGTGGAAGCTCCGCGTTTATGTTTTCTTGCTGGAGTTGTTGCTGCTTCTCCATCTCCCTCCTTGCCACTTGTTTAGCTCTTATGGCCAGCACTTTTTGTTGTAGCTGTTTGATGCTACTGAACAGAACTTCGACCTCTTCCTCTTCGTCATCTGACTCCGATGCAGCTAGGGATGCGAATAAGTTGTTTGCTCCCATGTATTGGCCTTCCCCTACGTCAGGTACATGCGTACAGTCGTTATTGTCCGACTCTTGCCTCATTCGCTTTATTGCTGCGCTTGCCGATATAAGCGCAGCCCTCTCCTTCACTCTGCCATGCAGCATTTCCAACGATACTGATATGGCGCTCTTATCCAGATTCGGAGTCGAAGTCGGCTTCAGCGTCCTTCTCCTCTTTGTGACGATGTCTGTTATTGTTGTTGTTGTTGATTTTGAGTGGACTGGCTTAACGGTTTGATCATCAGACGATATCATACCATCTGCTGACCCCGCTATTGGGATAGCGGACCGCTTGTTTCCACGCATCACACGCTCGATCACAATTTCTTTTTATGCAGTTGTCTATCAATTTACACTTTTTTTTAAAAATAAAAATTCGATGAAATTTTTTCGGGAATCGAACCTACACGACCCTTGCTTTGTCGGCCGACACCACTACTGTTGCGCCACCGAATCACTTAACCCAAATGTTTCTAATTGTTCTTTTATTAATTTTTCACTATTTCACTTTAAATGAAGCCGAAACACATCTGTTCTCTATCGAGATCTATGAACGACTGACAACCGAGACGAATCCTAAGTACAAGATGTAGGTACGGCATGTTATTTTCGCAGCAATAGAAGTAACGTGTCTTTCCGTGTTTCCGTCTTTCCGTCTTTCCGTCAGACGACTTGTCAATAAAACCAAAGGCAAAGGACCTCGAGAAGGTTCATCAGTGAGACTACACCAAAGCAATTCATGTAGAGAAAAGACCCGATGCAACCAAGACAGAAGTCTGGTTAAGGCAAATCATTTTCACGAAAGCTTATTCCACCATGTAGCTATGTATATCAAAAGGTCCCTTTTAGCATACACTGCCAGAAAGTCGCCTATTCGGAATCAGCTTCCTATCTACGACAACATCCAAATTGTTAATCATCAGAACCCTTTATGACTTTTGCTCGATTTCAGAATTTTCTTTCGCTTATATGACTCCTGATGTAGATGTTCACTCGAGTGCTTCATATTTTCGACCGGAATGAAAGTCGCATATTTAGTGAAGTATGATCTAATACTTAGCTTCATTAGAAAAACGAATGTCTAGACACAGACTGCGTCAGATCACACAGATAAGAGAATAACCCCAATTTTGAGACCCGATTCCTAGTACACCAATCGTCCATTACATTTCTGTGTGGTTGCGCTTTAAAGCAAAAATTAATGAAGCTAGGCATATACCAGTGTCAATATTAGCCTATGTTCACCGTGTATTGTATTTGATGTCGCTACAATTTTTTATGAAATTCCTTAGTTTCTTCAACCGTTGTAAAGAGTATTTTACACTCTCTGACCTGACCTCAATATATAATATACACCTACCCCAAAATTTTAGTAAAATGCCCATACCGCTTCTGCTGCGTACGATGCAAAACCGTTCGATGAAATTTAAAGGTGACGCAAATATTTCCCAGCCAATTGCAAATTCACACTGCCGACATAACCTTTAATCCCTAATCTTAATCTATCGCAATTTCTACCTCGTGTTTCACGAAAATTGCCAGTTGTCTCTCAGCTCTTCAAACTCCCAGCCCCTACACCCGTCATTCTAGGGAAGTTAATCAGCATACCCTTAATGCCATTTTCGGACGTATTCCGAAATACCAAGTACCTATGGTACTCATAAACCTGAGATTACCCGATAGTACCTTCCAGCTGGTTATTTCTACTACGCTATGGTCCGATTAGCTAAGCCTGACGGATAGCGTTATGCCGATTACTCGTTGTCTTCCTTTCGTAACAGGTTGATTGAGTGTCAACATTGCTCATCGCCAAATTGTATGATTGCCTTTCAAGTTATACTTATTACAGCGCGACGAAGTATTCTGATCCTTAACACAGCAACTTCCTGGGATTGCCACTGCCGCTCTTGGTATGATAGGATCCTTCTGAGGACGAAGGGATGAGTTTATGACATTCTCATGAACAGAGGACGCCCCTCATCACCGGGTGGTGTGATCACTGTCATAGCCAAGCAACTGTTCGAGCGACATGCAAAATAAGGGACTTGGCTACTTTTCCTATGCCAGCCCTTTCCGTCTAGAGCAACGCACATTCTCGTGATACATATATTTGGAGTAATACGGATGGACATCAGGTTATTCGTTGAGGTTATTACTCGGCGACGTGCCTTCAAGTCAGTTTAATAGCAAAATTATCCACACGGGTTGCCGTGGCTCAAGTTGTAGTATATTGGCTTCCCAATCGGACATTTCGGGGTTCAATACCAGCCGTGACCGAAAGACTTTTTTTCAATCAACTAAAATCTTGTGAGATGAATGGTTGCCTAGATACAATATCAAATCATATCCAAATCACAATATAGCCACTGAGCCCAAATACATCTCCTTCTGTCCAATTTTCCGAACAACTTAATACATGCTTTGGCATCATAAGTGTAGTCATACCCACTTGAGTGTTAAGTTCTTTGACAAAAAAACAAAAAAAAACTCTAAAGGCGCACTTTATCCGACTTCTGTTCTGACTTCTGAAAGTTGATCCTCAACTTCTGTTTATGTCATGTTAATGACCTTGACCTTTAGAACTGATCTGTATGCAATCAAATCCCCCGCATACGCTATGGTATGATGAAGTGATCCCCAAAATCGCTTCTGTAAGTGTTGAATGGAATTGACAAACCGACTGCATCTTGTTGCATACTGTTCTTAACTGTGAAACATTTCAGCAGAAGTCAAATGCCTATACCCCCTATGAAATATTGAACGATTTTGCTATCCAGGATGGTACACAAATACGAGTACCTACGTATAGGCTTTTCCAATAAGGACTTGACAACTTTTTTTCATCGGCTTGAAGTACAATCAAAACATTTATGAATGGAACTAGACTTCGTTCATATGGCCACCCCGGGCACGTTTGCAGTGGTCGATTCGTTGGACCCAATTTTCAACGACTCCGCCACACATTTCGGCCGAAACGGCCGCTATTTCGCGTTCAATGTTGGCTCTGAGCTCTTCCAAAATCGTCGGCGTGTTGGCATAAACCAATGACTTAACGTAGCCCCACAGAAAATAGTCAAGCGGAGGTAAATCGCACGAACGAGGCGGCCTATCGACTGGCCCATTTCTTGAGATAACACGCTCACCATACTTACTCTTCAATAAATCGATTGTAGCGTGTGATATGTGGCTTGCGTTGAAACCACATGTCGTCCAACTCCATATCTTCCAATTTGGGCCAAAAATTATCGGTGATCATGGCGCGATAACGCTGACCATTCACCGTAACGTGACGAACGTTATCGTCGACGAAAAAATATAGCCCAATAATGCCGCCGGCATGCAAACCGCACCAAACAGTTATTTTTTGTGGATGAAGTGGTGATTCATGAAGTACATGTGGATTTTCACCCGACCAATAACGCATATTTTGCTAATTGACGAACCCATTGAGCCAAAAATGAGCTTCGTCGCTGAAGATTATTTTGCGATGAAATTCATCATCTTGGCGCATCTTCTCCAGAACCCAATCGGAGAACGTACGTCGTTTCAAATGGTCCATCGGCTTCAATTCTTGAGTCAGCTTGATCTTGTATGGGTGTAAACCAAGATCCTTACGCAAAATACGCCATAATGTGATCTGAGCGATGCCCAATTCTTGAGAACGCCGTGGAATTGACTGATTTGGATCGTTTGCTACGGACGCCTGAGCAGTAGCGATATTTCCCGTTGTTTCACTGACACGGCAACATCACACAACGAATATGTAGACTCAAATGTTTGCACTAAACTTGTTATTGGCTGTCTACTAGGGCGAGATTTACGACCGAAAATTGGAGTTCATGCTCTTAAAGTTGCAGTCACCGACTCCGAATTTCGGTAGAAAATTTTTATAATTTGCAGACGTTGCCCTTTCGTGTACTTTACCATGATGAAAATGTTGAGTTTACTGAATAAATTAACAGTGTCAGTTTGATGATTAGTGAAAGAGTGCGTTCACAAATTAAATTAAAAGTTGTCAAGTCCCTATTGGAAAACCCTTTACTAAGCTTTGTTGGAGAAACTGATTTTGATGCTTTTAAACACTATATAATCAGACCAGCCAGCTTCGTCTTTCTTGTCGAGAGGGATGATCCAACAGACAATACAGTTACACCATATTCCTGAGAGTAGACGCTAGAGCTATTGAGAACGTTAGGCAGGAAGTCGGCCAATCTCAATGTCGATGAAAATTTATAGCACGAATTCCTTCTTATCGAGTACCCCTTGAATTCTGGCCACCAAATTTTAAGGCGCGATATTCCGCCTTGCTAGGCATAGTGCGTCTTAGGCAAAGGATGCATTCGTAAAGTAGTTTTGCTCATATGAAGATGAATCATTTTGAAATGTGTGATCATCTTTCCCGATTTTCGGTGTAATGGCCACTTTCACTGTTCTCCAGAGGTTATGTATGTATGTTACGTATCCCAGTGCCAGGCAAGCAGTGAGGATTCTCGTCAGTAGCTGGTCTCTCCCAAATTATAGCCTAACTGGATAAATGCGATCAGTGCCAGGCGTCTTGAAGCTATCAAAGGAAACAACAGCGTACTTGATGCCCTTATACGTCACCACAATCGATGACAGATACCAGCTATGGCGTGTTGTGCTGCTCAGTTTACTTGGGTATCGGTGATAGGAGCTAGTTGTGAGGTGAACCTGATCAAGTTGTACAGGAATTAAGGGGGTTCTCCCGTGTGATGGGTTGAGAAAATAAATTAATTTTTTTTTGCATAAATTGATTCCTTAACATGTGTAGAATATGCTGGTAAAGTGATTTTTTTTTAAATTTTAAGTAGCTATAAAGATACAGCAGTTAGAAGAAGCAGATGTTCGGAGCACTGAGTTGAGTAGTAGGAGGCCGGGCCTGAGACCCTTCTATACAATTGTGCACATATACAAGTATAGGCAAGCTTAGACAAGTTTGCACAAGTATAGAAGGACATTTTTATGGTCACTTGCTTTGTCAAACTTCGCATCGCAGATTGGTAGTAAGTTAAGATTCTCATAGTTTTAACCATTTTTTCAAAAGTCTGCCAAAAACCCAATTTTCAATATTTTCAAATACCAAATTCTAGTTCACTCGATGCATTTAGGCTTATAGATTAAAACACTGTTTTTTTTTTTATAAGCCAATAAGCCCAAATTGGACACTCACTTGTCCTTTTTTTCAAGGAGGGTATCTTCGGAGTGGTACAACTTACGTTCCAATGAAGATTTTTACTTGAAATTTATTTTACATACGAGTACTTCTGAAATAGTAATAGATAAATGATAAAAACTCAAAGTTCTATTTTTTCATTAGATGCCAAAAAACAATTCCCAAAAAATGCTTAAAAAACAGGCCGTCACACGGGGAACCCCCTTAAGTCTTAAGCATTCGAGTTTTTTATCCGTTTTTTTTTTTTTTGGCACAGGATTGGTGGCATTAGATCTTCTGTGAGCTTCCAGTCTAGTAAATTTCCCTGTTTTGAGGACTTTGACCAGCCTACTGGTTTCATTGTTTCGTTCGATCTTTTCACGAAATTTTTTGTGGAATTTTTTCTAGAGATTGCTGCGTGGAGCACTTCACTCAGACATTTTCATTCTTCGTGTCGCAGTTCTCTACTTAAATGCAAGCATTCTCTCATTTGTGTCTAACTTCTACAGTTGGTTGACACAGTGCTTGTACTCAGTACCGCTCCGAACAAAACTCAGTATAAGCAGGCAAAACTAAATTCACCATTGGTAACACTTTTTATACGAAAGTCCGTCTCGAAAAATTAACGACAAAATGTCCAATTACATATGGACAATATGTAGATTTGGACCGCCAAAGGTTCTCCTAAAGAATTCGAAAAAATTGCACTTCAAATGGTGAAAAATCTACAATACTCCCCACACTAGAAACTCATCAGATAAAGTCATTCTGGTGGTGAGACTAATAACATTAACGTACGAATAGATATACCGAATCTACGAGTACAATTAGAGCTAAAGTCCTTCAGCATTTGGTTGGAATCAACCAAAATTGGAACGGAAAACGAGCCTGCAGAGAAATTCTCCCCGTTTGTATAGTGAAACATGTGTTTTCTATTCATTTCTATTAAAGCTCACCCGCATTTTAGAAAGCTTTAGCGCACGCACCACTACCAACATGATATTACGGTATTTTACCGGCGTAATGACGTAACAAAAACTTCATCACAATTCACAACATCCTGGAAGGTTATGAAACGGTTCTGGCATACCCCTTCGAAGAGGATGCCAACGATGCTACAGCTTCATTTCACAGAGAGTCGGCCCTATCGAGAGCGCTCGTGTTGCTCATTTTTGTGAGAATCCTTCGAGACTGAATATAACCCGGCACTAAACAGAAACGAGTCAACGTTCGAGGCCGGCGGGTCATTGCGCTGCGTTTCGAGTTTTTTTTCTCCATTTCTGTTCCGCTTCTGTTCGCCCGGTTTGCTTGTTAATGATATTACCATAACCACCCTCTAGCCCCCTGGAAATTCACGAAATTCCTTATGGCACTATAAATACCGTAATACGTACATACAAATACATACTCTTCATAACTACACTATATATTTTTGCGCGCGTTACTATACACGATTTTTTTTGTTGTTATTATTATTTGTTTTTTTTTCGTTCTGTGCTGTGCTGTGTCATGTTATGAATGTGAATGTACATGTGCATACGCGTGTGTATACCCCATGCGAATATGGATACGAACATTAGTGAATAAATATAGAAATTCTCGCATTATAGTGAATCCTTTTTCGGCTACGTACATACATATCTATAGTGTCTACCATAAGTGCATCCCGGAATTCCAGTCGATCATGGTGTGGATGAGATGACAACATTTTGTATGCGTATAGTGTTGATCAATACACACATGTGTGCATACATATATACAAAAATAAGCCGGCTAGTTGTAAGAGTCCTCTGAGATTCAGGAAAATACACGTGTGTTTTATAGCGGAACCACAAAATCTACCCTGCAACCGTGTAGACAGTAGGCCCGTACGTAGACGGCTACGAAGGATTCTCGGCGAATTTCCTGGAAATGGCGGTATAGAGCAGAAAGTGGGAGAAAAAAAAAACAAATTCGAAGGCCTGTAAAATAGTTTTTTTTTTTTCAATTTAAGTTTGCACTTCTAGCATTTTAAAATGGAAAAGATACGAAACTAAGTGTAGATAAAGTCTAAACAACAAGACATGCTAAGGGATATTCAGAACTCTACAGAGAGGTGAGTAATTAATTATCCATTTGATGAATTTTAATTGAAAATTGTTAAGAAAATGCACAGACATATGATGGCAAAAGTTATGTATTTTCCCCTCCCCCTGGCCACTATAACAAACAGGACTCCTTAATTATAATTTTTTCCAAACTTGTTGCCCCGTCTACGGTAATCCATTCTAATTTCATGGTGCACATAATCGCATCAAAGCGATGAAATTTAAGCTTCTACTGCTACCCAAACTATTTGTATCTGTGGCCGCTTTTCCTATGAATCGAACTGTTTTTCTTTTATGTACGTACATACCTAGATATCCTTTGGGTACATGAATCGTACATGCATACATATTCTAGAATAGACGTATTGTAGAGTAAAAATGAAGGCTCCCCTATGTTACGCTGTTTCAGTTACCCTCGTTTGTAGAACGGTACTTATTTCCACATTTGCACTGTTCTGCTTCTATTGTGTTCTTCGGAATAAGTCTAAAATCAATGTATTGGTTTGCGTGTATTTTGCGCAAGTCCTAGCCGAACAAAAACAATGGATTGAGATATTTGTTAGGAGTTGGGGTTAAGGATGAAATTCAGTTAAGTTGTAGTGGTGTACGAATTAGTAGTATGGTAAGACCCGAACATATGACTGTGATTTGCTATCTGGAAACCGGTGAGAAATTATTTCTAGCCGCATGGGCCAGTAGAACAGATTATAACAGTTTGCAACGGATAACTAAGCGTCGTCGTTCGACTATACTCGTACACACATATAATTTTATGTATTCCTCGAGAGGTTTCGACTTTATTTATGGAATATTGTAACACAAGAATGTAGCGACATGAAATGGGGTTGGAGGCGGGGAAAGTTAAACAATGCAAGGACACCTGTAGGAGTATGGTAGGTATGTCGCTTGCTGAAGAATTTAATTCATTGATTGATATTTGTTAGTTGGTAGGTATTGTTGGCATTTTTATTGGGAGTCTATTTTGGGATTCACTGATGCCAAATGCTTAGGTCAATAATAGTGGAATTGTGGACTGACACTTGGAGACATGGAGTGACAAAAAGGATTTCCTAATTTTTGGAAAGTTTTATAGCCGAAACAAATAGGGAAATGTCCTATGTATTTTTGTCCTTCATGTCATTATTTGGAATTTTATATACCTATACGACAGAATGAATGAATTGACATTTTTGTTACACGCAACAAAATTGCCGGAAGGGATAATTTAAAAAAGATCCACTGCCATCAACTCACACAGCTTAATTTTTCTTAAAGTATAGTATCTGTTTAGTGGTTCTTATTTCTGGTACACTACGAAAGTTAATGATTGTATGCAAACATGCATGCATTAAAAAAAATTACGAGTAGATCCTTATCTGCAGTCATCCAGTTGTCATCAGGGCCCACTGGTATTTGACGCTCCTTACTTATCCTTTATGTGTTTCTGATACTCGCTCAAACTCTTTTCTCCTATTTCAACTCAACCACTTCCGATGCTGTTGAAATACACCTGACTTACACGCATACACGCATTTGCCTCTATAGCAAGATTGTTCTTAACCGTAAGGCACTGGGAAATTCTTAACCTTTTCGGTGAGGCATCTAAGGCACTTGTTGGGTTTTTTCTGCTAATAGACACAATGCGGTATTGTGGATGTACGGCATCTTAAATGCAAATTCTAAAGCGCGTCGGCTTAGAGAAAATTTTTTGAACCGACTGGTTGTTCTTACTTGTCAAATTAAACTTAATTGATACTGTGGAAGGCAACGTTATAACAAGGTTATATATACGGCCTTTTCGTAGTATGATTTTTCTTAGGTTAGATTAGTTTAAACAGGGTTGTGATGGATATACCAGATATACCATTTGTCTTCAAATGGCAAAAACCTATCGCCCTGGTGAAACACCCAATTTTCTTGCAAAAGCCAAGAAGGCTTTTGATGTTCCTACTGTCTATTTCCTCTAGGTTTTCGAAAAAGTATTTCCCTAAAAATTTTCTTCGACTCCGAGTTTTTTTTTTGTTTTTTAGTTTTTTAATGCATTTTATTTTCTTAATCACTAACTCTTACATACTAACAAAAAATGCTTAAATGCTAGCTTAAAATTACTTAACAATCTTATACTAACTTACTGGCCCCACACAGGCACTCTCAGCTACTCTAAATTCTTATAACTATGTCTTTCGACTTTATGTACATTTTACTTAGAACTATTTATTTTGAATACTTAAGGCTAAGAAAAAATATTTGCTAACAAAAACTTAGCATATGGACATAATTTTTTATTTTTTATAAAAACTTATTATCTAACTTAAGATAAACCTTAGCCTACCTAACCTATATACACAATACACACATACACACATATACATTATTCACAATTATATACATATATTAGTATATACCTTTGTATATACCAATATATGTATATATTTCTTAAATGCTAACCTAAACCCATGCAAACTGGCCATCGCTATTCACAGAGAAAACAGATTGGTCAGCTCTGCCTCATTAGTGAGGCTGGTCCGTAATTGACGGAAAGGACGACGAAACATCTTCCCCATCATTCAACCACCAGAAATGCTTGTGCTGCCGAACGACATCCCTCTTATCGCGATTCCCCACCGCCCTACTGAACCTGAGGCGATCCACACTGCCGTGTGCGACGTCTCTGTTGTAGTTGAGTCGCCTGTTCCCAGCTGCCCGAGCGACATGGAAGATTAACGTAACCGCTGCTCTATCCTGGATCAACCCTATCTGATCTAGGTAGAGGAATGCTTCCGGTCGAACGAAGCCGTCAGAGCGCACACTCTCGTGGTAAAGGTAATTGGAGTAGTAAGCCCCAGATATCAGGTTATTTGTCGAGGTCATTGCTCTTGCAATGTGCCTTCGAGTCAGCTTAATTACGAAATTGTTCACTCGTATTAGGTTCGGCCTGTTGTAAAGGACCTCATTAGGATAAAATTTCTTGTACTCCGACTCTGGTGTTCTGTACAAGCGAAGACAAGCCCTAAGGCAAGCCCTCTCAAACACCCGAATCTTTTCCATTAAGCTTGCTCGTACATTGAACCACACGGGACAACCAAATACCAGCATGGACCTGATAAGGGCCATATAGCAGATTACCTTAATTCTTGCATCGAGTTGGCTGCTATAAAACAGTCTCTTTGTAAGGGCAAAAGCGCCTTTAGCCCTGGCCAAAGCACCATCTACATTTTTGCCAAAATACAGAAACTGATCTAGCCAGATTCCAAGGTATCTGACTACATTTCGACAGGCAAGAGGTTGTCCGTGTTGTCCAATGATAGAGAACTTTCGCCAATTTTTTCTGGTATCCCTAGAGGCTCCAGACAACGGCGTCCTAAAGAGAATGGTTTCCGACTTCTGAAAGTTGATTTTCAACTTCCAGTCATCGCAAAATCGTCTTATCTTATCGAAGTCACGCTGCAAGAGAGTATTAATGACCTCGATTTTTGGACCTGTTCTGTACGCTACCAAATCGTCTGCGTACGCAATAGTATGGGGAAGTGAAACTATCAAGTCGCTTGTAAAAATGTTGAAAAGGATCGGCGAATTGACCGTGCCTTGCTGAAGACCATTTTTAATTTTAAATATTCCAACAGTAGTCACATCACCATTTTTCACGATGAACTGTCTGTTGGTTAGCATATTATAAAGAATGTACAAGAGTGGTTTGCTGATCCCCAGCCTAGTCAGCTTATAGAAAAGACCCTCTAACCAAACGGTGTCGAAGGCCCTCTCTAAGTCAACAAGGCAGGCACCAGTACAATATTTTTTGCCTTTATTCCATTGGAATAAAGGATCGGACACCAGTTTAGACGCGGCATGTGAGATATCATGTCCCGCCTTAAAACCGAATTGATTATCCAGAATTATATGTTTGTCCTCAACCCATCTAGTGATAGCTCTATTGATTACCTTTTCAAAAACCTTACTGATATTCGGAAGACTTATCGACCGAAGATACGCCGGATTGGATATATCCTTTCCCTTTTTGGGGATAGGTTGAACCACCGCCGTTTTCCAATGCGCTGGATAATGTGCATTATTCATTGCATTATTAAACAGGATGGTGTAAATGTCCACCGCTTCTAGAGGAATATGTCGAAGCACGATATTCGGAATACCATCGGTCCCCACTGATTTCTTAGCCCTGATTGTGTCGAAGATCTCATAGAGTTCCTCCCTCGAAATGAACGGGGGTAGGTCACCCTCTCTGGAAATGACATTATTTGCCATATTTGCGTCTCTGAACCGGGTGAAACCAGAGTCCTCGGATCGCCAGTTCCCTATTTCATTTCGAATGCAGAAGTCGTGCACCAAGACGCGATTGTCCAGGTCATAATTAGGGCCAATGGTATCAGTGGCCTTGTATACTTCCTGGAAAGTCGCCCCTATGGCCTCGACCTTCTCCTGTGGATCCTCGATCACAAAGAAGTCGTCATCATCAGCGGCCTCATTTGGATCAATACCTGCTATTGTCAGTAACCGTTCGTTGTCTGTTGTAAGGGCTATTTTGGGACACTTAAGGTCGTTTTGATTTTTTTTCCGAAATAGTTTATTTGCGGAAACATATTTGGGTTGCTGGTGTATACAGCCCGAACCTTGTTGTTCCAATATGAACTTACAGCAATTCTGTAATTTTCTTTTATTAGCGTTTGAATATTTTTAATCGACGACTTCAGTGTCCTAATCTCCGGGTCTTGTCGGTCAGTTAACTGTCTGTACAAGTTTTTAAGTCTTGTCAGAAGTCGGTGCAGTGCGTCAATAGTAGGATTGCGGAACAGGTCTTCGTTAGTTGTACGTCGATACCGCGGTATTGTAGTGTCCATAGTTTGTTTAATTGTCTCGTCCATTTGTTTTAGGTAATTGTCGATCTCCTCGTTTGACAAATTCCTATTGGACGGTGGGTGGAGCGTGTTCGAGGAGAGCGCTCTTGTCAAAGTTGCGGAGAAGTGTGTCCATCGAGTCTTACTGTAGTTGTAAGAATATCTTTGGACAAACTCCTCCAATTCCGCAATTTCGTTGGGAACTGTAATTTCGGTGCTAAAGCCGCAATGGTCACTGTCATACACGAATGTGCGCAGACAGTTTAGCGTTTGTAAATTCGCACCTGTCAGTCGTATGCGTTCGTCGTACAGCAGTAGATCCAAATAAGACCCGCCTCTGGGAAACAACGGGTTATCCGTCGCTTTAAGACCGAGTCTGTACATGACATCGTGCTGACCCCACCAATCGAGTAGTAAGTTCCCTCTAGTATTTGGCAAATTATTTCCCCAATCTCTGTGTCTAGCGTTGAAATCCCCGCCGATTATAAAATAATTCTCCCCCGATTCCAGCCTCAGAAGTCGAAAAAGCGTGTCGAGCTCTGTAATGAATAGGGTGGATTGTGAAGCCTCAGGTGCATAAACAGAGGCCAAGTACAGCTGCTTTCCATTGCGGAGTGGGATGTAAACGACGACTGCCTCCAACACCCGGAACCTGCGCAGCACGCCCTTGTACACTCTGTGAAATTTTATACCTTCTTTAACGAAGATCGCGACACTGCCTCCATGTTTGGATCTGGGCCGGTTTCTTCTTCTAACAATATAATTATTGTACTCCAGTTTGTGCTTATCGATTAGCTTGGTTTCGCTAGCGAAAAGCACATCAGGAGTTTGGTCTTGTAGCAATTTAAACATCGCGGCTTTTCGTTCAATCCTAATCGGTGAATTAACATTCACTGCAAGGACCTTCAAAGTTTGCTCCACCATGTGCGTACCCATTACGACATGTGTTGCGTTAGGCCCGGCAGCAGCGCGTAGATCTGGTCCACCCGCTTGGCATGTTCTTGAACCTGCTTTTGCAGCTGTGCCATCTGCCCTTGGATTGCGAGCAAGATGGCCAGCATGTTAGGTGCAGCTTCCGTTGTTCTCGGCGTTGACGCCGGAGAAGCAACAGTCGCTTGCTGTACCGTAGCCCCCCTACCAGACGCCATTTGGGCGTAGGAAATTTGAGACGTGACGGCTGGTGTTTGAAACCTAACAGGTGAACGTTTGACCTCCACCTTCTGCTGCCGAGCCAGTTTTGCTTTTTTAATGTCAGCGAACTTAGGACAACCCCGATAGTTTGCGGTGTGTCCCACGTTCCCACATAATACGCACGAGAGCTGCGACCTATCGGATGCTCCGTCCCTACCCAGAGCGCACTCCTAGGAGCTGTGGTTCTTTGCGCACTTCACGCAACGGGGCTGCATTTAGCAGTTCGACGCGGCGTGCCCGAACCTCTGGCAGCGAACGCATTGTATAACGCCTTCGCTCCTTTTTAATTTTTCCCAGTGAATCACCTGGTAGTCTAGGACATTGATTCTCCTTAGACTATCCAGACGACTTTCGGGACTGAGCTGCACCAAGAAGAACGGCAGACTCCGTTTCTCCCGCCTAGCTCTAGCTGTGGTAAATGGCTTTACCCCACAAACTTGAGTTCTTCGCACTCCTTCTCTTTGAGCAGTGCTAGGATCTCCTCAGGATCAGAAGACGGAGGCACCTTCTCCTTCTTCTTCTGCTGCTGCTGTTGTTGTTGTTTCTGCGGCTGCTGTTGTTTCTGCTGCTGCTGCTTTGTCTGCTGCAGTGGTTGTTTCTGCTGCTGCTGGTTTTGTTGTTGCTGCAGTTGTTGTTTCTGCTCGTGTTGCAATTGCACCCTCTGCCTGCGTGCAGTTTGTTTTATCTCAACAGCAAGCATTTTTTCTTGCAGCTTTTCTATGCTGCTGCTAATGTCTTTTATCATTTCATCCTCATCTTCCGATTCGGATGTCTCTAGAGAAGCAAAGTTGTTGTTGCCCCCCTCATATTGTTCATCATCCTCTGTTAGAATGGGATTTACTCTCTTTTTTGTTAGATCAGGAGAGGTTTTCAAACTCCTCCTGCTTTTAACGGCTTTCGCCACGGCACTGGAAACACTATTGTTGCCTTTTGCAACTCCCGTTATGGGAAGAGCGGAGCGCTCTCCACCATCCATCACGTGATTTGCTTATTTACTTTTTGGATTTGTTGATAACAGCACTTTGAGGAGATAAAAAAAAGAAAAAAAAGAAAAAAGCTCCGGGGCTTTGGCCTGGGCTCGAACCCGTGTCTCGCTATTCGATAACCGACTCCGCTGACCGCTCTGTTACCGAGTCAACCATCTAGACTTTGACTGATTATCCTTAGGAGGAAACTGATTCACTATTTTTTGCTTTAGAAAAAGCCGAAACACGTTTATTCTTTGTGAAGATCTGCGAACGACTGACTTCGACTCCGAGATATTGCCGTGCATTCACACAGTATGTGTGTGATGTCCTCAGCAGCTTGCAGATCACCACAGAATGTGCAGATAACCGCATCTGACAATTTGAGTCTCCTTACGTGCTGCCGCAAGAGACAGTGTCGTATCCGGATTTATGTTACTGTTCTAAGCTTATCCGTGTTTAGTTTTAGTAACTTCCTAGATCGTTTGCCTTCAAAAAGCGGCCAAGGAGCCTTGGATACCTTGTGTCCTTCAAGACTTGACCACTTTAGGTTGGTAGTTTTTGTGATTTTTTCCTCGATAGTGCAAATGGGTGGTTTAATGTTGGCAGCCTAAATATTGTCGAGTAGCCCTCCTTTTCTTGCCAGATCGTCTGCTTGTTCATTTCCTTTAATACCGCAGTGTCCTGGCACCCAGCACAGTCTTACTCCGTTCTGACTGCATAGTGCCTTGAGCACTGTGCGACAGTTCCTGACTGTATCGGAGCTGACGTTGGTTGATTCCACTGCCTTGAGTGCGGCCTGGCTATCGATGTAGATAGCGATACCTCTTTCGGATACCGATCTCATCTGCATTCGTTCAGCCGCCCTGAGGACAGTCAGAATCTCTGACTGGAAGACAGTGCTTGCGATCGGTAGTCTTATTGACACTCTTAATTCTGGGTCTTCTGAGAAGATGTTATACAAGAACCTGTTCCTTCCTCTGTTTTTGAGCCATCTGTCAAAATTGCAATTTCACTTGACCTGATTACTGCATTTTTTTCCCAGTCCTCCCTCTCCGGATAAATTATATCATACGGAATGTCGAAGTCGACCAGGGAAGGAATTTCATCTGTTAGAATTGGATTGCCTTGCAGTAGCTCCGTTAGTACCATGCCATGTCCGAAACTTCTGCTCTTGAAGTAACACACATTAGTTTAGTGAGTCATATCGCACTGTTGACAACAAGTTTTTTGATCTGTAAATCAAGCGGTGTTATGTGCAAAATGGTGTCTAATGCTGCCGTAGGGGTGGTACGGAGCGCACCTGTAACGGCTATGGAAGCCGTTCTTTGAACCGCCGCTAATTTTCCGTAAATCGTTTTCTTTTTTGTTGCTTTCCACCATACTAGTGCGCCGTATGTAAGTATGGGTCTTACCACCACCGTATGCAGCCAATACACCACAGCAGGTTTTAAGCCCCAAATTACTGTTCTGTTCTTTTGCAGATAAAAGGACCATTATATGCCTTTTCGATTCTTTCACTACGTTAAGATTCCAGTTAAATTTTTTGTCCAGAATACACCCAGATACTTCGCGCTATCCGAAAAGGACAGTTCCCCTCCGTTGAGTTTTGGGAGTTTGAATTGCGGTATCTTGTACTTTCTGGTAGAAAAAACCAGTTCCGTTTTGGAAGGGTTGGCATTGAGACCACAACTTTTTGCCGAAGTCTTGATCGTCTGCAGGGCCACCTCCATAATTTTGCTTAAAATATTTAAATATTTTCCCTGCACTATTGAGACCACATCATCTGCGCATGCCGTGACACTTATACCCATTGAACTAAGTTTTTGAGGATATAATTGATAACCAGCACACACAGTAGTGGGGATATGACTCCACCCTGAGGTGTTCTCCTGGTTACAGACATTCTGACAGAGCTTTGCCCAATGGAACATTGGAACGTTGATTTTTCTTACCCTAATCTAAAATCCAGATGTTAACATTCCGTAGCTGGTAGCACAAAGAAGTTGTGTACAACAATCGTACGTTCGCTTGGTTGGTTTTTAAAAATGAACTAGGCATTGTTTCTAAAACGAAAAAGTTTCGACGCTTATCTCACTTAGCACGAATATCCTCATCTGAGACCACATGAACCTCATACTTGAGGAATCTCGCGATTTGATTGCGTTGGATATACTTGATTGAATCTGGTATGTCGGTGATTAGATATCGAAACTTCAGGGGACAGATTCCATACAACGAAATTGGTAGAAACCTATTTGTCGAACGATTACACCTTCTATTTTTTATGTATTTTCAATCGTGAAGGTTACAATAGGTTAAGGAGTAATGTATGACAATATAGCTGGTGTTCCAAAATGCACGCAAGAAGTAATTTTGATAGAAAAATTTTTTTATTCATTCATAAAGTACCATATACAGTATAGGGCTATGTATGGAATAACATATCGGGTATATGGCCTTCACGGCTTTGCTGGCACATACGCACTTTCTGTCTAAATTTTTCATGACAGTTTTGCATAATGTAGCTGAATTTCGCTGATACAGCACTCAATTTGCTGAGATTGTTGCTATAAACCTTAGAGTTTCAAAAACTCTAAAAAAAAAGAGTTCAACGCCGTTAAATCACGGCTAATTCTAATCACCAAAACGGGAAGTTACACGACCAGGACATAACTTATGCAGTAATTGAATTGTTTCTTGGGCTGTATGGCATGGTCTTGTTGAAACCACATGTTTAGGCACAAAAAGTAGAGACCCATATCGGGACAGCGAGTATCATTAACTGTTATTGCCCGACCAGCTGTATTTTCAAAGAAGAATGGTCCTATGATGCCTGCCATCCAAAATCCGCTCCAAACAGTGATACTTTGTGGATGCAATTGCTTCTCAAATTTTTCGTGAGAATATTTGCTTCTAGAAAGGTCCAATTCTTGACCTGGACTCTCAGCATCACTCTCACGATCATCAGTGCCTTTACCCCGTGAGTCTATATCCAGTCTGTATGGGTTTGTCTTTAGCTAGACGCAAAAATAAAAAATCTCCACACCTTCAGCAATGATCATACAGCACATAAATATGTATGGGTTGCTAAAGCAACCATCACATTCTTGTTCTTTACTCAACATAATATCTTGAGAATACACTACAAATCCCAAGATATCATTTATAAGTACTTCACTTTGAGCTCAATTCTATCAACAGATACACGTAAATACATCAAGGATGCTTAACGTCATCCACTGCGTTCTGGATAGTGCTCATGTCACTGCACCAACGCCGAATGATATGGCCTGTAAAGTGTCTTCTTTTTGTTTCCTGCTCAATCATTGCTATTGTAATTAGCCAATAGAAATAGCGGTTGACAAGAATCATTCTTCGATTGATCACTGCGCTCATATCTATTACTATAGCTCACTGCAGAGTCTAGATACATATCTACATTTTTTTACTATTGTATATTAAAATTATAGTTGTACGCCATCATATTCTAACATATCAGTGTTGGTTGCCTCTATTTGATGACAGCATATACCTATTTTGTTTAACTTTCATTAACCACCAAACCAATTTCTGCTACTTCCTTTTCAATACTTACATTGTAACTCTGGTATAAGCTTGCAGGATGCGCTCAATTCTCTCAAGCACGTTGTCAAAAAAGTCGGAGTCCTATGTATATATCGTCCAGTGTTATACAGTTTTTAGCATCTATAGACTCGGTGATGTTTTGTATCAGCTTTGATTGGGAGTGCTCCATATATCCTACGGATTCAAACAAACTTGACAATATCAAAATGAGACATGACTCTGTATAGCACATTTCTATAGACGCTTTGATAACCAACCTGAAAATCAATGAGCAATGAAGGGGTATTTATTTCATATTTTTGAGTTGTCTCCCATATCTGTTGCAAAGTCAGTATCTAATCTGTGGTAGTAGATCTAAAACCATTCTGAAAGTAACTTTCTGATTGTTGACGATCGACTTAAACGTTAATATAATACGACAGCAAAGGCTATGTATGCATTGTTAAACTATCTCATATCTCTTTAGTTGACAAAGTTTAGTTTCTTCAGTCCCAGTCGTCGAGTGTTGCGAATATATTTGTCTTAGGCTTGGATTCCTCACTTTCACTATCGATCAATCGGTAATGGCACTGCTTGACAGAGGTATGCCGTCATCATCTTTGATATTTTAAAGTCTGCAGATGTCGTTATTTTAAATTTTCAGAAACGACTGCTGATAGTTGATCGCCCGATCCATGCCAAGGTTTGATTTTTATCGCCCTGGCACGTCGTTTTTACCTTTGGGTAAAATTTTTGAACCTCATTCCTACAGTACTATCTTTCGATCCCCCTAACTTCCCACTTTTCGATCACCTTCTTTTAATTTCGGAGAAAACTGTGCTTGGTTAGGTTTTAAATTACTGAAATAAGTGCCACCCCAAACGGATAACTTAGACTTAAGTAGACCATTGTAAGCTAGTTTTAATACAGGTAACGTACAGAAGAGATTTAAAACTCTCTGTAGAGCTGTTTAACTACTCTATTTAGGTATTGTTTCAGGGAGGAAATCTGTTCCTTCCAATTAAGCTGAAATAATACGCAAATATTTAAAATTTTCCACACGGTCTCTGTTACAGCTAGAATCCTTGCTAAAGGTAAACAAACTATGTTAGCAAAGAAAAGAGATCCAAAACAACTCGGTGAATGGTGTATTAAAGGAAAGTCATCACATGGTGTTCCCTTGTTATTACAAAACGTATGCATATTTCGTTTTAGTGCCAATTACAACTCTATTCTGTATGAACCACCTTCGTAGTATCTCTAAATCTTAGTTGACATCTAAAAACAGATTATAAAAATTGGCATACGAGTACGCAAGAGCTCACAATACTCAGCAAAAACAGTGGTTTTACCTTTGAAAGACCGAATGCACAAGGAATTGCTACGCAATAGAAATAGAATGGGACCCAAAACAGAACCTTGGTTTTAGTTCATGTAAACTAAAACAGAATTTGATTTTTAACATTTGTTTCCAGTTTTTTAAAATACGAGCCACACCAGTCATAGATAAAAGCACCGTATCGAACGCTTTGGTAATATCTACATAGTATAAGTTTTAGACGCATTCAGACCTTCACATATATATTTCGCCAGTAAATTTCAGCAGAGCACTTTCTGTAGACCTTGCACTTCTGATACCGTATTGACATTCATTAAAAAATTGTGTTCTATTTAAAATAGAAGATATGTCGTTCTCGAACATATTCAGAAAACACAGACAGTAGGGAAATATAATAAGACGACTCCATGGCATCTCCTTTTTTTATAGAGGCGAACCACTACACCTATTTTCATGCATTCCGGAAAGTTTTCCTGCTTAACACAAAGGATAACACATCTGCAATATGAAACGAAAATTTGTTTCAAAACTGAACTGGAGATCCCGTCTGAAGAAGAAGATTTAGTCGTTTTAAGAGATATTATTATTTTATGGATTTCTAATGACAAAAATTCAACAAAGAAGTAGGTTTGTGGTTGAAAACCCATTGGTTCTAAAGTATATTCACATCGGCAAGTAAAGCTATCCACGCTTGAAGAGTAATGCGAAGAACACAAATTTGAAAATCGTTCAGAAATATTTAAATTGTTATGGTTTACAGTAAATTATATCTTCATGAATACTGGTTAAACTGTGATCAGCTATTCTTAAATCAAAGGAAGCCGCTTCATATCGGACATGATTGCTTCTGTTGAACCTTAAGAAGACATTGTCTAAACAAGAATTCACTCGAGTTGGTTGATTTAAAAGCGATTCAAAACCAAATGAAAACAAACTCGATGACAAATTATTAACATTAATATGCAATTCATCTAACAATATCGTATTCTTGCAAGTTTGAGAGTCTTAAACTCACCCGAATTCATCCAAAAAAGCCCTTCGTCATCGATTCTCATTTTAACTCACATCCGGCGTATACGAATAGTGTCGCATGTACATTTCCTGCTTGCATGTAAGTGCCTTACGGCTTTCGTTTTCGAACTCAAAGTTTCTTGTTTAAGAAGCAGCATTCCTGATGCTTTTCCGGCAGCATTGCCATTGGTTCGCACTTAATAGAGGTAATGCAGACGGTGATTCAGTCGGTGATGGAAATCCAGTCGGCAAAGCCTCTATAGGTTTCTTGTAGTATTTCGACTTTAAACCTGTTCTGCAATACGACTATGATCAATTCATACGCAAGGTGCGCCACAATTTTGCAAATCTTTGATCATGCGCGGATATAATCATTGTGGTGTCGAATGACCTAATTCTCACAACTGTCTCAATTAACAACTCCGTATCCAGCTAGGCGCGATTGCTGTTACCGGAATAGATGTTTGATCGTATCGGTCTTAAATACCTCCAGCCTCCAGGGATATTTAGAAGCATCTGGGTCGTTCACAGTACTCTCATTCCAAGTACGTTGCATCTAAATCAATCTCTAGAGTTCGATTTGCGGGTTCGAATAAAAAACAATGTAGATATTGGATCTTAATGCGACTGAATTATACTCGTAAACAATTCTCCTCTATCTCCTTTATCCAATTATTAAGTTTTATCTGAAGGTCTTTGGCGTGGTTACTTTTGATAGTACAATCAACGGCCATCAATATATTCTTTTAATAGAAGAATTGAAAATTATTAGTCTTGACAGTGCTACCTTCTTGGATTCCAAAGTCTACTTCGAATTCTGCGATTATTTCATAAATTAACGGATCCCCATATGTCCATATATGCAGGATCTCTTGGTGCTTCCTCAAATGCTTCGCCCAGATTGATGAAAATGATCTGCAGATCTTTCACATGCATCAATTAGGATGATATACAGAGTTTCTGCATTATTATCTACTCGTATTAGCCTCTGTAAGCCCTCCAAAGCTGAATTGATTTTTCTGAAGTTCGATTATATTGTGCTGTCTACTGTCTTAAAACATGTCTTCAGCGAATGGGATTTTACCATCACTTGTCGTTATTTGTTACTGTTTTGTGTGACGTGTTTGCCTTTTTACCGCGAAACAAGAAAGAGCTCCAGTTAGTGGGTAAGGCTTTTGAATAATAAACTGGATATGATTAACAACAAACACCATGGTTCTATACAAATGGATCTAAAATGAATACCACAGTATTTGTCGGTATCTATCCGTAAAATTTAAATGAAATAGCTTATGTATTGGAACGAAAAGTTTCTGTGGATAAGTTCACGCTGATAAATTCAGCAAAAAAAGCTGAATTAGAGTACGAACTAATACGGAAATACCTGTGGCCTTCGACAGACTGAAAGAGCGTGTCTCAGACACACGAAGTAGTATAGCGTGCCTTCTACAATATTTATAGAGCGTAACCCGCAGCCATTTACTATAAAAGTTAGCAACTTAATCAAATTGAGCGGGAGATTTTCCGCATTTAAAAGGATACGGTGAGTTTAAACCCGCCTATAATTAAATCGCTAATTAGTTTCATTAGTTTTGAGAGCGCAATCATTCAAGCTCACCAAATAGAAGAATTTGTACCTAGAGAACGCACCCGAAACGTTTCCTTTCCATTGCTCCATGATGCAATAAAAATGTTCGAATATACATATCTTCAATAAACAGTTTGCAGATAATTAACAAAGGTCAGCTTTTTTAAATCCTTTCCAAAATTTAATTTTTAACCACACAGCAACTCCTGACACACATACGAGTACTCGTACTTGTCCATTTGCGTGCAACAACTTCAATCAAAAGACTCTTTACTCCCATTAGAGCTTCCAGCCGTGGATTTCGTGTATGGAAACCCTCATTACTCGACAATGACCTTTTGTTGTACACGTTTTACTAACAAAGGAACCGTCTTTCGGAAAGCTTCATTGAAACACCTTATCATAAATATCCCTTCTAAATGACGCCTAAAATTAATATTTTACCTTCTTCAAAAGACGAGGATATGAGGCGAAGTGGTGGTATGGCAGCGACCGGAATCGTTGGCGCTCGAAATGATTAATGGTGGCGTTATTAAAAAAAAAAAGTACGGCGTCCGTCATTTCAAGACCATTTTGCACATCCTTAAAGCATTCAGATTTGACTCCCCTCATTATCCAAATCACCAACCCCCAAACAAGAAGGTAATTTAATTCTCATAAATAAAATATAAACATTCAACTCAGTATGCCAACTGTACGGCCAACCTTATACCATGTGCCATATGACTTATGCCGATATAAGGCTAAGATACAAAAATATTAATTCTCCCTAAATAAGTACTCCGAGACACGTATTTGCATTCTGAGAGCTTGCATTCGATTTTTGCAAAAAAGCAAAAAGGTTCACTGCCATTTCGCACTACCCGAAACCTGTACGGATGCGTTCCATACACAATATGAGCAGCAATACCAAATGTGTATACTATACACGCCATATATTGTGTACACCGTCCAGTCCTCATCTTTTGGTCAATTAATAGTCTTTGAACGTACGCAACTCAAGAACCGGAAGTTTTAACCATTTTCATGAGCGAAGAGGTACGACTGAAGGTAACCCCTGCGTTAAAATAAGTGGAGGCGCTGGAACAGCTATGTACGAGTGTATGCTAGTGAATATGGATTTCACAAATAGATTGACACTGTAATGGGGCACATGGCTTAAGATGCCATACCAGAAGGAGTTCCAACTACGAATACGGTGTATGGAGTGTCCGGAGTCATAGTCATAGCTCTAGGAGGAGGGAATGTATCGTGTACGTTAACATGTAAATCAGGTGGTAAATTACTCGGGACACAATGCACAATTCTGGACTAGCATGGAGGATGGAGCATGGAGTAAGCACTTTCAAGCATTCGAAGCAGAGGGGTATAGGATGGGCAATGGAGCCTTGTGCTGTCAGTTTTGGTCGACATGGTGTTGGGTGTTGGTGTAACTAGTGGCAATGGGGTGGTGTTGCTACTGTGGTAAATGGCAACAATGTAAGCTGCAGTGGATACAGGATTTGCAGTTCACTGCCGCATTGATGATTGATTGCACGTGGAATGCAGCAGTTGATTTTTGTTTGTTATTTTAGCTTCTCGATGTCCAGTACAGGGGGATGGAACATAGGAGCAACGGTAAGTAGATCCAGTGGAAACAAAGAAATAATTACGAAACTATAAATGGCATCGACATGAAGGGAAAGTACGAGTACTACACAAATGGTTTATGTTTTATGTCATAGATGGCGACGTAGATAGTTTCTGCTTTTGTATTGTAATGAATAAGCAGTCGGGAAAGGCATGGACAATTAGGGGGAAACAAATAATGTTTGAGATGTATGAGAATGGTATAGTTGAGTGAAAGACAAATCCTGGGACTGATGTCTACTAACTCTAATATTGGGAAAGAATTGTTGGTATTAGATGTTTTATGCTCAAAACATTTGAAAAGAAATTCATATCTGTTTCATTTTTCGGAACTGGCTTTCTTCTTTGAACCTACTCGATATTAAGGCTTACTAGTGATTCCTGAATTCCATCTTTTAAGATTTCAAAACTTGCATGACCCTGGGCGAGAATTTGAATGAACTTAAAAGTAGCAACTATCTATTTTGGTGTACCGCCTAACCATTATGGCTTTGCTGATGCTGATATGGATAGTATTAGTTTGTTAATTAAGGACATGCCTTGGTCTCCTTTTAAGTACTCCCTACTTCATCCAGTATCTTTATATCGGGCCATATTTGTAGATGACAGCAAATATTGCTACCTCGCTCTTTTCTTGTAGAATTCACAGGCAGCTCTCATTCAGCTTTGTAGCGCTTTTCTTAGTTGCGCCTGTTGGCACTCTTCGTCAAACCAGGTCGTCAATTTTGTTCAAGTGGAACCCAGGAAATGTTAATGTTTTCGAAGAACTTTGCGAGATCCAATCGAACACTGACAGTCTCTTGCTATTGCAGCCGTCAGATACTGACATTCCTTAGAGTTGGATAAGGTTACAGTCGTCCTCATCTGGTTGCACTTAGACAAGTTGTATGTATGAACATAGTGATACCACTCCGAGCCCGTGCGAACAACCATACTTCTTAACAATTTTTCAGTGATATTCATTGAAAGTGGTAACTGCCTTAGTGTTGTAGTCATATATGTGTCAACGCAGAAGATGAGGACATCTGTATTCTTGCAGAAATCATTGTGAGGAATACTCACCGGTAATGTATGTCTCCGGGAGCAACTTCTCATTGTTATGACTTTTATGGATATTGGAGGGTTTGATCGTCCACTAGATCGTCCGAATGTCCCGAAGTCCAATAGAATGGCAATCTGAATATCTCGCTAAGAGATTCGCGGTAGTCTTGAAATATCCGTGGAAGGTAATGAATTCAGGCTTAGAACCGCTACAATATGTTAGCACACTGAAGAATTGGTCTATGCAAAGGTCCGCCAGTGAAAATCCTAGCGCCATTAACTTTGCTGTTTTAGAGCTGCCTGTGAAAATCGAGATGGATTTACTGAGAATAAACTTACATTGTCTCTATTCGTCCATTTGTGGAAACAGGTGATTGCAATTTATGCTCAAGTAAGGAGGAAGTGAGAAGCCACCATACAACGTAAGTAGCGAATCTCGCCCCTCATTCATTGTTTCTCTCAGTGAAGGAACAGAGTTTGTGGCAAGCTTCATTCCGAAAATGTCAATCGTAAATAACTGAAGCAGAGTATGGGAAACTATCACTGATATTGTGGCAAGCTACATATCGTTGGGTTTTTCGTTTTTCCAATGCAAGCCACTGGACAGTTCAATATATTAGATTTGGTCTTACTACCGTGATGTTTTTGAAATTACGTCTTGCTTAGCTGGAATGATCCATGGTATCAGCATTTTTTTAGTCAAGAGAACTGCTGTGTCTTAACCGGATTGACGCTAAGTCCATAGCTGCGTGTGCAGGAGAAGAGTACGCTTTGGGCATATTAGAGAATGGTAAAGTGTGTCTACATATAATGTTTGTCCAAAACACATGGAACAGCGGCAACAGCGTAGGTTATAATACTACATACCGCGTTTTATAACTTCTTAAGTATGATTATCGTTGAGGAATGGGTCGCATAAGAGACAGTACATCTCCTGAAGGTAGTTTTTTGGTTTTCTCCTTGTAGAGCAGTGGCTAAATATTGCATTTATTAGTCTACTCATGAGAGTAAAGTGAATCACGGTGCAGACAGAGACTTTCATCGTTTTTGGAGCGAAAAGATGATTGAGGAATGATCAGGAGCTTCCTGGATATCAAGAAACCCCACCTTTGCATACTCCTTGAGTGGTGCAAAGATATTTTTCAATCGGTCGTAAAAGGAACGCGAATTGGAAAGGCTTCTGCGATTGAGGATAAACTTGAATTAATTTGGAAATTATTAAGAGGTAAGTTATTTTACGGAAATCTGAACAGCCCTTACAGTTGTGCAGAAAAGAATACAATCACATTCACACCAAACCGAATTTTGTATAATCTTAATTCAATTTTCGTTTGGAATTCGTATCTGCCAAAACGTCCTTGCGGGTCCCGATTAGTTGTTTTTTTTCTTTCAGTTTTTGGTGACTTTTCAACATGCTTATAGCTGTATATAGGTTTGAACTTGACAAATGTATCAAGTGTTCTGACATCTTGGAACTTTCACCAGTTCGCTAGGGCGATAAATCATATGAGCATAGATGCCAAATCATTTTTCTTTCTGAGTGCATTAACATACGTCCGTAGCTTGAGTCGTTGTCGAAAATATTTTAACCACAGTCTTGTTAAAATAGTAACTTTATATGCATCACTTTTTACTGAACATCTTGTCTTCTCTCCACATACGACAATGATGCTTATTAACATATTCTAAGAACAACTTCATTCTTGAAGAAGATCTTCATTGTAAAATCAGTATCTCGCCCCAGTACCCAACCGGAGTATGTGCTGTGCTGCTCTAGGCTCGAATTATTCTGTTAGCTGCATTTTGTTTGGGGGGCACCTGTTGCGTGCTAGCTGTGTCCAGTTTCAAGGACAAGTTAGCTGATGTCTATATAATTTCCGAGCGTTTTTCCTTCTATAACATCTCTCAGTCCCTTGTTAGCTTTTTTGTCTGCTTTCTGAAAATCTGAAGCTCATATTTCCTTTTTTGCTCGTAGAGCTCACGAATCGCTTTAGCGTAGTTGTGCAGTGCCGCTCTATATACCTTCTATTCTCTGTATATGTCAGCCAGCATCAGCGTCAAACCAAGAGTCTAACAGTGCGGACAGGCAAAACCTAGCACCTTAAAAGCAGTATCCTTTATGCTTTGTTTGATTTGCGGACCGGGTCAGCCACTTAAAACTAAAGATAAAAACTAAAGGATATGAGCGCTTAAAGAAAGTTAGGTCGTGAAGCATAGGAGGAAATAAGAATGTTTATGAGGGAGAGTTTGCTGAGGTAGTAGTCGAAGAGATTCAGAATATCATTAACTTCACGAAACACTCTAGACGTTGGCTCTTGGGATCCGTAATTTGTTCTATGAACATTGAGCCGGAAAAGTGGCACAGACCTAAGATTGTGTGGGTTGGTGTTAAAAGAAATAAGTTGAAATAAAGAAGGACAATCGATATTACCAACTAAAATTTGATGAATAAAGAGAATATCGGCAACATTTCAGCGTATAGATAGGGGTTGTAAATTTATAAGTTTCAGCCGATCAGTGTATAGTTTTGGTAAGTTTTGGCTATAATCGAGGGAAGACCACCTAAAGCAAATCGTAAAAACCTGCGTTGAACATCTTGTATCCGGAGGATGTGAGTTCTGTAGTAGGGTCACCAAACTTATCTTGCATATTCTAGAAGATGGAATTTCATCGAGTAAAGTTAAGAAGAAGGGGATCAGTAAAGCCCCTCATAGTTTCTCACACTTGCAAGCTTTCATCGAACATAATTTGCAAGCGCTCAATTGATTTGAGTACCCTTAAAATACTTGCAAACAGCTCGGGCAAAACCACTTCGGATGGGGGCTTACACAAATCCAAGTGTAATAGCACTTAGAGGTTCCATAATCGAACATCTTCACAGTATTCGCATTCGTAATTCGCCCAGAACAGAGTAGTGGTGGTAGTTATACGAGTCAATAGTGATATCGTTTAGACATAGGGAATACTGAAGGCATGTCTTACATAGATCGCAAACCATGTGGTTGATGGTATGATAGATTGATCAGGAAGCCATCAGGTATACTACCTGCAAAATCAAAGTTTCAATTACAGACACAAATGAACTGGAGGTGCCATGACTCTCACCTAAAGTGACTGACGTTCCGGCGTAAATTATATTTATTACTTCTTGCGACAATTGACGGATTGATGTAGATATATGTATGTATATTGAGTATCTCACGACTGTCATTGAGCAGTTAATCTTTAAGATTAAGTCCTTGGGCTGTTGGCGTGGTCTATTGATTAATAATTTTCCCATTGTATCTGGGCCTCTCCCATGCAAACTGAATATTGATGACAAGACGGTCGATTTAATTTCCAAACAGCAGGTTGTGCAAATTTGATTGGTAATCATTGTGTAAGACAATACAAGGCGATCTTTTAGAAAACAAATGATCCAAACCCCTACTGTTCATGTCCACTCTTAAGAGTCATTGTCCTGTTAAAACTTTAAATCTCTCCATTTGACGAACAAATACCTTTGACATGAATTTGTATCTTCTGGGCATTGGTACGAGTAAAGTCATTGTTTGCTACCTCTTTATATGAAGCATCTAGTTGACGTTGTGTAGTTAAATTATGTGACATCATCTCTAGATACATGATGAGAAATATGTGAAAGTTAGATTTGAGGAGTCTAAGTATAGTCCAACCCGAATCCAGAATCAAAGAGATATGGTTAGCTATTGACCAAGAAAATAGTGTGCTAAAACTCGTTATGCAATATAGCAATGTTGGTGTAGATACATACATACATCAATTTTGACATCAGCATCGTAAAGTTTGACGTTTGATGTTTTTAATGGCACATGAAAGTTTTATCATACGGGTGCTATTTGCAGTTTGACTTGAAAAATGCATCTCAAAAAATGTACATACTTAAATCGTGAATATTTTCGCGCGATGTTTTTTTATGATTTTCGAGAGGGATTAACTCAACAACAATGTACCGATCAACTCGTCTCGACTTTTGATCATGAAGCACCATCCCGGGTGCTGAATTCTTCCGAATTCAA
Organism: Volucella bombylans; assembly: GCA_949129095.1. NCBI lineage: Eukaryota > Metazoa > Arthropoda > Insecta > Diptera > Syrphidae > Volucella > Volucella bombylans. Next base: position 110,095,894 of record OX422141.1, read on the forward strand.
TCGTGTTTGTCGTTCTCTCCAGGATGGATTTCGTAAAGGTCATCCAAAATTAGTAGCTGCGCCAGAAAACATCGATGGTATGCTGGAACTGATATCGCAAGATCATCATGGGACTTATCGTGAAATTGCGAAATTCTTGGGCATTAGTTAAACTCGCATACATTTAACATTGCATGGACATGTTTTTGGGCCCAAGTCCAATTATCAGTATTTCTCCCATTAATTAAATTGTCTAATAAAAAGCGAGATAAGCTAGTGTTATCTTAACGCTGCGATTTGACCAGTTACAAGCTGCCGGCTCTCGGTCCTGTTGAGTAGCAGGAGCACCGGTAGTACATACAAGACTTAAAACACGGTACTAGGGAAGTCAATGCCCTCCGGACTTTTGTCCGGGCCTGAATTGTATAGGTAGACTCCCTAGTGGTAGCGTCATGGTAGCTATGGTTTAAACCTAAAACACAGGAAGGGTCCTCCCCAGTGGAAAAAGTGACTCTTGGCCCTAAAATCGGTAAAACCTAAAGTCGGCCTCGACTCACACCAAGTGTGGAGCTTGTGCCCTCAACACAGTTTCCACTTTGGTATCTCACGGCGCAGAGTGGTGGCAAGGGGTATCCTTGCTTCCATGAATGTGTGGGCATTCATAGTAATTAAGAATTTTCAAGTTACTAGTTGGGGTGGAAAATCGATCCTCATGGAGAGTATTTTGAAAACTGATAAATATTTGTTTCTCCTTTTTTTTCAAAACGTAGCAACCTACATACTTTCGACATTTTTCCAACAATTTTGCTTACACAAACAGTGACTTCAATGGTATCTTACCCATGTGTGCTCATCCACATGCTATATATTCAAATAAACTATTCATAATCCAACGATTATAGTAGAGTAGCTTCAATGTTATTTTTTGTAATCTATGAGATTCAAATTTCTGATTGTTCCCCTGAATATTTGAACTCAAAACTCATTACATTATCTACCGGTGGTATGTGTAATTAAGCTTCTCCCGCACTTTATTCCGACATGAATTCCTACATATGGATGTATATGACTAACTGTCTACGGAGAAACCTTTCAATCTAACTAAATATCTTGAATATCTATCATATTTCAGAATGTATCATGCATAAGTACCATCCATTTTGCAATATTCGCTAACTGATATCTTCAAATGATACTTGAGTGTTGAAATATTGCATTTATTTCCCAATTTGCTTGTATCTATAATCGGAATTTATAGTTTATTTATTCCAAGCCAAAGAGTCTTTGCCCTGTACACCCTTGAAGGCTTGTCTTATAATTTGCAGAGTAACGAGTACTCATATATTTATTTTGTTTGTTTTTTGTTGTTCTTACCCCATAAGAACCTGAAATTTGCAAATCTTAGAAGAACAGCAGTATCCTTGATAGTATCACAGTTTGGATTGGCATTGGAGTGATATGCATTGCTCGAGAATAGATACGAGTACGACTATGAGTACGATTACGAGTAAAAGAAGGAAAAGGAATAGGAGTAGAAGTAGGAGTAGGAGTTTGAGATTGAAGCTACAGAGCACACGGATATCTGGTATTCATTACATGTGACGTATAGAGGAATATGTGCGCCTAAAAGTTTTTCCTTTCATTTATTTCACAGATACCCAGCTGAATGATAATGATCATCGTCATCATCGCCCCATCTTTCACAAAGGACTGCTAGCTGGCAGTGTAGCTAGTAGTATAGTGGGTGAGAGCCATGACAATGTCTTCTGCATGCTAATGTCTTATCCAATACATGCACTTGGCTATACCGTTGTATTCGACTTTCGACTCCGACTTTGGCTCCGTCGGTTGTCTTCATTGTCGTCGTGGCTGCTGTCGTTGTTGTAGTTGTTGCCATTTGCTAAGAGTCGTTGCCAGCTTTAGCTGTTGTCAGCAAAGTTAAAGTCGAAGTCATTTGTGTGGACATTGTCATCCGTTTTGTAGATTTCCAGCGCATGGTCGCCTTTTCTTATGACAGAGGAGACAGAGGCTCAACTGACTGACTGACTGAAAACACAAAACAACAAATTCATTCCAATCAGTGTTGCCGTGAGTAAAATCATGGTAGTTGATCAAATTTATTTTAAGAACGGTTTGGTTTAGTTCTAGAAACATTTCTTTATACTTTCTTTCGTTTGCGATGAAAAGAATTTCCATTGTTCTATAGCAGAAAGCTGTAATTTCAACTGAAATTAAATTTTGATATTGGAGAAATAGTCATAATTAAAGGAGTTCTTTTATAAGTCGTTATCGACTACAACCGCCAACAATATGTCGTTGATAAGCTCGAGTTAGCTAACTCAGTGAAAAATTGCAAGAGAATAAACGAAAGAGCTGAACAGACTATACTCTTCCTTAGAAGTAATTATCTATCTTGGACAGCTAGTCCGAGGTAGATACAGAACGAAATTTAAACGAAATGGTCACCGAATGCACCTGTTAGTAATGTTGAGAATTATACCTTCATATTAACGTGTTATGCCTCCACCTTTTGCATATTATACCATCAAACTTTTTGCACAATAAATATGCGTTCCAGTCCGAATATCCGCTGTTCGTTTCCTGATCAAAACATGGCACAAGCGACCAGAAAGATGATCAGCATTTGTTAAATACAGGTCCGAGTTTCGAGTGAATTCGAGAACTGTGAAGTCAAGGCGAGCGAAAGATAACTACCAGGAGGTAATAAAGACGAACAAAGGCAACAAAACTCGAATTGAAGCTTAGCAAGGACGATTGTCTCCAGACTAAAACGAGGTGAGGATGGCAATATCCAAACTCAAATCTAATAAAGCTACAGCTCAGCTGCTGAACTTTCAAAAAATTGTTGGTAATGAGCATACATCATATTTTATATAAAATTTGGAAAGAGTGGAGAAGGCCTAAGTAAAGTACATAATGCCACCTACGTTTTTCCGATCCTGAAGGAAGAAGGTCCACTGTCATAAGCCAACCCTGTAGCCATATTTTTCTTCTATTTCCTAATAAGCAGTCTGCCTGCTATTGCGGTGTTTGTAAGAATTAAGGCGGAAGAAGCGAAATTGAAGATTAAGTGAAGAATACCAAGGTCTTATCTAGAAGAATACAAAGGATGTTGTACAAAAGCAAACGATTCTCCGTGTGATCTTTGGTCCGATCTCATTTATTCTAGGTAACAGCTCACAGTGGTTATGATGATAATAAAAGAGCAGACGAATTGATCAGAAAAAGATCGGCCTCAACACTCATATTGCTACGACCATTCTGCTGGTTACCAATTAACTGCATAAAAAGTTATTTAAATAGCTGGCTAAAAACAAACTCATTCCGTTACTGGACGAAGATTGAAGGTAACAGTCTAGCCAACAACTTTTACTAACCCCTTCCTTCAAAAGAACAAAACGACTCCTACGGCTTTAGGGGTCAGAGTGTATCTCTGCGTGTAACTGTAACCGGATTCCTAAAGGGTCAAACAAACACTTTATGACTATAGGAATAGCACAAGACAACAACTATCGCAAATGCAATGAGGACGAAGAAACAGCAGAGCATAAATTTATCGCATGTAATGTAATCGTGTCGCCTAAGCAATACCTTGAAGCAGAAGATACCATTGCCAGTTCGCTCATAGATATATCCGAATTTATTAAAATTTCAAGTTATCGGAAATAAGAGTACATAGTCCCACCTCCCGGACTAATCTAATCCAATCTAACCGATCCGGCCTACGTTGTGGAAGTGTAGAGTATAAGAACTATAGTGGATGTACAGCGACATGAATCTAGTCAGAAGCTTAAGCTTGCAATAATTAGGATCATAAGGAGGCATGTTGATTAAGATATGATATGGTTTCAAAGTCATAGCCTCAGAAGACCTATAAAATCATGCGATAGAAATACATACGTTAATTTCAGGGACTATAGCCTGAAATTTATCATTGGTTTTACAATTCTCTCGTTAGATATCGAAAAATGTACGGTTTAGTAATTTGGTGACCAGCCCTAAACAAACAAACCAACTGTACAAGTATATTCTCAATACAAAGTGGCTTAAGTGAAATGTGGTATAGATAAACACCTTCAAACTCGGTCTTGATAACGTCGAGAGTTAAAATATGTCACCAATCACTCAGCGATAAGGCAGTTCAAAATCTATGTCTGCTGCGTATCTGTTCAGATTCTCGAAATTGTGAAGCCAATAAACTTGCTGAAATTATAACTAGCTATATATGTACGTAACCTTCAATCCAAATATAGGCGTATCATTCGCTTCCCGTAAAGATGCGATAGACGAAATCAATGGCAGATGCCAATTGCGGCGATCTGTAACTTGATCAATGAGATTAAATTTTGACCACTTAGATCTGAGACGTGCAAAGTTTTTTATTTGTCAAAATGTCACGTGTCAAGCCATTACATAACTGGTAGACATGCCATAGACTTGGCAGTCACTTATTATTTTTTCTGCAGCTGTGAAGATGAAAAGCAGGAAGAAACCGCGTCTTATATGCTACGCAACTACCCTGTTTTCTTTACCAGAAATCCAACCCAACGATCAGAACTCTTAGAGAACTCTCCCAAGTTCGGAAGAGTGAGCTCATCTGCTTCAGCAAGGCATCAAATAATTTGGTCTCTAGGAAAATGTAAATTGGCTTTCAGGTGTTTAGCAGATGTGAGGGTAATGTAACCTTGTTCTGTAAGCTGTCATCAAAAGTAAAGAAGTAATACGTTCAAGGAATCGTTTCTGTTCAACGTATCCAAAGGAGTACGAGTCTGGTGTGCTTTTGTTACAACATTCTCCCGATATACGAGCAAGCATTGTCATGAATGGTACATTGTCCATCTTCGGGCAACTTGGTTTGGATTCGGATTTTTCCTGTCTACCTGAAATTTGTATACGAGTGTGTTATTCAATAAGAAATTTTCCGTCATAATATTTCCTTATACATATATCAGCATTTGCCTGTGTTTTGAATGAGTTCGTCGAACTCTGAAATGAATTACAGCTAAGATCCTCTTATTAGTAGTAGGATATTGCACGATTAAGGAAGGGGCTGAGCGGTGTCAAACTGACGATGCTCATTGCTGTAACTATAACTACACATAAATTGTGTTTATTATCGTGGTAGCCACTGGTTACTAGGGTCCTTAAATCGAGCTTGGCTTGAAAAACTTAACAATGCGAGTGTTGAACAGGAGAAAATATCATAGCACCACTAAAATATCCTTTCAGAAATGATTGATCTTAAGAAGAAGGATTGTCATGTAGGCTGTATTTTCCATCGACCCGCTCAGTGACGACTTTCTTACAGTGAATGAACTTAGCCAAAATGACAAATTTTCCGCTATCTAAATTTAAGCAAAACAAGGCTGTTCTGGACCAGACTGCCAAACTGTCTAAAATAAGCAGTGGGAATGATTTGGTAGAGAGTATACACCAAATCATTTTCGAAATTTGGTCAGAGGAAAGTATGCCTGCTGGAACCAAGGCACCGCTTTCACGATCCATAAGAAAGGCGACCCATTAAAACTGCGTCAAGTACTGTGACAACATTCTTCTTAATATTGGTTGGAAGGTCTTGTTTGTCGTATTGCCTGCATTTATATCTGTTATCACGTATTGAAAAAACGTTGACCAATTATTCACACTACAGCAAATCCTAGAGAAAACCCAAGAAGTCTATACATCTATCAAACGAGCTATACACGAGTAGAGCTACCTACTACTAGAAAATGTTTTGGTACACTGTACACGAATGAATATTTTTCAAAACTTCGCTTATCTATTTATTGGGTCACTCAATGGCTACGAATTGTGGAATAACTTATTCGAAATGGCTCCCATTTGCCTTCCAGCAAGGGCAAAGTTGGTCTGGCCATTCATCGATTGCAGTACGCGCATCATGCATTGGAAAATTTCAAACTCAATACTTGGATGTCGATTAGTGTAAGCCATAGTCTCCAGAACAGACCATAGTCTTGGAGTCTATTGGATGGAGGTCTGGGTTACCAGATGACCAATGATCCGTCAAAATGAAGTTCGGAACGTGGTTTCTGAGTCACGTTTGAGTTGTTTTTGCTTTATAAGCTGGAGCGGAGTCTAGTTGAAAGGTCCACGGTTTATTTGCGAATAGTATATTGTTGACGGGGTTCACACAGTTCTCGAAAACGTCCATTGCTTACACTTTCGCCGAGGTTTTGATACCTCTCTCGCAGTAATGTAGCTCGGTGAACCCATCGTAGACGACTACCCAAGAAACCATCACAGAAGCTGAATGGTGGCACGTTGAACTGTCGGAATGAGTTCAGACGCATGTCGTGATGACATAGCATACACTCAATCGTTCTGTTTTTTGAACGACTCTTCAACTGGGAACATTTTCTCGTCAGTAAAAAGAATTCATCTGTGACCGTTAATCGCGCACTGGCGAAGCAAGGCTTTCGATTTTGGTTAATGTTTCTATTTCAATGAGTGAGTGGCCGGTATGTCATTTATATCTGCTCAGTCCCAAATCAAGTTTTAAGATACTCGACAGCTGTCCTTGCTGATAATCATCTCCTGAGACATAAATTTCTGCTTGTGCACGAATTCGATTCTCCACGGCTTTGGTGACTTGTGCCGTTCGCACGGCTGGATCTTGTACGGTTCTTATGTTTCACCAGTATCCTCATATATCTTCACAGTACAATATATAAAGTTTCATGTGATTTCCGGTGGCTGTAAGCATTTTTGCAGGCTAATTACGACAACACGATTTTCGAGAGAGCCCGATTCCATCATTGCAAGGAGCTGACGTCAACAACTTTTTATGCGGGAACATTGCATAAATGTCACTTGTCAAAGAGACATCAAGTTGAAGTGAATGCGTTCATTAGTTCCTCAGAAGGAATGTTTTTATTTCTTGTATCTATCTGTGCATCTACTTGTATACACTAAAAAGAATGTCTTTAATTATTTCAAGGCCGCATATGACAGCACCTATAGAAATGGTCAATGCGAATCCGTGTCTAGTTTTGTGGTCTCTGTCATTTTCATCAGAAGACTTCTTTTACAAAAATTGTGCGAAATTCGCAAGCCAGCACTGAAGGCTCGATTTTCCAAACGTCTGTGCAGCCGTTTGTATAATTTTGCTGATGATACCGATATCATTAACTGCTGATACTCTTCTGCTGTTTACATAACTTACTTTTACTTTTTAACAAACGGCAACACTGGTCCCACGTATAACCGAGTGAGGGGATATTTTAATTATTATAAGACTGCCAAGATGATGAAGTAATTTCAATTGTCAGATATCCAAATTTAGCTTCCGACAATACATGACATAAATGTTATTTTTCTTCTTCTTTTTTTAAAGTATCTGCGAATGAAAAGGAACAGCGACAAAAAGAGCAGAATTACTTTAAATACGACTACTATTCGCACCGTAATTAAATGCAAGATTAAAATTCTTTGGTTCTAGCTTTTTGCATTACTTTGGTGTTTCTTTCTTGTTGTTTTTTTTTGATTTGGAAAAACTGTCAAATTTGGGTAGGCAAACGTCAAAAGGTATCGCATCCCATTATAAATTCCATTGAACTCTGGTTGAGAATGATAATTATGGATTGAGAGACATTCAGTATGCAACAAAATTAGTAAAACATGAGCTCGTACTTAGTCTTTGTACGAGTAGATACTTACGTGAGGTTTCCTTATTCGGTGGCTTATTCAGTCGGAGTAATGATTAAGTAGTTAGAATATCATTGGAGGTAGATAAAGAAGTTGCAGGTATCTACATACATACGAAGGGCGTTCAATATATTCTCGGTATCGATTTGAAGGAAAATGCGAATCCAATTTAAATTGTTTTTATTTTTCAATATAATCTCCCCTAACATCAATGCATTTGTTACATCTTGAGATAAGTTTTTTTAAACCCTCAAAAAAAATGTTTCCTCTTTCTCTGCAAAATACCCATTTATTGCCGACTTGAGTTCTTCATCATCCGAAAATCTTTTTCCACGAAGACATTTTTTCAAATCCGAAAACAGGAAATAACCACTAGGGGCAAGGTCTGGACTATAGGGTGGGTGTTGGATTTCTTCGAAACCACAATCTCGCGCAGCAGCCTTGGAAACTCGCGCCGTGTGAACAGGAACGTTGTCATGAAGAAGCAACACACCCGCTGCGAGTTTACCCCGTCTTTTCTTTTTAATTTCCTCCCGCAAATTATGCAAAGTGGAAGGGTAGGATGTGGCGTTGATGGTTTCACTTTTTTTTGTACTCAATGAGCAAGATTCCCTTTGAGTCCCAAAAAACTGTGGCCATGAGCTTCCCGGCAGACGGAGTGACTTTGAACCTCTTCGGGGGTTCTGTTCCTTTTTTATGCCACTGCATGGACTCTTGTTTGCTTTCAGGGTCATAGTGGTGGACCCATGTTTCGTCCCCAGTAACAATTCGATCCATAACACCGTCCGCGTTCTCACTACACATCTCCAAAAGCTCTCTACAGCATGCGATTCTCACTTTTTTTCTGAGGCGCTGTGAGCATTCGTGGCACCCACCTTGCACTGACCTTTGAAAGGTTAAGATGGTCATGGAGAATGGTGTGAATGGTACCAATTGAAAGTTTGGTGATCTCTGCCATCATTTTCACCTTTATTCGGGCATCCTCAAGAACAAGTTTTTCGACTTCTTTGATGCCTTCTCCCGTACAAGCAGTAGCCGGGGCGCCGGAGCGGGGGTCGTCTTCAATGCTCTCTCTGCCTCTCTTGAACTCACTTGACCACTTTTGCACAGTTGATAATGAAGGTGCGGAACCCTGGTAAACAGCCACCATCTCTTCATGAATAGTTTTTTTACTTTTTCCTTGCTTAGTGAGAAATTTAATTACAGCGCGATGCTCAATTTTCACCATCATCGTCTCAGTTGCCATTATGATTCTGTTTAACTAGAGATAAAACGCGAATTAATAATCACATTTATATGAAATTTTACATCAGTGCACTAATAGTATTACTTGATAAATAAGTCAATTTATATATACAACCACAGCTTCACCCCGATACCGAGAATATGTTGAACGCCCCTCGTAGGTGCGTTCTTATATTGGAATTTCGAAGTTGAAGTTGATGTTGATGTTGGTTTGGTAAATCCTCTAATTTTTATTTTATTTTACAACTTATTATAGTATACCTATCAAAGTACCTTGAGCCCGGAGTGATTACCTAATACTACATTGCTCACAGCTTAACGACAAGCTAAATTTTTAAGGATTTTTTAGTCAGTGAAAAATTGGTGTTTTATTAAAAAAAATCTTTTATTGTCAGATAGAAACATTTGTTAACTATAAAAAAAAATTACTTTTTTTTTCAAGATGCTGGTTCTGCACGGCGACAAAGTCAAGCGTTTTTGAAAATGACATTCAAGCTGGAGACTTTATTTTTCATCTGTAACAAAAAATCAAAATAGGTCTTGTTAAAAACATTGTTTTTCTACTCCAAAACTTTAAAATAAAAAAAAAAACTTATTTTGCAAAAATTATAGAGATCAGAAAAAAAGTCACTTTTTTACAAATTTGTTTAAATAATTTATTTGCATTGAAATTCATGTTTCAAAGGTTTATAGTATAGCTAAATGTGCTAAGAAGATCTGCTCAAAATTTTAGAACGATCGGACAATTATTTTTTGAGTTATGTTGAATGCCGTTATGAAAAATGCAGTTTCGATAAAAAGTGATTTAAAGTTTTTGGAGCAAAAAAAACGACAACAATAACGAACAAAATTAGTTCTGATTCTTCTTAAAACTCATCTTGAATTGCCCTTCCTTGTTTTCGAAGTGTACGAGCTCCTTTTTAGGCTAAAGATGCCTCTTTGTTCTGTTAAGAAAAGGAGCAGGCGGAGCGTCCTCTGTTTATGTGGTCGGAACCGCCTGCTGTGCGCTCTAAAATCGAGCGTCCACCTGTGGCCGAAAATGCGCTGTCGTTTCGAAACGATTAAAGTTTTTGCTTTGAAAGTTTAAGGAGACAGTCTTGAGATGCTGTAGAAGAATTTTCTTCTTCTCCTTTAAGCACTACAAAAGTATCGGAAAACCGCAATATAAAATAAACAAGGATTATCCGATTCCGGAATTGTTTATTTTTATTTTTTTATAAATATTTTTATATAATGCTTGCACACAGCGCTGCCGAAAGAAAATCACTGAGAAAAGTAGGAGAGGTACCGATGAACGTTGGTTTTAAATATTTGAAGGTTATAATGAATAGCAATCAGAAGCTATGCGGTATACGAAGTCATCAACTTTAAAAAATGAGTATTTATAACGATGACTTTCGTGACAGTTGCCTGCTAATACCTACCTGAAAATATAAGCCTATTATTATACCGAGCAAACATCGTGGCATCATGACAAGTGTAATCCTCCAAAGGAGATGCCAAATATGTTACGAAACAAATCCACGTTTGATACCTACTAAGTATACATACCAGTTTTCGATGTTGCATACGATATGAACTATGTATTTCGTCTTAAGACTGACATGGATAATCGATGCTATCAAAAAGTAATTATTTATCCATCCATCGCCTTATGATGTCACTGCATATAGCAAACTCTAGCATCACTTCCAAAAATGACACCTTAGTAAACATACGACGCTGCTATTTCGTTGTCGAATGACACCAATTTTCTATAGGCACGTGGCTCTCAGTTGGAATTTTGGACTTAAGAGGGCATGAGCTGAGCATTTCCCATTTTTAAAAACAGTAAAGAGAGAATACATTAATTACGAACCTCTTTAAGCTGTATCGAGATTTAGATTTTATATGAGTATTTGAACAATTTAAACTACATAACTTTTAGCCTTTACTACTTCCGATTGCGATGAAAGATGAGGCCATTAAATACACCTTTTCTTTCATCTATATCCAGCTATGTTCGCTACCACTGTTGCTAGCCCTGAAGAAATTTTAGTAATTAGTCTGAATGTCAGAGCGTCAATTAATTGTTCACATCGTGGCTTCTGTTTTCAACGGGTAGGTTGACTGGTTGTCAATTCTCTACTTAACATTTCAGTTTTAACATACATGCTTGGACATCTGCGAATCGTGTAATTGCTGACGGAACATGACTAAGCGTTATCAAAGATTGCTGCACTATAAATAGGATCATTTTATTTAATATAAAACATGAAGCTGACTGGTCTTAGCTAGGGGCAAAGGCTATCTCATCCGATTGTGCAATGAAGTTAAATATCTGGGTGTTGCACAACACACTCAACATGTCGAAGGTGCCGTAAAGCTATCGATTTACATGCTCTGTAAAATATATGAGATGATAACTGCTATCGATGAGATAAAACGTTCTATCCCATGTGTATACTGGTATATCACATTCCTTTTCAGCAAAGGGCTATCTGGCACTGCAATTTCCATGAACTTGCGTTGAATATCCTTTAATAGTGATCTTATACATATGGAGTCACACATGATGACACCCGAATTCTAGATACAGCTAATATGAAAAGTCAACATACCTTACGTGTATACAGATATGTTAGATGCAGAAAGGGATTTAGCCGAATGTTCATAGATAACCGGAAAACCGTTAGTCTTATTGATGAGCGGCACACCTGCACTTCACACTTCCTCAGGTAAAAGCGAGCGTCTATCAAACAGAGGCAATCTATATAGCTACATATATGCTAAGATATATTGTGAAGAACCTTCCTTTTTGGCTAACGAGTCAAAGATCTTTAAGTTCTGAAAATAAGCAAGGTGCGACGTCGAACTGTTGACGTCCAGATTTGAAAGAGCAGTTTGTCTCAGCTGTATGGTTTTTCCGCAAAGTGGCTGGCTCTGTTGAATCCTCCTCTATTTGATATTCATTTAATGCACACCGAAAGCTGGGCTTGGTCTTCATCAATGGCTTCAAAACCAATCTCAAATGTGGCGCTGATGTCTTTTAAGAGGACGACAACTCAAAAGTCGGCAGACTGCAGACAGCTTACTGCTCAGCACCCAACTGGTCAAGGCATAAGTGATACAACTTCCTGCGACGATTGATGTGAGAGTGATGACGAAATCCCCGATAACCCGATACTCGGGGCTGATGTATAGAGTCCTTATACTGTAGTCACTTTATCACTAAACTCGTTTACTCATCTTTTCATGGAAGATTGAGAAACTTCAACAAAAGGAGTACAGTTAAATAAGTCCCTGCCTGAGTGCTATATTTCGAAAAAACAAAAGCAATAATTTAAAAGATAGAACGAAGACCACCTACGTAAAATGAGGTATCTGGAGAGAGAGAGTCAAGTTGTTAAGTTACCTTAATCCATTAACAATTCCCAAACTAGATCAAATTACTCTAAATTCGAAAGCCTGAATTCACTGAGATGAGCGAAATTGTGAGAAATGAGATCAATGTTGAATTTAATCGATCAATATTCAGAAGAGCACTTTGTCGACTTCCCGTGACAGTTAAATTTAAACACATCTGTGTATATTTTTTGCTCAGGTTCTGGCAAATGGCCAAATCTAGTTAAACCTGCTTCACCCTGCTTTAATCTGAACAAATTCTAAGAGGTGGGATCTAGCTATAATCAAAATTGGGTGAAAAACAGGTACAACTCTTTGGCGCCCTTTCATGGACTCTATGGCATTGTTGAAGAATAATATAATGTATTCGATGACGAACGTCTGTGGGGAAGGTAGGTCTTGAAAAAATACAGAGCAAAATGCCGTTGACGTCTTTCACTGAATAGATTTCCTATTTGAAGAGGGAATCACAGGAACATCTATTATAGGAAAAATACTCAGAAAATAGTAAGCCGGATCAAATGTTTTATGCAGAAGCTACGAACATGTATACGCTATTTGAGTAATATTCTGAAACGTTAGAAAATTCGCGAGAACGAGGAACAGATGGAACACTAATATAAAGCTTAAGTACTTCCACCAAATCTTTCTATTTGTGGGTATTTTTCTCTCGAGAAATGTACACTCAATTACTTACATAAATATGTATACATATGTATCTGTAAATAATCCACCAGGCTTTGAATTATAAAAGATCATCAAACATCATCATCTAGTTTCATTCATTCACAAATATTCGTACATACGATGCATGTTCGTTCAAAGTCTTCTGCCACGTTTACATTTTTAGCTTTCACTGCTAATTCACTTATTAAATGATTGTGTCATCCGGATCAGAATCATTGTCAACATACGACTATACATCACTCGTCGTACTCGTCGTTTTATGAGATTCCATCGCCATCAGACAAGCGTTAAATCCAAAATATGTATGTACCCGTACTTGCTCTGGTACATACATGCTGATGATGGTACTGGTTTTGGTACAGATGTGTCTTAAACATTTTTTTTGTGTGCTCATCTTTTATTAAACTGCCCTTCAAATCCGAATGTGGAGATGTGTGACTGACCTAAGTCAGTTTTGGATACGAGTATCATAGGCACTTTAGAATTTTGGATTCGAATTTGAAAAGCACAAAGTACAGATACGAGTACTTATGGAAAATGTTGTTAAAAGACAACTAAATTTTCTCATATACTATAAAACCATCTGTATAAATATTTGTATTTGACAACAGGTCCCTGTGGTTTATCAGAACTACAACCAAAATCTAATGGAACATGTGAGTTAAAGTACGAGTACTGATGAGGGTAATAGCACGTCTATGACTGCGAAATATCTATGCAAATTGTCCTCTCTGGTGATTCTATGGGAACTCAATCATATTTGTGTGCCAACACAGATGGCAAATAGAAAATTGTCGATTATCAAAGCTTCCGCAGTGGTAAAACGGCGGCGACAGCAACAGCGAATGATGCGCCATCCGATATACGCTATACGAAAATTCGCCATTCATTCGGTATCCGACATCATTTGCTATTCTTTCTTTTATCATCTACTGCCGAGTCCCGTATGCCCCATTGTCCCCAGAGGCAATGGGCTGGGCATGGCATAGTATGGCATCGCATGGCATACATTTCAAAAAATAAAAAAATAAAACAAAGCGAAAATTATGCGAAAAGTCCAATGCCTTGCTTAGCCGATGTCTACGCTGTAGGTGGAGGATAATGCCTAGTGCTCATGCCTAGTGCGTATCTTCTCGATTACTTTTCATGTGCAGTTGTTTTTTTTATTATTTGCTAACCATCCCCCGTCTGACAACGATTTATGAACTTAACAGAGTTTTTTTCTTCGAAATGGGTGGTGAGAGTTCAGAAATACTTTTCCTCGACAATGCATGATTCATTCGCATATGGTCCAGATACGAGTACAATAGTAGGACGGAGCACGGAAAGTACAATTCAATTCTTATGTGTAAAATACTCATAAAATGAACAGTTCTAACTTGCTTTGCTACCCACAACCGAGAGCTGCGGCGGACAAGATATACTATACATACATATATGTATGTACACACAGTGTGCTTCTGGTGGTTAATTCCATGCAGCCTATAGGGTCATTGGAGCAATGGGGATGACCTTTTATCTGGAACAAGAGGGGCACTGTAAAGAAAAAAATTAATTGAGCTTCAGTTTCCTTTATTAGAAAATAAATCGGATCGGAATGCAAAAGGCTGGGAACATGCTGTAGGCCAAACTGCGGGGATTTGACGAATTTTTGTTTACTTCTTTTTGATTTTATTTGACAAAGGACATACATATGTGTTTTACGTCTGTGTCTATTTGAAAAAAAAATTATGTTCATGCGTTTGTTCTACGGCGGAGCCAAAGGGCAAATGTCTTGCTGTCGGATAGACCTATTCCCCTGCAGACTACGAGTATAAGCTGAATTCCTGTACGGTTATAGAGTAGACCAGATACCAAAATAATGGTGCATAGAAGAAGAGAAAAACGATGACACTAAAATGATGGCTAATATATACTCGTATATACTCAAAAGTCGGTAAATCCTACTGCTATAGGTGATTAATTAGTATAGACAGTAATAGGTGGCTCAAGTCTTTCAATTTAAAATAAGAGGTCACAAAGCGTTACCCGAGCTTATCAAAAAATTTAGCTCCTATCTAGAAAGTCAACAAACTCATTTCAAAGCCTCTACCGGACGCCAAAAACGTCGCAAAAGGAACAACGAAAGAATCAAAATATGACCAGAACAGAAGGACATTGAGAAAACCGAATCCACAAACGCATCCTTCTATGAATAGGACGTTGTATTATCACATCTGTGTGACCTGAGAAGATATTCAAATATTATCTCCTTTATTTTCTTGCAAAATTTCTTGTAACCCTCAAGAGCCGAAATTGATGTCCATCTATCGGAAAGCTTATTATCTCATTTACTTCTCGGTGACTTCGTTGACGACATTCGAAGTTCAACAAAATTCGTGATCTTTTCATACAACACCAGCCTCAATCTAGCGCAATGTACAATACATCTCTGCTAGTTGAAATGCTTGAGAATGCTGTAATCATACCTCAAGAGTCTCCTCCACTGCCGTAAAGGACAGTGCAACTTTGCTAGTTGGGGCAAAATCTAGTAAATTAAGATATACGAAGCATCGCCGATAGCTGGACTTCGCACGGGGAGCTAGTAATGGGTGCTGTTCGCAGAGGATTGGTTTCTGAGTTGGCGACGATTTTTCTAGTGACAGCCAATTTGACAGCAGCTGATTTGTACTCTGTTTGGTTTGTCATTTCACCATGAATAGCTTGCAAATACGAGTAGTAATTTTTTTTTCGAAAATCGTGCTTCCTTCTGCAAATCTTACTGTGCGGTACGTACTTTTTACGGTTGGCATAACCATTCATCTGAGTAATTCAAATAAGCATGCATCGTTTTCGCACCACGCATACTCTTATTGATTAAGCGTACAGTGTGCACCAAAGAAGCTATTGCTGCTGTCTTGAGAAAGACCGGAATGAGTCGAATCGTCATCGTGCATATCAATTGTAGCTGTGTCCATAAACTTTATTGACGATTTCGTAGAAAATCTTTGTTAACGAGCTCACAGAATCCACGCTGTGCTAGAATTGAAGCCGCTTAAGCACCATATGCGTCATACACCTGGTGAGAATTCTGAAACCGAGATTGTTCCTGACCCTCTTTTTCACAAAAAATTCTTGTTCAAGGATGATGCCATGATTACTTACTTTTCGCTCCCCAATTGTATGGAATTAATGTGAAAGATCTGTGGTTTCAACAAGACAACGCAACACGCCAAAAGAGGGCGCCACAATCAATTTATTGAAAGAAACTTTTGATAAGCGCATAATTTCTCGTAAAAGACTTGTGAATTGTCTTTCAAGATCATGTAATATAACACCTTTGGGTTCTCTCTTGTGGGGACATGCGAAGTCATTTGCTTACGCCGATAAACTAGAAACGACTTGGAAACCAACATTGGCGATATTATTGCTGATAACGGCTGCTCGGTTGAACGCGGTTGAAAATTGGAACTCTAGCTTGCGCTGTATTCAAGACAGCTGGGCCTTCCAAATGCAAAAATATCGAATAAAGCGAATACCAAAGCCATTACTACGTTATAGACGTACATATACGTTCTAAATACTTCATTTTAAAATAAAACGCCCTTTTAGAGTAAGATCTCATAGGTCGGAATCTTTTCACAGGCGATGAATGTAATATGAGGGCTCATTTTGGTAGAGCACGTTAAGTATTATCATTTAAACTAAAATGTATGCTATCGTAAGCACTGTGGATATATGTATGAATCTATAAAAAAAAAACAGAGTAGAGCCTTTTGAACCATATTCACACCACTATTTTGTCCTGTGCAAGTAATATGATTGACGATTTTTAAAGAAGCAGCTGATAACTTATACTGAATTCGGTGATATACCCGTCACACTGGTAGTTTACTTAGTTATTTAAGATAGCCGATGCCACCTGAATCTTTCTCTACTGTGTTATCCCTCGGGGGAGGATTCATATACTTTTCGGACCAGAGCATTGTCGTTCATCTGCTTTACATGGCTCAACCACCTCAGCCGCTGGATCTTCACTCTTCTGGCTAGGTCAATGTCACCCGTATAGTCTGTTGTTGTATCTCCTTCTGCGCTCACCTTCTAGGCACTCTGTATCGAAAATTAACAGAAGAAATTACCTCTCAAAGTAGCCAAGAGCATCCTCATCCATTTTTGATTAAGTCCATCCCTTTGAGCCATAGAGCAGGACTGGGATTCTTAAGGTCTTATATAGGGTCACTTTTGTTGCTTGAGAGAGGACTTTGCTAGGCCACTGCCTTCTTAGCCCAAAGAAGCAGCGATTGGCAAGACTTAATATTCGTTGTATGAATTTATAGAAGAGCCTGGGTAGACAAAGTCCTTAACTACCTCAAAGTTATATAAGTTGAGGATGAAGTTCTGTCCGAGACGTCGGTGTTGGGTGTGATTTCTGGTTGACAGAATATACATACTTGATCTTGCCTTCCTTGATCGTTAAACCCAACTTCAGCGCTTCCGTCTCAATACTCACAAAGACACCACAGACATAACATCGGCGTATGCAAGAAATTGGACGGACTTTTGAAAGATCGTTGGTGTTGTGTTGGCGCATGAGTTTTGCACTATGATTTCAAGAATGGTGTTAAAGAAATCGCGTGACAACGCATCGCCTTGGTCTCGGTGAGTTCTTTACCGACCTTGATGGAGCAGCGTGAATTTTCTATCGTCATCCTGCACAAACGGATGAATTTGGCAAGGATGCCAAAACTAGACATTGCACTGTATAGATCGTCTCTATAGATGATGCCATACGCGGCTATATAATCGATGAATAGGTGGTGTGTATCGATTTGGGGCTTATGGGTTTTCTCCAAGATCTGCCGTCGTGTAAATATTTGGTCTATTGCAGACTTTGCCGGTCTAAAGCCACACAGATATGGACCAATCAGGTTGTTGACGAAGGGCTTCAGACGTTCACACAATACGAAAAATAGGTTCTTGCAGGCGATGTTAAGAAGACTGATGGGTCTGTAGTTGGCGCAGTTCAGAAGGTCTCCTTTCTTCTTCTTCTTCAGCTTCTCACGCTCCTTCTTTTTTCTCCCGAAAAGCCGATGACCGTCTCTCCTCTTTGGTTCGTAGAGCTCGTGAGCAGCTCTAGTTTTTCCATGCAGCGCCGCTTTGTATGCATCTCGCTTAGCTTCCATGTGAGCTGGAATCCTTAAGTATTATAGCATTGATACTTAATCACATAACTTAGTAGGAAGTAGGACGAATTTGGACTTTTGTCCAGAGTTTGTATTGTACAATAAATCTTATTTTACTAACTTAAGTCAGTCATAGAAAAAGACAAGAAATTAAGAACGAGAGAGGAGCGGTTATATTGAGTATAGAAACTATGATTGTCAATTGCGATTCGTGTGTCAAACCTGCACTAACGAATGTCGTATATAACAAACTTTTAAGTTTGAAAGCATTTTCTAGGCCGCCAAACACCAACTTGATGTGCGGGTTGGTCATCGCAGTTAGGGGTTAATGATAGAACAGAAGTAGAATGACTCCTTATAATCAAATATAAGGAGATTGAGCTTTGTGGGTTCACAAAAACGAGAAATTAGGTCTGAGTAACACTGATTCGTAGCCCATTAGCTTCTAGTGCCTTTATCCAATATTTAAGAGTTCTATTGCCTATAACAGCGCTATCACTGGGGAAGAGAAGGGAAGTCGATCCGAATAGAATTCTCTCGCACATTTCTATACTATGCGACATAAGTTTCAACGATCGGTAATTGTTACAATTTCTTGTGTTGCTTTTGCCTTTATACAATGGAACAAGGAAGTTTATCCTTAGCTGTTTAGTAGTTTTTATACTAGTTTAGTTTAGTTTTTGATAATCTCCCATTATTTTATTTAACAAAATCGCTAGCTATTTAAAACCAATATTTCCAATTGTCACCGGAGGGTATCTGATCCGGCCGGCATACCTCCGAGTTCATTATTTTCACTGCTTCGCAAACTTCGGTGAGTGAATGCCAAATTCTTCACACTTTTTGCAAATTTCACATTTTGCAAATTTCTCTTCGCTGCACTTCTTCTATTGCTTGTCGCCTGCTCGTGAGAGTAATTTTTCTAATACTCGATAGATTGCTCCTATTGCTATTGCACGAAAATTCTGTTTTTAACGAATCATTCAATTGCCGTTTGGCGTCCCACATTAAAAGCTGACGCTGCTTAATATATACCAATTTTATTGTAGTACGGTATAATATGCATTCTATTAGTGTACCTTCTAACGCTGAGTTCTCCATGGCATTCCTCGCATTCCTAGTTCGAGCGAGCTTTCGAACAAAATCACATTAAGGAATGAAATTGATTTTTACATTTATGGCTACGTAAATAGGGAATATTGAGGCATTTAGAGTACAGAAAACCCTCATATGGAAGAAATGTATCCCAAAGCTTTCACTGTTTGGTTTGAACTCTGTGTTCGAGTTCGTCAGGGACCAGACAATGTCGAACAGCATCGGCAAATTATCACATATCATGTGAAACAACGCCACAAAACATTCTCTGATCGTAGTATCTTCTGTTTGGACGACCAGAATACGTCGCCTAGATCATAGGACTTAACCCTTTCGGACTTCTTTAGCTGGATCCCTTCGAAGCCTATAGCTTATGTTACAAAACCCATGACCAGCCAGGTATTGAAGGAAGAGATTAGACCCCGTATAATATACAGTCAATGAAAAAGCATAAGTATGCTAACAAATTCGAGGAGTACGTTTACGAAATGTTTGGTTCCATATACATTCGACATATGACCACTTCATGACTGAATCGAAATCTCGGTATATCCTCCACAAAACTGTATTGTCATTCAAATTTAAATATTCCGCTTTTATCACTATTTATTGGTGAACGTTTATGGCGTAATCTCGCACACGAAACATCATTCAAGTTCAGAGTTTCAGGAGTTCACGAAGCACACTACTATAATAGGAGATTGGCTTCGGATTAGGCTCCAATCTACAGACATGCTACTCTAAACATCTTGTCCTTTTATTCTGCAAGGTCAAACAATGGGCTGATTTCATTTTGTTGGCCAATTTGCTAACATTAATCTCCCGTTAATTTTATAAGTTAATCCGCCAGTTCCAATAATGTTATTTGGCTAAAATCTATCCTGTCACGTGAAATCTATCATTTGTCATCGTTCTCTTTTTTGCTTTTTCGTGTTCTTTGTTTTATATTTTGAAAAGATCCTCCTTATTACTTCAGATAGGCTTGTAGTGCTTATCAGCAGCATCGATTTGTAGGAATATTTTTTTAGCTGCAGTGCATTCATTTCCCCTAGAATCAGGGATTTGGTTAATCGAAACTCAGCACATTAAAAGGATCACCTCTGATACATTATTGGTAATCTTATCAAGATTTTCGGGCTTGTCTTTGGGGGTGTAGAATGTAGAATAGACGTTAAGAAATCTAGTCGATCTCTCAAAGATTGGATGCATTTTTGCAATGTGTACTATATGTGTTCCAGGATACAATCTGTTGATTTAGTTTTATTTGAAGTTTATTGAAGGAACTGGATTTGATTCAAAAGTCCTTATTAATTAGGAAGAATGGAAAACTAACCGGACGACGTTCTCCAATTGGATAAGTGAACACATGGAACCACCCGCATGGGGACCCTGATCGCTTTTCCATTGACCCTGACATAAACTATGCAACTTTAAACCTAATGAAAGCTTTCATTTTTTTTATCGATGTGGTAGACAGTACCAAAGAATTATCTAGGTTAAGGAAAGTCCTATCCTAAGATCCAATAGCCCCGGCATCTCCAATGGAGTCTGGGGAGAGAATACTCGGGAATACTTGGACAAGCTCCACGTAGAAACAACGATACCACAATAGATTGGGAACATGATAAAGAACAGAATTATAAATACAGATCATACAGCATTTGCCTCACTCCAGCAACCGCTTGTTCGATGGGTTTCGAGGCAAAAGCGAACCTCGTCACTAAAAACGAGCTCCTGTCGCAAGCCATGGTCTCATCGCTTTTGTACCTACATCAGCTGGATCTTATATGGGTATGGGTCGAGACATTTATGGAATATTTTCCGTATGGGGATTGTACAGAGGCCAAACTGTTGCGATTGACGCCGAATGGGCAACTACTTCCGCCACACTCAAAATCATGCGCCATTGGGTTTGCGTTATATCGAATGTATGTATATAAAAAACAGCGAGCTCAATTGGCTGATTAAGAGGACCAACAATTTCGCACACAGTTTGTGCAAAAAGTTCCAGGACTGATTTTGTATAAAATATGCAAGTGGTGCTAATATGTTTTGCTGACGGAACCATATGGTTTCGTTCTTTCTATAGCCATTATAAAAATTTAACTTAAACGCGATAGTAGTCAACAGTACTCGTTTCAAGTGGGTGTATTTAGTGTCACTTTTTTTTACAATGGAACTAAGAGCTGGATAAAACCGCTATGGAAATATTTCAAATATTGAAAATTGGGCATGGTAATGAGTGTTTAAACCGAAGCAAGGTATTTACATGGTATATTTCGAAAATCCATACTTGCTGGTCCTGGCGAGCTTTTACTGTTCCCTAACCTAAGGATTGCTCTTAAGGGACAGCTTTTTAATGACGTGGAAGCTATTCAATAAGGGTACAGCGAAGGATTCTGCTGTACAGAAAGAGTGGAGTACCTACTATTTTCGAAATTTAATAAGCGAAAACGGGTTTTTCTTTCTTAAAAAAAAAAGAGAAAAATAATAATCCCGGATTCTTTTGAAAAAAAACTATGTACCTGTTCTTCTATACATATCGCGAATTGTAGGCCTACTCGTACATATTTTCAGAAGTGTTCTTCTGGTGTGCGTCCACTCACGCTAATTTGCCAACAATAAATCATACAGCGTTGAAAGTTATCTCAATTGGAAGATCCATTAGACAAATAAACCGCTGTTACATGTATGAATAGGTACTGCAATATTATGCTGAACGCCGTTGCACCATTCGAAACAAGTGAGTTTCTCCCATATCCAACGGTATAAGTGGAAAATAAATCCAAAATCTATGTAAATATTTGCATCTCGCATTAGCATTGCACCTCGATGTAATCAAACCCATTGACCTCTTATAAACTATGCTAACAAAATACCATAAAAGCAAGCCCCCATTACCGACAAATTGAGCAAGGTTACATTATTTAACACAAAAAGATGACCAAATTTTCCAATAATTTCCAATTCAAAAATTTTTCGACTGTACTCTAACAAATTCGTAAGTTCGCCAGCAGTGGATGTATCTGGATTTTTACACATTCATTATCATAAATTTCTTCCTCGTTCTTTTCCAACTTCTGTCAATTTTGGTTTTATGCAAATTAACATCTCGTGCTTTTTGAATTTCAAAATTTTTCTAACATCGATTCTCGAAAAACAAAAATAAAATTATGACAATAACCATTCTGTGAAAACGACGCGTCCGACGTGTCAACTCGCATTAATATTCGATTTTAAAGAAAATCGCCTCATTAGTATTTTACACAACAGAGTAACACACACAACGGTAGAATGAGAATCATTATATCGTATGTGCAGCATTTCCCCTCCACAAATATTCTACGATAAAAATGCACGGGACTAAAAAGAAAACCAAAACAACCACACTCGCCATCATTCTGTCTGCACAGGTGGAATCAATTCGAATTGAAACAAAACAAATGGCTACGTCACTACAGTTAGAAACCGGCAACGTCAACTCAATTTCATTTCGTTCCAAAGATACAATACTTTTCTCTCTCACAAACAAAATTCGTTGTTCTCTCATCGACCAGAGAGACAAAAGAAATAAAACAATTCTTACGATCTTCCAAATATCGTAAACTTCTAACACCACAAGTCTGAGTAAGAACAATCTATTGGTCATTTACTCTCGCATCCGTTCACTCTCACGTTCACTTTTACGCGCATACAAAACGTTAAGTTGAAACCGAAATGGAACTGAAACTGTACGTCATGGCGTATACAAAACCGATGCCGTAGCCGTATGGATGAAGTGTTACCATATCTCGACGATTAGTCTTGTTTATGCCGGTTGCCATGCAACATAATTGTCTGCGTTCTGTGCGTGTATCTAAATGCCGTCTAATTGCATATTTTACTGCAACAAAAAATATCTCTTTCAATTGATGGAGATACTATATTAATAACGGTGGATCATAGATGTGGATAAAGACACACCACATCACACTTTCGTTTTCAAGTGTAATTTCCAATTAAAAATCAACAAATTCGTGGTAAAAAAAAAAAATAAAAGTAATAAAAAATGCAGACGAGTATCTTTTGAAACAGAATTTCGGTTCGGTATCCCAATTGGAATACAAACACAAACAAACCCATAACACAACACCACACTGAGGAAAAAAAAAGTAAACAAGTGAAGTTCATAGCCATACGAGGCAACACATCTCGTCCAAGTTACGTCGAGTTCGAGTACGAGTACGAGGTACAAGATACAAATATCGCTTTGCGTGTGCAGTCCCTCCATAAAAAAAAAAAACAACAACAAAAACTGTGTTTGCTCCCAAAGTTCGTTGGTCGTGTTACTTTTTTCTGCTACCTTTGCCTTTACCTTTCGCTGCGCTTTGTTTTGGTATCGAGTTTTGTTTTTGATTGCACCCTTTTCGGTGCTGGAGTGGACATAGTGTAGTGCCCTCATGATCATTCACTCATTTTGTGTTTTGTTTTCAGTTGAGTGATCGTTTGGAGATACGGTGTTTTTTTTTTCTAGTTGTTTTTAACCAAAATCCAATCCAGTTTAACCAAACCAAACCTGTAGCCTCCATAGAGCGTCAGGCTAGCCAGACACCGACCAGCATTAAATGCAAAGCAAGTGAAAAGCAAAACCATAAATGCCCAAATAAAGAAGAATAGAGAGAAAAAAACAAAAACACAACCACAGACAGACAGGAAATTTCATAGAAAATAAACAAACGTGGAAAACCAATAATAAACACCAACCAAGTCAATCAGAAAGGAGAGAACAAAAAAAGACGCGCTGCCAACTACACCGGTACGTCGATATCTCGGTATAATCTCGGTAACTATTGGATGATGGATGGTGTCGTATTTTGTTACTGCTAAATGCAGTCATAGTGTAGTGTATCTAATATCCATTAATTCCTGTTAGAGCGTCATCTACAATAATTTATTAACCTTTTTCTTTTTTTTTTATGAAAGTTCTTTTTAGAAAATGAGTATCTATCAACAAATATAACCTTCCATAGATACATTTCCCATTTTCATCGTGGTCTTCCCTTTCATTTTTTTTGGGTTCTATGAACTAAACTCTGAATTCTGTACCGCTACACATCTCGGCCAGCAGACACCAAAAAACAAAAAACAAAAAACATAGACAAGTTGCTTTCCGGTATCCATTACGTAGAGCCACAGCCGTGGATACATTCAACCATAGCCACCCCAAAAAATAAAGAACAAACATCTCTCCCGATACACCACCAAAACATCTAAGGCAACGGCTACCCGCGAAGAACACGAAGAAGTATCTTATAAACATTCTCCTTTAAATTTATTTATTTTTTTCGAGAAGATGAGCCTGGTAGTTTAAACTCCTTAAAGGAAAAAGATACTTACACCACAGAATGCATTTTTCGTTTGCCTCTGTGGCGTCCAGACAGTAGTAGTACCCTACAACTAGACTCCACAAATTTCTTTGCGTCATGGAATAGCAAGAAATTGTATCCACCAAACACAAAAACAAAAAGAAACCACCACCTCTTCCCTTTAATGAAAATGATTTTCTAAGTTTTGTTTGATTTTTGTGCGTTTTCTTAAAAAATAAATAAATAAATAAAATAAAGTTTCAAATTTGTAGCTGTGAAAGATAAATCGAATCCTAATTCTCTTTTGTTTACAATCTCATTATAGGGGCTCTATACAATCCAATTTAACAACAGTGCTTAAACGATATATGTAAAATTCCATCTCCCCTCCCCTCACAAAAAAAGTGTCAACTATAAGAAAATATAAATTGTGCTTAAAAAGAAATTCAATATTCAAAAAGAAAAAAATGTTAAAAAATTGATAAAAATAAGAAAAGAATCACAAAAAGTGAAAAACGTGCCTAGCGTGTTACGCCAGTGCAGTTGTGCACAAAAAGCGATTTAAAGTGAAAATTAAAAAAAAAAAAAAATTAAAAATATTGCAAAAAAGAAAATCAAGTGAAATAGGAGAAATAATATAAAAGTAAAATCTCCAAACCTTTTCTTCTAACTAAACGAGAAATATAAATAAAATTCACCATCAACATGGATATACTACCGAGTGGGAATATCTTCCGTGAATTGCAGGATATTTGCAATACTGGATACTTTTCATCACAACCATCGATCGAGGATCAATGGCAACAGGTGAGTTTGCTTTTTTATTTTTATTTTTATTTTTATTCTACGAGTATTGATAAGAACAATTAAGATAGATATAGGCCAGAGATAGGTAGTATGTGTGATAGATAAATGCAGAGAGCTCATAGATATTTTTATTTTTACGTTGGAAAAAAATTATTTCGCATTACTATTAAGATAATTACATACTCATATCTGTTTTTCGATGGAAATTTTGTGACACTGCCATAATACTGTAGAAAAACAGTGATTAATTTTAGAAAGTGCTTAGCTAAACCCAAAGGCAAATGATACAAATTTTTCAAATTTGCACATATTCTGGTTTTCTGACTAATTTAACAATAAGAGTTTGCAAACCTTTGGTTGCTAAATCCATTCACTTTATCTGAATTGGTACCCATAAATTATTTATCAGTATTTCGTCTGAGATTCTTGTTAAACATTTATGTGTGCTCATGGCCAGGGTCAGTTTTTTGGAGTTTTTTCTGAGGAAAAGTACGAGTATATAAAGTCAAAAAATACTGAATCAACCCCTATGCAAAGAAGCTCTGTAAAAGTATGAAAGTCCTCAGATCTTAGCCGATTTGAAAGGCCTATTATTTTACAGCTGATGCACGCTGGATTGTAATGTGATGACATATGGCATCTATAAATTTTCAAAAATTACTACAGAGAATGAAAAACTCCAAATTGGTGAATTTTATTACGAAAATTCACATTCAACCGCTGCAACGATGCACTTAATCATGTGTCTTCATGAGGTGTATGCGCAACGTAAGTCTTAGTACTTAGTTTAACGAAAAAGTTTCGAAAACGACCCAAACACCTCCATTTGTCACTGTTCTACAGAGTTTGACCTCTCCACATCCATGCTGGTACAATTAGCGCAAGAACTATGTAAATCTGGTCGACCAATAGTAGAGCCGTACATTCTCGAATTGGGTCCTAAAAAACATTCTTTCTGACATTGATTTTTGCAAGAAAATTGTATTTTCGGGTGAGGCCCATTCCCACATTGGCGGCTCCATTTATAAGTACATTTGCCGCATTTGGGACACCCAAAATCCACGAGTGACTCAGTAGATGACAACGCACACATTTTTGTGCGGTTTATGAACTGGAAGTGGCCGGTAAAGCCATTCCGGTCAGCACTACCGAAGCATGATAAAAAAAAATTTATGGGCAGAGCTCAAAGATATAGATACGCACGACCTCTACTTTC
This sequence comes from Volucella bombylans, assembly GCA_949129095.1. Taxonomy (NCBI): domain Eukaryota; kingdom Metazoa; phylum Arthropoda; class Insecta; order Diptera; family Syrphidae; genus Volucella; species Volucella bombylans. The sequence continues at coordinate 110,122,500 of OX422141.1, forward strand.
AACAAAATGGTGCTACTTGCCATGCAAGTCGTGAAACGTGCGAAGTCGTGCGACTTAGTAGCGCTGGACTTCTTTCTTTGGGGCTATGTTAAAGGCAAGGCCCACACAAACAATTCCAACCATGAAAGCGAATATTGAAGATTGAGTATTGCATTCCATAAAAAAATCCCCATGTGTCGATTTTATGAAGCAATAAAGGTTTCAGAGATATCTCAACAATTGTTCGTCTTGTTCAAAAAACGAATCCTACACCTCTGGTTGAAACACCCTTTATATCCAAGTGCGAGTTATTTCAAACATATTCTTCATAATATTCTTGCAGATTTCTGTTACTATCATATTTGGGTAATTTTTTCGATGTCTCAGGATTGTGGAAAAGTTCGGGGCAGTTGCAGTACATACTGTGTGTGATGAGCCACATTTCTGTTGGAAACACATTTGCTTTACGCCCAACTGAAGCAAATCAGGCACAAAAATGATTTTATTGCAACATGATAACGGCTATACATTCCGCAAAGAAACATGTCTCAATAATGCCGCGTGTAATGGTCGTTAGTGTATCATGCGAGAATTTTCACCATCCAAATAGAGTCTATTTGTCTATAAGGGCTATCCGCTTATGATGATTTTTTTTGCTATTCTGCTGCTAGATCTGAGCTATTTTCCCATAACTGTTCAATTTGATTTTATACGCGTAAAATTGAAACCTTTTTTGAGAATTCGTAAGAAACATAATGGAGACATCCACAATTGGTGTATACGTCGTCGAAAAGAATGCCTCACTGCATCAATATGTTTTGTCATATGTTTGCTCTGTAGTCGTCCAGATTTTGCTTTGGAAGATATGCATGCAAACTTTCAAAATTTTTCATTACACGCTGAATGACATTACGGTGCTGAATGACATACATATTACTGTGAACCACTCTCCAGGACTGTGAAATATGAATTGATAAAGCCCAATTATATTGGCTTATATTAGTCAGAAATGATTTCCAAACCCAGACGCGCTTTTTTATTATATATATTCACCTAGGTGTCCGTCCCCGCAGTTGCTTAATTTGTCGGCTATAACACTGAAGTCCTTGGTTTAATTCCCAGGCTATACGCAGAAAATAGAAAAAAATAAACCCGCAATAGCCAACATTTAAAAGTATAAATTTGTTTGACCATTCGGAGCCTTTAAGAAACCATAAGAAACCTTCAAGAAACTCTGCACAAAATGACAAGATTTACAGCGTAATAACTAGGCCAGATTTCAAGCCTTATTTACCCAATAAACAAGTCGCTGCCTCGTTAAAAAAAATACTTACGCTAAAAAAGGGATTCGGGCTGAGAATCAGAGTGCATAATAATGAATATTGCACTCTGCATAACACAAGCGCGACCTAAATGCGCTTTATTCTGGATAATATTATTATTAATTAATAAAAAATTGTGAACAAACCTGAAGACGATTGGTATACTCGTATGTTATGTAGCCAAGGAAAACGGAACCCAAGTTGCTTAGTTCAATTTTAGAATCTCTGTATCTCCTCATTTGGCTGTTGTCGAGAGTCTACTCTCCATAATCTGAATAAGCAGGAGTCGATGAAATATTCCTCAGATTTATAAAATATAATTTTCTCATAATATTACTGTCAATATCTTACTTATACCTAAGAGTTCTATACTCAAAGACCTTCACGAAACCGGTATATATATTTTCTTTCATTTTTAAAGTAATCGGAAGAATCAGAATATGTTGGTATGTCATCAACGTGTCTTCCGCGCTAATCATATCTGGGCCTAGGCGATACAAGATAGGTGTTTGAAAAAATCTGTTTACCTTTTTAGTACTCCTTGATTTTTTTAAAGACTTTTGATTACATAAGTTAGTTACCCTTCGTTTCTTGTTGATCGGGAGCTAGCAGTATATGTAAATATAAATTATCAGACTTTCTGTTCAATATGTATTTGAGAAATATCACAGCGATACATCCTGGGACCTCTCCTATGTTTACTATATGTCATCGATATGTTTTCCATTGTCAGCAGTTCCTATGTTGACACCTGGCTAACAGAATTTGCCTTTAATAATACTAAAAGAGTCCAAGTTCAGAAGCTGTAAATAGTTCATAATTTCCATCAATCTACCTGATGATCTTCAAAAACGTTCATGCAATAGGGTTATGTTTTGTGCATTTATTGTAATTATTGTAGATAGATGCAATTTCCACGTATTTCTTGCTTAACAATAGTACGATAATTTCTTGCATATTCCACTCGACTCTGGAAGTCGCTTCCAAACCACATTAGTGAAATAAGAGGGACGATATGACCAAACAAGGTTTATTTTCTATTTTCACACGAACAACCGGAATTTCAGTGGTTTGTACTATTTCGTCAAATTTAAAAAATAAATAACTTTCCTTTTGAATATCGGATGTAACACCCATTGTATGAAAGAAAAAACACAAAGCTAAAACATCTTTGCTTGCTACCTTGAAAAAAAATTACACCAAAAATTGTCCAGGATAGGCAACACCTTAATAGTGGCTTCCGAAACAGTATTTTACCCACAGCGTCCTTGTTGTTAACAATTTACGTTTTTAGCTACAACGAAAGAACATTTCAATGAAGGATGCAGAGCAAAAGTCTTTCTGTGAATACCCTTAAAGGGATTTAGTCTTCTTCAGAAGAACATCCAATATTCACTTGCATCATTGCATTGTTTGCTACCAACAAATGAATGAAATACTCTCAAAAACTATTATGCCAAATCCTATAAAGAAACTTAACATTGAAATAAATTATTCCTGATTTAGTTTATCTCAGTCCCACCAGTAATACTATATCTGCCTGCCACCATCAAAAAATGACGAATGGCATTTAGCTCATGCAGCAATACATAACCGTATCGTTGGAAAAACAAGAGAGGCAAAGATGAAGACAATTTTTGCCTGTGCTTTGCCTGTTGACATTCAGCCTTAATATGTAAAGACACTGGTCTTCCTTAAAATAATTTTTTGCCTCAACATATGGGGCATTTGGAAACGAAATTTCAAGATAACGTCCCATTACAATATTTATAAGGGGAACAACAGGATGAGTGCAAGATAAAAGCTTGCAATCCTTCTTGTAGTCAAGCGCTGACAAATTTAAAAAAATAAAACATGTAGTGGAAGCTCGAAATATGTAATGAAAGTCTGCATTTCGTTGCATTTAAAAGTGTTTTTTCTCTTCAATTAGTCAAAAAGGAAGACAAAAAGAAAAAAACGCATTTAAACGCATATGCCTTGATGTACTTCAGGCTTTTTGTACATCAGTACCCTCCCTTCAGAATATTCTGCACCAACAATGCCTAAGAGCGCCCATGTGCTGTAGTTTGAATAATCCTTACAAGCCAATGTTTTGCTAGGGGATTTCGTATTTCAAGCAGTAGGCTTTTCCATTGGTTTATATCATGCCAGAATAACTTTTGCGACAAATTGCAAACCAATTTCTATTCATTAAGAAATTCAAAATTTTTTGGCTTATTCTTAAACAGTTACATCCTTTGGAATTTTCCGGAACAAAATTGGGTACAAGGAAGTACGTTGCCGTTTTATTATGGGTAACTTACTTCCAAAAATTAAACGATCAGATTATTTGTTCTGATTATATGCTAGATCCAATAAATTTTAAGGGTTCGTTAACGAAGGAGGGAAGATAATGTTGTATTCATTCCCAAAGCTTGAAAATGTTCTCATATTGTCCCAAAGGACCTCAGACCTATAAGTCTATCATCTTTGATTCTGGAAACTCTAGAATGACTGATTGGTGTCCATATACGATCTAGAATTGATCCGTAACATTTGTCTACGTCTCAACTGACTACTGTATAGGAAAATCGGTGGAAACGCCTCTACATTTACTGACTAGCCACATTATGGAGAATACACAATGGTCGCTTTATCACTCACTTTGGGGAGTTGATCAGTCTTATTCTACATAGTGGGATCCAAATTGGGTGGGAATTCTGCTTAAAGATGTGTCAGCAGAGGTACGCCGGAAGCCGGTGTCCTCTCACCCCTTTTCTGCAACTTAGTGATCAATGAACTGCTGATATACCTGTAAGTGGTTGGCAGCAAGGTGGTTGCCTATGCGGATGATATTGCTATAGCCGACTCAGGAAAGTATCTCAACCTCACTAAAGATCTCTTACAGCAAAATCTTAACAGAATTATCCGTGCAGCGAATCGCTGTGGATTGGGAGCAAACCCCCATAAAAATGACCTTGTTCTCTTTTCAAAAAAAAAAATTCCTATCATAGACCCTCCCTCACCTCTCTCCATGGGTCTTATTTTTGAGAGGAAACTAGAAACCTAATATTCAAGAAAGAGAAAAGAAAGCTACAGTAGCTTACAGAAATAACCTTGCAGAAAAATGGGGACTTCAGCTTCGCATTACCCACTGGCTATACGTCTTAGTTATAAGACTCTACGGGCTGGTTGTTTGGTGGACGGCCTTAGATAATGCAGCTATTCGCCTTAAAACGACTACACAGTGGACAAATAAACTAATATTCTTAATGCAATAGGAATACTTCCAGATAACATCCACTATATTGTGCCCCAACAATGGTTTGATAAATTCTTTCATTTAAGAATCTCCTATAGATCTTAACTGGCAGAGTGATGCTTTCATGGACGTCAAGTCAATCCATTTTTATACAACATCATAAAATCGCCCTTGACTGCCTATTATCACTCAGGTAGAGGTCGAATCAGTTCAACGTCCACCTTTGTTGGGTGTCGGGCTAGTTCCAGTTGAATTGTGTGATATTTCAGGGAATTGTAGCGCCGACGTCGACTCGCCAAAAATGGAACCACTCTGCCTATTCTACCTGAAAAAGGTATCATTGTTATAACAATAAAGCTGTGTGTATGCTATTAAAAGATCAACCCTTGGGTGGACTGTTGGATTAACATGTCCAGCGACCATACAACTCTGGTCAAAACTGGATCTGAATCGCTCTAATAGTTTGATCCTTCTAAATAGGAAATATCGCAGCGCTATCATAGGCGTCATCACTGCACACTGTCTTAGGCAAGCTTGCAAAACAGCTAAGGCGTTTTTAGAAATGACTTCAGCAGAAGCTGCGTGGATGAGGAGGAGGGGAAGACAATCCTCCATCTACTGTGAACATGCCCAGCTCTCTTCCAAAGAAGAAAATTATACTTAGGAGCTTTCTTCTACAATGACTTATGTGTCACTTGGTTCCAAGAGTAGGAGGACCACAGATCCACAATGGACCAATAGGCCTAAGTGGTTTGATTTTTCCAACGGCCACTCACCTAACCTACTCCAGAGTTGCATTACGTAAGTAAATAAAATAGTTGGTCGTGTTTTGCGTGCTTTTTGGTACATTCCAGTCCATTAGCACATTCATACGATACTGAAACGTATGTTGAGCTCTTCAAGATTTTCAAATTCAATTGGCAGCTTTCTTGGAGATGTGGTCTTAAAGCGTATCATCAAGGCGACATTTCTGGGGGCATAAGGATGTGTCAAAAAAAAAAAGTTATGAAAAAGTTTCCAAAAAAGACGAAGTTGTACTGGTTGAAGAGAGCGTTTTGTTAAATATACTAAACTGCATTCCTGCATCGAAATAGAATAATCAACGAGGAGCAGTTTTAAGTTCCTTGAGTACTCTGCAAAAGACTGACTGTGTCACGGAAAATAAAAAAAAAAATAAAAAAAGAAGAATTTTCTGGCGGCATAAGCTTTTTGAAAAGCAATCTGTAGTAAACCAGCACAAACTGTCAGCGCTTCGTCATTGCAGGACCAAAAACCTTTAACCAATTATCGGCTTATCAGGAATATGGCCATTCCTTCATGCATTGAGAGCTGCCAATTTTAGTCTTAAACGAAAAATGTAGTTAGTTTTAGATAGCTTATCTGTTTGAGAAATGACTTTTTTTCTGGTGCCAAGTGTCCTTGTATACAGTACGAGTATTTGGGCAGTACTTTTGAGAATCATCTAAGCAGTTTGCTACTTTTTTTTTCGTTCCCCAATATATTTCTGACAATTTCAAATTATGGTTATCAGCGTAATTTCTATTCAATAAAACTATCTCGGTTTTGTGATAGAATTCTCTTCAGATTTAGAACGTCAAAATCTGGACACGAAAAGTGTAACGGATGTAGCAAGATATCGATCACTAAGCAGATATCGTGGCTAAAACGAATTGAGTTCGAATATTGTATTTCTGTAATGTCCTTTCTGTCTCTCAGCACAGGATGATTTTAATTGATTAGCCAATCCGACTGATTCAATTGTTCCATTACAAATCAGGTGTAATGATATCTTCAACTTAAAGGACTGCTAGTTACCCATAGATTTGGCTTTTCAAGCTTACAAAATGTCTCAGCAGGTGCTACAGTGGAGCCTTATTACCTATTAGCACACGAGATGAAAAATTTGGTTTGTATAATTTTTCAGGAGTCTTTCCGTTTCATATTACGGCTCCCCAATCGAGAAATATACCGGCACCTCTACAATTACGAAGACTTTATATTTCTTTAAGTATTTTTTATATAGACTCTTGTTTTAGCCAATATTTCTGGTGTTTTGGACTTTGCTAATATTTCCTTTAGGTACCTCTCCATATCTAAATTATGGAGTAGACTTACAGGTACCTGTATTCCTTACCAACTTTTATCGATTCCCCATTTATGCAGTTCCATTTCTAATTTCTTTTGCTTCTTTCTTGTTATCGCTATCTTGGACTTGGACAGACACTAAATTCAGTACTCATGCAGTTGGTCTATCATTACTTGAAAAAAAGCCGAATAGTTTGCTGGAAGCAAAAAATCGTGCGAGAATAGAAGTGCCAGGCAGCATTGACTATCGAGAATGTCTTCGATGTAGATCGCAAACAAGATTGGGCTTAGAGCACATATAGGCGCTCCCTATCAAGTCTGTGACAATGCAGCACAGCTTATATTGCCTTACGATCCACGTCTAAACTATTTGTTCTGACTCTATTATGCTCATTAAAACAAAAGCAGGATCGACCAATACGTATCCCTCAGAAGGCCGCGGAATACATTTTTATTAGACCGTTCAGACCGTCCTCCTTTAAATTTAGAGAGCAAGACATGTCTAAAAGTTATCTGTCGTGTATACCCCGGAATAAATCTAACATTTTTATCGGTTGACAGAAAAACGAAAATAAGTTGAGATACTACAATTGCAACTTATAAATCCAACCCTTGACCCAAACCCTAACAACAAGCACTCATGACTATGAATTCTGAATTCGTCTTTGTTACGCTCTAGGGTCTACAAATCTATGATATCATTTTATGTATAAGTGGCTAAGCAGAAATGTTTAGCGAATTTCTCTAAGACCTCATTCTCTGACAAAAAAAATTAACTTTGCTGACGAAGAGACGGAAAAACGAAGAGGTATAATTGAAATAAAAGTGATCATACGGTTTTTCGTTTTGTTGCTCCGACCTATGTACATATATTAAATTGGTAAAATTTCTCTATAACATGCCTGAAAATTTGTTCCATGCTTTTGATGTCTTTGAACTCAGCAGCCCACATTCAACTAGTATCCCTTTGGTGTAAGTTACAAGAATTTCAATTATTGGCTGAAGTTTCATTTGATGTGCCAGATATTCTACACATGTCTTTATGAGGGTTTGAGATACTGGTGCTTTTAGAGAGGCACAAAACAATATAAAAATAACTGATCTAGCAAGATTCTGGGGCTAAAAACTTCTCATTTGTGACTGTCCTTCCATAATACCATCGATATTCTTAGTATTTCTGAAGGTACTGTGTTCAGGCTCCTTAATTTTTGAATATCCGGTATGGGCAGAAATTTATTCAATTCAATAAAAATCCTACTGACGGGCAATCTATCCATATATAGGTACAATACATACATATATGTATGTCTATATTTATTTATTTTTAAAAATCTCAAAATGAAAATTTCTGAAAATTTACAAATATATTTCGCTTCGTAAGCAATATCTTTTCAAAATGCTCAACACAAGCAGCTTCGCATACCTAATTTAATTGTATTTCCCTCGGCAGCTACGACTTCCTAAACGAATTTCAATTACAAATATTTGTTACCATACCAACCTACTTTGCTTTTCTTCAGAGTAGACTTTAGTAAGTATACTTACCTCCTGATACTTAATATATCTTCTACTCCTTATATAGTGTTCTCTTCATATTTCTTATCAGTGGACGTTCCTTTCAGGAAGCCTAGAAAACAAGAAAAACACGAAAAGAACGGCGCTACGCAACTTTTGTGCGTGGGTTTCTTTTACCTCGAGGGCAAATTGTTTACATTCGCATATAAATAAGACTAAGGATTTTCCGAATATCGAAATTGCCATTTGTTCTCTCTCCCATCGTTCTCCTTCCCCAATTTATTTATTTTTTTTTTTTTCATCAGAAGTCTTTATATATAAATATATGAAAACAAAATTCTCCACCGAACAAGAAAAATCTCTATACCATAGAAACTACATAAATTCGATTTTTTTTTTCATTGCTGCTGTATGGTATGTGCTTATCGTTATTTCTATCCTACCTCCCACCCCACCAATTGTATGCTACTGCCGATTTTATGTTGTTTCACCTTTCATCGGTCGAAAGCGTAATGTAAACATAATTGGTTCAATCAACGTTTATCTGTGTACTAGTAGACACGTACAATACATATACGCGTAGTATAGAATCAGAGACAGACTCCCCTGTTCGTTACTGCGTGCATCCAATTAACAATGTATCTCAAAGCAGAGCTAAGCTTTTCAAGCAAATGGCGTGCTAATTATCTTCTAAACAGCACGGCACTGTGGCGGTTGTCGAGAACTAAAACAATGGTTTACCGTAGCGACGGTATCTATCAGTAGTCTTGCTTTAACCTATGAATTAAGCATAGAGTATGAGAACGAGAATGAGTATAAGTATGAGTACACTACCCAAGAATACATTACCTAAGATACAAATAGCTACTTATGTGGATAGATACGAGCACTTACCTCACCTGTTATCTCTTCCACTTCATACAGAAGGTATTCGTATCGTGTGGTGCCTAGCCTATACTTACAATACTTGCGTGTGTGGAATCGTGTATCTATACACAACTGTCTACAATGGGAAGAGGGTAGATGATAGATCTCCTGGCATCTTTAAGACACTCACCAATTTAAATATATTTAAATTTTCTTCTAATCTCATACCTAGTCTTAGAGGTATGAATCATTATTTTATAAAAACAAACACTGCACTCAGTTGTGCTTGTGACCCCTAAAAGTGAAACTTTTTATCGCAGACGTTTATAATCACATAGCCAGCCCCGATCGACGACAACGACTACAACAACGACTACGACAGCGCTAGCTATAGCTACTCGTAGCTTTAGCCTGTACTTTAGCTGTTTGCTTGGTGTCGAAATTCATGAGGAATTTCAACTCAAAGTGAAACAAAAAAAAAATGAAAATACAATTTTGTTTAAGTTGTGAGTTTGAAAACTGCGATAAACGGTGCTAGGTTTTGATATTGGGGGTTCGGTCATTGGAATCATATTTTTATTCTACTCACCCCTTGTGATTAATGTGTTAACTGGTGATAATAATTTGTTTTTATTATTATTTCTTTGAGAATTTTGTTAAATTTTTTTTATGATATTTTGCCGATAACATTGACGCTGACTAACTGAGTGAACGCTTGGCTATGTATGTTCGGGAGACTTTCAGATATCGTCATCAGCGCCAACTTTAGATACGTTACGACTATTTGCACAAAAATTCAAAAAAAATCTTCAGTATCGCTGAAAACTTGCAAACTTATATACAATACATACGAGTACATATATATTTATTTTCTTTGATAAAAATACCAATTTATGCAAAGGCCTTAAGTTTAGCTCGTGCTGAAAAGAAATTTGTCGAATAAAAAATTATCAAAAATGAACGCACGAATGTTTATAGATAAAATAAGTATTTTCAGACCAAAGAGTTGTGTGAAAAATTTTAAGATAAAAAGAAAAGTAATAAAAAATACAGGAGCAATAAAATACAGTTTTTTTCTTAAACAAATTTTTTTTTTATTTCGACAATTTCTTTTTGATGTGCAAATCACGTTTAGCTAGTTAGCGATGAAGTGCTTATTTTGTGCATCTTGGATTGTGTCAATTTTTGCTAAAATAAAGAAGTCCAGAATACTAGTACGCTTCTTGAAATTGCAGTAATATCATAATAAAAATACAAAGCAATTACATATACGACCAGACAATTTAATTTAGCGCAGGTACTAATAGAGGAGCCAGATTTATAAATCTAACCGCAACAGGACGTAGTGTTTAACACATCATAGGTGTTTATTTCTTATTTTTGAGAAAATGTTGAACTTGCAATATAATAATTTCCATACGTATTTGAGCCAAGAAATTCTCAAGAATATTTCAAAAGTGTGTCATATCTGGATCCATTATCGATTTAGGTAACACTTTTAGGACATTTTAACCATTTGTATTGATTGTCCAGATGTGCTTATTTGGATTGATAAGCTGATGTGAAGGCTAATGATTGATTGAGTTCTTATGAGAACACGTCCTGAGCTGAGAAGCAAACACAAAGATTCTTATGACTTTTCTATCAGAGGGCTTCTTTATGTGCTCATGATGGCCTCTGAACAACTAAATTTATAAAGGTTTGTACCTACCTATGTGTACCGTGCTTTGAAATGTATATTAGGAATTCTTTAGGAAATTAAACTGGTCGTTGTGTTTCCTCAATAACGACGTGGTTATGATCACAGTTACTATTCTTTCTCTTCCTGAAATGAGATCCTTTATCCCTCATCGGATGAAGTATATCACTGTTTAGAAGTTATCGGGGTTAGGAAACAGTCTTTTCTGTCCTTCAATACCGAACCGACGACCGAAAAAAATTCAAACGAACTAGAAATGACTACAACGCCTTTCTTAAGCGTGTGAAATCTGAACATGACCAAAATTTGAGTCAAGAAAATACTTCAATGCCCCAAGGTAGTAAACCTCATACCTCATCCTTCATCCCAACGCTCATATATAATGACATTCCAGCTGTCAGCTGTTTGGACAAGGCCAATCTGTTTGCTGCACATTCTGCGGCTAGCTCAACACTTCCAGATTGTACCTTGTCTCCGTCTACACTTGTACACTTGAATGCGTCGAATCTCTAATTGAATTAATCCACTTTCGTTAAGAGTACTTAACGATCTCAACATACACACATCCGTTGATCCAGAGTGTATAACTCCCCCTTTTTTTTTTAAACGCTGGAAAATCCACTGCATAATCTTTAGGTCTCTTTCCGAGCAGATGAAAAACAGTATTTGTCTAGGATCTCACTAAAAAAGGCGAATCTTCTTCTCCCTCCTTCAGATCTATTACACTTACGTTCCTTCTTTCCAAGGCTATGAAAAATCTGTTAAACCGTCAGCTCATGAAATATCTCGAAACCTGAAAACTTCTCAATGCCCTATACAGTTTTTGTGGCAACAGGTCCACAGGTGATTTGATGGCATGTCGCACCGAAAATTGGAACCCAAGCGTACATCAATCTATCGGAAGCGCTTGATATTTCTAAGGTATTTGACAGAGTTTAGCATCAAGCTCTTTTGTCGAAAATGCGGTTCAACGACTCCCTTCTTCAATGGATTAGAAACTACCTTTCAGAACTTTGAATTCAAGTTGTCTTGCCTGGTGTCAAGTCTGATATACACAATATAAATGCTGGTGTGCTCCAGGGTTCCGTTCTGTCTCCGACACTCTTTTTAATTTTCATCAATGACCTCTAGTCTGATACTTCCAATCTGCTAGATAGGATTCACAATCGTGCAATAAAAATCACAGGGATGATGGTATCACATAGTCAATTAAACACCTCGAACACCGACGAAATGTCACCTGTCTCACCTTGTGCTATCGCTATTTTCACCACCAGTGCTCCAGTGAAATTGCCAGCAGCATTCCGCCCCTTCAAATCTTTAACACCTCTCTCGTTAAGAATGCTCGCGACTTTACCCTCAAGTCCACTTTCGGACGTACTCTGAAATATCGTACTCTAAACCGTACAACTTGTTTATGGAATTCTTTGCCGAGCTCTCTATTTGGCAGTCATTATAATTTGCAAACATTCATATATATATTAGTATCTTTCCACCATAACTTTGTTTCGCCCGCGCTTTGTGCAAACATTGTAAACTCTTTGAACGCGCACCAATTGTAAAAATCACCTCAAAAATTCTATATCATTCAATCTTATTTTGAAAATTGTCCTTCAATTTGCTAAACGTGTCTCATTTAATATTACATACACTCTGCACGATGTAAAGCCAGCAATGCGTCAATGTAATGTACGAACAGAACTGGCTGTATCCGCTGTGAGTTTAAGTGTGGCGGAAGATCCGAAATTTTCGGTTCGGGGACGATCGCGACAGTTGGGCTTTTTTCGCCCCACACACGTATAAAATCCAGCTGGTGCATGAATTAAAGCTATAAGACAATGGCTTGCCACAAAAGTTCGCGGATTAAGCTTTTGAGCAGCTAGAAGTCGACCCTTATTTTTATTAAAAAATCATGCTTAATGACGATTCTCACTTTTGGCTCAATGAGTCTGTGAACAATCAATCAATTTCTGTTGCCCCAATGAGACAAATCCAGAAGAGACACACGAAATTCACAAAAGTACCTTGTTTTGGTGTGGTCTTCAGCTAGTCCCATCATGGGTTCTTATTTTTTTGAAAATGGGGCCGAAGGTAGCATTATAATCAACGGAAAATGTTACCGTACAATGAACAGTGGTTATTTCTTCGAAAATCCGGACGTAAATGCGCAGCCAGCAGGATAATGTTACTAGCTATAATGCTGATTAAACCAATGACTTATTGAGAACTCGATTCTATAAAAAGATTATAACGCGAATTATACCCGTGAATTAGTAACCGATGATCTGCTGTTTGACGACACGAGATTACTTCTAGTGGGGCTTTGTTAAGTTTTTGGTGTATGATGATAGACCGCAAAGTATTTTTGCCTTGGAAGCCAATATTCAGTGCGTTATTGACGCTATAAAGCTCCAGTTCTCGAAAGAGTGACGCAGAATTCAGCAGACATCATGCTCTTCGTCAAAAACAGTGCAGGAGAGCATATGCCTGAAGCCATATTCAAAACATAATATTACGAGCCCCTCTTCATAATGAATAAAGATCTGCGATTTACATTCAATTCCAGCAGTAATAGTTTAAAAACTAAGTTCAAAACAGCCCCCTCATATATAAAAGTTCCAAGTTTAACGATATAGACTTCTCATCTTGGTAACTTAGTTTAGCGTTTTCATTTCAAATATAAAATGATATTGGTCAAGCAATGATAATTCCAGCTACTACTATATATTCGACAAAGATTGGCTTCTGGAGAGAAGGTCTTGCTAATATTGAATATCTCCAAATAGAGCGAATGTCCTTGTCACGAACTGCTCAACAGCAAAATCCCTTCATCAGTGTAAAGTTCTAGCAGAGCTTGCAAGGTTTTCGATGATCAATAGGTAGTTGTAACTTACATAAGTAAGTAACTTACATGACTTATGTATTAAAAGAGCTGAAGGTGTGACGATTGATATTTAATCCTCTTCAGACAGCTCGAGAATATCCATCTGATTTCGGTTGCCCTTAAGTTGTTTCGGTTATTAGAAAAATCCTAACTCATAATCTACTATTTTGTTTTGTTGTTCTTCAGAGCGATCCTACCTTTACTGGTAATTCTGGGGAAAATTTGGCTTATTTGGGCAACTCTATATCGCTTTCGGGCATATTGTTTGCATTTTGAAAAGATGATTCGTAATGTATTGTAATTGCATGGCGTCAAACAAATGCGAAATAGCCGTACTTGGCTGGCGAGAATTCACGACTATGTGTGCCTGTACATGTATTGAAATTGACTGCGTGGTATCGTTTTCGCTGTAATTTTAGGAAACGCTGAACGAGAGACCCTTGTGGTGAGCAGTATCGCATCACCACAGCTGAATTTTTGAAGACGTAATACAAGTATGTCATACAGTTCGCAACAACGATTGGCTATCAAGGTCGTGCTATTTGTCAAAGCTGGTCTTTTGGCGTGTTTTTGTCAGCAATCGAAAATCTATCATATTACCGCCCTTAAGAACATTAATCAATTTTTAGCCGAAAAAGAGTCCAAATAAATTAAATTCGGCAGATCATGAGCTTACCCACTGTGGACAACTCCTGATTAGGAAGCACATAGTTGAGGAATTTAAACGAATGAGAAATACAGAGATTCACTACGATTTGCTTTCAAATCCTTGAAGACACTGCTTTTTTTTAAATTTTTTGTGGTTTGAATAGTGTTATATAGGGTTTTCCAATAAGGACTTGACAACTTTTTTTTAAATAAAACGCAAACCATTTAAGATATTTCAGAAACTTTATTATCGGCTTGAAGTACAATCAAAACATTTATGAATGGAACTCGATTTCGTTCATATGGCCACCGCGGGCACATTTGCAGTGTTCGATTCGTTGGACTCAATTTTCAACGACTCGGGAACACATTTCGGCCGAAGCGGCCGCTATTTCGCTTTCAATGTTGGCTCTTCCAATGTCGTCGGCGTGTTGGCATAAACCAATGACTTAACGTCATTAACCATTTCTTGAGATAACACGCTCACCATACTTACTCTTCAATAAATCGATTGTAGCGTGTGCTGTGTGTCTTGTGGCATCATCCTGTTGAAACCACAAGTCGTCCAGGTCCATATCTTCCAACTCGGGCCAAAAATAATCGGTGATCATGGCGCGATAACGCTGACTATTCACAGCAACGTGACGATCGTTATCGTCGACGAAAAAATATGGCCCAATAACGCCGCCGGCATGCAAACCGCACCAAACAGTTATTTTTTGTGGATGAAGTGGTGATTCATGTGGATTTTCACCCGACCAATAACGCATATTTTGCTTGTTGACGAAAGCATTGAGACAAAAATGAGCTTCGTCACTGAAGATGATTTTGCGATGAAATTCATCATCTTGGCGCATCTTCTCCAGAAGTTGGTCAATGGTTGAGGTTCCAGTTTAGTTTCTTGTCCTGGATTACATCAAGATATTTACTCTTTTCATTTTGGGAAAGCTAAATTGCTGTTGATGTGAAAAGGATTACGTTGCATGGATGGGTGGTTGTTGAGTTAGTTGGTAATTCTCTTCAAAGAAACTTCCATCATCTCACTTAAGATACTTAATTATTTTTCCCGTATTACGATACATATTGTATCCACAAAAGTGGTGATACGTCTTCCTATTTCGGGGGTTCTTGGGCTATCGATATTCTAACAGAAATTAGTAGAAGAGAGCAGTTTATGGTTCTGCTTGCAAGAATATCGTAGAACGAGTGTGTAACAGCAAGGTCAATGTTAAAGTAATCGAAGGCTTCTTCTAAATATACACGAATGATATTCAATGCGACACTTATTTGATATATTACATCATAGAGTCTTCCAAAGATGGTTACATACTTTGATGGTGGAATTGTATTGGCTGCTGTAGAATTCATAAAATCATCTCTTCATCCTCATCTGATGAATCTTTTTGCTACTCCAAACAAGTGGTTTTATGATTGGTTGTTAGGTTTAATAACATTGTATAGCATTGAGTAATCAGCTTAGACTCACCTCTATTGAACTCCGTCCTATTGTTTCTTTCTGTTTGTTACTTTAAACAAGAATGGAATACATACATCATCCGAATACATACATCGGTCCGAACTCCAAATGAACTACAATTGATATCTACTCTTGGCCATTGTTTACCTCAGACCTCTTGTGAACCTGATCTTCGTCTTACTACAGTCCTTGCGTAATTTTATATACTCGTATCATTGTAAAGTCAAATATCAATTAGAGGTTGCCCATAGGAAAAATTACATAAGTCCAGTCCCAACAGTGCGATCCAAGACTTCTTCTTAAAAAACATATTTCATAGATTACACCATGCAGATTTCTAGAGAATATTGAGCTCCATTTTCGCAATGATCTAAGATTTGCTGTTCAAAAAATCATAGTGCAATTTATATCAGATCTAATGATCCTGCAGGACACAAGTATGATCCCTGTCTTCCCCTGAAAATTCGGTTCAGGAAAATGTTTTCGTTTGATGTAATGACTAATCTGGAACGCTAATGCGTTGGATAAGGATGTTATCAGTAAAGTTCATGGTAGCTTCCTCATACAAAGTTTAAGTTTTATACAGTTTTAAGATATAAGAAAATATTTATAAATAAATCTACAGTTGAAAAGAAGAGAAAAACCCCAAGAAATGTCAACAATGTTTACTTATCCTTATCAATTCTACGAATTCGAATTTCATTGACGTATAATACTCGTTGGCTTTTTTAAGTCGTTATAACGTAATACTATCGAAACACAAGGGCAAGTGAATTTTGCCAAGAAATTGAAATAAAAAGTTCTATCCAAAGCGGTTAACTTTATTGCCATGACTAAGTAAGCATTGTTCATATGTACATGAACTTCGTAGAATTGCTTACCTTGCAAGTGCTTTTCATTGTAGAAACCCTTACATTCCCAAGAATTATAACATATAGTATTTTTTTAATGAAATCTTTGTCTGATATTTTATAGCTTTCTCCAGATTTGCCAGAAAGCGAAAAGTTACCAACTCCAATCGGCCAACTGATGGTCATTCAATCAATTTCACAGTACTGCCAATTTCTAATTATTCACTCCTACACCTAGCCATCAAGACAAGTCAGCAAAAGCCACCTGTTTTTTTTTTGTGGTTTTTTTGTTGGTTCGCCTATATGTGATTCCTTGGGATCTGCCTTTAGCACTAGCTGGCTTCCTGGAAATCAAATAACACAGAAGGTCATAGAAAAAGCCCAGTGCTATGATGACGGATTCGAATTGTTGGTCCTTCGTCTTGTTTTGTCATTTATACGGTGTGTCTATCTTTAATGTTGCTGGCTTTGCTGTTTTCGGGTTTTGTTACTTTGTTTTGTTTTCGATTTTGCCTTCATTTGATTGTATATTGTGTAAGGGAAATAGCACAAGATAATGCTTAGCATAAAGATCTAGCAAACATCCTTGTCCCGATCATTAATCATCCCTACCATTCGCAATTAATCATTAACTTTGAAGTTAGAGATGATTTTCCTCTTCCTGATGGGTGTTGTTGTGGTGGTGTTGGTGGTGGTGCTAATGATGGTGTGGGTAGAAGGTATTACAAAATACAAAACATTGAGAAATAAATGTTGGCAACAAGAGAAGAAGATAGGTGTTCTAGATACAGTAAAACTGAAGGATTACTTTACTTTATTACCTAATCTTGTTCTGACATTAATTGAGAGATACTGACCGACGTCCTTCCTTTGTTTCCCTTATTTGAATCGATATGGCTACTAAGGATGGTACAAATTAAACTTAGATACTTGTTCGTTCGTCTGGTATCTGGTCATTTGGTCCATTTTAGCTTGTCATGTGTAACCCTAATTAAATGGAGATCTCTTAAAGTAGACGTACATATACAATATGTACGTATACTCGTACTTCGACGAACGACAAGCTAGCAAATGGGTTTTGCACATCAAATTGTTCGGATGCATAGGTGGTTGGGAGAAAAGATTGACATCATTTTTAAATGGAATTTGCCTTGAGTGACGTATGGCATTGTCGAATGCAATTTGACGTTTTGATGGTTGTTTTTGCATTCTGATTAAAAACGGTTGGATTGAAGGCTTATAAGACGAAACCACTTACGAGTAGACGTCTCAAGATAAAAATGAAGAAAACAAGTTTGTGCATCGATTACAAGACAAAATCGCCTTTATTTTAGAGATGCGGGCATATACTCGTATTCTCTTGGAAGATCAATGTTTAATCGACTTTGGTTCGGTTCGGTCGGTACACATATGTAGGCCAATTTTAGCCCGTTATAATGAATCGATAAAGCTGTTTTCTTATCGAATTAAGGACTGATTTCCCTAGTTCTGTTGGCGTTTTTAGTTTCGAAGAAGTCATATTTTCCTCCGGTTTTCCCCGTTTATTCGCTTTGTAGTTGCTGAAAAGTCTCTTTTTGAAATTTAGAGCATCTAGCAGATATCTCGTTTAGAGATTCGCGACATTGCACAAAAACCTTTAGTCTTACCGTTTATGCTTTCAGGGTTAGATGGTTCTTAAGATATACCACATTACACTTCCTTACTAGTGCGGTCCACCAGACTAGGCCGTCAATTTCACGACTGGATGATGAAAATATAACGGATTACTCTTAGTTGTTGCCTTCCTAGACATGGGTCTTTGTATACTGTACATAGAGCGCAGGTTCTACAAACTTAAACCATTTTATTGAACACAGTCACCCAAAGTAATGACGAGGTGCCTCTAAATACGGATCGATTGTATCTGCTTTTTCACAATCTGACCACTTAGGTAGCTGACGACCTTCAATATCGGGAGGGTACTGGTAATGTCTTCGGGATGTTCATTACTGAAAGCACTTTTCCATGTTCAGAGTGGTTCCAACATTCAAATCATCGTGTAGGGATCCCACTGTGGGTATTTTAGTTTATAAAATGCCTTCAGAACTAACAACGGCAATTTTTTAGCTTTCAAGAAGGGACAGCTTTCACTTTGAAAACAACTTTTTCTATGATGACAAGCTAATATATTGTTTATGTATTCTCTCCACTCATTACGTTCAACGAGAGAGGTCTACGTTTTTTTGACGACTCCCAACTTCGTTTCATTAGAAGAAGTCTCCACAGATTCGCCATTGCTGCGAAGGTTTAGTAACATCAAAAAATATTTCTTCTGTTCGCTATATTGTCTGTAAGTTGAACCAAGATCCTCTGTGTTCAGAAGAAAATGGATGGTTTGATGACTTTATCGACATGTTCCGTCCATGCAATGAACTCTTGTGTTAATAACTACTGACCTGTACTGATACCAGATACTAACTAGAGCAGAACTCAACTGTTCGACTGATTATGAGACATTGTAATTTCTTTTGGTATAAGCTACATATCCTTACACAAATTGGCTATAGACTTACTTACATACTGACAACAGTAAGGAATCCTCTGTCTCCGGAAAGAAGTTGCTTCTAAATACCTATCTATCGTAAAAAAAGATAAAAATATTTTTTGCAAAATCTGTATGAAAGACTACGAAGTATTCAGTGAATTTCTCATACCACTCTCCAACACTTGTTGAATTCTTGTTTTTTAATTCGATTAATTAATAGATCTTATATCTTACGAACTAAAAGGCCTTCATATAAAATTGTATTATCTGAATTTCTAAGCTCTAAAATGACATATTTTAGTCGAGAGCTATTCTAGGAGCTTAATTATATAGAGTACCCTATATAATTGCATTCCATACACTACGTTGCATCATAGAAACAAAGACATTTTTTTGAAGTAGTTTGAAATTGATTAAGAATCTTGACAAAACTCGAAAAAAAGAGAACATAATAAAATCCCCAACTGCTTAAGATAAATGTTTCATGTACCGACCTAAGATGTGTGCTTTGATGAACATAAATTTCATAAATAAATTGGGACATTTACTTTGATGATAAAGAGCAACTCACCCCATGAGATTGAAGATTAAGCTATCATTTGCTCACATGAAATTTGTGGTATTCGTATCACTCCCTGAAGATACAATGTAATGGTTTACAAAAGCAAACTGTTTAATTCTTCCCTGCGGTGAAGCGTGACATAATAAAGTAGCCATAAAAATAGTTTGGACAATTTTAGAGTCAACTTGCCTACGCGTTTTATTTTTGAAAATTCTTCCGTCAACACAGATACTGAGTCACCGAACTTATTCGGACACTTGCCATGTTTTTATTATTATTTTGTTTTTAAATATAAGGAGCTTCTAATAATAAAGTTAATAATTTACATGTTAATTATAGAATACTCTAAATTTGAGGTAGTAACAAGATACGATATGAAACGCTTGTTACTAAGTACTTTCGCCCCATTGGTTTTGCCTGCACCTTTTTGTATAAAATGGGCGAAATGTTTAACTCTATGGATGGCTCATCTCTCAGAAAGATTGGAGTATTTTATATCTCGATTCCGATCGTAGTGTACTGTAGAAGAGTTTTGCATGCAAACACTAGGCAAGTTGCTAATTAGAAGATGTTTAAATTTCAACACATAAATTGGCAATAGCTAATAGATTCTGGGATGAGCTTAGCGTAACCACTGCTATGGTCCATGTTGGTCGACTCAATGCTTACCGCTCTCTGTGTTTCAAACATTTATGTTTACGGATATACTCATACAGATAATGTTGATGTACTATTTGTTGGATCATGCACAGCGACTGTCTGCTCTAAAGCGCGGGCAGCCCTAGATGTGATCAACAATTGGCGAACTTAAAATGGTCTTCCAGTCAATGGTCTCAAAACTGAGGTTTTTCTCTTCACGAGAAATAAGAAACTGACTGGTCGGACTCATTTAGTGCTTAAACCCATCAGCAACAATCTGTTGATTCTGCTTTTATGGACATGCTGTTTAATGCAATGGCGACAAATTCCTGTTCCTGCGGAAATACGAAACCGACTTTTTCTCTATGCCCAGAAAAACTTTCGGCTTCATTTCTTAAACATGTGATGTCTTTATATGATTCTAGTTTTCCTCAAATCTGGCTATTGAAGTCATAGTTTCTTAGTATCCAGGCACGAGGATATTATGTGAGGCTCTTTGCCAAACAACTGATTTAAGTGAAAATTTGGGAAAAAAAATTCTTTAACCCATTGCTAACACATTTACCAGTTTTTCAATTAGTCACCTTACTTGTGACCCATATGTTACTTCCGTCTTTCACAGAATCAAAGTTTCCTTCATTCTCTGAATTTGTGTACTTACATATTTGCTCATGCCAAACTGGAATTTATCGATTTCTTCTCTTCGTCTAATATCCTCTTTGTGTCCTGATTTCGATATTCTCTTTTTCCTTTTTTTATATTTTCCAGTCTCTCCTACCGCTTTTAAAATGAATCCAAAATTTGCTACGAAAAATATAAAACTAAGTTTCTTCGTAGACTGAAATATGGCGCAGACTAAATTGCTTCTCTGTTGTCCTAGAATCATTAAGCGTTACGTTACTCCTCCAACTCCTTATCTAGCAGAAATAAGTGTCTATGCATAACTACGAGTATGTATATGTATAGTTAGAAATTCAGGCAAAAAAAAAAGGAATAGGAAAAACAAGAACAAAATGTCAATGTATCCCTATCAAGTTTTGCCGTCATTTTGTGTGCCAACAAAAAAGAAAGAAAGAAGAAGGATACATCGAATCCGACAGCTTGTGTACATATACCATACTTTACCCTGGCTGTGTGGCCCAGTAACCAATTCTCTTTTTGCCGGGATTCAAGAAAACATTATATTCGCACTCATAGTATTCAGATATACAAAACTGTGTTTTGATATTTACTCATATAATGTGTATGTATATATAAAAAGATACGACAAAGAATGTAATTTTTATTTTAGTTTTAGCATTCATGTTTATCTGTGACACACAGGATAAGTGAATGAGACGTAGTAGATTTACTTTGATTTAATCCTTTTTTCTTATCCTTTTGCCACATTATAATGCTTTGGGTGGGTATGAGTATTAACGGAGACCTAACCGACGCGGACGAACTCAATCCTACAAGGCGTATAAAAAAAGGGGAGGATTTTCTCCTAAATTCCCAGTAGTATTGTCATATATACATATCTTTACATTTGGTGGGCTGATTCTTGAATTTTGATATTTGATAGTGGTGTCACGGTTTCAAATTGAAAATTCCCTTTGTTTATCGGGAAATTACCATGAAAATTTTATCACCTTTTCCTTACAATATGTAAACATGAATGGTATTCTTGATGCGCAAGCTGCTTTTATAAATAATGTACGATAACACTTTTGGTATGGGACTTGTTTAAAATGAGGAACCATGTCGTATTCGGTGAAACAAATTGTCCATAGCGATGGACAATGTGATGTAACTACTCTCCTAGTTCATAAAGGTTTTTTTATTAAATTCATCGATATTTCTGAACGTTTTTCACTGAGATTTTGTAATGGAAAATCTTTAAAATCAAACCATAAGAGCAAAGCTAGGCCTCATATTTACGGTATCACTCGTTTTTAAACGAAGTGAAAAAAGAGTATTACACCTAGTTCGGATCACTGGGGCACTCCGCTGCTTCATTGGGTTTAAGGCTGAGAAACCCTGCAAATTTTCGCAAAATACGCAACACAAAAAGATTCCATAAATAGTGAAAATGTAGAAAAATAGCGACAATCTACAAAAAATACGCAAAGTCGGATACTTGCTGACTAAATTGCACATGTATCCGAAAGTATTTATATGAAGGCAAGGGGAGAGGGTGCAGCATTTTTCCCATTAACCGCAGCTCCCAAATCATCCAACTTGAGGAAGTTCCGAGAGCCCCGAACGACGACTCTCATTACATCAGCGAGGCTACTGGCACCAGGCTGTTTACCAGCACCCTTTATCCAGGGGTCCTAGGACTTGGCACTCTCGGTTGGGCGACTGCTAAAAATAAGGAAAATAACGCTTATGTAGATGTCCATTTGCTATTCGAGGGAGACTTAGACAAACAGTATCAAGTTTTCGGTATGACACAATCCTCATTAAGGCCAATTTTGGAAATATATACAGACAGAGAATAAGAATGGCACGAACAGAGGCAAATTATGTGACGTCCTAAACCGAGCTATGCTACCAAAATTGTGGCAGCTGATCTTGACGCAAGACTGGGTAAGGAATTTATGTAAAACTTATTCTTAAGGCTAGATTAGCAAGAACATCAACGATATTAGACTGGATTTATTTTTTTAGAAATTGTTGCAGAAAATATAAAAGTGCTAATAAGAATTTTGTACATGGTACCTACTGTTTCGCTCTACACGGGCTTGCAATTTCTTAATGACGTCAACCTCACTCATTTTCAACCTGACAAAATACCCTCTTTGGTCGATGTTTTTCTTGTGTCTCAAATGCACTTAGTAGAGCATTATGATCAAATTCTCCTACCATGATATGATTATTTTGTTTTTAAGTGTTATGTCCCCTTGTTCAAACGAAACATTCGTTCAATTCCGTAAATTTTCGCTACTTTGTTCAATGACTGTTATAATCTGGTCACCAATATACCATTGCCCATCAGATGTAAATGTGCAATCTTCTGGACTATCTTTTTAATAAACACGTGCCTCTCAATATCCCTTGGTTCACCCAACAAATTCAAGAATTGATAAACCATCGTAACTTATTGCACTTTACCATAGGTGTCGTCGATATAAATGTCCATTCATGTGTGACCGATTCCGACAAATCCGCAATGGTGTAACCTCTTTGATTCATAAAAACAAAACTAAGTAGAGGGTTTTCCAATAAGGACTTGACAACTTTTTTTTAAATAAAACGCAAACCATTTGAGATATTTCAAAAACTTTATTATCGGCTTGAAGTACAATCAAAACATTTATGAATGGAACTCGAATTCGTTCATATGGCCACCGCGGGCACGTTTGCAGCGGTCGATTCGTTGGACCCAATTTTCAACGACTCGGCCACACATTTCGGCCGAAACGGCCGCTATTTCGCGTTCAATGTTGGCTCTGAGCTCTTCCAACGTCGTCGGCGTGTTGGCATAAACTAATACCTTAACGTAGCCCCACAGAAAATAGTCAAGCGGCGTTAAATTGCACGAACGAGGCGGCCAATCGACTGGCCCATTTCTTGATATAAAACGCTCACCAGACTTACTCTTCAATAAATCGATTGTAGCGTGTGCTGTGTGGTTTGTGGCATCAGCCTGTTGAAACCACATGTCGTCCAACTCCATATCTTCCAATTCGGGCCAAAAATAATCGGTGATCATGGCGCGATAATGCTGACCATTCACAGTAACGAGACGATAACGCCGCCGGCATGCAAACCTCACCAAACAGTTATTTTTTGTGGATGAAGTGGTGATTCATGAAGCACATGTGGATTTTCACCCGACCAATAACGCATATTTTGCTAATTGACGAACCCATTGAGCCAAAAATGAGCTTCGTCACTGAAGATGATTTTGCGATAAAATTCATCATCTTGGCGCATCTTCTCCAGAACCCAATCGGAGAACGTACGTCGCTTCAACTTGTCCATTGGCTTCAATTCTTGAGTCAGCTTGATCTTGTATGGGTGTAAACTAAGATCCTTACGCAAAATACGCCATAATGTGGTCTGAGCGATGCCCAATTCTTGAGAACGTCTGGAATTGACTGATTTGGATCGTTTGCTACGGACGCCTGAACGGCAGCGATATTTTCGACACCCGTTGTCTCACTGACACGGCAACATCACACAACGAATATGTAGACTCAAATTTTTGCACTAAACTTGTTATTGCCTGTCTACTAGGGCAAGAATTACGACCGAAAATTGGAGTTAACGCTCTTAAAGTTGCAGTCACTGATTTCGAATTTCGGTAGAAAATTTTTATAATTTGCAGACATTGCTCGTTCGTGTACCTTACCATGATGAAAATGTTGAGTTTACTGAATAAATTGACAGTAACAGTTTGATGATTAGTGAAAGAGTGCATTCACAAATTAAATTCAAAGTTGTCAAGTCCCTATTGGAAAACCTTTTATTACCAAGCTAAGTTTAATTTCGATAAATCAAGCTCAGCGTTTTGGACATTTATTCCCCAAATCGGCATCACCAAATGTGACTCTGACAACAGTAATATTGACCTTAATGAGCTTAATCGAAAATTTGCCAATGGTACACCAGCCACTTTTTAACGCCTTCACAGCAGAACAACACACTGTCCTTTTCCTTTTCAATGTGTGAATTCTCTCTGTAAAGTCTAACGCTGTAGGTTTGAATAATATCCACCCGAACTTCGTAAAAATTATATTGCTTGTTCGTTTTAAACATGTAACACATTTGTTTAATACAATTATATTGACAGGCATTATCCCCGAACGTTACTCCAATTAAAGGCCAATTGCTATTCTTCCTTTCCTCAGCAAAGTGCTTGAGAAAATCGTTAACCAACAAGTGAAGATATTCCTCGCACAAAGTAATTTACGAGTAATAACGATGCACCAGTCTGGTTTTAGATCTAAGCATAACTGCATCACGACCTTGTTGAAAACTGCTGATGATATACGCTCTACTATCGATGAAGATGTGATGTCACTTCTGATTTTTATTGACTTCTCAAAAGCATTTGATTCAGTGAACCATGACATTCTCCTGTATAAATTAAGAAATTTATTTCCACAATTGGAACCACGATTACAAAAAATTGTTGAGTCTGGCAGTAACTTCCGGTGTGCCCCACGGATGTGTTGTAGGTCCTCTTTTGTTTATTTTGTTTATAAATGATATTTATAAAACAATAATCATATTTATGCGGATGAACATCATCAATTATATAAAAAAAAGTATCCAAGTCTTTCCTCCAGTGTAACTGCATTTAAAACAGACCCTCACTCTATGTTGCATTGGTCTCAAAAAAATTGCTTAAGCCTTAATTCATCCAAACCAAGGCACTGTTATGTAATAGCAATTTGTTAATTTTGAATTTGCAGCTTTATGTTAATTATGATTCTGTTGAACTTGTAATTAAAACTAAAAATCTAGAAATCCATTTCAACCAACATCTTAACTGGATCGATCACATAAACTACATTGTCTCTAAGATATATGGCGTTCTATGGCTTCAGTGTGCAGGCAATTCGTCGCACCGTGGAAAAGTTTTAGCGTGAGTACACTCTTTTGTGTCTTAAACCACCAACCAGACAAAGATTGGTGCGAAATGAAGAAAACAAAGCCGCCGTAGCTGCCAGTATCGAAGAAGATCCAGAAATGTCGATTCGGTGCGGAACAGCTGAATTAGGCATCGCCAGAGACTCAACCCGTCTTATTTTGCGATTGAATTTTGGCCTACATCCGTATAAAATTGTGCTGACGCAAGAATTGAAGTCTGACGATCATAGACAACGTCCTGGGTTCGCTAATTGATCTGTGGTTCCAACAAGACGACGCTACATGCCATATATGCCACGAAACGCTCGAAGTTGTGAAGGAGAATTATTTTATTTGGGGCTACGTTCGTCGTGTCCTTAGTCAACGCTAATAAGTCAACAACTTTTTACGAGCTCGAGGCCAACATTCGACACGCTATTGCCAGAATAACGCCGCACATATTGGACCGAGTCGTCAAAAATTAGACCGACCGCTTGAAGCAATGCCAGGGAAGAGGAGGCGGCCATTTGAATAATGTGCTATTCCACACAAAATGGCATGAACGTAGCTTCAAAATAAAGCTAGAATCAATTTTATATCTCACACCCTTGTTGTTTTATTTACATTCTTTTTCCTATAGTTCTTATCTGGACACCCTTTACTATCCTACTTCTATTCTTTATATCTTACCTTTCTGTAATTTTTTTATATTAAAAGCGTGTGAACTGTAAAATTAAATTTTGCAAACTTTACACCTGTACAATACAAAAAGTTGTTAACATATAACTTAAATATGTATAGACATGCTATGAATTAAGGAAATTTAAATTAAAACTAGGCCGTCTTTGAGCGCCCCATCGCGAGGATAGATTCACGATTTTAAAACTATCGAGTTGGATCATTTTTCTCTCATTTTTTTATATAATAGTACAACATAACAAGAATATTTTTCCAAAATTTCAAGTCAACCGGAGTAAAACTCTAGGAGAGAGAGCCTTTGGAAATTCAGGTATTTCGAGGTAGCTGCTCAGTTATTGTGTGTCGGATTTTCTCGCTTTCTAAAGGTCGAATTACCTTTATATGTGTGACTTGGGCAAAAGAAACTAGATACGGAAGCGTTTGAAGAGTGGCATCAGAATCATTTCTAAAAAAAAACGAAAGCAGTTCGAATCACCAAGGACCAGCTGGTAATAAGGAAGTTTCATCAAAACTTTGTGGTGTAGATTTGACCGAAAATGGTACTTTTTTGCATATAACTCTGACAAAAATTAAAATTTAGTTTTTCTTAAAATCCTTCGTTCAATCACGATCTATACTCACCTACTAGCAGAAAATATTCGGTTTTTTGATTTCAAATAAAAGTATCACGAGTTATCGTGACCACCGCGAGGATACTTTTTTCTAAGGGGACTCCGAAAACCAGGTTCCAACGGCAGAACTTTCAAACTTTTTTAACGAAAATTCTACAAAATATTGTTCAAATTTTGTTCTTTTATATGGTTAAGAGTTTGAACAAAATAATTCTTTTATTATATTAAAAAAAAATAGAGAAAATTATCTTGGCTCCCTAGTTACGAGCAACAACGACATCACGCAGAAATCGGACGCAGAATAACTCATACCAATCGCTGTAACTTTGGGCTCAGGAGGCTATCGAGTAAGAGATCCCTCTTGTAGATCCAAACTTGCCTTATACGAGAATACAAGACTCTTATATTAAGGTCCTACTCTATGGCACAGAGGCTAGGACCTTTCGAAGGCGGATGAACGGATACGTGTAATTTTCGGACCTGTCTGTTTGCCGCCTTAAGTTTTCAAAAATCATTTCTAAAAAATTCATCTATTGTATTAGTGAAGAAAATAATTACTCATGCTGCAATAGTTGTATACTATTGTATACTGTAATACTACCTTCTAAGGTAAAACTCAAAGTGAGATAACGCAAACATTTAGAGGCGAGTTTGCCTCGATCAACGTACTCGTCACTTCATAGAAAAATGAGTCCTAAAAAGCATTACAGTAGATAAGTGATGATTTAAAGTGCCATCCGTACTTGACTACATTTGAATACGTATGTATATAGAAGAAGCACTTTTTTTTACTTCTGTATTGGCTAATGTAAGTGATGTTCAGCTTTGAAGATACTTAGTATTTGGCAGTATCTTAGACCCTGCTCGTTTCAACCAGTGTTTGTTTTGGAGCCACAAGTATTGTACTTTCTCTTCTATTGGTACATATGTGATTTCGAATTATCTAATACAAGACTGGAAAGTTCCGGAATGAATATTGCCTGAGATGCAAATGTACGAGTATCTCTGGGTGTTTTTGGAGAAGGCTTGAAAACCGTCTGGCTAACCTTGCATTTTGAAAAGTATCTATGATATTCGTCGATCAGAAAACGTGGACATTGAAGACTGGTTTATCCGTTCTACTGTCGATCTTTCTCTTAACACCTCTGCATCGAAAGATTCCTATTTAAATACAAACGAAACAATATGACGTACCTACTAAGGACTAGAGAAAAAGAAAAAATTCCCTCTACCTTAGGGCAGAAAAATCCCTCTTGAATAGGGAAATTTCCCATAAATTGCTAACACTAACGAGCATCTATTGTACATTTTGGAAAAAAAAAATTGCGTATCCTTTTTTTTTATTTATTGTTTAGAGTGAGATTGACTTTGAAGAGAATGTTAAGTGTTACCCTGATTTGCGAAATGATAACATGGATACTTTGTCACAGGCAGACACCATAAAGATACTCTTCCACGAGTGGATATGTTTTTATCTTTGAGCATTGGTGTTTTGCCTTTGAGATAGATATGTACATACGAGTACATAACATACCATATACTCATTTCATATCATTTATTGAGCCTGATATGGCAAGGGATTTACTTTTCCGTATATGTATTTAAAAAAAGGGTGGACTGGGTTAAAGATAGGGTAGGATACAATAGGTTACGCCACTGCTTTGTTTTAAAATTCATGTTTGCGTCCGAATCAGGCTAATTATGGCCGTAGATTGTTTTTTGTTTGAGTTTCTGGTTAATTATGAAAGCAAAGAATTTCTGTGTCGAAATTGGTTTTATTTTTTCGTTTATTTTATTTTTTTTTTTCCAATTGGAAGGCTTTTGTAGTGGATACAATGGTTTTTCGGCAAAAGGGATACGATTACTGCTGTCAGGTGGATCAATGCTGGCTATAAATACATATAAATACTTTTGCAATTAAATATTTAAATTGTTTTTGAAACAACGATTACGAATTCGTTTCGTTATAAACTTACGTGATTATTATGGTTGTATGGTTGGAAATTTGTTGTGGTGTCACAGGCATGGATCAGCGGTTTTAAACTACATTGTCAGCACAAAGATGTACTTTGTGTCATGTAGATAAGGATGCTAATCCTTACAATAAGCCCAATGGCATTTTGGGTTTCACAACTTCACTCGGGGTAGTTCTAGTAAAACGAGGTTTACTAGACTTTACGCCATTGTATTTTACAGGAATTTATTTACAATTCAGATTTAGCTTTTACCAGTTTTGGGAATTTACATTTGACACGAGGCTTAACAAGGAAAGGAAATATTAGTGGATAGACTAAATAGAATTCATAACTTCGAATCTTAAAGTTAGCTGCTAAAAAAAAAACACTTACATATACATGGGATTGCCGGAAGAAGCTCTTTACGGAAACAATTGGCTGTAGGTACTGAGCGAAAAGATTGATCAAGATGTATTTATGACTCATTTTCAAATAAAATTGAAACCATGAGCAACATTTTCCTTGTGATGGTATAAGCGTCGCGTGTAGAACTCTCACCGTTTTATCTATCTGTTTAGCGTTCTCAAAAGTTGCACATGCAGGAACATGCAGTGCCGCTCTACTGTCTTTCTCAAAGGGCTCCTGCAATATGGCGTAGTCTGATAATAAACGGGCTTAAAGCAAAGCTAGTCTTATGCAAAAGAACATCAAGAGTGGCGACTGATGTACGTTGGATTTGACCAGCGAACGCCAAGCGTCCAGTCGATACAAAAGACCTGTGGTAGGTAGCCCAACAGAGACTTAATTCTGTTCTATGGGAATCAGGAGCCCCTGGAGTCTGATTTTAAGATGTACGTTTCTTTCGGATAGTGCCTAGAAACTGTTTCTTTGAAGCACATGCATACTTTTGAACTATTTCTAGACTAGAAAGGTTCCTTCAGTCAACCTCCTGAAAATAAGGTTGTTCCTATTACTAAAACGAAGGCCGTTGGAGCTGAGTTGACTCAATTAGTGCTCGGAAATGTCGCCGCTTGATGCTCAAAAGAAATTGTCAGTAATTGTTCGGATAAGTTGGGGTATGTAACTAAAAAGATGCCTATGTAATCTAATGTAATAAAACTAATTCTAAATTTACAATTTTTCGGTTCCAAGCTTTCACGTAAATACGTTACTGCCGAATAAATATAATAATTGCTTTCGAATTATTAACACTTCTTAACTAGTTTAAGAATGCAAGAATAATATCACAATTAAAGGGATATATCTGAGTCTTGTATTGGTCCTAGGACCAAAATTGCTAATTTTTTCCATTTTTTTTCCAAAACAACCCAGTCCTCCATAAATTTTTTATAGGCATATACCGCGGTCGCCTTCAGTGCTCTCAGCGAATTTTCCTTTATGCCTTGAATAGACCCAAAACGGGACGTGGTAATTTAAGTTTCGGAAATGGAAAAAAGTCACAGGCTGCCATATCTGGAGAATACTGTTCTTGCTCGATCATAGTGGTACCGCTTTTGGAGAAAGTCGGTAATAACTATGGATTCGTGAAATGGTGCATTATCGTGATGGAAAATGCAAGAGTTGTTCTGCCACAATTCCGATCTTTTTCGGGGGATACTCTCCCTTAAACACTTCATAACGCCTAAATAATACCGTTTATTGACAGTTTGGCCCACCGGAAGAACAACATCACGGATATCGAAAAAAAAAAAAACAGTGAGCAAAGTCTTGACTCGCATCGAGCGAGTGTGACGTGGTTTTTGCCGATTTTGGTTCCTTTGAGTGGCACCATTTCGATACCTGTTGCATGTCGCATTTACTTCCACAAATGTGGGTTCTGAATTGACTCGTTTTAACATGTCTGCAGCAATTCTTTTCCATGCACCATTTGAAGAAAATTCAGCTCTTTTGGAAAAAGCCATGCTGCAACGCGTCTCATGCACAAAACATCAACTAAAATGACAGATGGATAGTTCTTGTGAAAGCCCTCTCAAACTATAGTGACATCACTAAGTCGATGTTTTCTTCAGGCCATTTCGGATAAGGCAAGTTTTCAACAACTTCTCAGCCCTCTTTGAACGCTAAGCACCACTGAAATGCTCTCGTTTTTTATATTACAGAGTACCCGTAGCTTCTTTTCCAGCTTTTTCAACGCTTCCGAATAAGAAATTCCGTTCGCAACACAAAATTGCAAACAAATTCTTTGCTCATTATCTTTTTCCATAGTTAAAATCGCCTTGTTAGTTAAAATAGCACTTGAGGTTCACTAATGTGTTTGGCTACTAACAAAAAGCTACAATAGTGCACAGATGGCGCCCAAACTAAATGATGACGGCTGTACACTGCTGCAGTTATGCTCTTCGGAAATCTTAAGTTGATTCAGATGACAGCGATTTATGTTGCATTATGAAAAATCACGGCAATGTGGCAATACTCGCATCCTTTTATATCAATCTCACCCTCTCTTTAGCCGTCAACTGATTGACATTCGATTGTTTTTTTTGCGATAATTTTGCGGAAGACCTTGTTGTAATCCTCGTAGTTTGTCACCTCGATGCAACTTAATCGCTTGTTCGTTTGACGATATTCTTTTAATTATTCAACAACACTAAGGCCAATGTCACATGAGATCCAGAATGTCCGCTTGCACGAAAAGGGCTGTACAGTTCGCTCGCCATGGAAAAATCGACTTCCTATTCCGGCAGCAACAAAATTTCCAGTTCGTTGGGTTAGTCATACATACAAGTCATCCATCAGATCGGTGTCAAATAAAAGCCAGTGACGCGAGTTTAAGACTCCATGCTATGAATACCAAAGGGGTAGAGATCTAGTAGCCAGTAGGCCCATGTATCCCAAACAAACCCTCACAAGATTGAAGTCTTATTAAGAAATCTGAGAATGGAATGGAATGGGGGAGGCATCCCATATAAACGTACATCTCGCGACCAAACCAATTTTGGTTGCGGACGCTCTTGTGCTCTGTTCTGTTTTCTGTAGCTACGAGTATGGGAGCACGGTATAGGGAGCTTGCGTGTCATTCGCCTAAGACCAGACCTATGATGTGTTTTCTGACATTAAAAATTTATCCAAAGTGGCTAGGTAATTGCACAAATTACCCTTTCCAAACAAATCAGGCACATTACACTTTCCCTCTATACACAAGTAGAATAAGTAAGTAGTATTTGCAAGTCGTTTAAAGAAGTCACAGGAATTTAATTGAAACAATTGATTCCAAACACAACTCAACTCTAGGCAGCGCCGAAAAAAATCACTCTCTTTAGTCCTATTTCGTTGATAAAAGCATTGTGTGATAACCCCAATAGAGTTGTGTTTTTCAATTGCACGTCCTCCAACCGTGTATTCGTATCATCGCATTTTTAATTGTATTTCTAGTTTAAAATGAATTTCAATCTCAAAGCTGACACAAATCCAATTGCTTTTGTTTACGGGTGCATCCCGGCTTTTGAGAGTTGCTTCAGGATAGAAGAATCAGGACACGTTCGCGTTCCATTTTTTTTTTGTTTTTTATTTTTATTATTTTTTAGGAAGATTCTTTTATACACCCCGCACCTGTTTGTTTGTTTTTGTTTTTGTTTTTGTGTTTTTCAATTGTAAATTTGTTGCTATCCAAAAGAGCCACCCGGTATCCTTGTGATTAGAGGGAGAACCAGATTCGTTTGTGTTGTTCTATTCATAGAAATTGCTTTCATTATCCTCGATTATTTGCTTACCTGTGAGTAGCTACTTGTATCCCGCGCATATAAATCTAAACTCCTTAATTAATTACCGTGACTGGTGTAATTGTAGTCGTATTCGCATTCGTATTCATATATACGAGTATGTATGTATACTGTGTGGCTTCTTTGCAGGGATCAACAAATCTATATGTATATGAGTATATATTCTATGCTTGGACGAAAGTATGTATGTGTCTGCAAGGTCGCATGTGTATACGAGTGTTTATATGGAATAAATATCTCTTTCTAGATATAAACAGAAATACCTACTTGCTTTGGTTTTTATAGTTTTCGTTTATGAACAGAAAAGTTGCAGATACTATATACTCGTATTTAGTGGGGTGTAGTGGAAGTAGGTGGAAGTAAAACTTTTCGCCAAAAACATTCATAAATAAAACTCCCAATGTGTCCAGACTCATTGGAGCCGTCGTCGTTCACTCATCTCTCGCCAAAGTTATTATGACAAATTGATTGCTTGTAATATTCCTCCTCCTCCTAATGCTCTGGCTGCCCTTGTTTCCGACAACTCGATTGCTATACTGCCTCCAGACGACGAAGAAAATGAAGACGAAGACGACAACGACAACGACAACGACGATGATGATGATGACGATTTCCACTCGACCCCTGGCATATATTCTTTTGGCAGCGTCACAACACCCTCTTTGCTTTATCCAGAACAAAATGTACTCGTATCTATGGCCTTAAGAGCAGCTGTATGTGTGCCTTTTATGTGATTTTTAGTCGGTTCGGCGTCTAACAGAGCTACCCCTATTAGGTTTTGGGAAAAGGCAGATTCACAGTTTAGGCCCGCATCTTATTCCCCACTAATCCAACAACAAAGTCGATGGCTATATAACTATGACCATGCCTATGACTATTCAAAAACGAGAGTAGGAAGTTATTTTTCCGTTGGAGATTAATGATTTTACTTTTAGATAGATGCAGGCAGGCTACGATTACAAGCAGATGAATACAACGAAAATTAGGGCACATAAACGAGATATTATGGGAAGTCTGAGGGAATACTTTTTGTACGAGTATCTGGGGTTGCTGTTGCTTTGGTACTTTTTCAGGTTTTTTTTTTTTTTTCTCTTTGGGGGAATTTTTTCTTGACTCGTATCTGGCTTAAGTTCGTTCCCTTGATCTGAGGCTGTGATTTTGGTGCGGACAGTTGAAGAAGGCAATTCTCATGTCACTTGTGATGCCAATCGCATTGCTAAACGATCGACCTATCACACACAATTTGTATAAGGAGTGAACAGTGGGCTGAGCATATAGGACTGCGAACTGCGAACTAGGAACTGAGGCCTGAGATCTGAGTTCCTCGGGTGTACAGATTCTAGTATGAGGATGTCGAATTTGGGAACAAAGTTAAATGACATTGCCAAGTGTATTCATTAGAAAATTGAAGGAGTACGAGAAGAAAAAAAAATCCAAATAAAAGAATAATTATATGTGTTACTTTAAGAGGGTGGTATCAATGCTAGGTGGGATGAAGTTTGAGAAGTGAGGGTGATAGATAAGAAATTCAATGGAAGCTGAAAGGGACTGGCCTCGTATATTCTTTTCTTTTTGAAGATTTATGGTGGTACAATTGATGTGGGGGGGGGGTAACTTTTTCACAAACTAAATGCAGTAGCTGATTCGGTTTTCTTGTAATATTAATTTTTTTTTTTTTTTGAGATTAGAAATCGTAGCAAGACGTAAATTACCGAAAAAAAAGTAGAGAAGGGCACCTCCCCCTTTTACGAGTATTTCCAAATGAATAGGGTGAAAAGGAAACGAAATAACCAAACGTAACAAAAAAAACTTGATACGGCAGTCGTAAATTATAGAATGTTTTTTAAAAAGGAAACGGAAACCGCATAAAAGGAAGCTTGAAGTGGGTGGGCTTTTCGAAAGACAAGGGAGTGCTTTTCTTTTATCCTAGGATTTAATTATAAAAAGATGCGAAATCACTTTTTATTTGACACCCCGTAATGTAGGTGTAAGTCTTATTTTGTTACACTTAGATACTTCCGCGGGGAGAGATATTTCAAGATTCATGAAAGATTGCAAACTTATGTACTTATGTAGCTTCCGTTTTTACTGCTTTCGTTTGATTTTTATTCATAAAATATAAAAATTGTAGATAGGCGAGTCTATTAAAAGGTCTTCAACTACCTGGCCATTTGCTTTTCAATACTATTTTCATTGTAACTGTAAGCATTCTGTACAACCGTTCAGACGATATCGTTTTGACGACTGAACGATTGCTTCATGTATCGTGATAACTGTCAAATGCAATTGTCCAAGAGATAGCGAACGAACGATGGGTATTTTAATACCATATCTGGTTGTGTTGTTGAAAAGTTCTAAAAGTGAAAAATTTATTTTAAGGCAATGATTCGGCGTAATCTATTTTATTTTCTTGAGAGTCGAAATGAAAACGAAGAAAAATTTAAGGTGCTACGAAGCCGAAGTATACTAAGAGACACACCGGATTCTTTATCACTTTCATGGTAAATTATGATCAAAAAGATTCCTTCTCACGTTTTTATTCTTATAATTTTAGCTTTCCACAGCGTTTTCGTGTCGCCAAAGGGTGATTTTTATTCATGTTGGCGGAAATTAACTTAGAATGCAGTTTTCGGTCCAAGTCTCTAGAGATTCTAGGTGGTGGAGGCTGCCAGTGTTTGACAGGTAATGATTTTGGTATATCAGTCGCACAAAGCACACTTTCGATGATTATTTCAGCTTATTATCATTTACCCACTGTGGATAAAATGGTACGCAAGTGGAAAAAAAAAAAAAAAACAGAAACAGAAACAAAGCAATGTTTTTGCAGAAAGTTCAAAATTCCCGGATGTACGAGCATGTCTCAATTGAGCGCATTGTATAGTGCGCATCATAAAGTATACAGTATAGGGCTATGTATGGAATAGCATATCGAGTAAATGGACTCCATACTTTTGCTGGTACATCACTCTTTTGTAAAAATTTGGGGTGACAATTTGCATAAATCCGGCTGAATTTCATTGGTACAGGGCTCAATATTTTCTCCTTCAAGGCGTGGGTGATCGTGGGCTTATTGCCATAGACCTTAGACTTCAAGAAACCTCAAAGAAAAAAGTCTAATGGCGTTAAATCGCATGATTTGGGCGACCAATTCAGATCACCAAAACGAGAAATTACACGACCCGGAAATGACCCATGCAGTAAGTAATTGAATTGTTTCTTGGGCAAATCCTCAGCATCGACTACTCTATTATAATGCTCCCTTGCTCGCTTCTCAGGCTTCGGTTTGGTGTTTTTAATACCTCGAATTTCTTGGCTGACGGTAATATCTACATTGCATCAGTCTAGGTCTTCCGCCAGTTCTTCGGCTGTACGTGGTCTATTGCGGGACATAAGGAAGTTCGTTGTCCTTATTTCGTTTGCAGGGGTTGTCAACACTAGATGTGACCGTTCCCGAGACTTGTTGTTGCTCCGTAACTTAATTTTTATCGGTAAGTCGGTTTAAAGAAAGTTGAGAGCTATTCCTTATTTTCTCTTAAAGAAAAGAAAACGAGGAGAACATCAAATTCAAACAACATGTCAATGACACTTCTACTGGACATATGAAAGGGTTGCTTCTTCATAATATTACGCGGCGATGATGACCAATATTTCGCTGATCCAATTAACTGTATCATATACACATTTGAAATCCTACGAGTATCTTCACAAGACCGTTTTGTATGGCTTTAAGCCTGCTAAGTCTATCACAACATTAGAATAGCTTAGACTTTGGTCTACTCTGACGTCTGATCAGAGATCAAACGAAGAGTATCACCCACCAATCGCTGATGCTTGGGCTTCAGAAGACAACTGAATAATAAGGTCTTGCCAATTAACGCTAATTACTCTAGTTCTTCTCTATTCTCTGTCGCTATTGATTGATTTTTGATCCCGGAGATGTAACAGCGAACTCTGCGAGCTACAGTGGCATGGATCTAAGATATTAAAAGCGAAGGGATGGTTCGAAGGTCTTTGGATTCCTACCCGAGGGGATAGCTCAGTAGAGGACGACATCGCCTTAATTGGTGCGCACTACCCGAAAGAATCCCTAACTATTTTGGAGTGCGTAACTGAAAGCAGTTCGCCAAAGACCTGGAGAGGTTAATTCGTTGAGGCCCAAGTCAAATAAGTAGAACCTTCTAAGAGAACGCTGCATTATTTATGTAGGTTGGTAATAACACTGCTAGTTGCAAAGGCACAATATTTTACAAGACTTTAACTAGTCGAATACGCTGAGGGGGTTGCCATTGTAGGAAGATATCAGCTTTCACAAAATTAAAGGTGAAATCAAACTTTGCTGATGAATTCATTATCTTACACGAACCACCTAGTCGAAGGAGGAGGACTCTCTATCAGTTGAAGAGTTGTTATTTATTTGCAAGTATTTTTCTTACAGAAAAACTGGAGAGATGTGTATAATGACTTTCGGATCTGCACATGAAATGTTCGGATTTCGAAAAGACCTCGTCCAGCCGAACAACTAGCGGAGGACCTAGACCTAGAAAAACTTTGACTGACTCAAAGCCTTGAATAGGTTTATTGGTTGAAACACAGTCCATGCGGGACTGTAGCATCATTTAAGTAAGTTTAACATTAATATTTAAGTAAGATCGGAATCTTCGGTCAAATGTTGTAAAATTTCTTCGAAACATAGTACGAATTTATGATGGAGCACCACTCGAGCCAACTCTTCAAATCATGCTGCCGTTTCGCTATCGTAGCCTATCATTTCCCAGAGAGATTGACGGCTGATGTGAATAGAATCGCCTACCAAATCGAATGCGTTCGAGAGGCACGCGCTAGACATTTGTTTGTACATGAAAGTACATAATATGAAGCTAGTATAGCATCTACATCTACGAGTATTGTAGAATCAATCAGAAATCAATCTTAAGCACATGAGCATAACATGAATCTTACAAATTGGGGATTCTTCTTAACCAGGCTGTTTGACAGGGGTGTCTGCCGATTCCTTTTTCTTTAGGATTATTATTACCCCAGACAGAGTTTGTCCTTGATTTCAGAAGTGATTTTTGTATCTTATTTTAAGAAGCACACAGAAACACGCAATACCTACCCCACTTGCTCCTGAATCACAGCTCGTTTTCTTAAAATAAATGCAACTGACGTATGTACATCTGAAGGCGTCTGCTAAACGTATGGAAACCTCCACAACAAGCACACAACAGCAGCCTTCAGTCTCAGTCTTAACTTCTCCACCTCTCAACCTTTGCCCCAACCTTAGTCATAGACACATTTGTGCAAAAAAAAACAACAAAATATGCTCTTGACTCTTTTTAAGAGTAATCTTCCAGCAATTAGAGCAGATGATTAATTTAATTCCCACCAATTAATTTAATCAAATTTAATTTCAACTTAACACCATGTCGACACAATCACAATGTGGAGAAGTGGAAATGAAAGCACTCTCATTGTCGGCACAGCACAAGGTGAAATATGAGCCATAACCAAAAGAGACTGATGAATGTTGTTGCAAAAAGCTAAGTCAGTTGGGACAACAGAAGGAGACGACACCCTCAAATATACAATACAGGAGGTGGAAGAGAAAATGCAATAAATTTTCTTGTGAAAATTTTCAATCATAAAACGGGATTACTCAGAAAACCGCACGCACTTCACAAACACACACGTCATTGTTGATGTTGTCGGTCCGTAACCACATCACAAAGAGACGACATTAGGAGGATCTTACATACAAAACGACAAGTATTCACATAGATGCGAGTATGTACGTATGTATGTACAATTCATACACAAAATGTGGTGACATTATGAATGGGAAATTTTACGTTTTCCACCGGAAGTGGAGAGATATGGTTTAAAGGTGAGTACCACTGTGGTGTGGCATTTTTGAAACCATCTTTCCAGTGCATCTACTGGTTTCGAAGGCAGTTTATGCGAAAAGAAAAAGTTTCAACTTTGCTGCACACACGCTGAGAATTGTCATGTGGGGAAGAGGGCTGAGATGGGAACGTAATCAAGTGATGAATGTTTTCTATTCTACCATCGCAGGGAAAATGGTTGGAAAAGTTAGAACGATAGTTTTCACATAAAAAAACGGTTAGCTGGGATTCGAATAGAATTACTGGCAGTAAGAGTTTATCTGACAATGGTATTAAGTGCTGAATGAAGGATGATGAGTTTTATTATGAAAAAGAAAATAAATTGTAGCTTAAGGGAAGTTGGTGATACCCAACTTAAGGTGTACAGAGACCCTAAGTTAAGCTAGGAAAATTCTTTATTAATGGATGACATTTAGGTTTCAAGAATCGTGTCTCAATTTATTGTGAACAAGAAGAAATAACGTGTCTAAATTGCTCGGCGGATGGACAAGAAGACCCCGGTCGATGACGGTGTCCTATACTCGTGAGGAAGTCGTCGAACGCTTGGGTAGATTAGGCGGGGTATTCCTCTACTGCGTTGTTCTTGCGAATATGAGCCGAATACTTTTTTGGCCAGAGATTTAATATTCATTCGCTCAAAATGTTCTACCAATATCGGACGATTGATTGGCACTTTATAAACCATGTCGATGTATAATATGTAGCTGTACAGCTCGTAGAGTTCATTGTTATAAATTT
Source organism: Volucella bombylans (assembly GCA_949129095.1). Lineage (NCBI taxonomy): Eukaryota > Metazoa > Arthropoda > Insecta > Diptera > Syrphidae > Volucella > Volucella bombylans. Next base: position 110,162,001 of record OX422141.1, read on the forward strand.
TTTTTTGCAGAGCTCTTTAACGCAACGTCTATGCCTCTGCACCATAAGGTAGGACTGGGATGATTAGGGTGTTTAGGTGAGACACTGTCTAGTAACTCTATCCTTTGCGTTTTGCAAATGTAATTCCTCGTTTGATTTATGGTGCGCTTTCATTATCAGAGTTACTAGCGGAGGTAGACAACATATTTAACCATTTTATTGAAGCTATTGTGCGTCTTTTTTGTACTTGCGAATGCACCAGTTTCTCTTGCTGCGCACTGCTATTGAAAGCAATGCAATTGGTTTCACAAAATTTTAGAAATTTGTTCGCTTTCTGACATCTGAGTGAGATTTTTTTACGACATTTACGGTGTAGCGAACGTCTCATATCGTTATTCTGAAATATCTCTGCTCATTTCTGTGAGATTCATTCCATCATCAATTGGCAGAGATGCTAAAACTAGACACGCCTTGGCGCAGCTCGTCTCTATACATTATGTTATTTACTGCCTGAGTTCATCAAGTGGTGTGTATCGGTCTGGACACACAATACATCTACAGTAGTGTAAATATTTAATCAGTTGTGGACTTACGCAGACAAGATCTTGTGCACGATGGTTAGAAGAGTGATGCCGGCATATATATCTGCGCTATGTAAAGAAGTTGGTATCGTGGACAGAAAGGCACTTCGTCGGAGTTGGCCGTATTTGTTAGGAGGAGAATTGCGAACCTTGTGAGCTGTGTTTAATGTCCGCATTTAAGCGTAAGTTAGTAGGCCATAGAGTCGGACGCGTTTTAGCTTTCCCCAGCTTTATAATTATTGAAGAGGCTCTTCTGCACTATGTGTTTCTTGACTCGCTCCGCGGATTTCATTGCAAAGCACGATAATAAATGGAGGTGCCACCTTTTCCTAAAGCACGAGTATGTCTAATTTACTGCCACCTTCTATAGGACTCTGACCCGTGCTTCCATTGAGATCCTAGTTCTAAAATGTAAACTCCTATTCAAACAATTTTCCAAATACTGCACCCTTGCAACAGCATGGATTCGAAATTTGCCTGGATAACATGCCGAACGAACTTCAAAGGTATTACGAATACATTTCTGGTTTTCCTGCGATGCTAATTTTTGAGGAGGAGGTAAGAAGGCTGATGATTTTAGCTCAACGACGCTTGCTGCTCCTTCCACTCCAGTTGTCAGTCGGTGGATGGCGATATACCTATGGGATGTAAACGTCATCAACATAGTCAATGTGCTGCAGAACTCCTTCATTTTTCATAGTTATTTCAGCGCCGAATACATTTCTTAGCACCAATAGAAATGATATTGGAGAAAGAAAAACACGATTTCCCAGTTCCTCCTATCAATGGGTGCAGGAGCGCCGAAGGTGATGTTGGCACTTCCTTATTAAAAGTTCCTCTGGAATACCATCAAGTCCTAGCATCTTCTTGTTTTTCAGTGTTTTTATTATGATGGTGTTCTCAACTTTACTGGGAGCTAAGGTGTGTAAACCGTTCTGCTGTCAGACCTATATGTTTGCAGGTCCTTTTGCTTCGTAGCCATCGCATCGGTATAGTTTCGTTTATCATGTTACACGCTATGATGCACTCCTCTCTTAACTGCTGCTAGGGTTGCTCCAAGGCGAGCATTCTACTTAGAAAGCCAGATGCTCTGCTTTGTCTTTGCCATCTTCAAAAAATATCTTCCGCTCTAGAAGTAAACATATTTTTAATATCGATATTAATGTTCTTATATGGTTGGCAACTACCTCGTCCTGTTTGTTTCCATTCTCTGTGGAATATGTTACCCTTATGGTTATTTAGCCGATCAACTTTGTATTCGGAAGTCCGTTCAATGTGGTTGCACTCGGGAGTCATGGCAATGTTAACAGTTTGAGGGCGACATAAGATGAAGGTCATACACCATTCCCATGTTTCGTCCGAGTCGGTTTCGGACGTCTTAGATATAAATTCGAAGGCGATTGTTTATCGATACCACCAGGCCTCTCCTAACTGAATCGAAAATTATTTGTATTCTTTCAGCTAACCGGTCCAGTTTATGACATGAAACATTCTAAATTCTAAATATCAAAAAAGTATCTTTACAATAATTCACAAATGCGATGTCAAAAATCGTTTTAATTTTGGATTGACCGACAATTTAAAAATCTCTGTAAAAAAATGTCCGATATATGTCAGACTTTCTTCATAACAAACCACAAAAGATATTAATTTTCCCCTTTTTGCAAGACATGCTGTTTGACTGACTTAGAACCATCCACGTTCTACAATTCTTCGACACATGCTATTTTCCTCTATTTTTAAAATATCTAACACACACACAATAGTGTTTTTCTATTTTTAAATTAATTTATCTTATTTTTAGTCCGCCCGCTTAAACATAAAAATTATATTATCTTCTTCTTCGGCTTTCTTTTCTCGCCGTTTTCTTGTTTTGTCTTGAAAAGAAGCACACTTGTCTTAGATTGGTTCCGGTGGGGAGAAGAGACAAGCTTGTCAGTTGACGAGTTACATCCAGACAGTCTTCAAAAGACGTTGACGTTTCTGACTTATGGATGTCGCGTTGTGGTCTCTGGTGTTGATATTACAATATATATCGATAATTCCCTTTTATTGTTGCTTTATTTATTTCGTTTGATGTGTATCTTTCCCTTGTGGTAATTTATGCTTGTGCTTCTGATTAGGCAATATATGCTAAATTTCGTGTGCATATGTGTTTGGACAAGCCGTTGAATTTCTTTTTTTTTGGAGTCGAAATTAGATGTCGAAATTGAAAGAATTGAATTGAATGTTTTGGTTTAGTTTTAAAAATAGAATTCCTTTAAGAGATGGAAATATGAATAATATGCCCTTCAGGGAGCGGGCTCCCCTCGATGAATACGGTTCATTGATATTGTTCCGGATTGAGCAGGGGACTCTGTATTTGATTTGAATGAAAAGCTGACACAAGAAATTCCCACGATAAGGGGATAAGAAAAAGCTATTGAATGTCTTGAATTCACTCCGAAATCCCACGATGGGATTGTACATTTGTCTGGGTCTTATAATGCGTTTGGTTGTTATTTTCTGTTCGAAGAGTTTCCACTTTTTATATCTCTCTAGAGTGTTGAGTTCAATGATCTACATGTGAGTACTAAAATTGTCATTTCATGTCCATAAGAGGGCTCGCATTACACGAATTTGGTTTTCAGAACACCAAATAATTACTGGCATTCTACTCGTACACTCATGGCCCACATAAGGCGGTAGAGGCAGATTGTTGTGGTTAAAAGTCACGTCTTTTCTTCTGCAATACGCGTTTGCCCCACACCAGCCCATAAGCTTGACATTGATTTGAGGAAAGGAAAGGAATTACGTGCCTATTTCCTTCTCGGTATAGACTCCACAATGCTTCGAGCTACAGCTTTTATTTTCGAAAATCTGCTCTCTAATAAGTAATCTCCATCTACGAGACGATCTTCAGGAAATATACTTGTGTGGGTATGTGAACGACACGATCAGCGTTTTGCTCTTTATTACTACATAATACCGAGAGAGAGAGAGTTTAAATTATGGGCAATAAGATATTCTTAGTACATTCTTTGATAAAGTTATCTTTTGGAAATATGATTGGACAAACAACTTCTCAAGGTAATTCTAAAGCACCTTGCGGATGTAGAGGGCCAAGCTCTGTATTCACATAGCAGTCCTGATTATGCAATATGTTGAGAATAAGATTTTTGATTCTTGTGCTGAGAACACTCTCCAAACTTTAAATAGCATTCCGAACGCAACTATTGCCTTCCTGATTCTGCTCCACTCATTCGGTTCGGCAGCACTGCGGTTAAGCGATACCATATTTCCTATTAGGTTTATCTATTTTCTTTACTCCCTGTCCAGCAACGCTGAGTTGAGTCCGGGTAATACAAGTACTTGTGGCTGTTTTTATTTTTAGCCTCCGATTCTAGATGATCTACCACTGCTTTGGGCGATGTCTGCAGCGTAGTCGAGGTTTTTAAGATAAGACTTCATAATCCATCGTATTCCATTGTTACTTTCGGTCAATGGTGCACGGTTTATGATGTACATAGTGATGTACTCACTAATGACCACCACGAACAAGAGCAGTAACCGTATGCATCTACACATTTGACTTCAAAATGTGACATCTAATCACTGTACCATTTTAACACAATATAGTCTTAATGGCTATTAGTTAGATTTTCTTAAATACAAGGATAGGGGTGAACGGTAGACGAGTCGAGCCCTGTACTCGGCGTAGTGCTCTATTATGCTTAATAAGATATGTATGCGGTGGATTTAGAAGGATCCAGCCTTCCATTTCAACCCATTTCAATATGATTGTAGCACAAACCTCTAGAGTTTTCGGAATCCATCAGGTTCATCTCTTCTAGAAGCTTCGTGATCACTCCTCACTTCTATTACTGTAGAAATTGGCCATTCTCTCACACTTTTTGTATGGATGGATGTAGCAGCTCTACCATTTGGCACAGCCAAATACTTTTTCGGGGATCCGATTTTTATTTCGGTTTTAGTAAGAAGTTCGGGCAATTGGTTCCTTCGGCCGCTGATGTTATAAACAGTCCTACTGCTTGTTTCTCCCTCGCCCGTTGAGGCAATTGAGTTAATTTACTGATGTTTGGAATAAGCATGTGCTGCGACTTCCTTTCCATTTAGCGGCATAGGCACATGCCCTAGTTGCAAAAACATTTTTCACAGCATCCCGCGGTCATCCATCTTTTCTTGCACTCTGTAGGATGTCTTACAAGAATGTCTGAGTTTGTCGGTACTGAACTTGGTTATGTTGAGTTTGAGGGGTTAACAAATGCAGTACTAGGTCGTATAAAAGCTGATATGCGGAGTTAGTCTTTATCTGGTCCACGTCAGTTTTAAGTGCCTAGGTCACAACTTCTGAAGCGACGGCTGATGATAAATTGAGCGATCTGGTTGACAGATGTTCGCTATCTCTTACGCTAACAGCGTAATTACTATACATGTAACTACTTACTAGACTGTAAGAGAGCTTCGTCTCTCTTCAGAGTTAACGTCTTGAGCTTCACTTGCTTCCAGCTGGTTTATCCGAGTAGAGTAAGACAGTGATTTTTCCTGGAAAATGGAATACTATATCACGAAAACCTCGCATTCACTTAAATGTGATGTTGTGCTCTAAAATAAGGAATATGCCATTTTGAAGACTGCAAACGTTCATCTTGCCAATTTTTTTCAAACATTCTTGCCTTAACCTACATATATTGGGCTGCGATTTCCCTAATAGCGCCTTCCAACTTGAGGTTACGCTTTTTCGCTTGTTCTGCGCTGATATTAAAGCATCTCCTAGTGTACGTACATACATCTTATCGTGCTTATGCTGGCTTAATTTTCTTTGTTAGCTTTCTAAGAGATTTAGGTCCAGGATGACTTAATTACACTTCATCTTATTTTTTAAATTGTTTAACAATATTTTATGCATTTCCTAATACTAATATCTTTATTTTTCTTTGCAGGTAATTATCATCTTTTAAATATCTTAAAGTGTACTTCAAGAAAGGTATGATATTTTGCAGTACTTCCAGTTGTACCTATACATACTCGTAGTATACGAGTATACTATACATAGGTATGCCTCCTTGTTTCCTTTATTTTTTAACATTGTTTTTTGAATTATCAAAGGTCTCGTCAATCAATCCCATGGTATCGTTTTTTAATTATGTGTCCCTTTGTCTGTCAATGATTTTGTGTGAAAAAGAGTTCGGGCCTAAGCACACATGTCCTTTCCGATCCTTACTCTACCCGTTTGAAAAAATCAACACAATTTAACGATGAACCACCTTAAACCATCCGCCCAGCCATTCACGTAAAGGGGAGACATTGTATGTCCGATTTTACGTGCGAATTTTTAACTCAACTGGAACCTGTGTGCGGCTATATCACCATCAACAGGGCACTTTGTCATTTTTCTGTCATTTCTACTATTGGTTCTTCATGAAATGGTGACGTCAAAAAAAAAAAGATTTATCTGAAACGATGAGGGTTGTAGGTAGTCGAGTATCTCCAATCCGTACATTTCACATCCCATTTTGCCAATTTGTCAGAAAAGTAAAGTGTGTACATGTGTCCCTGGTAAAAAGAGGATATAAGGAAAGGAATTAAAAAAAATAACAAAAAAGATGGCATAATAATTGCTCCATTTTTTTGTTGCAGAATAACACACAATCGATAACTGCGGCATCGTCGTCCCGATTCAAATCGAAATAACAATCAACCGTTGCTTTGCGCTCTGTATCCGGGCAATTAAGTTGCAGATTCCTACAATTTACGAGGTATTCGTTCGTTATTACACACAGATGCGTGTATCCGTATCTACCTATAAAAGTAGGGCTGATAGTGGAATCGAAAAACCAACGAATACTCGCAACATGACATATTCGATTAACTAGTTCGCTTTTAACTTGATAGACTCTGACAGGATACATTCCCTTTCAAGCAATATTCGCTTTCCTATGTTTTCAGCGAATTTATCGCCGTGCCTCTATATCCATAATTATGATACATTTACTACAATTCGCTAGCATCTCAGTCGTCTCCATCTTCAACTCCAACTCCTATTCCATCCCCTTCCCCTATAGAAACAAGATAACGAATTTGATGGCGAACTTTATTTGGAAAGTTACATTGTGTAGACGAACGTACACGCTCTGACGGTTAAGGAGTTTAAGGTTTTTATCATATCTTTCTGTTTTCTTTTTTGTTTTATGCCTAATTTTCCGATATATGTAGTGTTTTCCATCTTTCCAAATAGGATAAGATGAGAAGAGAGTTGAAAGAAACTGGTAAATCCACATGACAAAAGATGTGTTCTTTATCAGCGGCTAAAGGCTGCTACAAGCATGCGAACAATGACAAATCCGAGGACTTCATTGGATTTATAAATCTCTGGAAATGGTCAATTTCTGCAGTATGAATTGAGGGTGGATAGAACCATAATTTCTTTAAGGTCTCTACGAGTACGACAATGATGGACAATCCTTGAAAATAACAAACTGAATAAAACAATTTTGCAATCCTGTAATCCTATTTGAGTTGGTTTTAGATGGGAGAGAGATGAAGAGCAAATCAACGTTAATATCGTACACGTGGTTACAAACGAAAATCAGGGATTTGCGGTGCACTTAGACGTGATACATACTCGTATATGCAAACATCGGAATATTGGAAGTATTGGTTTGATAGTTTTATAATAAATATATAGTGTTGAATCCATTTTCTTTTATATAAACCTTTCTGTTCATATCTGTTGGCCTTAGACTTGTGATGACAAGCTAAAATAGTAGCCATCCCCGTTTCTTTATGTGAACCAACTGCCTGACAAGCTTATCGATTTCTACAGCGCAGCAAACCTGATAATTTCTTTAGAGTCCTAGAAAGAATTATGTCCTTGCAACGTATGCTGTATCTGTGTCGATTTTTCTGATGTTTCTTATCCTATTTTCCAAAATCTTTCTACTTCTCGATAATGATAAATTGAGCAAATCCATACAGGATTGCATAGTTTGTTCCTCATTTCGGGGATTGGATATTACCATAAGATTGCTTCAGTTTACTGTTCTAGTGACTCTTTTTAAGGATATTGATGCAGTATTCATTGTTTATTCTAAAATGGGTCCAAACGCAGAATCTTATGGGATGCCGTCGTATAGACGTTCCTACCCCGAAATCATAGATTGAGTCCCGTATAAGCATTCTTTCTAGTGACTAGTTTTTAGGATATTGTTGAAAAATTCAAAGATATATTGTTACGAAGAGGAGATACGAAGACTACCATGGAATAAACAGATTCGGAACGATAAACTCAGCGGGAATATGTATACACGTACTAAAATCATGCAATTCAAACTTAAGTAAGAACCGCACTTCATATAGTCATATTGCAGTGGTAGATACTAAATGCAAACAGATTACCGTCTTCGTATTTTGGAAACATCGACTAAAAGACTGCATAGTGATCTCTAGTGATCAGCACCGGCTTTCGCTGACAGCATTTTTCGTGCAGTCGGTCCGGACCACATACGGGCGAGTTCTGGATAGTCGACAATGGAATATTATTAAACTCCATGGCAGTCAATGTGGCTTTGTGGGAAGCAGGTCAAAGCAGGTCAACAAACGAGTATGACGCATTTTAAAGTTTACGGATAATAATGGAGAATCATCACGACGCTTCAAAAGATTCGCAAATCGTTCATCGATTATACATCTTATACGGACCGCACTAGGGTCTCAAAATGTGCCCAAGTCATATGTACGATACTCGTACATATATAAGAATAAGTACGATGACGTTTAAACGAAAGTTAAATACACAGAGGGAAAAATTGGCGGATACGAAATTAAGGTTCAATTACATCTAGGCAGTATACATCGTCCAAGATGTTCTATTGAAGCAGTATTCTGTGACATAAAAAGTCCGCTTAAACTTAAAAGTTCGTTACACACGGTAGTCCGTTATACAGTTTTATCGTACACAATATTTGACGGTATATCTATATACAGTATAAAGACAAAATGACAGCGACGGAACAGAAAAATTAACGAATCGTAGCGGGTGTGACAAAACGTAAAAAGAACGTTCAACAATTACGGTCGAAAAATCTGGTCCAAAAAATAATAGAGGTTCAAGTTCAATCGATGTTCGAAGAAGAAGCCGAATAAGAAGTAATTGAATCACTGAAATGCAAAATCATCAGGAAATTCTTGGGCTCATTAGAAAGGTGATCCAAAATCGAGCGGGATGTAGAGTGGTTCTAACGTCCGCAATCTTAGTCAACGTTAAAGCAGAAGCAATGCAGATATGTGGTGGAAATACGTGGTATTAGATATACGAGTAATTATACGCCTTACATATTTTAACGAACGAAATAAAAAAATGCTTGTTGATCCTAAAATGAGTCCAAAAACAGAACCTTGTGGGATGCCACTGAACAGATTTTTCGTCCTCCATCGTTTTCGCTCTCTTTAGTTTTATATATTTTTTTATTGTTGCTGTTTTGATTCATATTTTCTCTCTTCCTTTAGGGCGCAAAGGAGAGATTTTTCTACAAGACATAATCGCCTTCCAGTTGTATCCATCCTTTAAACTCAGCTTCCAGTTTGTCTCATCAAGCTTTCTGTGAACGATTAGTCCTAAAACCGAGTGTTGAGATTTCTTTTCATCTTAAACTAGGAAGAAGAAGAGGAGGAGAACTTTGCAACAACAATAAGATCCATACCCAAGTATTCAACATTTTCACGAGTGGCTTATTGGCCTATCATTGTGTTAGCTATGTATTTCCGCATAAATATTGGACTGCAGCTCTTCTGTACTAGGCGCTCGATTCTCTTAATATGATCATTTTAATTTCGCTCGCATATTTAGGTCACGTTTACAGGCATTCGCTAACTCGGCGGTCGACTCGACAGAATCAAAACATTTACTTACAAAATATAATACATAATGGTCGAGTAATTTGAGTAAAGCAAAAATAATGTTTGCGTCGCACCATGTCGAGTCCGGGGACAAGTCGACTAAAATACCTTAAGTGATTTTAAAACCATTTAGGGCAAAGACTGATGAATTTGATCTCTTATCAATGTAAGGTTTTACATTGGCTTATTTTTTTATATTCACATTGATGTACACGGGACTGACGTTCGTTCAAATACCTCAGATGCAGAATTTTCGAAATCTTATATACTTAAAATTAACTTGTTTTGAATTGAATCTTGAAATTTTCCATAGCAGCAAATTAACGTAAAACTTGACTTGTGTATTAAAAATGCGCAAACTTATCCTTTTCTTGCATCACATACTCTTATGCAGTGTTTTCACCCATTTTGAAAATGGCAAATGGGTGAAGGAGCATCTCCAGTGTCATCTCAGGACAAAAACCCACTCACTTACGAGTACTCCAGCCAACACATTAACCACAATATCAGTCCGTTGGTATCTTTTGTACTCCCCTCCGGTCCCCTATCAAGATGCAGTTACATCTTCAATTTGGAGAATCGAAGAGTTAATCCTTTTTATATGAGTAGATCATGAGTGGGGGTTGTGTGGGGGTAAAAGAATAATTAAAACCACAATATTGCTTTATTTTTACTCCCGGTATCTTCCATCTTTTTTTCCTTCTCATCTTACGGATATTCATTGGATTTATCTCCGAGCTTAACTAAAGAAGATCAACCTAAATGATTGAGTGGTCTGATTTTAAAGAGGAAATTCTTCCACTCCTCCTTAGTTCTGCTGCTCATTATGTTCGGCCATCTGAAGAGCTAGCATGATTGTTCTGCCAGGGGATTGCAGTAACGTGTCAGTGGTTCTGAAGCTAAAGTTGTATCTGGAGAGTTGGTGATTGTGATGACGATGGTGATGGTGATGTCGGTGGTGGTGCTGGTGGCATTTATGGTGCGTGGTTTTACAATTCGTTCTGATGTCGAAATTCAACACCGTGTTGTCGTCGTCTCGGTCAACCGCATCCCGCTGTTGGTGCATAGGACCACAGCACAAAGTTAACAGTCTTTGCCACTTATCAAGTGACTTGAGTACTCGTACTTGGATTAAAGGAAAATTCAAAACGGGTTTTGGAGTCAACTTCAATGTGTATAGAGTAGATTTGAAATGCTGCTGGAATGCTTAGTATAACGGATGGTGGATGTATCCACGCAGTTGTCGACGCTATCGTTATAGTATGTTCGTAGCCATTGCCATCGTCGGGTATATCGTTGTCATCTATGTACATCAGCAGCGTCATGTTGTAGCCATGTTACGAATAAGTTGTGCGTTCGGATCTGTGGATGCATACTGGCGCGTACGGAAGAATGTAATAAACGACTGTGCGTGGGATTTTCCTGATATTATCTAATTTGATGATGCGTATCGGTCTGGTTTCTGGATTTTTTTGGTTTTTGGTTTAACGTCTTTTTATAGTCGTTTTGGTGGAGGCTTGTTTTTGTAACCGGTTTATTGTTTTGAAAAGATTTTTTAAATATATTTTTTTCCTATCTTTGTGTACTGTCGCCAGTTGGGAAATATTTCAAGAAGAATTTGCGCCAAGCAATTAACATGTCTTGCTCTGGAGAATTAATTGTTCAATTTAGAGCTGGGATTACTAATAAGGGTGATAGGCGAATTATGCTCATGCTTCTATGGATATTCTTCTTACTTCATGCATGCATGTTTGTGGCATACTGCTGAAATGTCAAAGGCTTTGTCATACGGAGAATGTTTTTGGCGGATTGTGGTTATGTAATTAGCAGAATTGTTAACGATGGCTCGTTTAGTGCTGAACAGTGAACAAATGCCAATTTAACTGAATTCTTGTCTGTGGATCATTTACTGATGATTACAAATATGTTGGCTCATATGATAGTCAACTAGCTGGAGGTTGCTACTACAATAGAGCGTCATACTTTGAAATCAAGATGTGATTTTTTATTTGGTAGATATCTTCCTTAAAAAATGCGTTTAGCAAAGGGATACTGAAAGAAAAGTTGGCATTGAACATTGAATTCATGAACAGGAAATTCCACTCAGTTTCCTCGGCCACGGTTAAGGGGCAATTCCTAGTCCGAGCCGATTACATTAAGACTGCAAATTTACAAATGTATCGCTGTGAATAATCACTATTCTGTCTAATTCGTCGGTTAAAATCTACAGATCTATATCCAAAGGAACGGTTTTCCCGACTGCGCGTGTGCTTTTAGTTGTTGTTCTTACGTCATTGGCAATAACAAAAAATAAATACTTCCTTGGATTACGATGCGTATATTGTCCCCGTTTTCGATGAATTGAAAACCATTCCCATTCAGTCCTCTCTATGTAGACTAGTGATGCTTATTTGATGAGAAATCTCTATTGATTGAAGATTAATTGAGAAATCTATAGCACATTGGATGAGAGCCTTGGCGTTTGTAGTTTAGTCTGTTGGGAATGAAACGTCCATAAGTGACGCCGCTGAGACAGATCGCAAATACTTAATACGTACGAGTATTTCTATGTAATTTAGGTAAAACAGACACATGGAAAGTGTGTATAGTTAAGTTATGAGTCCGAGTGTGTGCTCTATACTGATAGTCAACCCCACGTGAGAACCGCTAATTATTATACCAATGTAAAGTGTTTGGAAATGGATACTCATATACGCATGTACGATAGTTGTTTCCCGTTGTCAACTGCACAGGATCGCGGCGGCCACTTAATGAACGCTCGCCGTGAGATGACCCAGTCGTTAAAGTTCCAGCGTTTTGTCGCTTGTATGGCATGTAGCGCCGAATTGTTGGAATCACAGCTCGGATATATCGATGTTGTCGGCTCTGACAGAAAGTCGGTTAACATCATTCTATACCTGAGACCACTGACGGTAACCGTGCCTCATTCCTTATTTCAAAAGAAATAAGGTCCAATGATATCGCCATATCATGCCGACCTTGGCCGAACACTTGTGAATTATGTTCGCTCTAATAACCGCAATTTTGGTTGTTGACATACCTAGCTGCTGAGCCAAAAATGGGCCTCGTCCGAGAAGACGATTTTTTGTCCAAAATCCGGATCTCCGGCCAATATTTTAAAAAACAAGGTCGTGAAACCCGGCCGCGAAATACGATGAATACTCTCCCTAATTATTAAAGTAATTGCAACTATGTATCTTCCTTTTGATATTATACATACCTACATACATATGTACACGTATATGAGATACTCGTAACTCATTTCACTGTTCATATCATTTATTCCCTTTACCGTTTTGGATGATAAAAATAGAAAAATATCGGCAGAATATCTCTGGAAATTTCTGAAATTAAACATGTTTCACTTTATCTCAGCCACACTGTTGGAAAGCCTCCCTAATTTATATCGAGATCTTGAAATCTCACTTGTGTGGGCTAAGCCCTTCTTAATTTAACGTGTGTACGTTATTTTCTTCCTCTTGTTATTTCCATTTCCTTTCGCATCGTCTTGTTCTGTTTGTGTTGTATCGGATTTCTGCCCTAAAAATGACACCCATTAACTGAACTTGACTTTCCTTATAATACAACAGCACACGTACATACTCCATCTCATCGTATCATCTTAACATCATGCCACTTCCACCATAGGCATACCCTTATTTACCAGGAGAAGGCTCAAAAAGGGAGAAGCCGTTTCGAACATGCACTGTCGTAAAAATAGGGCTTACCACAACCATGCTTAAGTAATTAATGCCAAGGGTGGGACGACGGTGATGGTGACGGAGATGGAAACGTAGGCGACCGACGATGACGTGCCATTGAGAGAAGCACTCCCAATGTTGTCTTATATTTTGTGTCTTTTTTTTTTTGGGGGGGAATTTTTGTCACTCCAATTCGGTCTCGTACAGCAATCACTTTTTGGCATTTTGTGTGGGGCTATCTCTGTTTTTGTAACTCTTTCTGCTCGGAACGTCTGAAACGGCAACGGGGGCATGCTTACAGGAATATTTTCTGGTTGGCTGTTCAGTGTTCTTGCCTTGCCACATGGTTAATAGAAAAAAATCGAGCAGCGAGCTTATTAATGGTTACAAAAAGTTCATGACAAAAAGGACAAACTTGTGCAGTGTAGCGGTATTCGTAGGCAACCACCATGACTATGACATGGTGACGCTGTTAATGCCAACGTAATCGGTGTCGAAAGCGAATTTTTAGAAACGCCAAAGTTCGACGTCGAGTACATATCACTGACGAAGACAGCACATCGCGTCATATAAGCATGAAGCTGTGATGAGTAGCGTGATAAAATTTTCGCCAACATTTTCGTGACACCCGTTTTTTTCGCTCGCTCTCTCTCTCTTTCTCTCTCTCTCTGACATCACTGTCGTTGTCGCTGAATAGGAAAATGATTACTCATGCGGAGATTGACACTTATCCACACATCCAGATACACACATACAGGGTGGTTATATAGTTTGGGTTAGGTAGTTTTTTTGAAAGGAATTTTTGTAATTTTCCGCCTGTTAAACTTCTTAAGGAAAAAAAGTTGCTTTAATTTATGGCCGGGTGACATGTGCGCGCATGTGACATTCTTTTGACACTTTTTTGTTTAATGGGGGCTCGCGCCAACGAACGAACGAACGATTGAAGTTTTAGATGAGAAGACGTTACTAAACCGTTTCTTGGTTGCACGATGAAACTACGAGTATGTATGTTTTTTTTTTAAGTTAACGATTGAGTTGTAATTAAAAGTGAGGTGCTCAGGGACCTGGAAAATTTATTCGTCACAATTTCATGTGAGTAAGTAGTAGTAAGTAGTAAGTGGCCGTTGCGATGAGTTGTCGGAATTTTATGACAAATGAAAAGATGTCGTGAGCCGTCTAGACGTTGGGTATAAACTATCGTTTATGTCATCTTTGTGTGAATTAGCCGAAACGCGTATGGTTAATCCAGAAATTGGAATTTTCCACCTGTGGATGGAAGTGGTCTTCTGCTGGAGTTCTGATTTTTTACTTTGTCGTAATCTTCGTGTCCTTTCTGGCGGGTTCTTATTGGATTCGGTATGTGTGCACATACCAACGTAGTGGTCGAGTATATCAACTTACTTTTGCAGATATTTCCCTTTTGATGAATAGTATTTCGACATGGACATGGTGTTCGAAGTCTGATTAAAATATTTAGGTGCTTGATCAGTATCGAAAATTGTGTCATCTGCAAAGATTATAGAGCAGATCGCCTGTTTTACGGTGTTGCTTCCTTTGATGGCTTCAAGTCGCCTGGCACCCATGGCAAATATCCAGTAATCCTGCATTAACGTTAATACTATGGATATGGATATACCAAACCCCTGACGAATAGTAAAAATAGCCTTTATATCGGAAATTGAAAGAAATGCCTACACTCTCGCCAAGAGCTTGAGACTTACCACTTTGACCTCGTTCATGTTGAAGAGCATTGAAAGAATGGTCGAGGTTCATATGCGCAAGACCGCTTTACGAATGCATCATCTCTTTATAATGCAAAATGCCAGCCACACTGCGCTTCAATATCTGCTGGACAGAATTGCAAATGCACTCCACAGGAAGGAAGCGCTGGGCAGTTTCATTGACATTAAGGGTACTTTCGGCGCTGAGACATTTGACCACATATAAAATCGGCTATACGAAACGGCGGGAAGAACAACTGGTTTTGTGGATAAAATCAATGGTATTGAAAGCAGTCAATATGTGATGGTTGGTGTACTCATAAACAGATGTCGCCCGCAAGACAACGTCCTGTCACCACGCTTGTGGTGCATATTGCTCGACTTATTGCCTAGCGCTATCAAGATTTCTGACGTCTACGCTCACGCATATGCATATGATGAAGCTGCACTGTCTGTTGGATCATGCCTAGTGACTGCCAGCGCTAAATCGAAGGCATCTCTAGACGAAATCGGCGATTGGTGCATTTGAAATTTGCTTTCAGTCAATGCTCTCAAAACTGAAGTTGTTCTTCTCGCTAAGAGCTTCAGTCTTATCAGTTTGACCTCGTGCATTGGAAGAATAGGGGAGGCTGATATGCGCAAGACTACTTAATGAACGATTTTTTTTTAGAATATACCCAAAACTCATTTCCAAAATTCCCCTTGACGAATTAGAGGACACCCTGTACTATACATGCGTCTTTTAGTCTATTTCTTGAAAGATAAACGATTTTATGTAGAGGACGGCACTGTCATGTCGATGCTTCTTTTCTGAATAGACCAAGGCATATCTGTACTGTAACTTTTATTGTGCCTCTTCGCCTTCTGCAATCTATAGTAGGTATATCGCAACTTGCTTTTAGTTTTGGTTTCAGCTACATGGTTATATCTATCGATGCGCTATTATAAGATAAGACCAGAAGTTTGACATGCCTAGTCTAGTGCTTAAGATCAATGCTCCTCGATATCGCAGCAGCCTTTGCGTTGATTCCTGTATATCATACTAAAGTCCTGATAGGGTTTCATTCTTATTTTTCAATTTCTCTGGCCTTCAGTAACCGCTGCAAAACTCACAAGTGGTAAACGTTTCCGGGTTAACTTTTCAGTGTAGTGGCATTAGCGTCATTTCGTTATCTTCAATCTGATTTAATTGCCATCAGCTGGTAAGAGTAATTAACACTTTTAGCACTTGTGAGCGACTTCAATGGCTTTCTACGAATACCAATCAGAGATCTAAGTCCACCTGTGATCAACTTTGCATTGATTAATAAGTAATTGCTTAACTTTCCGGTGCTCATTTATTGAAAATGTGTATCCGTTTCTACAAGCGACAAGTGGCGCTATCTGTAAGTCCATAAATTCAAATCAATACCCTCGGTATGCGCCGCACGTTGCATAATTTTTATTTGCATCAAAAAATTCAAAGAAAAGTGCAAACCAAACAAAAAGGAGAGAAAACTAGATTGTCCACCGAGTAGGCAGGTACCTACATAAAGTCTCACTCCACGTCGGCACAAAAGCATTTATCTAACCCCACCATCATCGTCTAGACCCTGACAGACTCTGGCAGACTTTGACTTCGACTCAGACTCGCTTTAGATTCCGACACACAATCAGTTTAAAAAACAAAAAAAGCCTGCATACGGATAGTGCTACTCGTGGAAATAAAGCGAAATCATCTGTCATTTGTAAATCCAACCGTAGTAGCAGCGGCTGAATTATGCAAATTCCATTAGATTCATTGGATTCCTTGAGTTCGAGATATGTATCTCAATCTTCTCTCTCTTTGTTTTGCCCCCATTTGGTGGCACCAACACCCACCGTATACCTCCAGATACCTAGGTGTATCGGATGGGATACTTAGCATAACCATAACAATTTCTCAACTTGCATCGGTTGAATTCAAAAGTCATGTTTGACCTATTTGCCTTAGGCGATGACGACAACGACGACAACAACGGCAACGACTTCGATGCTGGCCACTACTACACCGGACGGTGGCTCAAAACCTGGTCTTCAAAATGTTTAGAAGTTCGACGCGCTAAGTTGTGTAGTAGCTAAGCTGCAGCTACAATTCCCCAAGACATAAACAAAAGATAAAATGGCCTACAATTTATGTAGGTATGTACGAGTATCTTTTTGACCATGCAGCGTTAACGTAATAACCTGTATCTTCCTGAATGTGGGCTTCAGTTTTGTGGTTGTTACTTTTGTTTGAGGCTTTCTTTTAGATCTTATTTATTTATTTCCTTATCACCGATTTTCTAAGGTCTACTCTAAGTGAGTTGATTTTCTTTTATTGCAACGTCAACGGATACACTCTACGAATGCTTCTTTGATGGAAAAAGTGTGAACAATTCAGTAGTGAATAAAGTAGAAAGTGTGCACACACATGTACTCGTACGTCTATGTAAATATGGATGTACATATGTATGAAAGATGCATTTCAAATAGAAAATGTTTAGGATACATGTTTACTCAGTGGCTTCCATTTATGTGCATGTATATACGGGGGATCAATGTTGTGCACCATCTAATGTTTCTCGCACCTTTTAACGTAAAGAGACTAGAAGATGGTGCGTTGAAAGGTTAGCACGTTGGAAGTGTTAATTATAATTTGGCCTGCATCTCGTTGTTTTGTTGGTAATTTTCCATTCCATGATTTCCCTTGTTGTTAATGCATGTCTGCCTCAAATGCATTTTCCATCTGGTAATAGATCGCTGGAGTTGGTAATGCTTGACTGGGTTCGGGTCACCTTTAGAGGGATATTCAAATGCGGTGGTTTTTATTTTCCAGTTGGATAATTTTTTTTTGGATATTTTCTTATGAGTCCGGAGAAATCCGGCAAAGTTTACCTAAAATTATTGATGTCTTTGTGTGGCTTTATTGAGGGCAAGGGAATGGTTTACTTCCGGGAAAAGTTTTACTAATATTTAACGAAATGATTGGTATCTTTGTGTCATGTGAGGTCTGGCTTGTTAGGATCGTTTGATTTAATCGCCAGCCAGTGTGCTTGTAGTAATACGGTAATCTTTGTAAGTGTCTACGGATTATTGCGTTAGCTGACTTAAAAAAGAATTTCTTGACTGCGATGAGAGTGGTAGATATTAAACGTCGAAAGTAGAAGCAGCAGCGTAGTAGTACTGATACTGTCGTCCGCAGTTTTACTTTTATCTGGGAAGCCTGTAGCAAAACAGCAAATAGACATACCTGCTAAATGCTATGTTGGAATGAGAAACAAATTAACTTTGACTAGATATGCCACCCCGAACTGAAGCACGTAGAGACGAACAAAGATAGAGTCGCAGTCGATGCTGAGGATTTAAAAAGAGCTTTTCTGTAGACTGTCGGACGAAAGTATACCAGATCCTCAAGAAAGAACACCCTCTGAAAAGCACCAACTACAGAAGCATCAGTCTTTTTAACATCGCCTACAAGATCCTGTCTGCCGTATTGTATGAACGCCTGAAGCCGTTCGTCAACAACTTGATTGATCCATATCCTGATTTAGCCCGCGCTGTGTGCAAGTATTTTAAGTGTACTCCTATCCCTTTTTTAACATCATTCTTGAAATAATAGTGTAAAACTCACGCACCAACACAAGAGACCCAATCTTACAAAAGTTCGTCTAATTGCTCGCATACGCCGATAATATTAACACATTCGCAACAAAGCGAATAAGAGGTTTGTTTACCTAGACTTCGCTATAAATTCTGACAACATCATCGGCGCTGAGATCAAACGAAGAATAACTACTTTTTTGAGCTAAAAAGGCAATTGATCCTATATAAGACCTTAATAACCCCAGTCCTGCTCTATGGCGTAGAGGCGTGGACTTTCTCAAAAATGGATGAGGGTGCTCTTGGCGATTTTGAAAGGAAAATTTCGTTTGATTCTCGGTCCTGACTGCATAGACAGTGAGTGGGGAAGGAGGTACAACGACGAACTGTACGATCTGTACAGCGACATCGACTTAGCCAGAAGAGTAAATGTCTAACGACTGACATGGCTGGGTCATGTAGATTGGATGAAAACCAATGCTCCGGGTCCGAAAAGTCTTCGAATCCGCTCCAGAGGGACATCGAAGTAGAGGAAGACCGCGACTCTGGTGGAGCACGCAAGTGAAAGGGGACCTCAACGTACTTAACGTGCGAAACAGGAGGCAGCTGCGTAAGGATCGAGCTGGCTGGAGACGCTTGTTGCTTGAGGCCCAGATCCAGCCCGGACTGTAGCGCGAAAATGAAAGTTTGCTAGTTGGCGTAGACTAAGGACTTGATGTAGCCCCAGAGAAAATAATCGAGTGGTGTTAAATCGCATGATTGCGGCGGCCAACTGATGAACGCTCACCGTGAGATGACCCAGTCGCCAAATTTCTCCTTCACAACTTTGAGCGTTGCGTCACTTGTATGGCATGTAGTGCTATCTTGTTGGAACCACGGCTCGGATATATCGATGTTGTCGAGCTCTGACCACAGAAAGTCGGTTAACATCGTCTATACCTGAGCCCATTGATGGTAACGGTGTATCCTTCCTCATTTCGAAAGAAATAAGGTCCAATGATGCCGCCATGCCATAAACCGCACCAAACAATCAATCTTTGTGGATGTATTGATGCTTGGCCAAATACTTTTGTACTGTGTTCGCTCCAATAACGGCAATTTGGTGGCTTGTTGAAATAGTCGCTGAGGCAAAAGAAGATGATTTTTTGGTCAAAATCCGGATCTCCGGCCAACATTTCCAGCTCCCAGTTAGCAAACTCACCGTGTTGTCTATGGTCATCCGGGTTCAATTCTTGCGTCAGCTCAATCTTACACGGATGTAGACGATGCCCAATTCCGTGATTGTCATCGAATCGACATTTCTGTGTCTTCTTCGATACTGGCCGCTAAGGCGGTTACGTTTTCTTCATTTCGCACCAGTCTCTGTCTGGTTGGTAGCTTAAGATACAAAAGAGTGTACTCACGCTCAACCTTTTCCACGGTGCGACGAATTGCCTGCACACTGAAGCCATGAAGACAACCGACCTCACGACGATAAGCGTAAAACGATGCATGATAAAATGGCAAACCTTCTGAATATTTTGACAGCTGGATGCCATTGGTAACTTTGATAGCTGTTGAAACATAACAATTGGACAACTATCATGTCTATCTGGTCACCCTATAGTATAGTTAGAACGTGTGAGTAGCGTGAGTTTAATACATCTCTTCCCGCTGATTTCTCTTAACTTACGACAGTAGAATCTGGACTAAGCCCTTTACATTGCGAGGGCCATTTCTATACATAATGAGAAGTGGTTGCTGAAAGCTTTGGTGGGTATTAAACACGATAATTCAACCTGTTTTGTCCATCTAAGCATATTTATTCTTTTGGATAGAAGAGACTGCTCGAGCTTTATGTTGACTCTAGGTCTTTCGTTCCTGAAAAACGTTCCGCATCCTTCTGTTTGGGTGCACTTTGGTGGATTACAATTGGAAAATTATTGGAAGGCTTTAGATCTAAGGTAACCGATTGAATTTAAAGACCATACCATGCATATCTCAAAGGAAAATTCCAACCAGGATATCAATCTGCCTTATTTGCCAGGAAAAAAGGTGGATTTCTCTCAAAATGTTGGCAGTGCCATTTTTATGAACAAAGATCGTATTAAAAGCGGTAAGGGCTCCTAAAAGATAAAAGCTGTAGAAAGAAAAAGTAACTAAGTAGAACCCCTCAACTTTTTTCTCCTCTATACATCAGATTCTCTTCAACTCTTTCAATAAATTTGTGTCTCTGAAGTGAAGTAAATAAAACCTTAGTACCGCATTTTAGATGTCCATTTGCACTTTTTGCTTTTACTGCGAGATACTCGCATTTTAAGAGAAAAAAGAAGTAAATAAATTTAAGAATTAACAGATCTAGTACTGGTAAGTAATAAGGAGGACTACGAAAGGGAGAAATAAATAAGAATACTCGTAAATAAAATGGAAAACGGCTGGAGAAAAAAGAAAAAAACAAATTCCATTCAAAGGGATCAGGTGATAAATATCAATTTAAAGATTATTTATGATTACGGCACTGAGTTGAGGGGTACCTTCATTAATATTATTATTATTATATTATATATGCATTAATGAACCTTCACAGGTTATATCCAAGGTGCAGCCGAAGGAGGTGCTCCTTTCTATCGATTTCCTCATAAAATATCTTACGTTGATTTCGGTTAAGGACAGGATCTTTTTGGCTTGATTACAAGTGATGGTCTAGAAGTGATTAACGAATACACATACGTATATTCCAGACCTGTATTGTAATATTGGTTTATGAGGGTGCCCTTAACGAGCTTCTTTCGAAAGATTTATTCTTAAAGGAACTTTAAAGAAACACATGCAAATTTAAAATTTCGAATACGATAAGTGAGTAGCAGTTGTAACAGGGTTTTGCTCTGAAATGGATACCAGACTTAAATCAACTCAACAAATTTGGTATATTCGCATATGGAAATATTATACCTCAACCGAAAAGAAGGACAGACGAAAACAATTTGGTCTGTTCAATTTACATGACCACAATCTTCCGAACACTGCCTTAAAAACGAAATATCGACTAAAAAGTTTCAGTAAAGTGCGTAGTGTATCCGTTTATGCTCTAACGACGATTCTGAGGTTACAATCCAATTCCGAACAATGGAGAAAACACCAGGACAACATTTTTTAATCAGTCTTGATTGTTTCGGCTTCTTCAAGTTCAAAAGCAAAATATTCCAGAAAATGTCGTGTTCCACACCCTCTCAATTGTCCTCTCAATTTTGTCTCCCTTGAGACAGGAAATTTTGAAATGTCCTACAGCACATCCATCCCCTTGTTTCTGTTTCGTCGGTTTGACCCTTAATTGCTTAAAAACAAAAATTGCACCCCCGTCAATTGTGGTATGCCAAAAACATGACCCAACGACAACGTAAAGGATATCCTCTGACTCCAGAATAATTTTTTGTTCTTGCCCTTTGGGTTGATTCGATTTGTTTATTTATTTTTTCTTACTTCTTTTCAGTTGTTGGTTCTCCACTAATTGTTTAAAAATATTTCTCACTCACTCACAGTAGTTGGGAGATGGGTGGGTAAATAAGGCACCCGGAGCCAACCGATTGTATTATCTTAATAAAAATTTCGCAGTAAGCAAACATTTTTTACACACTGTGACGCCAGTAGAAGTATTGTACATTCAATAGCATCACAGGACAAACACAAAACAGAATGGAGAATGAAAAGAAAAAAAGAAAAAAAAAATCTCCATAGAGGGATAATAAACGGTCGTGTAATTTGATATCCAAATAAACCCGACTTTTGCCACGCTGCAGCGTCTACGCCACCGCTTGACTTAAAACACTTTTCACAAAAAAAGAAAAGAACAACAAATACAGAGCCACGCATTGAACAATACCACCACGACAACACCATAAAGAGTAACTACCCTCCTAAGTTGTACCAGGAGGCCAACTGTGAAAAAAGTATAAAATAAAAATTCTGAATCTAAACCATAACCCAAGGACTATAGACCGTAGACCATAGACCGTAGACCCAAAGACCAAACTCAAACCCGAACCTAAGAACCCTTCTTCTTGCATTTGGCCTTCTCGATTTCACTGATTGGCCATCTTCGTGTTCGGAGTAAGCACGGATGATAAAAAAAAAAACAAAGGTAATAGCTACAGTCCATTCGAATGGATTGTGGAATACACTATCCCAGAATTCCCAAGGATATTCTCCCTTTTTGTAAATGCCTTTTGCTTGGATACATCTTCAACACAAAGTCTGTGCGGCAGGTGGATTTTAATAGAATTCAAGAGTTGACTAAAGATTTTTCTAATGACTATTTATTTTAAATTGGCGTGACAGTGGGTTAAATAATATAAAAAAAAATGTAAGGGAATTGTTTTATAGTTAGTCAAGTTTTAAGACTGAAGTGGTTATGTAGGATGGCTCAGAGCTCTGTTGCGTACACGAACTGACTGAGGACTCAGAGATAAACTATCCTTAAAACTTCATATACCCTATTCCTTATAGTAAACACAAATCTGACAAGTTTTCATTTTTCTCATTTGTTGTCATTGCCCTTTTTTCGGGACTTGGGATTCTTTCTTCTCTCTTCCCCTTATCATCCTTTTTGTGTCACTTGAACCTGTATGCGACCTGTGACACTAAAAACCATTACCGCTTAGTAATCTTTTATAATGGTGTTTCCTTTCGAAAAACGGATGACAAAACAGAATTTAGAGCACAGAATAAAAATACAAGAGAGAGAGAGAGAGAAAAAATAAAAAGGAAATTTTCACAGAGCAAAAAAAGATGTCGAAAAGGGATTGAATGGCAAAGAAATGTGTATATTAAGATTCACGTCCAATGTCAGCGTAATCAAGGGTGTAGAAAATAAAAAAAGGATTCATCCCACCCCAAAATTTCGGTAGGAATATTTTCTTGAATGCGGTCGGGATGTCAAAGACGAAATGGAAAAAATATTTAACGGAGCATAGCTTAACACCTGACACATAGAATGCGATGAAAACGGCGCTACTCGTATACCATACGAATTCATATGACATGTTGTGAAATTTATAGGTGTGAAATGTTTTGATCAATCTTCATGGAGTTACGGGCTGGAGTCGACTTTACGCTGAATTTGACTTTACTCGCTTGGTAATATTTTGTGCAAAAATTTTGATTAAGAGTTTCCGATGTTCGAATTGAAAGAAATTATTTGAATGTTGAAGAGTCACGTAAGATGTATGTATCCGTATATATTGGGTTGTTCGGAAAGTAGTTTCGTTTGACGATGACACTGCTGGAGACACACAGGCATTAATTGAAGCAAACCGGTGAATAACAACTCGTGAGATCGCTGAGAGATTACTTGTTGCCGTCGCGTTGATGTCCGTGATTTGCTTCTCAACCGTCATGAAAATGATGAATTTTTGAAGCGCATCATCACTGGAGACGAGAAATGGGTTGTCTACAACAATGTTCAAAACAAGAGATCATGGAGTAAAAAAGATGATTCACTTAAATAGAAAAGGCCAGAATTGATCAATAGAAAAGGTGTAGTCTTCTACCAAGATAATGCGCGACCTCATACTAGTTTGGTAACTCGACAAAAGCCAACACTATATTTTGCAGATCTGGCAACTTCTGATTATTATTTGTTCCGGTCTCTACAAAGCAAAAGTAAACCCTTAACTTCAAATGAGAAGGTGAAAAATCACCTGGATTAGTTTTTTGCCGGCAAAGAACAACAATTTTATGAGCGTGGAATCACCGTGGACGTGGAATCATCAAGGACGATCTGAAGTTCTCATCTCATACGGTTTTTTGAGCGTGGGCTTAACTTGAGCTGTTCTATCTAAATTAGAAAGCTCATAGAGTATCACTGATTGTACTTGGTCTTACCGTAAAGATGTACATATGTAGGTGGCCATCAATAGTAAGATTGCAAATAATAGCTAAAACCATATCGGATAGTTGTACTTCGGAAATTACAAACTATTGAATATGAATATATGGCAGACAAGAACTTACATCCGAAGTTAAGGATTAGTCTCTACTATAGTTGGCGTAGTTTCGAGGGCCTTCCTTCTTATTGACCGGACAAATTAGACTGTGCTTCGGCGGCATACATTTTTCCAACAAAATCGTGAAACTGAGTTGGTATGCCTTCTTTAATAACACTTCAATAGTCCTGGCCTTCATCGCAAAGACTAAATAACTTTTTCTGTCTGACAGCGGGACTTATTTCGTACTCTCCGTTTATCAGATAGCTGAAGATCTTCTTTGTCATCACAACCGACTTATTTACGACTCTACGATCTAGTGTGAAGGATCTCTCGCCATTCCGCTTCAAGTTGGTTCAGCTCGCTTTTCAGTTGCGTTAGGCAACTTACATATATACCTTCCTTTGCCGAGCCGTCCCACGGGATCAGAATCGAAGACTCTTTGGGCTCTGTTACTTAATTGCCTCCTTGTCTCGAAGAAATATTGGTTGACAATAGTACTTCCTCGTCTGATTTCGGCACTGATATCTTTGCTGCTTGTAACTGCGGAGCCAAGGTCTACCTCAACCAGACTACCTCAAAGTTATAACTGTCAATGATAATGTTCTAGCCAAGCACTTGGTGGTGTGCGCCCTTTTCTGATGAAAGCATGTACTTTGTTAGAACTGGCAACAGAACTGTCCTCGAGTTACACATTTCCTGTTCATTTCGTGCTTTTCATGATCTTCCTTTTTTCGACGTATCAGTAGGAGCCGATCCTCCTTCTATCTATAGCAGGGACTTTGTTTTGGCACATCATTACCATTGGTTTCGTGGGACACTCGAGAGAAAACTAACACATTAGTTGTAGCACGATTCGATGATTTTTTAGCCAAGATGCCACTGGTTTTTGCCACTAATACATAGCACTTGCGGGAAATTAAAGGATATCCGATCGGCAAAGCCACGTTCACTTTATTGTGTTAAATCTATGTTAAGCTTCTTTATAATATTTTACCGTTGTTGTGCCCTCTGGCGTATTCGTATATAGTCGTTATTTGCAGATTGAAACATTCGAATATTTTTAATATTAGAACAGTATCTCGCATCGATCGGTGGGCGTTTGATGGACAGGTGAACACCGGTACCAATATTGAGGTATTTAAATCGTGTGCTACCTGTAAGGATTTTTTGGTTGTGGTCGGGCAAAACCCAAAAACGCGGGCAAAACCCAAACGCAAAACGCGTTAAGTGAAGATTCTTTCAGTCTCTTGCGATTGCAGCTTCTCTACGGTATATCTTCTCACAATAGTTCTTCTTTATTGGGCGCTTGGGGAATCCGCATTCGCACTTTAGCTGCAACAACGTGGTGATCCGAGTCAATGTTGTCTGCTCTGAACGTTCGGGCGTACTGAATACTGGAGGCATGCTTTACGTCTATCGCGACCTGATCAGTTTAATTTAGCGTTTCATGATCCGGAGGCCGCCATGTTCCCATGTTCCCTTATGTATATTGAGATGAGGAAACTGTATGCTGGCTAAGTCTAAGTCAGTTGCCAGACGTGGTGTCGTGTAGGCTATGCTTACCAACTTTCCTACCAAAGATGTCCTCCTTTCCTATCCTCGCATTAGAACGATCTTTATGTCATACTTCGGACATAAGACAGACGGTCTTCGTCTGGTGGGGGAGGTTGTAAAAACATTCTTTGGTGGTGTCGTTCTTGTCTTATGTTAGCGAATTTAGTCTTGATGCGGATTGTTATAAAATGCTCGCTAACGCGTCGGAAGCTCAAGACTTCTAGCCTAAGTCTGCCGCATATATGCAGCGGTAATTGAGGGCAAAAACAAGTATACGAGTATGCTGTCAACAAGAAGCGACACACATCATCGACGAACAGCCCGTCGCAGTAGACAACTATAATTTGGAGGTAGTAAGGGACTTTGCCTACCTTGGCTCGCTGTTTCTTTAAGTTAAGAAGGCAATTGAATGCCCCTATCCAGAAAAACTAATGAAACTTATATAGATAAGACCTTGATCATTCCATTCATATTTTATAGCCCTGAATCATGGACTTTTTCGAAAGAGGATGAAGAGTCGTTTCGATAGAACAATCCTTCGAATAGATTCATGTCCTAGCATGTAAAGCAAAAATAAACGCCAAGACGAAGACCTAACCTTAGGTGGCGCGCACAAGTAGAAGCGGACCTCAACCGACTTGGAGTGCACAACTGAAGGCAGTTAGCTACCGACCCGTCTCACTGGAGAGATTGAGATTAATGATTATTCGCGCCTCGGTCAAGTTAAGACACTACGTCTGTTTCCAAACATGGCACCGTATGGGCTCTAAGGATATTGCTTGTAGTTTTGTCTGTCGGGGAGCGCGTAGGAATATTCATTTATATCTTTGTCCCTTTCTTTTGCTGGTGTGCGGTAACATATCAGGCCAATGTTGACGAGTTTACTCTTGAAGGCGATGGTTCGGCTTCTGAAATAATTATTTTAGAAATTTGTTTGCTGTCGATATAAGGTTATACACTGGATAGCAAATCTCTTTGGATAAAATGTGTTGAAAGATCTGTTAAGATGTTGTCGGTTTCATGGCTGTGTACGGATGCTTTCGGCAAGTGATTGGCATATCCACCCAGGATGATCCCTAAGTGCTCGATGGTAATATTCATTCCATACTATGCACTTGTTGCTTGGAAAACTTCACATCAATATGTGCGTCATTACTGCGTTCACCAGACACCATAAACCCACGATTCGTTATCGGGGTGAAGGTGTGCAACCCACTTTCCTTTCAGGACCATCTTTAACCAGAATTTCAGCCAGAAGAGAAACTTAAACGAATTTCACTACCTTGTTCTAAAATCAATCCAAAATGTCGTGCCGCTGACTCGTGGGGAGTAATAACTTTGAAATTCATCAGATAAACGTGCCTCTGTCTTCTTAGAAGAGACATTTGCAATCTTCGTCTAATAATTTACGAAAACTCTAGAAACTGTTTACGTATTTACATATTATGCTTATTTTTTTATACTCTACGAACAAAACAACATCTAAGTCGCTGAGCTGAGACGAGAAGTTGAAAGGTCAGCTAAAGCAATGATACCATTCCTGGAGGACAATAGCGAACCCTAATTTTTTGTTTATGACTGCTTGACTTATTTCAGTCGAACATTAGTAGCTTTAGATACAACTACATACATGGAACAGTTTACTCTTTCTTCATAAAAATGAAATTATAGGGTTTTCCAATAAGGACTTGACAACTTTTTTTTAAATAAAACGCAAACCATTTGAGATATTTCAAAAACTTTATTATCGGCTTGAAGTACAATCAAAACATTTAGGAATGGAACTCGACGATGGAATCGAACATATGGCCACCGCGGGCACGTTTGCAGCTGTCGATTCGTTGGACCCAATTTTCAACGACTCGGCCACACATTTCGGCCGAAACGGCCGCTATTTCGCGTTCCATGTTGGCTCTGAGCTCTTCCAACGTCGTCGGCGTATTGGCATAAACCAATGACTTAACGTAGCCCCACAGAAAATAGTCAAGCGGCGTTAAATCGCAAGAACGAGGCGGTCAATCGGCTGGCCGATTTCTTGAGATAACACGCTCACCATACTTACTTTTCAATAAATCGATTGTAGCGTGGCTTGTCGCATCATCCATCATCAAAAATAATCGGTGATCATGGCGCGATAACGCTGACCATTCACAGTAACGTGACAATCGTTACCGTCGACGAAAAAATATGGTCCAATAACGCCGCCGGCATGCAAACCGCACCAAACAGTTATTTTTTGTGGATGAAGTGGTGATTCATGAAGCACATGCGGATTTTCACGCGACCAATAACGCATATTTTGCTTATTGACGAACCCATTGAGCCAAAAATGAGCTTCGTCACTGAAGATGATTTTGCGATGAAATTCATCATCTTGGCGCATCTTCTCCAGAACCCAATCGGAGAACGTACGTCGCTTCAAATTGTCCATTGGCTTCAATTCTTGAGTCAGCTTGATCTTGTATGGGTGTAAACCAAGATCCTTACGCAAAATACGCCATAATGTGGTCTGAGCGATGCCCAATTCTTGAGAACGCCGTGGAATTGACTGATTTGGATCGTTTGCTACGGACTACGGTAGAATATGTAGACTCAAATTTTTGCACTAAACTTGTTATTGCCTGTCTACTAGGGCGAGAATTACGACCGAAAATTTGAGTTAACGCTCTTAAAGTTGCAGTTACCGACTCCGAATTTCGGTAGAAAATTTTTATAATTTGCAGACGTTGCTTGTTCATGTACTTTACCATGATGAAAATGTTGAGTTTACTGAATAAATTGACAGTGGCAGTTTGATGATTAGTGAAAGAGTGCGTTCACAAATTAAATTAAAACTTGTCAAGTTCCTATTGGAAAACCCTTTAGAAATGAGTGGGCAAATTAGAAAGACATTTTTATGTCTGACAACTTCAACCTGGCTAATATTTTTGCTGCGCATATGTATCTGTCAAACGCTTTCCCATTAGGTGAAATTCCTAATTTGCTTTAGAACTCTCGAAAGTAAAAAACCAGACCAGGTTAAACCAAACGTATTTTCAAAGTACCACCAAACTTGTCAAACTTGTCAAACATTTTATCGTGTCGCAAGAGAAGTTTCCCAAGTTACAATTTCAACTTTCATAGCTTTAACAACTAATTGATAAAAGAAGATAAAGAAAAATGTATATGTAAGTATCCGAAAACTAATTAAAACATAAACCTCAGCAATTTCCCATCAAAAGTAGACGTAAGCACACGGATACCTCCTGTGATGAATGGATGTTCCATTCAACCTTCCACATTGGCTTTGACATTGAAATTGATTGACATGCTTGGTGTAGTGATACGATTCCTCTTCGCTCTTGAAGGACATGTTGTACATTTTGATTCGCTTTTATATGTATAGATATTGTTTTCTATATACAGATACATAAACATATATTTTTTGTTGTATTTCATATTATTTCCAAATAAGTTAGGACAATTCATATAAATCCAAGAAAATTGAAATTTAATACTTTGCACGGTTGTCATTACGGAACCTATTCATCATTCAACATTAAGCTGGCCAGCTCAAAATGATATCTTTCTTTTCAAGAATTTTTGAAATTCTTTTTTCGAATTTTCGATTTGTTTTGTTTTTAAAATGGCAACCTGAAGCGGTGTAGTCTTTAATTAATTTCATTTTTGATATCCGAACTCTTGATTGGAATCATCTCTCCATAGATAACGCTCAAAGACGATAAGATAAATTATTTATGGTGCATTTGCGTAAGAAATTGTTTTTTTTTTTCTTTTTTTTTTTTGTTGTTTTAACGATTTTCGTATATTGTTTGTGTTTTGGAAAGGCTACATATGTCTCATTAATTAATAAAAGAAGATAACTATGGGTAATGCTGTTAATATTTTATCAGGACATACCTCAACGGTATGTTGAAAAATATTTATTCAGTAAATGGTGTTTAAAGCAGTCTACAATTTAAGAAAACTCCAATGATAATGAGGTCATGGAGTAGTCCCCTCTAGAACGTTGTCAATCTAATTAGGAATCAAAGACTCTAGGTCGAAGATTGATCACTCAGGTGAATAATGCATATTTTTCTAGCCAGCTCGATGTCGCAGGTTTCTGAAATTGAAATCTGCCGTCGTTTAGAGTTGTAAAAGATTGAAGATGACCTCTCATGACAAAGCGAACAACATAGTGAGACGGATAGACTAGACCTTGGTTCACGACAACAATTGTAACGACAGGAGTTCAGATTGAATCAAAATTTCACACTAATTGTATAGAATGATACAAGCATATGGCTTAGTTTAGGTTAGGTTCGGTTATTGGGTTGATGCGGTGTCTGGAGCCAAGTCCATTCTATAACTCATCACACTTAGAGGGTCTAAGTCATCTTGTTTTATCCTCGAATCTGAAAAGACATGTAAGTGGAGCCGCAGATAATGGAAGTAATACCTTCCTAAAATTCTTTGCCTCATACTACTGAAGCTGAGACAGTCGCATAGGAAGTGAAGGGTATCCTCCCGTCAGCCTATGTCCCCACAGAAACTGCTGAGGTCGTCGTTGATAAGGCACATTCTAATTGCATGCGCCCCCAGAGGATTATGGCCTGTGTGCAATCCAACGTGCATAGATAGTTCAGCTCCGTTTTTTTAAAGAATCTTACTTGTTTTGGATTTGCTGAGTTGTCTTGAGGTCTCGCAGGTTAGAAGGTTTTTCCATTGCCTGGTACTTCTTTGTGGCCAGAGACCCAGCATGAGGTTCCATTATAATGAACGGAAAGATTCGTAAGCTTTTCGCTCGATCATCGTAAGTTCAATTAATCGGCCAAGGTCCTGGCGCAGGTTCCTGTCCTTGGATCCATCCATGAAGATGGATATTGAGTCCGATACCATTTGGTTTCTGTCCCATTCCTCTCTGCTCAGGAAAATGCAGGCGAATGATGTTTCAAAGTCGTGATGCGGTACTATGTAATCCGTATTGGAGTATAAACCCAGTTCACTTGAAAGGATCGAGGCGTGGCCTTTCTGGTTTAGTTTCTACCCATAAAGCTGACTCAATCTTAAAGCGGTTTTCGTTGCAGATTCTGTCATGTGTAGTGCAGGAGGCCAAGCATATTTTCCAGTCCCGCCGTTGGCATCGTTCTCATGGCATGAGTCGTGCCTCTCTGCAATCCTCTGTACTTTTGTTATTAACCTAAGGTTGCTACTTTTATTTGTGAATTGTCACCATACTAAGCTGCCGTAGGTTAAGATGGGTCTGACGATTACATCCATACATTGTCGTTTGATTTTTGATTAGGTGTCATCATCAGAGTTAGTTGTGGAGCCATCGTAGGCCGATTCTGCCCGATTCATTATCGTTGTGCGTCTTGTGTTGGCTTTCGTCGCCCAGATTGAATATCATTTCGGTCATTTTCACCGGTAAGCAGTTTGAAGAAGTTATTTTTTCATCAACAGGTAACTGCTTAGGACTGTTAGCGTTGTACATTTTTGATCAAATTTCAGAGAGTTGTTCCATTGTTCCTTCCTCCTGTGCTCGTAGAGTGCATAAGCAAGACTCCTTCTTCTATGGAGTGCCGATCCATTACCGAAATGTTTTACCACATGTGCTTGTCTGTAGTCCTTATCAAATCACGATTTCTTGTGGGGAGCTGTGATAAACCCGGCACATCAGGTGGTATCGGTGCCATTTATGTTCAGAATTTGATGCAAGTTTCACAAGACCTGCTGCGAGGTTTAAGAATATGAGAGTGGCAATGCTTATATTGATCTATTGTCATTTCAGCTATTTAACAACACTATAATGAGTATTGTGGCGCATGAGATATCCGTAAACGCACCTGTGTCTGCAGAACGGAATAGTCTTTCTTGCTAGCCTTACCTTTAACGTTTATTTAAAATTTTTCATGGGACCGTGGATTATTCAAGAGCGCAATGTGAAACAACCACCGACCGGAGTTAATGGTTCAACAGTCGCTGTCGACGCTAACACTTTACAAATTTTCTTCTTCCTTTTGTAAAAAATTGTTAAGATATCAGCAAGGTACCCCAAAAATTAAAAAAAATAATAACAACAGAGTTTGTTTCCAATTACTGAAACAAACAGATCAAATATTTCCAAAGCAATTACATTTACCAATTCACTTTACCAATTCTAATTTACTTATTTGAATGAAAATGAAGTATGCACATATAGATACAAGCACTGTAACCTTCCGGTTTAATGTTCGAATTATATAATCTGCCTCGAAGAGGAATACTAAAGCAAATTAAAAGTGTGCTCTTTGTGTGTGGGATTTTACTAAAATTTCATTTTATTTCTAACCGAATTGGTTATCCATTTTTTATGCCTTTTTGACTGTACTCGTATCTGCAATACAACCGCACTCATTGCTAAGAGCTTTTATACATTTTTTATTTTCTTTCAAATTTTTTATTTTTTTTTTTCGCGAAATATAATTGGTATTTGCGATGAATAGTTTTTATTTGAATTTTTTTTCGGGAATTCAAGTTGTCTTTCATTGGTTTGATTTGCTACAAGAATAAAAAAAATAAGTAAATATGTTATAAGTAATAAAATAAAGATAAATTTCCCACCACACACACATTCGTTGGCGCAAATAATACAAATAAATACCGGCAAAAAAATGTATCTACATAATAATAATGAAAATCCATCACAGAGGCTTACGAGTATAGCCTAAAGCATGAAAAAGTGTTGCAAGCACTCTTATAATAATGGTGAATGCAGTTATTGCAGCTAAAATTATGCACTCGTAATGAGTCTTTGTATTTAATATTTAAAAGAATATTTATTAATAAATCAATGTATGTAATAGATATTCAATTACTTAAAAGAATTTTCTTGTTTTTCCTTTCAGGTAAATATGAACTTATTGATTGACTTGGTAAATCAAATGCTTACTAGTGATATTAATATGTTACAACAATTTGGCAGTTGTAGCAGTACAAAAGGTAAGAACACCTGTTAACATGACAACTCAATTGACTGCCATCCGGGGTAATCGTGCTTAAATGAGCACTGATACGTAGCCTAAAATTACTGCTATCTTTTACTATTGATGTATACACTTGTAGTGAAAGATGAAGAATTCAAATCTAAAGAACTGAAAACTGTACTATGTTTATGAAATGAAAATCTTTAGATTTGTGTACCCAAATATACAAAATACAAGGATATCTAACGCATATTTCGAAAACACAATGCACCGGCTCAAAGGACATTCTCGTTTTGTAGGAAGTTCGAGTTTCTGAAAGAACAATGGACCAAGCAGTGACAGTATTCTGCATGCTAAATTATTTGTGTTTATTGCTCGTACTCGGACAGGCTTTTTATGCTACCAATTTGTTAGAAATTCCATAGACTAACTCTAGTCATCTAGGTTATCAATCGTTTTATCGAATGCCCAACCAGTATCTCTATCATCAGTTCTTTTCAACTAAATTCCTCGCATGCGAAACAACTTTCTAAATAAGACTGTCATCGCCATATGTCTAGTGATGAATTTTTTTTGCAGCGGATTTCGTGTTGTTGCTTGACCACTTTATATTTAATATTAGTCCTCATATTGAAAATCGCGTATGATCACCAGGAATCCATATACATACTTATGGCATCTTGTATTGCAATTTCTAAAAGTTATTTGGAAATCGGAATACCTGTACTGTGAAAGCTGTGAATCGCACATGACCTATGAGTAGACCCACCTTTCTTTAGCTTCAGAAGCTATTTAGCCAGACAAAACTTCCAACGGAACAACTTGGAGTACAATGCCAACATTTGGGCAATCGCGCCTAAAACATCTCTGCACCTGCTATCAGTCAGTCAATTGACGCCCTTGAACACCGACGTAATTTCTCCTGTCTCACTTTGTTTTTTCGCTATTTCCACCACTAGTGGTCCGTTGAAGTCGCCAGTAGCATTCCATCCCGTGAAACCTTCAACCATAACACCCGTCTCGCTATGAATGTTTTCCTGCCTTATAAATATTTACTTTGTACTCGATGGGATAATACCGGGCAATATCGGTGGAACAGAAACTAAACCCTGGTAAATCGCTGTAGGAACTACTGCTTCTTCGAAAAACTTTCGTAATCCAGTACGACATCCAAATTACTCTAGTCTAGACAACTTTCTTTATTTGAATTTCCAACATACATATGGAGCCATTCCGGGATAGCAAAGCATCTTAATCAAAGTGGAAATGAACAATAAATCATAACTGCGAATCTCTGTATAAGGTTGCTGCCAAAAGAAAAAGGTCTCTGTGCTGGGACTTTCATGCCAGAGTGGCATTTTAGATCATTTTCTGACCTCATATACGACCTTTATTTTGGAGCATTTTCAGATATATGTACGTACGTCGTATATGTATGTCTTACGATACGACGAGAATTGATTCGCAATAAATTTGTAAAGTACATACTCGTAGTATTCGTATTTGTAGGTGCCGCCCAGGAGGACTAGTGTCTTCTTGAACAAATTCTGTAGAATTAAAGAGATCAGTCAATATAAGAAGCAAAACTCAACGTCCAATGGCCTGGAAGACCTCCTAGTTTTTTGTATCACATATCCCAGGAAATATTGTACAAAAGGAAAAGCGAGAAAAACCTTTTATTTAAAAAGTAATGTTATGAAATAAAAATATGTAATTTTCTTAAGTGGCTGGTACTACAATATTTAATTTGAAGAACGAGCATTATCAGTGAATTCCTTGGCAAATTTGAAGGGATGCAACATTGGGGAATCGTCATTAAAGTTAGATGTCGAGAACCGATGTACAATTGCTCATCAGTTACTTCGTAGAAGTGTTGTTCTAGTTTATTCCCATGCCAAGAGGTCTTACAATTCAATATCGATAACTGACTGCGGATGTACCTCAAACACGCCGAGGTAGCTCATTTAAGATATATTCTGTGATATTTAGCACCTAAGATGGTGACTCATAAAGTGGTGCCTTAGGGATGAGAAACTCGAAGAAGATCGGTCAAAATAATACGTATAACAAATTTTAAGTAAGTAAAAGTGCTTAGGAGTTCTTATTACGAGGCTAGGGCTGAGACCATTTAAAGTTTTAGTTTATGGTACATTGTTTTAAAAATCATATTGGGTAAGTTACGCTCCCCATTGTCGATACACTGGTTGAATAGAATTCTGCTGCTTTCTATCACCCTCTCCAGCATATTGGTGGGTATGTTGGCGGTTTTTTTCTGAATGTTTCTTTTTAGGCCGTCCAGAGTGTATGGGCGTATGGTATAGAGACGAGACATCAAATACCCCCACAAAAAGAAGACACAAGGAGTCACCGTTCAGTGAAATGAGGTGCGCTGGGAAGTGCTATCGATGTTCTTAAAGTTGAAACCATACGCTCTCTAAGTCCTCGAGCATGTTCACATAACGGTCCGAATTGACTGTAACAGACCCTTCAATTTCTTCTTTTCAGCACAGAACCAGTTTCCTTGAACATTGCGACTCACAAAAGAATTAATTACCGGTCCGGGACAGGACTCAATGGTGCAATATTGAAGCGATTCCGGAAGGCGCGCTGCGTTGAAACCATCGAACGGCCGTTGGAAAAAATAGGCCTCTACGGCAAACGCACGCTGCTAGTTACTCCAACGCATGATGACGGCTGAAACGCAAATTAACACAATTTTAGGAACTCCTCTCTCGAACGAGACCAGGCACAGCCGCCTGGGACTACTCCCATTAGCTTCAGAGCACTCATTTCAAATAAGAAAGTCATCTTGCCGCGTCTTGTAGTCTTATATTCGAGAATGACATTAGTTGCTTACTTAGTACTTACTACTAATAGTACTTACAAATTTTTAGGGATAGGGCCTTACTACTCAATTGCCTTCGTAGCAGAAAGAAACAGCGATTGGCAAGAGTGATTTCTTGCATATGCTGTCATATGTGGCATTAAAATCGATGAAAATATGGTGGGCATTGATTTGAACTTTTTGAGTTTTTTTCCAAGATCTGCTGGAGTGTGAAGATTTTGTCGATTGTGGACTTTCCTGGTCTGAAATCATACTGATATAGACTAGTCAGGTTGCTGACGAAGGGTTTCAGATGATGTTGAGGATGACTTATGCCTCTAAAGTTAGTGCAGTTGAGGGTGGGTCTGGCATACGATGCTGAGATTCCATTCATCAGGCACACACTCTTCTGACCAGATTTGAGAAATGAATTGGTGCGTGCTCTCCACAAAGTCATTTTCAACAGCTTTGAATACCTCGGGGTAAGCCCTCTGGGCCAGCTGATTCGTTGGATTTAGTTTTGACTATTATCGTCCAAGATGAATGGCCTATTCTGCCTGACTGCGAGATGTTTGCCGTTATACAATCACCAAACAAATTTTTCCTTATTCTCAACACCTGTGACTCTACTACAAAGTTTTCTTTTTCATCTCTATAGGCTTCAGTACGGGGTTTTTTGCCTTGGTATGTTCTCTTTACCTGTTGTTAAATGTTCCGTTCGTTATTCCTGGACTACGACCTCTCAATATCTTCGATCGCGCTCTTCTCTTGCTCTGTTTTCTTCTTCTGGGGAAGCCGATGTTCCAGCTCGCGTGCTGCGTTACAGCGACACTTTGTAAACTTCTTGATTAGCTGCATGTGCTTACCGGTATTCTTCATCAAACCAGAGATTTATTGATGGTGGTTGGGTAAAACCCAACGCATCAGTTGCGGTGTCTCTGATGGCACCTTGCCACTGGTCTTCGGTACTTGATGCTTGTGGCATAGGAGTTATGGAGAAATTTCGGGGTACACATTCGGCGTACCGTTCAGATCAAAAGGTTAGGAATTCCATATATTGTAATATTCCTTCAACAAAATGGGATGTTAGACTAATATCTGCATCCTTCAGCCTTAAAAAATCATCACTGTGTTTGAATTTTCGCCGAAAACAGATGGAGACATTTTACGGCTTTGGAATTTAGCAGTCCAGTCGCACAGATACTGAAGGAGTAGAGCGAATCCAACTATCTATACATATCGTTCTCAAAATTGTTGACTTATCTCTTAATTTAGGAACATCTGTGTATTATATCGATGATCATATCTTCAGTTTTTTGGTTCATTCAGGCCTCACCAAAAAGTCGAGAGCAATAAAAAAAGAAGAAGGGTAACTGAGGAAGTGAATTAAGCCGCTCTATAATCTAGTTAAATTTTTATATTGCCCATCTGTTCATGTGAAAAAGATTTTCCTCCATGTGCACCAACACATCTCCAGCACAACACTTGAAACAGCGATAAGGATATTTTCATTAATTTTTGTTTATCAGTATGTTTTTTTTTTTTGCAATGCCAGCCAGAAATTCATCGGATTTATTATCCTCTGGAATATAATTGCTGTTCTAGGTATGAAATTAAAATTAAAGAAAAAATTAAAAGAAATCCGAAAAGCGGTACTCGAATATATTTAACGTCAAGCTTAAAGGAGAGAATACATGTATATAGTTGGCGTTCCTGTTCCATATTCGAATAGGAAAATGCTTTCTCATTCTGCATTACCGTCAATGAGCACCAGTATCCGTAAAACCGAAAAATATATGAAAAAGGGACGAATAATTCAAATTAAAGAGTGTGATACTCGTAATGAGATTTTTTTATTTTTCTTGTTATTTTCGTATACTCGTATTTCCTGTTGAAAATTGAGATTTTGTTATTTTAATTGCGGAAACCTCTTTTAATTGCTCGGTAAAATAAAAAATAAAATAAAATATACAAAAAACAAAATCATCAAATTAAAGTCTTCACCAGGAAACAAGATGGAAAATTAATTAATTTTTATTATGAACGTATACTCGTATCTGACAGCTCTGAAATTGACAACATTTAGACAAAAGGATACTCTCCCACATCCGGTTTGTTGTTCTCATGTGGAGAGCTCAATTGCATAAACGGACGATTAATTCTTTTGTCTGGACTAACAAAGAAATGTGAAACAATAAATGTCAAATTGGCAGGTTTTATATATCTACGAGCATATACCATATATATGGTCCTTGTATTTGGGGTGTGGATGAGAGATCTGTTACTATACAAAAAGAATAGGATTCAGTCTGTTACATGAAGAATATCTATCACGGATTCTTCCGTAATTTAGTTTGCACATTAAATCTAAGACGGTAAATACACCTTGGGGTAGGAAAAATAGGATACAATTTGACAATTATTTCTCTTTATCAAATAATTTGTTTTTATTCCAAAATTACTTATTGTACCTTTGAGTACACATTTTTATATATGTACTGAGGAAAAATATTGAAAAGTCGGTACAGATGTTAAGTAGATCGCATGCTGCCAAAGAACTAGTGAAGGCCTTAAACTGATAACCACCATATAGGAAGTGCGGTTGGGTGGGCTAGGCAAATTATGACAGGTTCTGATTGAATGATGATTTGTTGTAAGCGGAGTATTAAGGTAAGAAACATCGGTACCAGCGCGAATCCTTTATAATAATCCGCATCCAGGCAAAATTTTCAAATATTAGCCTAATATGCCCTCATGACCGCTATATAAGAAACAAATGGACGGTACTATCAAGGAATGTCTTCACGAACTCCTCAACAAAACGGTGAGAGCAATGCCCTAAGTAAAGACGAACAAAAAAAAACTAAACTAAACTAAATCGTTTTGGGTGATTTTAATGCCTGAATAGGAGTACAATCTTTGGTAGTATAGTGGAAAAGTATAGCTTACACCACATCACGTCTGGAAACGGACTTAGGCTACGTAAGTTTCCTTAATATCTACAAAGGGATATGACAGGCACATGATCACAAAATAGTCAACCAATTTGGAAATGGCACTCCTCCAGTGTTATATTGTAGATGTTCGAATATTTCGAACAAGAAAAGAGCTTTAATGTGAAACGGCTGCAATCTTCCAAAACCGTCAGAAAATTTGCACGCCGTGAGTCCTTCAACCTCTCGTCAGTGCCTTTAGAATCTGAATAAAGTATTAACTAGAGAGGAGCGACTCCAGGAATAACATTCAGAAGTTTTATCAGCAAAGATCAAAATACGTGCTGTTGTGCAAGATAATGTCGATCGATATTTACTAGCCGTAAGTAGAAAACCGGAGTCAATGAACCCTACGGAGAGTCTATATAAGACCACTATCATCTCAATTCTACACTATGGCTGTTAGCTGGTCGTTTTAAGATTCGTTTTCGTGGCTTTCGATTCCAATTTTATATTGGCGTGTTTCGGAGGAAAAGATATAAAAGCTAACTTTACGAGCTGTACAACGAAATCTACTTAAATTTGCTCATCAGTGGCCTAGGATGGCGGGCTAAAGTCTCCTAACGGAAAGAAAACGCAGCCGAGAAAAATCTCGTCTTAGGTAGACCGCACAAGCCGAAAAGGACCTTAAACATCTTGGTGTGGTGTTCGCCACTAAAGATAGTTGGTCAAACACTGCATAACTGGAGTGGTACTTTAGTTCAGGTGTACGGACTATAGCGTCTTCCAAGTATTGTAAGTGATTTTGTTAACATGATCTACGGTTGATTGGCTATCTCTGGAGCTAAATTGGTTGTTTGGAATAAGTTGTTTTTATACATTAATTGGCTTCGGTATTCTAATATAATCGCTTTGAGCAATTTCAATGTTATTATATAATGATATTTATTGTTGGCCCCAAGATGGAGTGTGGCTTTGAATTAGGTATCTTCTAGCTTCACTGGACGCTGCTAACTCTTAAGTTATCTGATAGGTCCAACTCCTTGTTGACAGCCATTCGGCTTTAAAATTTCAATCCATTCAATAACCACTTCATTACAACTACTAGGGCAATGTAAAGAAGAGATCACCTGGAGTAACAGTCGTCCTAATATCGCTTCCCTTTGGATATCTGGGTACAGCGACAACGGGAAATGAAGAGTCTGGCGAGCTGGTCAGACACAGTTCGTCACCTTCTGTCAGTCTGCAGAGGAAATTGACTTTCCTTTTCTATTAACAGTCGATCACCAGGGAATTTAAAAAAAATTTTCCAAGGTAGTGGCCGGTGATGTTGCCTGAATAAGTTGACGGTGATGCTGATGGCTTCATATCAGCTTGATAGTGCCAACCGCACTATTTGCTTCAGCGCCAGATTGAAGAAATTTGGAAACATACGAGCTACATACGTAGCTTTTACCTGATGAAGTCATATGTGAACGTGAAACACATCCCGTACTTTGAATACGCTTGCAAAGTTGATGCAAAATGGTGACTGGGGAGGTTGTAGACTTGCCATTCAAAAGGGTTTAATTTGCATTTGAAGCAAGAAATAAAATTCCTCAGAAGTTCGACTTTCAGCTGGTATTCGAAAATAAATTCTTCCTTTAAATGTTCAGATCGTTTGCACTTGTAGGCATTCTACTAGTATTTTCTTAACGTTCTTATTGAATTTGCGGCTGTTACAGTGCCGTGGTTCCAACCTTTTCAACAGTTTCCATATATATAAAATTGCAAATGGAACTTCAGAGTCAGTCGTCTCCTGGACTTCGTAGTCTCGTCTGGCCCATTTGTCAAGGTTGTTGTCTCGCAGCCAACTTTTAGCTGAGGTATGGTTATGAGATTAGCGGCTGGAATGTGCTATTGGAAGTCTCCATGTCAGAGCATACGTACATCAAATTCAGAATCGGATGCGAGGTCTCGACCTTGAGGAGGAACCGGGAGCCGCGGACAACCAACTGGAGGAGCCCGGCAAGTCCAACAGTGCTCCCCATAAATTTAGGTCAAAATAAAATCTTGAGGAAGCTGTGCAGAACCTAAACTATACCCTCACCAAGTGTTTTGAACTGGCATGTCCAGCTAGAAAACAATCCTGCAGATCGCCCGTTCCAGACTTGCGGCGACTTCGTAAAGAAACCTGAAAATTTTTAAGCAGGTCCCTTAAT
Source organism: Volucella bombylans (assembly GCA_949129095.1). Taxonomy (NCBI): domain Eukaryota; kingdom Metazoa; phylum Arthropoda; class Insecta; order Diptera; family Syrphidae; genus Volucella; species Volucella bombylans. Next base: position 110,202,924 of record OX422141.1, read on the forward strand.
ACTAATTTAGAAGAAGACTGGAATTTTTACAGATCGAAGCAAAAACGGTTATAAAAAGCTAACTTGGATTTTAAAGAATGCTTCCTATATTTTGGCGAAATGTTCGAAAGTGTCAATGAAACCAGCAGGCTAGTCAAAGTCCTCGTAAGAGGAAAATCAACCAGGCTGGAGTCACTCAGAAAATCTGATAGCACCTACACTGAGTCGAAAGCAGGGTCTCTCCGTTTCATGCTTGAAAATCACTTCCCAAGTAACCAAATCAGAAGCATCTCACAACCAGCTCCTGTCAACGAAGGTGCTAGTGAGCTGAAAAATACAACACGCCGTAGCTGGTATATCTCATGAGTTGTAGTGAGGGGTGAGGCCATTAAACATGCTCTTGCTTCCTTTGATTACTTCAACAATGTAACTTTTGACTGCATGTGCAGTAAGGCCAGTTCAACACGGCGTAGACGGATCACTAGTTTTGTGGATAAAAGCAATGCTGGTGAATAGGGTGCTGGCTGCGGTTGACTGCTGTAAAGCGAAGGACGCAATCGACGATTGGTGCACTAGAAATGGGCGAGTGCAAAGCTGAGGCTGTTTTCTTTACAAAAATGAGGAAGCTGACTGTTCTTACCCATCTAGTACTTAAATGCATCACCATCCAGTTATCCACAGAAGCTAAGTATTTGAGTGTCATCTTGGATAACAAACTTTTATGGACTAAACATGTTACGTTGAAAGCCTTAACAGCGCTGTCGGCCTTCGAGTCTCTTAGATCTACACGGCTATGATAAGGCCAATTGTATCCTATTCGTTAATTGTCCAGTAGAACAAACTCTTACAAAGATACGTTATTGCTGCTTTTACCAGACCCCTAAAAACGGTCTTTCTCGGCTGCAAGGGGACTTTTCCTAGCACGCCTGTCTCTGTTCTAGACGCATTGATGAATCTCCTCCTCTTCTTCCTATTGATATTCGTATCATAGGTGGTTCCCTCAAAGCCATCTTTTGTTTAAAAATAAGGTATTTGGTACAGCACGCACTGGAGCATTGATGACTTTGCCGCCGGAACTCCTGCTGGAGAAAAAAATATGAAATCGACTTTCCCAAGAGTGGTTTAAGAAGGAGTCTGAGCCAGGAAACTAATGTAGTCGGGTCTTCACAGAGGACTCCAAAACTGATCTAGCATGCACCGCTGGTGTCTTTCTGGAGGACGACAACGTTAGATTTCATTCCTCGTTACGAAAACGTGCATCTGTCTACCAAGTGGAGATACGAGTATACGCAATTCTGATGACATGGAACTATATTTTGAAGAATTGGTGGAAGGGGCGAAGCATTTGCATCGGTAGCGGCAGCCAAACAGCGCTTAGAGCCTCACTGATCCTTCTGACAACTTCCAATCTAGTTTGAGAATGCATGACTTCATTCATGAATTCACTGTACGCAGTCGTAAGGTTAAATTCACTGAGTCTTGTCTGCGTCCCAGGTCACAAGCCGATCACGAGAAATGAAGTCGCGGATGAACTTCCTAGGCAAGGCTCAAGGGAAAGTTTTTCAAGACCCACGCTTACGCTAGGTCTGCTTGTGCCTTCGGTTAGGGCTTCTATTGACAGTTAAGTTTGATATGAGCACAACTGCAGATGGCATGATTCTTCATGTTGCCGGCAAACCAAAAGAATTATTTCCGATGTCTCTAGAGGCTAGCTGTCTTCCTGCTGTCCCTCAGTATGAAAGACCGCAGGCTGTTTACTGGCTCCGTGGCGCTGTATTACGCTTTTGCTAAGCACCGCTGACCACTACTTCTGTGAATGTCCGGCTTACTCTCGCATCGGACTGCAGGTCTCGAGTACCTATTGACCTGGTGGGTGTTTGTATTGTAGACAGTCTATTACTGAAGCGCTTACTCTTCGTTCTTCGAAAGACTGAACAATTATATTAAAAGGAATTTACAAGGAGACTAGTCCTTTGAGTGCTCTGTTCCGATAGAAAAAAAAAACAAAAATGTTCTCTGCAATTAATTCGCGATACAAAACTGTGAGATGCTAAATTTCTGTCGCTTGAATTGCACAAGCACGAATATTTTGTACCAGCATCTATTAGGATCAGCTGGCCAGATACATAACTGAAATGGCGAAATTTGCCAAACCTGTGTAGTAAAATGCGGCTCTAATATCAAATCTTGAGCATATACGAGTATGTGTTGTCCTGACTTCTTTCGCCGTTAATTCCACTGCTTCGTAGTTAAATTTTAAAAGCAGTTTAGTGTTGCATGCGTGTATAAAACTATGTATGTCTCGATGTCCTCTCGTTGGGTGCTTTTGATGTACATACATGCATCCATTTTCTATGGCAACCCTCGCATTCTTACAATTGAAATCTTATTTGATTGTATTGCCGACGTATCGAATGCAAATTCAATGGTCTTAGTCTTGAGGTCATTTGATAATTTAGATCTTTCTGTAGCTTGATGATTGTAAACAAATCGATTGCTTCTGAATTGATCTCACAGTCTTGGAAGTTATACAATTCTACAACTTTTTGGTGAACACAAACAATTATATATTGACCTTGTGTTACACTTATACAGAGTGACATTAAGAATAAATAGCTTCTTGAATTAAATTCTGAACGCGCAAAATACATTGTTGGGTTAGTTTTTGTCAATTATAGCTTTTTGTTTGAGGCATTTGATGTGAATGACCAAATTAAGTTCACTTATTGCATTACGTTCTCGTACATTTGCCCTTCCAAATATCTCAAGTTATACATCTCACTATTGCGTGCTGTGAGTGAGTGAAGAAAAGAGGAAAATCAATTTTAATGCTAATGGCATCTACACTTGACACGAAGAAGACTTTCACTCTACACTCCATAAGGCTTACGTATAGCTTCAAGTACTTCAAGCACAACTTCCTTGATCCAGATATGACTACATACAGCCCCATTCAATGTGGATAGTGAATTTAAATATATATGAACAAGATCTGAATATTCAATTGCAACAAATTCTGAGGTCACATAGAGTTTCTAGGAGTTACCATGTCTCTATAACTATCACAAGTACGAGCAGAGAGACTAAAAAATGAAGACTGATGACTGAGGAAAGTGTTAGGTAGACGACGTTTACTGATCTTGATATGAATTCAATATGCGCACTCGAAAAGCCTCACCATTTATTTACAAGGACAACATAGGATTTAAAATACACAAGATGCATATCTAAAGTAGCAGGCATTTCAAGGATTGTTGGGAAATTCACTACCCCCTTCGTAGTGATAGTGTACCGCCTAGTGTGGCCTGTTCTTATCTGTTCTGGTCTGCTCTGGTCTGTTCTGGTCTAGTCCCCTGGTGGTGTGGTCCCCTGTGCTGGGCCAATTTAAGCTGGGGGAAATTCATGAATTGAATGCAATGTATGCAAACAGCTGGCCGTTATCCGCATCACTTGCCACATGTTTATCTGTGCATGAAAGTGACTGTTTTGTTTTACCATTACACTCCCTCGCACAGGAATGCTCCAGCCAGCAGTTTCTATAGCAACCCTGCAGTCCTTTTCGAGATCGTCTTTCTATTCCCCATTTGCGTTATTGTGTTTGTGTATCTGAATTTCGAAAATTTAAATAAAATGCAAATACTCTTGGGGTGGTAGAGCATTGTTTTTTCTTCTTCATTCTTGTCATACGTACATATTCGTACATATGTACATATCCCTTGGTTTCTCTGTCATACTAAATGTGTCCATGTGCATTGGGTTTGTGATGGAACAAGAGCGGACCCTTCGCAACTTTCGATAATAATGAGGCGCGAATGGAGTACGATTGCCAATTGTTATTGTACAACTGCAGTGCGTTACTATTGTTGCAGAATTGAATTGCGTTTGCACCATGAGTGTGTGTACGTATCTCTATTTGTATGCTTTTCGTATCCCGGGGGGTAATTCTGAAATTTGTTGCTTTTGTACTTGTATCTCATGAAAGTGGAATTCACTCCATAAATTACCGCAACATGCCGCTCTGTGTGAGTGGAAATATCATTGGGGGAAGCGATGATTCAGATTCTGAATCCTTCGCAGTATTCGACTGTTTGCATGTTTCAGTACAGTATATCTGGTTTATTAGGTGCCAGCAGAAAGAATTACCAAGTTGATTACTTCCACAGAAATTACTTCCACTGCTAACGTTTTGGGTGTTGAATGTATGTAAAATTTTTTTTGATTTTGACTTTATCCAAAAGGCGATTGCATTAAGTATGAGTATAATGACTGTAGAATGGTTCAATACATATTCTCATACACTACAGTCTTGTCTTTTATCGTCCTCGATTTCGAACCAATCAATTTGCTATTAAGACGGAGGACTTTAGAGTCTCAAATTGTCTTAGCTGAAGCATTGTTTTCTAATTGCTCGGTGATGAGTCTCTGGACTGTGCACACATTTTGATTGAGATACTTGGTTTTCTCTTGGTACTCGGCGCCATGTAGTAGATTTAGTCGAATCTCTAAGTTCTCCGAGCAGCGTAGAAGCAGCAATTGTCTATAATAGTTAAGTTCCAGCCCTTGACTAAGACATCGTTTGTAGAGTTGGTGATTACTTCATTATCCTTGGATAATGAATTTCTTCCAAAAGAGAGAATCATTTCTTTGTCCTCATCAAAGGAGAAAAGCTGAAGTAAAGAAAGGCTCTCAATGTTTATCGGCAACTTTTCGGGAATGTACACAAGTCTATAAGTTCCATTTTCAGACTATCGGTCCAGAAAGACCTCGTAAAGCGAATCAGAGCAACTTGTGTTGTACAGATTCTTTCAGTAGAATGTGTGGCCATAGAAGCCAAACAAAGTTTATCCAAAATGAATTAGTGTAATTTTTTGTGGCAGCGCTTGATAAAACCAAGAGTAAAGTTGAATTTTTACTCATATGGGAGTGAAAATTGAGTGCTCTATCGCAGATAATACACTTATTTGGATTGAGCTCAAGGAAATTCTTTTGGCATAAAAAAGAAAATCGCTCCAAATCCTACCTCATGGCTGAAAAAATGCATTTGTCTGTATCAGTGGTAAAGATAAGATCAAGTTGTCTAACAACATTGTTGGGGACTTTACTTATCTGATAAAGGCCATAATCGGTAAGATAGTCTACGAAAAAACCATTTTAAGATAAACAGTAAAGGTCTTTGTCCACAGTCTTGTAAGAAATATTTGGAAAGAGATTTAGTGATATTGCATGGTTATAGGGGTGGCCATGGTGTAGTGGTTCTAGCAATCGCTTCACACTCGGAGGGTCAAGGTTCGAATCCTACTCATGACAAGTTTTCCATTTGTGTAATTGGAACTCAGTCAGAAAAATCTGCGTGTGAAAGCACAACACTGACATGTAGATTTGGCTGTTGTAAAGTTTCAAGCACAAAGCAAGCGTGAAAATTGATAACCTTCGAATCATTCCGAGTGAAGAAAAAAACTCTCTGTCCTATTCGGACTCCCACCCCCCGGAGAGTTAATATCGAAACCAAATATACCTGAGTTTCAAACCACTACATCACAACAATGTTTTCTTTTCTCCTCTTTCTATCTTTCCGCTCGCGCCATGGCAACAGTGAAAGGATATCATAAGCCCTTAGGCGCGCGTAAATTATAAAAAAAGGGGATTCGCAAAGAATTTTGTTCGGAAGGATAGTAGTTTTTAAAATTAGATGATGTCCTTTGGAGATATCATATACGGTTGGGAAGTACATTCAACTAGAATGAGGAAGTAAAATATTTTCAAATGGAAAGATAATAGTTTGAAACAGGGCAAACTCTTGATGAAATCGTCTTCCTGTATGGTGAATTCAATGTACTTGAACGGGGTCAGCGGTAACTGATCGTTAATTATCCAAGTTGGGCTTGTAAATTGGAGTTTACATGTGGCTAAGCGACCTGGACTGCCGGATTTTCGGCAGATTTGACGTAGTGAAGCTCCCTGCGACTGATGACTTTCCGATTTCGTTATCAATCTCTTTGTTATTTCTCACCCAGTTAACGCAGTTATAGTGAGATTAGAAGAGTGAAACTTTAATGTAAATTTGTTCCTAATACCTTGCTGAACTGTTGATGTATTTTCAAATCATCAGATCATCCCAGTCGTACTTAAGCACCCACAAATCTTGGATCCATATTCGGAGAAACATAATTTTTGGAAGAATTGAACCCATGAGATGGTAAAGTGATACTGCTGCAGATAATAAACCTGTTTTCTGTTGATCGAAGTTTTGAAAAAAGAACACATCTTGTAGTGAATTTCCAAGATTTTCATGGTCGGATGCACTCAGTTTCTTTTTATCCTCCACGTTATTAGAAACTTCTGGCTTATTCGATGACCATTTTGTTAGAGACAACATTCCGGCTCCTAAGGTAGCAGTTATCTTAGCGATTTGACGCATCATCCGTATACCTTGCCATGGAACACAATCAACCCCGTATGTAATGGTATTCAAGAAGTTTTCACCCAGGTATTGACTTTTGTTTGAGCGCCAGTTGATTCTGAATCTCCCTCTGCCTGACTCAGATATCCTGCGTGAATGAGCTGGTTTGGACAAACTCGGTTAATTGAGGGTGCGCATATTTAACTTTTATATTTACGAATGGCAGTTCCGGGTGGTCAAACCTGAGTTTGATGCTAGCAATAGAACGGACAGTTCCAATCTCTCCCCCTACCCCGATAACTTTTACCAGGGTACGTTGTTTTGGCAATCGTTATTTTTGTACTCGATCTTCGGATATATAATTCGTTTGGCTGCTCTGATTTAGTAAGCAGCGAATAGGGACTTCTTCATTATTGACCAAAAGTGTTGCCTTAGCTGCTTCAGTCTGGATAGAAATTGTTTGAGGATATATTGCCGTAATGTGAGGTCATTGATAAATTTCACATTTTAAAATCGGTTTTGATCTGCAAGGTAAGCGACAGTCATCTAGCCTTCCGCGTGTGACGGGGTCTAAAGTGGGGGACAGACTTCTGTTATTAGTTAAGCCGTAGACTTTGACGTTTGTGTTGTTTTGGATTTTCTTTAAAATAGTTCTCTTCGAATTCAGTGTGCAAAAAGAATGCTAAACTTTTTCACTGTGATTACTTGATTTGAATTGTTAAAGAATCTATCAGGTGGTATACAACCAAAAAAATTGCGAATCTAAATACCAGGTATGTTTCGTGGCATACTAGCTTTTAACGTGGTATTGTAGAGATAGACATGTGGTATATTATAGAACTTAGTATTGCTATACCATGGTACGTATCAATACCAGCAGTCTGTCCACCGTATAAGCCTCGAAGAATGAAAAAAACCCAGGATCTGTTCTCCGTTCACCTTATTTTTTTTTCAGATTGCAGACCCACCCATTAGTTTAGTGCGTGTAGATTACGATTGACTCGGCATTCCCCAGAATCGTGGGTATTGCGGTAGAGTCATCAAAGCCTCTAACTCTACTTTTACCAGGTGCCTTGAGTTATTAAACATTCTATCTAAAAGTGTCCAGGCTATATGATAATTGTCTTCAATAAGCTTCAAATTACGTAATTACGTATTGCCTCTAATGCTTTTGAAGTCAGCTTGGCTTTGAGTAAAGCGAAACTACCGATTTTCGAATCGAACATCTCCTTAAATTCACGATACTTCGTGATGTCTCCATAATACTGACTTAAACTTACTTCCGATATACTTACTTATATCATTTTCAGTACGCGATCCTATGGCCTATGGAGTGAACTCGCGTGCAAGTGTCAGCCTCGGTATGGCGTGCAAGAAACTTCGGTTGTCTGGTATGACTGTAGCTGTTGTGGTGGATTGATAGTAAACTCTCTTTCGGGATTATTTAAAACGAACCCAACTCCTTCCACGTATGTACGTACAATATATGTGGGTTGCGCTGGCTACCTGCAATAACTATTGTAGTAATAGTCATTCACTCTCCTGTTGATTCTGCGTCATCCCAAATTTGGAACCATTATTGGTGTGCTCCTTGTTTACTTGCTATGTGGTTTGAGGACAGATGTTTCTTGTGTTTTGTCTTGATCTAGGTCTAGGTCCATACATCCATGGGAGCCAGGATATAGAGGCCTAGCCAACGCTTACCGTGTTTCAATAATACGTATATGGAATACGGAACATGTGTCACAGGGGCAAGTTCGAATATAGGTATGAGTCGAGCCGACCTAAAACCTCTAGTCAATCTCAGGGTTACGCCACCCATCACTTATTTACAACACCACAACGGTTCAACCAAACATTATAACCCTTCCTGCAGCTTTACTCGTAAGTTTAAATCACAGCTACTATGACGCTCCCACTATCGGGCCTACCTCTTGTAACTCAGGCCTGGACCGAAGCCCGGGGGACTCCGACTCCCATGCTACCGAGCACTGAGGGGGATTATCGATGGTCAAATCATAGTAACCTTCAGTGGCCGTGGCTCAAATGGTAGTGGACTGGCTCCCAAATTGGAAGGTTAAGTGTTCGAATCCCGGCCTCTCCCGAAAAACATTCATTTTTTCAGTTAACGAAAATCAAGTAAGATGAGTAGTTGCCTAGAGAACAACAACAAGCCAACTTCCACTAATTTAGTCTCCCCATTAAATGTTGGATGCCACCCATGGAGCGAAATAACCACTGAGCCCAAATAGCTCTATCTAGCTCTAACTTCTTCCAGTTGCACCTTTTCAAGATTATTTATTTTTATTTTTTCTCGAAGGACCACTTGCTAAAAGAAATAACTTTCTCTTAGAGCTTTAATCAATAGCCACATTGCCTTTGGTAGGGGGACAGTAGTTTATTTTAGTGTCAAATTAATTCTAATTTTATTTAATTAAAGTGCTGGCTACTAAGTGTAAAGAACTTCAACTTTCATCGATTTCAGCCGATGCACCATTTGATTTGTTTATTCAGTGGGTGCCGTGCTGATTGCAGCCCAAATGCTGAGTTGTCAATTTGGTGGAGATTGTTTGCTTGGGAAACGATTCATAAATACAAGCCTTATGCAAATCGACATAATATTCAATTGGCATTCAAAATTAACATTTTTTCCCTTCGCAGGTAGAATTTTGTTAAGAACCGGCAAATTTTCCTACGAGTGCCTTTAAGGTCTTTAGATGTGCTAACATATCTAAGATGCCTGTATCTACCTCTACCTATCATCTGTAATGATTAATTCATCAACAGTTACTTTCCAAGATGTTTTGCAGTTCATTATTAGTCCGGCCAAATGGTTTTTCGATAGACTAAACCGTCTCTAGGCACGAATCACTTTCTTTTCAGCAGACTTTTAATGTGCGTTCCACTTAAACCAAACTGAATCGTGAAAGGTTGTTGAAGAAGTTCCTAACATCGAAAACGTCCGCAAAACAGTGAAATACAGCAAACATAAAAATTAAATCAGAAGTGTGGGCCCTACAACAGAACCGTAAAGAATTCCGCCTGAAACTCATTGAGGCTAGAGCTATGATGTTAGTGAATATCTAGTAAAACTTTTATTAATGGGTGATTTTTTAAGCCTTTGGTTTTAATTGTCAAAAAAAAAAACAGGAAAATTGCAAAAGTCTATAAAATTTTTATTTGAGTCGATAAATCAGTGCTTGCCATTTACTTTTTAAAGATTATTTCATGTAAATATTGAAAACGACTACGTTTTAGGTGCTCCATACGGACAGTCTAATTTTGAATCAGTTTTTCGATCATATTGGCTGGTATATTTTCAAAGATGACCGTGAGAACAACCATGAGAACACGTGCAATGATTTCGAACTTTTTTTTTGCTCAAAATGCACGAGCTGAACCTGGTCGACATGTGGTTCCAGCAATTGAGAAATGAGTTTGGTGAGCAATTTATCTCTCGTTGTGGATATATTACAAATATTATATATTATATATTATATAAATATTTTATATTTCTACTTTAAACTTTTCACCCTTAAAGTACAGTTTAAAATATTGTCCCCAATCTCTTTAAGTATTTATTAAATTCTCCAAAACTACCGATACTTGCATAACGTATAATTTCTCCATTTTTTCCTTAGCTGAATACCGTATCTTCTTTAACGGTATTCAGTGTGCTAAGCACCCCTTGTGGCATCACCATCATCCTCATCATCGTCACCCTTATCATCCTTTTGCCGGAAAATAAAATTTAGAAAAGTAAAGTTCTTGTTCCAAAAACTGAGATGGTTGCCGTTCCACCACTTCTACGTCCAACATCTCTTCGATGATGAATGGTTTTCGTCTGTCTGCTCGGAGAATGCTATCCGAATAGGAGAATATTCAGATATCTCATATCTCGTATCCGCCACTCAGATGCTAGTATAGTATTATAGTACTGTTATAACAAATGATACTCTGTTCTTATACCATGCGTGTTCTTGCTACGAGTATCATAGTCACAGCCCATCCACTGGGTTTATTTTAAAACATATGCTTTTTTATAATAACTCAAATGGTGAATAATATTTTGTCTGGTTGTTTGTTTTGTAATATTAAATGGAAAGGGGAAAAATGAAATATTTTAAATGGGTCATACGAGCATGGATACTGAGATACAGGAAACTTTTGGTTTGGTTAATGTTTTTGGTTTTAATTTTATTAGATTCCAGATACATATTCATACGTATGTATGAGCATATGGTATGATACAATGCGTTTCGTCTGTTTTTCTGTGTGTCATCATATGGATCATAACAAAAAGAAGAAAAAAATAATAATAACCGCCAAATGGATTCGGATATACTTTATGCGACTTGCCCGGGTTGCGCTGTTTTGAAATGTGGAAAACCGACAGCAGTTTGTTTATTTTTGGTATATGCTATTAAGTAGGGTAAATTCTTAGAATTCATGTGCATGGATTTGTGACCACATGATTGTCAAAAACGGAGCAAAACGATAAAGCAAATCACAGATTCATAAACGTGGTGTCGCAATCGTTTTGATAGCCTTCATCTTTAAAAGATATGGGCCATTTTCACCTAATAGAAGTTGTTTAGCGATATCGTGCAAAATGGACAAATTCCATGTAGGTTTGTATAGTACAAATGACCCTACGTAGCTCAACTTAAGAAATTATCTCCTTCAGGACCAACTTGTGTAACTGAAATAGATTTTTGGTTAAAAAAGGAAACTGTCGAATTTTTTACGAACCGTTTCAGACATTCACATAATGCTGTGGATATCAGATTCATTCAGTCGTTCGCAGATCTTCACAAAGAACAAACGTGTTTCGGCTTTTTCTAAAGCAAAAAATAGTGAATCAGTATCCTCCTAAAGACAATCAGTCAAAGTTTAGCTAGTTGACTCGGTAGCCGAGCGGTCTTTTTTTTTCTTTTTTTATCTCCTCAAAGTGCTGTTATCAACAAATCCAAAAAGTAAATAAGCAAATCACGTGATGGATGATGGAGAGCGCTCCGCTCTTCCCATAACGGGAGTTGCAAAAGGCAACAATGGTGTTGCCGGTGCCGTTGCGAAAGCCGTTAAAAGAAGGCGGAGTTTGAAAACCCCTCCTGATCTAACAAAAAAGAGAGTAAATGCCGTTCTAACAGAGGATAATGAACAATATGAGGGAGGCAACAACAACTTTGCTTCTCTAGCGACATCCGAATCGGAAGATGGGGATGAAATGATAAAAGACATTAGCAGCAGCATAGAAAAGCTGCAAGAAAAAATGCTTGCTGTTAAGATAAAACAAACTGCACGCAGGCATAGGGAGCAATTGCAACACGAGCAGAAACAACAACTGCAGCAACAACAAAACCAGCAGCAGTAGAAACAACCACTGCAGCAGACAAAGCAGCAGAGACAACAGCAGCAGCAGAAACAACAGCAGCAGCAGAAACAACAACAGCCGCAAAAACAACAACAGCTGAAAACACATCAGCTGAAAAAACAGCAGAAGCAGCAACAGCAACAGCAGCAGCAGCAACAACAGCAGCAGCAGCAACAACAACAACAGCAGCAGCAGAAGAAGAAGGAGAAGGTGCCTCCTATCAACACCTATAAACTAGAGGTAAATGAAACCAAGGACCTGTGTAAGTTGGTCATTGGTAATAATTTTAATATTAAGCGAGTGGGGAACGATCGCCATGCCATCCACTGTAATACAGTGGAGGGCTACGCGAAAGTGAAAGAGCTCCTAAAAGAAACGACGACGGAGCACTACTCATACACACCGAAGTGTGAAAAGCGTCCATCGATGCTGCTGAAGGGGTTGGAACCGTCTTCTGATCCTAAGGAGATCCTAGCACTGCTCAAAGAGAAGGAGTGCGAAGGACTCAAGTTTGTGGGGGTAAAGCCATTTACCACAGCTAGAGCTAGGCGGGAGAAACGGAGTCTGCCGTTCTTCTTGGTGCAGCTCAGGCCCGAAAGTCTTCTGGATAGTCTAAGTAGAATCAATGTCCTAGACTACCAGGTGATTCACTGGGAAAAATTAAAAAGGAGCGAAGGCGTTATTCAATGCGTTCGCTGCCAGAGGTTCGGGCACGACGCGTCGAACTGCCAAATGCAGCCTCGATGCGTGAAGTGCGCAAAGAACCACAGCTCCGAGGAGTGTGCTCTGGGTTAGGACGGAGCATCCGATAGGACGCAGCTCTCGTGCGTATTATGTGGGAACGTGGGACACACCGCAAACTATCGGGGTTGTCCTAAGTTTGGTGACATTAAAAAAGCAAAACTGGCTCGGCAGCAGAAAGTGGAGGTCAAACGTTCTGTTAGGTTTCAAACACCAGCCTTCACGTCTCAAATTTCCTACGCCCAAATAGCGTCTGGTAGGGGGGCTACGGTACAGCAAGCGACTGTTGCTTCTCAGGCATCAACGCCGAGAACAACATAAGCTGCACCTAACATGCTGGCCATCTTGCTCGCAATCCAAGGGCAGATGGCTCAGCTGCAAAAGCAGGTTCAAGAACAAGCCAAGCGGGTGGACCAGATCTACGCGCTGCTGCCGGACCTAACCTAACTAAACTTTGAAGGTCCTTGCGGTGAATGTTAATTCACTGATTAGGATTGAACGAAGAGCCGCGATGTTTAAATTGCTACAAGACCAAACTCCTGATGTGCTTTTCGCTAGCGAAACCAAGCTAACCGATAAGCACAACCTGGAGTACAATAATTATATCGTTAGAAGAAGAAACCGGCCCAGATCCAAACGTGGAGGCGGTGTCGCGATCTTCATTAAAGAAGGTATAAAATTTCACAGAGTGTACAAGGGCGTGTTGCTCAGGTTCCGGGTGTTGGAGGCAGTCGTCGTTTACATCCCGCTCCGCAGTGGAAAGCAGCTGTACTTGGCCTCTGTTTATGCACCTGAGGCTTCACAATCCACCCTATTCATTACAGAGCTCGACACGCTTTTTCGACTTCTGAGGTCGGAATCGGGGGAGAATTATTTTATAATCGGCGGGCATTTCAACGCTAGACACAGAGATTGGGGAAATAATTTGCCAAATACTAGAGGGAACCTACTACTGGATTGGTGGGGTCAGCACGATGTCATGTACAGACTCGGTCTTAAAGCGACGGATAACCCGTCGTTTCCCAGAGGCGGGTCTTATTTGGATATACTGCTGTACGACGAATGCATACGACTGACAGGTACGAATTTACAGACGCTAAACTGTCTGCGCACATTCGTGTATGGCAGTGATCATTGCGGTTTTAGCACCGAAATTACAGTTCCCAACGAAATTGCGGAATTGGAGGAGTTTGTCGAAAGATATTCTTACAACTACAGTAAGACTCGATGGACACGCTTCTCCGCAACTTTGACAAGAGCGCTCTCCTCTCCTCCACCCACCGTCCAATAGGAATTTGTCAAACGAGGAGATCGACAATTACCTAAAAAAAATGGACGAGACAATTAAACAAACCATGGACACTACAATACCGCGGTATCGACGTACGACTAACGAAGACCTGTTCCGCAATCCTACTATTGACGCACTGCACCGACAGAAAAGTAGACTTCTGTCAAGACTCAAAAACTTGTACAGACAGTTAACTAACCGACAAGACCCGGAGATTGAAGTCGTCGATTAAAAATATTCAAACGTTAATAAAAGAGAATTACAGAATTTCTGTAAATTTGTATTGGAACAACAAGGTTCGGGCTGTAAACACCAGCAACCCGAATATGTTTCCACAAATAAATAAACTATTTCGGAGAAGAAATCAAAACGACCTTTAGTGTCTTAAATTAACCCGGACAACAGACAACGAACGGTTACTGACAATAGCAGGTATTGATCCAAATGAAGCCGCTGACGATGAAGACTTCTTTGTGATCGAGGATCCGCAGGAGAAGGTTGAGACCATAGGGGCGGCTTTCCAGAAAGTATACAAGGTCATTGATAGTATTGGCCCTAATTATGACCTGGACAGTCGCGTCTTGGTGCACAACTGCTACATTCGAAATGAAATAGAGAATTGGCGATCCAACTGCTCTGGTTTCACCCGGTTTAGCGACGAAAATATGGCAAATAATGTCATTGCCTGAGAGGGTGACCTACCCCCGTTCATTTCGAAGGAAGGACTCCATGAGATCTTCGACACAATCAGAGTTAAGAAATCAGTGGGGACCGATGGTATTCCGAACATCGTGCTTCGACATCTTCCTCTAGAAGCGGTGGACATTTACACCACCCTGTTTAATAATGCAATAAATAATGCACATTATCCAGCGCATTGGAAAACAGCGGTGGTTGAACCTATCCCAAAAAGGGAAAGGATATATCCAATCCGGCGTATCTTCGGTCGATAAGTCTCCTTCCGAATATCAGTAAGGTTTTTGAAACGGTAATCAATAGAGCTCTGACTAGGTGGGTTGAGGACAAACATATAGTTCCGGATAATCAATTCGGTTTTAAGGCGGGACATGATATCTCACATGCCGCGTCTAAACTGGTGTCCGATCCTTTATTCCAATGGAATAAAGGCAAAAAACATTGTACTGGTGCCTGCCTTGTTGACTTAGAGAAGGCCTTCGACACCGTATGGTTAGAGGGTCTTTTCTATAAGCTGACTAGGCTGGGGATCAGCAAACCACTCTTGTACATTCTTTATAATATGCTAACCAACAGACAGTTTATCATGAAAAATGGTGACGTGACTTCTGTTGGAATATTTCAAATTAAAAATGGTCTTCAGCAAGGCGCGGTCAATTCGCCGATCCTTTTCAACATTTTTACAAGCGACTTGATAGTTTCACTTCCCCATACTATTGCGTACGCAGACGATTTGGTAGCGTACAGAACAGGTCCAAAAATCGAGGTCATTAATACTCTCTTGCAGCGTGACTTCGATAAGATAAGACGATTTTGCGATGACTGGAAGTTGAAAATCAACTTTCAGAAGTCGGAAACCATTCTCTTTAGGACGCCGTTGTCTGGAGCCTCTAGGGATACCAGAAAAAATTGGCGAAAGTTCTCGATCATTGGACAACACGGACAGCCTCTTGCCTGTCGAAATGTAGTCAGATACCTTGGAATCTGGCTAGATCAGTTTCTGTATTTTGGCAAAAATGTAGATGCTGCTCTGCCCAGGACTAAAGGCGCTTTTGCCCTTACAAAGAGACTGGTTTATAGCAGCCAACTCGATGCGAGGGTAAAGGTAATCTGCTACTTGGCCCTTATCAAGCCCATGCTGATATTTGGTTGTCCCGTGTGGTTCAATGTACGAGCAAGCTTAATGGAAAAGATTCGGGTGTTTGAGAGGGCTTGTTTTAGGGCTTGTCTTCGCTTGTACAGAACACCAGAGTCGGAGTACAAAAATTTTTATCCTAATGAGGTCCTTTACAACAGGTCGAACCTAATACGAGTGGACAACTTCGTAATTAAGCTGACTCGAAGGCACATTGCAAGAGCAATGACCTCGACAAATAACCTGATATCTGGGGCTTACTACCCCAATTACCTCTACCACGAGAGTGTGCGCTCTGACGGCTTCGTTTCACCGGAAGTATTCCTCTACCTAGATCAGATAGGGTTTATCCAGGATAGAGCAGCGGTCCCGTTAATCTTCCATGTCGCTCGGACAGCTGGGGACAGGCGACTCAACTACAACAGAGACGTCGCACACGGCAGTGTGGATCGTCTCAGGTTCAGTAGGGTGGTGGGAATCGCGATAAGAGGGATGTCGTTCGGCAGCATCAGCATTTCTGGTGGTTGAATGATGGGGAAGATGTTTCGTCGTCGTTTCCGTCAATTACGGACCAGCCTTACTAATGAGACAGAGCTGACCAATCTGTTTTCTCTGTGAATAGCGATGGCCAGTTTGCATGGGTTTAGGTTAGCATTTAAGAAATATATACATATATTGGTATATACAAAGGTATATACTAATATATGTATATAATTGTGTATAATGTCTATGTGTGAGTATGTGTGTATTGTGTATATAGGTTAGATAGGCTAAGGTTTATCTTAAGTTAGATATTAAGTTTTTATAAAAAATAAAAAATTATGTCTATATGCTAAGTTTTTGTTAGCAAATATTTTTTCTTAGCCTTAAGTATTCAAAATAAATAGTTCTAAGTAAAATGTACATAAACTCGAAAGACATAGTTACAAGAATTTAGAGTAGCTTAGAGTGCCTGTGTGGGGCCAGTAAGTTATTTAAAGATTGTGAAGTAATTTTAAGCATTTTTTGTTAGTATGTAAGAGTTAGTGATTAAGAAAATAAAATGCATTAAAAACTAAAACTACTGCTCAGGGATGGAAAATAATGGTTTATAAGCTTTATGGATAGGCATATCATGGTCTAAAATCATGAATACAGGCCGTCGTGTGTGGCTTTTGGTGATGTATTTTAAGTCTTTCATCTTTTCTTTGCTTACGGATTATACTGTTAGGCGGTGATTGGTCTCCATCCAAAGAAAAAAATGTGGAAGGCCGGTTCTTTAGTACCTTAGAGCCCTTTTCTTTTCAATCAGTTGGCAAGAGTTTTCAGAACACGACATGACTTACCATTCTTGCTATCTCCCAACAATGATTTCCCCCTCGTGTTTCGTGGATAGTTCAGCGTTGATCTTTAATTTCTTTCAAACAGAAAAGAACAATTTTACTACTGTTACTACATTCGTTTACTTACACTCATGGTATCAAGTTTTTAACAAATAAATTCAGGTTTCAAATAGTGTTGTACGGAACTTTCATGGTAATTTTTGCTTTAACGAAAGCTTCCTGGTTCAAGAAACTTGCTGACAGCATAGGATATCCTCTAGTCTTCATCGTGAAATCACCTATTAGTCGAGTGATCATAATTATGTTTTTCTTTGTTGAATTTTGGAAATGCTCTCTTACCGGCGCGCTGACGATGACCAATAACAAGCCATCAGATGTGATTTCCTTGTTGACGACCTTATCAATCATAAAGAGACCAACGATTTTTGGATCTGTAGGTGAAACGAGGTGACATTTTGTTAAAACTATTACAGAGGCAAACTAGGTAGAGCTTGATCATTAGTCATATACGTTTTTGCCAAGCCTGTGACGGCTGTTCCAATATCATCAAGACTTAATTCGACTACACCTGCCTCATATGCGATTTAGCCGGAAATCGTAGCCACCGTTTTAAAAAGTTAGCAAAGCTAGTGCAAGATTTCATTACTTCAAATTAATGAGGGGATAGATAGATCCGAATCGTCTGATAGTCAATCAAATAGACTATGTTATGATCAACATAAGACACGATTTAGTATTTTATATTTCCGAACTCCCGCAGCTGCCAACATCTACTCAGATCAGTATATTTGTAAATAATCAGTAACAAACATCTTTGATGAATTATAAAAACCCCACCGCTCGCCAGCAAAATCTGATTTCAATTGGAAAATCACACAAAATATGGTTTAAGTTAAGATCAAAACCTTAATGTAGCGAACATTCATATGCGGATATCTCAGTTAGCGCAACCACAAGCAAATACAATGAGCAAATTTGACGTCGGACAACTTGAAATGCAAGAGACCGCAAAAAAGTCTCCGCTGCTTTGTCCTTAGACAAAAATTATAAATTCAAATAGAACCCTGCCGCAAAGATAAGGATACTTAGTGGTAAACTGACAGTCAGTGGCAAACTGCCAGTCGATACTGCGATCTTTGAAGTGAGATTCTTCAAAATATTAAGGATAGTCATATACAATACAAAACTGAAAACATAAACAACTCTCTGTAACTGGCAGTCTACCTCTTAGTTATTCAAAGCAGCAGTTGAGACCTACTCGTAAGTATAAAGTCTGCCCCGACTTATCTATACAATTTCATGGTATCCACAATAGTCGCAAGAAAACTCTGGTGACTGTAGTATCTACTGAAGAACCAACATCGCAAAATTGTGTTTGCAAAAAATAGGTCGGAAATATGTCGATTCGTATCACTAGAGTTATACTCGTAGGTAGGGAAAGTCTCTATGATCTCTAGATCAATTGTTTTATCGAATTTGAAGTCGTTTATAGCAACGTAGATAAGGACAAGCTATATACTCCTTCACCAAAACTTGTTCGTCAGTGAACAGAGATAAAACATGCCGTTGACAATAATAAAAATTCAACATCATCGCCTTGGATAAGATGTCGCCACATACTTTTTGAAGTTGTATATAATTGTTTCTACAACATTTAGGGTATACGATAACATTGAATCACTTCGCTAGTCAGGACTGATGTTTATGTATTTGAATGATTCAATTATTTTCCTTTCGGCCTATTTTTCAAGCCTCGATTTGAAGTGGATCCGATTTTCCGACGACCTAAGTTGAACATAGTAAAACCATATACTCGTATGTATATCTTTATACTTCTCGTACATCGTGGTATGCTAAAGCTGGATGAACGACTGTCGTCGCTTAATCCACCCCTCGTTGTCTCTATATGTGACATCGTCCTCGATAGATATATTGGTAAAATGGTAATGCGTATATTTGGTCGCACGTATGATTCATAACCCGTCATTTTGTGGCGCCTTTAGTCAACTATTAAGAGTTCCTGACAGAGTATACATCTATAGTCTATAGATGTATATAGAGTATAACGTCAAAGACCTGCTCGGCAATTAAAAAGCTTCAGCTTTATACAGTGCCTTGGCTACTTTAGGCTTAACTTCAAGTTCTTCGGTTTTCACCATTTGATTTACGTTTTAACCTCATTGCACATATCGCCTACCATTCTTACGAGTATATATGTACTCCTTGGCTACGTTTTGAGACCGTCGTTATACTCGAAATATTTTGGGGGATTCTACCAAATACTTTTTCCAAATCGAAGAAAATTTCTCGAGGTATCGCGATGTTTCTCTATCGTATTCCGTAAGCTTTGAACAGTGTTATATGGTGATCTGACTAATATGAAGTCGCATCGACTACTTCGAAGCTATGTAATAATTTCTTACATTAGTTTCACTGGTCGATAGCTGTTGGATTATCACGTGTCGGCTTTGGCTTTGTACAAATCCTTACTTGTTTTTGATGAGGCATCCGATAGGCTTCCATCATTTAATTAAACAAACTCGCGTGACATTTTAGTGAAGGATTTATAATTATCACCCTTGCTGGACTGTACGTCAGTGGTTCATTCTTTTCACCGACATCGGTCTCCATAAGTTTAGCTTTCCTTGCTCGGCAGCCGAGGGAATAACAAGTTGTTCCGTCTATTGCAAATTACTTGCTCAACGTTAGGGGCTGACCCTACTTAGAGCCCCTTTACCTGCATCTTGTTACCTTTTCTGTAACTTGTCGCACGTTTGCGGGATGGAAGGGCTTATCCTCTTCTTCCCGATACTATGCCTCTACCACTACTCTGCGTGCTCTAGCTACTGCTTTCTTCGTCTCTGTTTTACACCGTTAACTTCATAACATCACTATCAAAATCAAGTAAAGAATTACTATTGCAAATCACTGCTTTTATGGGCTAGAGTGGCAATTCCTTAGCACAGCAATGATAGACACCACTCTATCAGGATGCTGGCAGGTTTACCAGGAATCAAAGAAAATCAAAGGGTCATTGTATAACCTAACAAACATTTCTCACAAATTGATGGTTTATCGAATAAAAGTATAGAATCCAGCTCAATCTGCACCCACCATATACATATCTAGGAGCTCTAGCAATACTTCAATATATTGGATGTATAGCGGTTTGTTTTCCTATTCCAATCGAAGACTTTCCGTAAAGTATTCAGATAGCTAGCTGCTCTATGTATTTTTATGTTTATTCTGAATGAATGCAGTTCAGTGGTGATTCTGTTTCTCCAATTGATGATTCATTGAATTTGTAATTTAATCAGCTGCCCGATGTAATCTGATTTTTTACTTTAATCTGAAAAGGCATGTCTACGGCACAGAGTTTGCTGTATGTGACCGCATAACCTTCTTTACCTCTGCCTTGACTTTTATGAATAGAGCACTCAATTAAAAAACAAAAAACACAATTTCTTTTCGAAAAAAAAAACACATATCACGTGTCACATGCAATTAAAGACAAATCATATTTAGCCATCAATGTCAAAACAAAACCTTCAAATTCCCATTCCAATAGAGTCATCCATGTGAGAAGTCACAGTTCGTATTGATCGCATTGCACTCGTATTCATATCTGGTATCTACAGAAACCACTTTACAGGCAACATGCTTATTGTACTGCACACCTACATACAATTGCTGCAGTGTGTTATGTTGCAATTCAGCAATTTATCTCAAAAGTCAATTAACTTGAGGCATTCGTTTTGCAATGCAAGACATCTGCTGCTCCCTTTTGTTCTCTACTCGTACTCTCCTCCATATACCATTTAGGGATGGTGTGTAACCATAACCAATTCCAAAAGATATATCTTCGTTAGTTCTGTCTGTTTGGTTGGATTTGGTTTTCTTCGTTTTTTGTTTTTATTTTTTCTATTTGAAAAATCCATTCAGGGAATTATATCGACAAGAAGATACAATGAAAAAATAAAAATAAAACTGTTGGGACTGGAAGAGAGAGAAACCGATAGAGAACAAAAAAAAAACCGAGAAATGAACTATCGTGGTCGAGCGTCTGAAATTAAGTGCAAAACTAACACTCAACAAATAACAAGCATCGGCAATTTGTGCGCGCCTCCATAGTTTCCCCATGCATACGAATACTTGTAGATTTGTAAACACCTACAAGTATCTACAAGTCGACAAGTATATGGCAACGGCTTTATACATACTCGTATCTCTATGTTTAAATCTCAATTGTATTCGAATTCGAAACGAAGAATAGTTTCGATTAACGAAGCTGTAAAAAAAAAAACAAAAAAAAATTTGATAGACTTCGGAGTGAGTCATTGTATTATATCTTGAGAATTTACCATCCACGAATCACGAGGATCTGGGGTATGCCACGACTACGATTACATTCTGCTACCAGATATCGAGTCTCAGCACAAAACAAATGTATCTACGACACGTTTGTAGTAAAATTGCAAAAAAAAGTAAATAAAACCAATGGACGAGAAAATAAAATAAAAATAAGCTCAGTGAATTCATTCACACTTTTGATTGTCTGGGGTACTACAAATAGTGCAGTTGCACGATTCTGGTTGCCAGCAGATACAATATAAATTTATCGCAAGTTGGAGGTGTTTACCACACTTACAATGCTTGTGTTTATTCGGAGTGGTATAGAAAAACAACGGTAAATAAAAACGAAACATCTGTACTGTTGAACAAGTTTTCGTGCAATATATAGTATGTAGATGCTGTCTAACAAAAAATTGGAAATCCTTTCTACGAGTACATTCTTGACGCCATCATCACTGACTGTGACAGTTTTGGAACGCTTCCTTTTGCTCATTTCTTTCGTTTGTATTCGCCCACTGATCGTGAAGTCCCATATTAGACGCCAATTACATAATATGTTGGCGGAGATAGAAGAAAAGTATCTTCCGACAAAAGATCTATCCTCGATACTTTGTAGGCGATCTTGTGTTGTAATAAAGTTGAAAATGGATAAAAAAGACTGAAATATGAGTTTTGGTAAATTAGGCTGTGTAACCACGGGCACTATTTGAACGATAAACAGAGCAATGGGAGGGGAAATTTTTTGCTTAAGTGGGTGATATGTGGGTGCCCTTGTAACCAAATCAATGGTAAACGATCAAATATTTCTTCTTTAAAAGTAGAGTGACATATGATGGTCCCAAGAAATATTTAGTTTCTTATTTGTACTCAACTGCTTTTGACTGTCACGACGCGGTAGCGGAACTATTGAATTTGAGATTCATTTGATGTTTGATAGCACCAGAATAGAGCGATTGAGTTCAGGAGAAGTTCATTGAATAAAGAATTGTCGTCCTTTTTATTAAATTTATTTAGCTCTCTTTGGCTTTATACATACATATATTAAGATAATTCTT
Organism: Volucella bombylans; assembly: GCA_949129095.1. NCBI lineage: Eukaryota > Metazoa > Arthropoda > Insecta > Diptera > Syrphidae > Volucella > Volucella bombylans. The sequence continues at coordinate 110,225,270 of OX422141.1, forward strand.
TAGCTCTAGCAACTTAATCCTCCAAATTGCTGAGAAATTAATGCCCTGAAGAATCCTAGCAGACTGAATCACACCTGTCTAATTTGTCTATTTCTTTGTTGACTACCAAATACATAAATGTGTGTGCTCATCAAAAGCAAAGCGATTTTTAAGCAGCTGGTTATTTATTTTTATTTTATTTATTTATTTCAATGATTATACGTTAATATACAATATCTTATAAGAGAGTATAGGCTTGTGGATTTGATTTATACATGGAAGCATAATATAAATTACAACATAACGCTTATCAATGAATCATTTTGGAATCGAATTATATTAATATTCGGACTTACATAATAATTTCTTTACTCCATTATTATATTTATATTAATATACAATAAAAGTAAAGGCAATAGTTTGAAGTGTAAGCCAATATTTTGAGGTTCTAGACAGATGAGTGAGTGCTCAACTCTCTCTGGAAAAATCGTTTATGCCCAATTCTTCTAATATGACTTGGGAAGGAGTTCCAGTTCCAATCGTGATCTCATTGATAAGGACATTCGTAATTTATCAAAAATGTAAGTTAACCGTCTACTCTATCTGCTCGAACTGCAGTATTCACAAATGGACTGTGCATCGAACTTGAATTCGTCAGTATATCTTCGTACGTCCATAAGTCGATTTTCGCAATAATGTGGTCACTTAGGTCAGTTATTGTTGTCATAGTTGAGCTCTTTATAGCTCGTGTCAATATCACTACTTAGCACTAAATTAGAGCTTGGCTTAAAAGTTTCAAGTTGATTTAAGCGAAACACTGTCTTTTGCAGAACGAGTAAACTATACTTTGTTCGTTTCTCTACTCCCGCTGGATCTAGCGGGATGGTGGTGTTTCTAATGCAGATGGTCAATTTCTTCTATTCCGTGCCTCTTAAATACAAGTACTTAAAGTATGACATCCGTGTCCTTTTTTCTAGTTTCACCCCGAGCTGATACACTATAATGTCCGCCAAACTGGTTTGTCTGGCTTTTTTTTTTTGTTTTTTTTCCTGATCTACCCGTAACGAATCATGATAACATAACTAACTCAAAGTGGTTTGAGTTTTAGTGTGTGCCAGTAAAATTGAATGCTGTAGCAGTGGATTGTATATCAATTAAGTTCGTAAAACAAATTATACCTTGGATGTAGGTATTATCCTCTTACACACATTGTAAGTTTATGTATCATGAGATCAGAATTTCCCACAGCTTGGAAATATGCTAAGTGTTTAAAAATACCAAGAGGAACCAATCGGAAGATTAACCGAACTATTAGCACACTGCCTTGTCTATCTAAAATGTATGAGATTTTTTTTTTTTAATTGTAGCTGTACCACTGCCTTAATTCTATATTATTTAAAATTCTGTATGATTTGAGGAGATAGTACAATAAAAACAACGTGTCTATTATGTGCTTATGGTATTTGTTTAAGGCTTTCGGTAGCGTAAACCTTCAAGGCTTGATTGAGAAGTTGAAACGACAATTCCGTTTTGGTCACAGCGCTGCAGCTTCCATCTTCAATCATTTGAGCAGTTCATTGCATTGATGAGCATTGTCGTTCAGAAAACTGGATTTAGAATTTAATTCAGCGATTCATTACATATATGGTCTCCGAAGATATGGCTACGTTTTCCGATATTCTCACAAAGTCATCGAATACTCGCTTAGACAACACATAAATATCATAAACTGCACCTTAATTTATAAATTATTAGAAGCTAAACAGCAAACATATCTCTTCGGGAAACTTAGCTTGACTCATTCAAATCGCACCCGAAATACTAACGTCCCTAATTTCAACTTCTTAATCCGTCAATGTTTATTTTTTGTCCATACCCCTAGGCTTTGGAATTCAATATCAATATACATACGTCAATCTAGTTCGCTTTCAAATTGTTTAGAGCATCATTTTGTTCCTTAATGTTAAGAGTTGGGAACCTGGTTTCCGGCCACACCAAAGTAGCAACACTTTGCCAGTGTAAATATATCTGTCTAATTTCTACTAAGATGTGACAGCGATAGTGACGTTTACTCCCAGACGACGAGTAATTAATTCATCGTTTGCCGACAACTTGTATTTTATATTGTCCTCGTAAAGTTTTAGATCTTGCTTACCCGTTCTTCAATTGACGTAAACGTTTCAACGGCAACACTTTAAGTATTCCTGATGATGTCGGCATAACTCAATCCCTGGACGGACTCGCTGAAAGTAATGCCTTTCGTCGTATCCTCTGTACAATCATTATATATTCCAACATTAAATTGATGAAGTGATAAAACGTGGAGGCATTACTTCAATATTGACAAGATCTGGGATATCTTGTAACTCTATCAGCCTCATGCATTTACTATGGGATCATAGTCATGATCAGCGACAAGATTCTCATTAAACCCATGAAGATCTTTATCCACATTCCTCAATTTTCGACTAATTTTCTTCTTGAAGTGGTTTGTATCTTAAAGTTGTCAGTATTTCAAGATTACTGACATTAAGTTTTTATTTTTTATTTTGTCCACTTACTCAGGAATAGACACTCCTTGGACAATCAGGCTCTGATGATGACAAAATGATTAAAGTCAACATTTGCATATATAAAGGTGTTCACGCGTAGTGTATTGGAGATACCTTTCATCGATGCGTTTTCAATTTATCTGATATGACAACCACATCAATTTATTGGCATACAAGGGCTGGGACGTTCGAGAGCACTGATCTTGATTTACTGACTCTCGTACAGGCGCAATGTTCCCTCCATTTCTGGCGTTTAACTGTTTCACTGGTACTGGCAATATTATGGAGCGATTCGAATGGTTCAGCGCTTAGCTCAATTGTTAGCTTGTTATAGCGGCCGAAATTTGGAGTAAATGCACGTAACGCTGTTTAAATGTTATTAAAGCGTATAACGAGCACAAATATAACATCTCAAGAGATGGCAGGCGTGAGCTCAGAGAAGTCCTTTTTTAAAAATTGGGCGCGATCTAATTAAAAACACTTTATTTTGACTCGTGATCTCTCCGCAATGTCCTAGAGACAGGGACATTTTTGGAGCTGTCTATGCATTTGGTAAGAAACTTCACAAACCACTTTGATGATGCTTGGGTTTTAGATTTATCAGTTTTGTAACTGGTGCCTTCGATTCCCACGTGATATAATTATGTTAAAACTCTTTGCAGCCGAATAATATGCCGTATGTGACGCCTCTGGGACAGTTTGTTAGGCTCTTGATTTTTGAACTTTAAATGACCTCTTACCGGCAGCATTTGTTTCTGTCGTTTCGATGTATTCTTTTGATGTCAGTGTCGGGGGTATACCAAAGTGAAAAAAAAAAACAGAACACTGTCAACCATCCAGAGGAAAACCTTTGAAATTAATTAACATATTTACACAGTTGATTCGAAAATATTAATCACGTAAAAACTGTGTAAATGAAAGCGTTTAACACGCATTTGATTACGTGGTATGGTCGTAGAAGATTGATAACAAAGTCATCTTTTCGACTTTGTCTAAACCATCAGACACCTTTAACAGTTTCTATTAATTATTTCAGTCTCTATTGATAATACCTTCGTAACACACTCCCATTTTTTTTTAGCAATCCACTTAGTTCCTCCGTATCACCTTCATCAACGGAACTCATTTATTTACAAATGAACAACAAACTCTTTTATAAATGTCAAAAATTACAAAAAAAAGGAACAAATTGAACCGCCCAAAACAAAAGATAATATAAATAACTGTTTCCCGTCCCCAGAAGCAATATAACACTTGTGTAAACCTTACGCTCACCACGTACTACTATGCCGACCCCAAAACGAACATAGAATAAAAAGAACTCAGCACATAACCAAGGGAATACTACCCACAAAAAGGAGTGCATAAAAAATGACCAAAAACTCATATAGGGACTCATACGTCAAAAACACACACCAAAGCAGGGAAGCAGAGAACTCTCTTGGAATACTAGTCGAAAGAAATTCCCTGCCGTGTAGGTAAGCTAGGTGCCGCTTCCTGGTAGTACTACCATGCGGTACCCCATCTAATAATCAAAAAGGTGATTAATTACTTTTGATATATGGAACTTCCACTGTAGGTACAGTCACAGCAAGAACAACAACAACAAAAAGTTGAAAAAACAACCAACTTTACGGGATGCAAGAGGGTAAATTGTGAGGAATAAGGAAGAGAACGCTCGGTCGGTTGATCGTTGGTCGTACTACCGACTTCAATTAGGGTCACAAGCAATTATTTCACTTGCAGCTCGAACTAGACCGAGTTGCTAGATACGAATCGTATTTTTCAGTTTTTTTTTTTCTTTTTGAGCCTTGAAAGAGTTGTTTTTTGTTCGTGTAACAATGTAAGCGGACTATTATCACGGAGTCGTCATCAGTTTTCGAAATGAAGAGTATGTTTATGTACGTGAATTATATTTATTTACTTTGCGCTAGAGATGTTGTGTGAAATGCGTGCTAACGCAGAGAAATTACGTGAAATATAGATACCGATACGAAAACAGATACAGCTGTATAGCTACAGCCTCTCGAAAATGTTTTCTGGTGTCTGGATGCATTGGAACACTGATGAGCACTTATACATAGGTGTCATATGATATTTTGGGGTATTTTGTGGTAACGCCTTTAATGGACGTAGATGTGGTTAAAAGATATTTTTATCTTTTTAGACGAAATGTTGAAAGGGTAACAATGATCGCAATGCACTCGCTAGAATGCTCCTTCGAAAGTGACTCTATCAGTGTATCTCAGAGGGCTTCCAAAGATTGTGGACACTCCAGCTCTTCTACATGTATACAGAAATTTCACTTTACCAAATATCATTCATTAAAGAGGTCGACTTACAGTGTGTTTATGAAAAATATGTGTTAAATTACTTCTTTTGCCTTACTTAAACACACATGTTTGTAGCCAAATTATTTTTTGCATTTATTATAATTGCCTATCGCGCATTGTGTTCATTGCCTCAGTATACTTCCATATTTCAGCGGTATAACCTCAATACAAGATGAGTGCGGCTTTTAAAAATCATTTCGAAAGTTTTTCCATAGTCGCTTACCCAAAAGATTCGATTTAATAAAAATTGCTGTTTCGTCCGAATTCTTAAGCGGAATTTGGAATCAATACCTGAAATCTGGGCTTCTTCTTTTTTTATACTTCACCGAATTTGGTAAGTTTTAAAAACTTTCACAGATGTCATGGTTTAGATGTCACCTTACATTGGAACAGAGATGTTAGAAACTGTGTTTGTTCAGTAGAATGTAAAAGTAATTTGTTTTCAAGTGTAGTCCTGCCTACAACCTACCTAAAAGTTTCCGTTTTAGGGCTTATTAGACCTAACCGATAAAAAGAGAATTTTTGAAGAAAAAAAGTATTCACTCAGTATTTACGGAAGGCACAGCTCCAATATTCTGGATGCTCAATTGCTTCGAGGAACCAACGATGACTTGGAGCCATAGCTTCTTGTAGCCATAGTACAAATGCGTATATACCGTACAATTACTGTCAAATGAATTTGAAGTCCGATCTTAAGGGATGGAGTCTTCCAAAACGTCCTCAGTAGTCCTATGCTTACTGCAACAAGCGCAAAAGAACAAATCCGAAGATCGTTGTCCTTTAACCATTTTTTTTTAGTATCGTTTTTCGATCCTGATTAAGGTGGATACTCAAATGAATCACTTTCCGTTATATCGAGGTCACTTTATGGCGGAACCAATGCTTGCCCATCGAATTTAAATTCGCTTATAACAGTATTTACAAAGATGAGCTATATTACGTCGCGTTTAGCTTTTCCATGGAGAATTGTTTTGATATCAAAAGTTACTTTTCGGCATGTGCTTTCTTCAGCACCACACTTGAAAAAATTATCAAAACTCATAGGTTAATAGCAAATGCAAAATATTGGATCATTCCAAAAGTTCGTGCCGGATTTGAAAATGAAACACAAGCGTACGCACTTTTATTAATTTTTAATTATATAGTCTCCGTTATTTTCTATAACTGTCTCCCAACGTTCTACAAGCTTGCGGATTCCGTTTTCATAGAAACTGCGTGGTTTTCCTACAAAAAACGTCGTAAGGTAGTTTTCGACATCTTCGGTCATTCGGTCTAAATGGACCGAAACAGATGAAAATCTGAAGGAGCAAGTTTTGGGAAATACAGTGGGTTTCCCATTTTAATTCATTCAGTTTTTGCAGCGTTTGTCGGGCGACATGTAGCCTGGCGTTATCATGATAGAAGATGACGACTTTTCAATTGGCAAAAACCGGACGGTTTTCTTGAATTTTCTCATTAAGCTTAGAGAATTGCTCACAGTATTTATTCGCCGTAATTATTTCACCAGGTGAAAGGAGCTTGAAAAAATCCCACCAAACAGATAACAGTACCTTAATTGGGCGTAGCCAGCTTTTACCAAGGGTTCTGAAGCGTGATCTGCACGCTGTTGTACAGAATCCACTTTTCGTCAGCTGCTACGACTCGATCCAAAAAAAGGTAGTTTTTATGGCGTCTAAGCAGAGTTTTGGCTACAGAATAAACGCTCTGAAAGTTTTTTGTTGCAGTTCCAACACTCACTGCTCGTACAGCATTACATGGCGAAGGTGTAACTTTTCGTTCTAACACTCACTGCTCGTACAGCATTACATGGCGAAGGTGTAACTTTTCGTTCTCCATTTTCAAAGTTGTTTTTTTTCACCCACCATTTGTAACTCAACGGGGTCTAGCGATAGAATGACTTCTAATGCCACGATTTATCTACTGGTATACAGCAAGTCCATAACACAAAAAATGGTTGCGTCATCCACAAACTTTCCACAATGTATGAGGATCGGGAACGAACTTTTGCAATGGCCCAATATTTCGAAAGTCTGTACCACTAATTGACAACATGGCACGATAGCGAACTTCGTTAACCGTAACATGGTGATCATTTTCATCTACGAAAAAATACGGTCCAATAACACCTCCGGCATGAAATACACACCACAAGGTCACTTTTTGCGGATCAAATGTAGTCTCTGGAAGCACATGTGGGTTCGTTGCAGTCCAATAAGCATATTTTGCAATCAAGCCAAAAATGAGCTTCATCGACTCAGAATATCAGTAGTAATTTTTAATAATTTACAAACCTTAACTGGCGTTTTGACATTGACAAATTAGAAAAAAAATTGTTATGTCCCTATTGAAAAACCCTATAAAAAACATATGTCTGAAGGGGCAGAATAGGACAAAATAAAGCTGTCATCTGTCTAGGCGAAGCTGTAAAGTATAAATTAGCGTAGAAACCCAGCGAAGAATCACTCTTGTCAGTCGCAAATTTGGTTCCTTCGGGCTCTGCAGTCAATGTTGACCTGGTGGATGGATCCACTACCATCGGCTTAGATGGGTATAAAATGTTGTACGAGCAAACGCTAATTGTGCGATCCAGAATGTTTTCAAATAATTCGCGGCGGCTTAGGTGATGTGCTCGAACGCAAAGAAACCACAACCGTCTTGATGTGAGCAACTGGAGGCGCAAAATCGCGTTCAATGGGGAGAAGATTAGTTCACACCAGACTGTAGCGTCATCCTAAGTCAGTTAGGTAAAGAACACAGGCTTCACCCGGTTATTGACATATCTGAGAGGACCAGATTTTGTGGATAAATACCTGAAACTCGTTTTTTTAGTTTTTTTTTACGCCTTTCGGACTTGTGTTAAAGTAAAGCCGCCTGTGTTGGACAGAGACTTGATTATAAATCTTACGAAAGGCTTATGGAACACAATTCACTCTGCTTGATTTACACCATGTACAATGTCCATGTCTGACGAAGAGACTATTTCGAGAGCAATAGCTGTCATATTGGCTTTGATATGTTAAATCTATCAATTTTTCGACGTCTTTATGTATATTGAGCTATCTGGATTCAATTCCTGGTCATTACAAACATTTTATAGAAGTTCTATTCTCGTCAGAGGGCTTATGATTGCTTACCCTCACTCCAGTCCAGGGTTTTGGTTCGTAAGTTCTTGATCAAAAATTACATGCTATCTTACGAGTACTTATCGTTTCGAAATGTTGCATATGTTAAACACTAAATTCATAGTACATCAAAACTAAGTCCTAGAAAACCTTTTGTATCTACAGTGGAGGCAGATCGTCAGCTATATCTTACATCCACGATCAATTCCAATTACTCAAGATAGATTAACAAGAAATTGTAAAACATCAAGCAGATGCCAAAAGCAATTTTCCAATTGACTATCGCACAAGAATTAATCACAAAATCTTTACAATTACGATCAAGTATCGCTTGCCAGTTTTTAAGTTTCGAAGTTATCTGTGCTTAATTTCGCCATCAATTGAGAACGCAACAGGCTTAGTTCAGGCAAAAAATGAATAAAATCTCAAATATCACAACTTTTCACAGTCCGACAGAAAGCCGCAATATTCAAACTAGCCGGTCACTGAGCGTTCACTCGTTCCATAACCAAAGAACTTCCATAAGTACCGCCACTTGGGGTAAATCGTTTAAGTGCATCCCGCCGTCATCAAGTAGCAGTCGGCTGCACTTAGTCTCTCCATCGATCGAATGGATGGGAACTGAAAAATGAGCCTCTCAGTATCGTGTTCATTGGAGAAGATCGGATATTAGATAGGCGCAGCCAGTAATACAACACATACATAAACTACATCTACTAGATATTACTCGTAGATTCTAGAGTTGAGCTGGTAAGTTGTATGAATATCTGACTTTTAGTATCCGACCGATCGCTTCGAATGAGTGATGCACTTCGATTGCAATGAAAAAAAAAAATATAATAACGCTCATACTGATGATCATGATGAGGATCATGAGAGAGGAAATGTATCTTGGGTACAGTCCCGCTACAACAGTCATGCGATTAATTTAACCAGACGGAAGTGTGTATGAGTATGAGTAGATTCGCTCGCTCGCATCCAATTCGCCATTGTTGTTGCTGTTGTACACGTATCTCTACGAATTTTTTTTTCTTTATTATCCGTTACTCTTATCCGGTCTCTGGCTTCTGTCGTGCTATCACTACCCCGGCACTGGGTAGATGCTCTTAACCAATTCAATAGAGACCACTCTCGATGTTTGATGAAGAGACTTTTGGACTACGATCCCGAACGATCTTAGTCATGCTCAACTCATCTCAAAAGGAGCATACTCAATTAGAAAAAGGAAAAAAAAATCAAAATCGCATTCCAAACAATACGGTCCACAATTGTGCTGAAGTGAAGCGGTTGCTTCATATATACATAAAATTCCCAGGCATTGATCAATTGAATGGAGAATTGAGAGGAGAAGGAATAATTCCCAGCTAAAGATAGAAAGATAGAAATACTGATACAAATACGAGTATATGCAGATTCAAATACAGATAAATATGGATTTAAATTAACTAAAAATACAAATATCACTGTCGGGAAGGGGGGAAATATGTGACATGAGGCACGTGGGTCATTGTGACGTTATCCAACTCACGATTCATTGTTTCTGGGAATTAAGTTGTAATTCTGGATTGAAATCGTTATTCCGTTGAATTCGTGATATAAATGGATCACAAAGTGGAGGAAGAGTAACAAGATAGTCGTGAAGTATGGTAACTTCGCTGGAAGCAGTCAAATGATATCAGATCAGGGAACTGTTATTTCGTCAGTAGATGTTACTGATGTTGATGACATTGACTTTGACACATTCAAGAGGTAAAAAAGGTGTAACCTTACGTGATGACAATGATGGGCGTATAAAATGCAGATCGTATAGCCGCACAGTACTGTTGACAATTTTGTTTAAGTCACGATCATGAACGACATTCTATACATTTTGTATTTAAGTGTTAAGAAACAGGCTAAATAGGCAACATACCAAAGCTTCACATGCTCAAAAAGATGGTAGAGCAAGATTTCGTAACCCATCAAACCTGGGTTAGAGCTTAACGCGAGTATCTTAAATGGCATAGGGTTGTCCATTTCAATCAGTTTTGGTTGCAAATTGTAGGCACGATATCTGATCATCAATTTTTTTCTTGGAATTTGTTTAGCGTTTATCTGGTTGCACTTTAAATCTAAAAGGAGTTAAAGGCCATACAACTATATCTGTGTCTTTTGTAAATGTGTCAAGCGTTTTCATAACGACTATCCATCTACTAGGGCCATTTCAATTATAATGCATTCCATTTATTTTTCAATGCAGTATTACTTTATAGTCCTTCAATATAGTCCCCCTGCTTCTCAAGCATTGATTCCCAAGAAATTTGGAAAGTTTGATATACCAGTCAGGTCACTACTTCTGTTCATGCCCTGGCTAATGGCTCTTTTAGAGATGAAAAACTCAGCCTCCTTTAATTTTTGGAATAAGTAGCAGTCTGCTGGACTCATGACTGGACTGTATGGTGCGTCAGGTAAGACTACCCACCCGTACTGGCGCAGATAATCAATCACAATGCCTTTGATATAAGAGCGTGCATTGTCACTCAAAATCGATGGCTTACGAGGGATCAACTCAGGTTGTTTTTGTGCATAGTCCAGTTAATTTTTTTTAAAAAAAAGCGCTGTAATACACTGCTGTCACAGTTGTTTTGCATGAATTTTTGTCTGTCAAAATGATTCCTCGGTAATCGCAAGCAAAAATTATCACCCGCTTGACTTGAACTGACCCTCTCGTATGTATGTATTGTATATTCTACCAAATACAAAATTAAATTCGCAGTGGACAACGTATTACCACATGTCAAATCTGAAACACTACCCGTATTTCTGGGTCCCGGATTACATTATAAATAATTAAGCATTTAATTTAGAAAATAAATAAATTAATAAGCAATAAATACCCCTATCTATACGATTCCACTTAACTGATTAATCTTTTCCTTTTTTATTTTCAGGTAAATGTAAAAAAATACAGCAACAAAGTTAATGTGAAAAAATGTAATGTATTGAGACGAATTTCAATATTGTAAGGTATGTGCTCATTTTTAGTAACTTTTCGCAGATTCTGTCACCCAACTTCACTTCGACATTCCCCCTGCATCATGGTTTTTGGTGGTTGTAGTTTCTTTATTCCCCTGGCGCTTATTTGCTTTGTGTTGATTAGTCTACGCTGAGCACTAAACTTAAAGAAAAACCTGTTATCAGTGAGGCTCGATAGTTTCTTTAGTCTGGTCAATACATTTCAGAAATTCAGGAAAGATTACTGCTCTTGGGACAGAGACTTTTATGAAGCTGCAGCCGTAAAAGTGACTCCGGAAATACGTACATCATATTTTTTAATAAATTTTCTAACTTTGACTACAAAATCTAGCCTTCTCAAGTGTTTGGATTTAAAGATGACACTTTTGGGCATAATTTAATAATTAAACTCGACAGTTCTTGTGTTTCATATTGCCTGGGCCGTGAGGATGTGTCTCGTGTATGCTGACTTACCCCGAAGCAGACAGTCTGTATTCTAAGTAAAGGGTGACTAGATAAGAACCATACAAAAAAAAATTCTAAATGAAACAACAACGGTGTGAGACATAAATTTGATTCTGGCTTTATTTTGAAGCTACGTTCATACCATTATGTGTGGAATAGCACATCATTCAAATGGCCGCCTCGACTTCCCTGCCAGTGCTTCAAGCTGTCGGTCCAACTTTTGATGACTAGGTCCAAAATGTTATTCCGGCAATAGCGTTGCGAATGGTGGCCTCGAGTTCGTCCAGAGTAGTTGGCTTGTTAGTGTAGACTAAAAACTTGACGCAGTCCCAGAGGAAATAATCGAGTGGTGTCAAACCGCATGATCGCGGCGGCCAATTTATGAACGCTCGCCGTGAGATGACCCAGTCGACAAATTTCTCCTTCACAACTTTGAGCGTTGCGTCGCTTCTATGGCCAGTAGCGCCGTCTTGTTGTAACCATAGCTCGGATATATCGATGTTCTCGAACTCTGACCACAGAAAGTCGGTTAACATCGCTCTACACCTGAGACCATTGACGGTAACGGTGCCTACTTCCTCATTTCGAAAGAAATAAGGTCCGATGATGTCGCCATGCCATAAACCGCACAAAAAAATCAATCTTTGTGGAAGCATTGATGCTTGGCCGAATACTTGTGGACTGTGTTCGCTCCACTAACGGCAATATTGCTTATTGACATAGCCACTGCGACAAGACTGGGCCTCTTCCAAGAATATAATTTTTTAGCGAACTCACCGTGTTGTCTATGGTCATCCGGCTTCAATTCTTGTGTCAGCACAATCTTATACGATTCCCCAAATCGAATAGCAAAATAAGCCGGGGGTTGACTTTCTGGCGATGCCCAATTAAACTGATCGGCTCCGAATCAACAACATTTCTAGATCTTATTCGATACTGGCCGCTACTGCGGCTATGTTTTCTTCATTTCGCACCAATCTCTGGCATAAAATCCTAAAGATCGCTAAAACTTTTCCCGGTACGACGAAGCCGTGTTGACGACCGACCTCACGACGAAAGACACGTTGCCAATTTACAACTGAGTCGAAATTTATAATATATATTTTCTAATAATTTCCGCACGTTTGGAAATTGTAAGACGATGCATGAGAAAATGGCAAACCTTACTGAATATTTTGACAGTGGAATGTTATTGGTAACTTTGGCAACTGCTCAAACATAACAATTGGAAAAGCGAGTTCTGCGGCTTACGAAAGAATCACGCTATTTTAGAGTACGTCCGAAGGTGGGCTTGAGGGTAGACTGATGAGCATTCATAGCAAGATGGGTGTTACAGTTGAAGATTGGAAAGGGCGGATTTCTACTGGAAATTTCAGTAGAGTACTGGTGGTGAAAGCGATAGACCAAGTTAGTGCAGAAGGCATTACGTCTGTGTTCAAAGGTGTCAATTGATTGTGTAAGCATCACCTCTAAGTTTTATCGCACGGTCTTAAATCCTGTTTAGCAGGTGCAGAGAGGTTCTAGGGGCACCCGACCAGATGTGGGCATTGTACTCCAATTTTGGGCGGATAAATGCCTTATATAGGTATATTGAGGCCCGATCAGAAGAGCTGATGTATTTCTTACATCGCTGGAAGAAACCTAGTCACGTATTTCTGACGACGTCGTTCCAACGTAGGTTGCCATTGGTATACATACAGAGAATGAAAGCTGTTTCGGTTTCGTCGATGTAAGTGCCATTCATGGATAATGACAGATGCAGAACACAGCATTGTGTTTTGGGAGCAAGAAATTCAACTCTGTTGCCACCAACAGTGATTTAGTGATAATGTTAACATCGGAATTTAATAAGCCTAGCATACGAGTACGCTGCCCTTCACAGAGAGTACTGTCGTAGAGGGACCGAACGGCATTTATTTTGTGGATATCAGACTTGAAACCATCCAAGACAACTTGAATTGAACGTTCCGAATGGTTATTTCTAATCTATTGAAGAAGAGAGTTGTCGATCCCAAATATAAGCATTTTCGATATGCATTTTACCAGATTGAGACATGCCATTAAATCACCAGTTGACCTGTTGCTACGAAAACCGTGCCGCCGGTAATTGAGAAATGTTCGTGTTTCGAGATATTTCATGAGCATTTCCATTACCTTGGTAAGCAGGTACTTGAATATATGGGTCTGTAGAACGAGAGAGAAGAGGATTAGCCTTTTTAGGAACGGGCTGAACAAATGCTGTTTTCCATCTACTCGGAAAGGGTTCTGAAGAATAGGATTGAAGAAAGTTTACGCAATGGTTTTGCCAGCATGGAAAAACACCTCTTTTAAAGAAGGGGAGATATACCTTCTGAACCAGCGGATTTATGTATTTTAAGGTTTTGAAGTATTGTTGCTACTACACAAGTACGAAAGTGGATTCGTCCCATTGAGGATTCGATGCATTCAAGTATAGGCGGAGATAAAGCGCAATCTGGAAGTTGCAAAGTGTGCAGCAAGCAGATTGGCCTTGTCCAAAGAGCTGACAGCTGCAATGTCACTATAAATGAGCGTTGGGATGGACGATGAGGCAGAATTTCTAATGGTTTTGACGAAAGATCAACAATTTTTACTACCTTTGGGACATTGTAGTACTGCTTGCTTCAGTTTTTAAAATTGCACATACTTAAGAAAGACCTTACAGTGAGTCGTGGCTCGTTTGAACTTTTTTTTGGTTTTCCTCTGTCGGTTCGGTCTTGTAGAACAAGCTTAGTTTTACTACGCCTATCCTTTTTGTTTGATAGGATCTCATTCCAAAGAGAATGGTGTCTGTGATACCTAATACCAGCAGTGGCATCCACGTTGTTATCGAGGAAACATAACGACAATTGGTTCCAATTGGCTTTCTCGTATTGCCATATGGTTCTTTTAGGAATCTTTTCTCTAATTGTGCAGAGGGGAAAGCATGTCGAACTGGTACTTATCAGGGTATGAAATTAAAAACAAGCCCAGGGTGTTGGCGGTATGTCTATCGACGTCTGTTATTCGCGTGGGCTCATTTACAAGCTGGGTCAACACACCGTCCTAAGGTTGTTGTATGTCCAGAATGTCGAAGTCATCCAAAATTGTGTATATTAAAATCACCCGTAATAACGATTTCAGTGTGAGGATACACCAACCACCACAAAGCCCTCCATTTAGCTCAACTGGTTAATAGATTGCGCATTGTGCGTTGCTTTGCTTGTGATCGTTATACGATTATAATTCATTTAAGAATGACAGCGCGGTATCATGTATTCCAGCCTTTTTCTGGGTAGAAGGTATCGGAAAAGTGGATCAGTGTGTCTTCTTCATCCAAACAAGCGAACAAGTTTTCACCGCTTTTTTTTCAAAACAAGTAAACGCTATGATGGCAGCTTGCTGCGTTTGTGCCTTCTAGTGTGCAAGTAATAAGTCAGCGAATTTTTCAATTTCCACATTTTGATTTGGAAAGCAACTCCCCTCTCCAACTACAATCTGTCACAACAAGATTTCTGTGAAATTATGAGCAGGCTGCGACATTAAATTGAAAACAGATAAGCGCGTGAATTTTGGCAAAAAAGCAAAAAAAAAATTAATTTCGTGTGACAACTTCAAAGAAGTGTTTTATTATATTTTATTCAACCGTAATCCATACGAGTTTTTGACCTGTTTCTTAGCCGTGAACAAAATAAATATTCAACATAACATGCTGGAGATCAAGCAACAGTCGAAAGAGTGGGTTTCTCCGGGTGAATCGGTGCCGCACAAGGCTAAAGAAAGCCCGCTGGGAAACTAAGTCATTTGTTCCCCTTCCTTTACTCAATGAAAGTCGATTGGAATTAATCTTGATGTCATCCGAGTTTTTTTCTTTAAATTTGTCTCTGATTAGTATGGCAATATCATCCCCATAAACTTACACACGGAAACCATCAAGTATCTAAGTTTTGTCAGAAGTTCAATGACTACCATGGGCCACAATCCTAGACAAAGGACTGAAATTGGAAAGTTCATCTCTGATAATTAATTCATAGTTCAATAATGTGATTCTTATCATAGATTCTAGCATGGATTGGATCCAGTTGCATGTAGTCTTGTCAGTTCTGTATTCTGGATGCGCCCATGCATCTTTTAATCCTACATTTTATCCTACAAAATTTAAAAGATACGACTGTCCGTCACTTAATCTTTATAGAGTTCTGCTTCAAATTTGTGTGATTTTATTTGCGATCAATAACTAGTGCTTACCATTTTACTTTTAGAACTACATACCATCTTGCCTAGAATGACAAGATATTGACTCAGTAGCCACAACGGAGTTGGAAGTAGGTATCTTTTTGAAGAAGTACCCGGATGGCACATAAAGTGCTGATAAGAAAAGCAGTCAGACCTCAAACCACTTAAACACGTTTCCTGAACCCGCCTCACTGCTACATATAAATAATCGTAACATAAAAATAAAAGTTTGCAATAAAAATATTAAGTGTAACTAACTACAGTAGCGCCCGGGTTTGCGTGTCACGTCGCGTAGCGTCGCGTCGGTCGGCGTGAACTTTTCCACCTTTTCAAGTCTTTTAACTCGGCTATCAAAGGAAAGACAAAAGCGAAATCCAATTTCATCTTCTGCACACGGTCTTTCTTTACTTTTTTATATCACAGACCTCCTTGGGATTTTTTCAATGAAAGGGGGGGAAAAAGTAACGAATCTCCTACATATTGACTCAATTGCCTGCCACCAGGTCTTCGCACGACCCCTTCGGCCTGCACCACCCCCACACACTTTGCATTTTGATTGGGTTTGGTCCTTTTTTTCGTGTTCGTTTCTCCTTTTTTGTTTTATTTTTTTCGTTCTTAACCACACGTATTGAGTGGCGAAGAGAGATATCTTCCGCGTCACTTGAAAAATAAAAAGCAAAAGACTACGATGAAGGTAACGAGAATGTGGCGGAAGTTAAAAGGAACTATAGAAAAGGACAAATAAAAGGAAACAGGAGAAGAAGAAGAATAATAAGAAGAAGAAAAAAATACGTTTTTCTTCCTCATCCACTTAAATTCAAAGTGCGTATCTAAGAGGCCATAATAAAGACGACCGTCAATTTTCATAAGGGGTTGCGTCTTGTGTGCATGGAGTGGCAAAGAGGTTAACTTCTTGCCCTCAACTCCATTTTGGAGGATGTGGAAAAAATTGCTTTCTAGATATCAAGACTTTTCATACACAGTTACACGCGTACATACTCGTAACATACATCCTTTATAATATCATCTATTCGTATATCGCTGCCAAAGTGTTTTGATTGTATTTGCATGTCTTTCATAAACGAAGGGGTTTGGTCGTGGTATGGGGATAATGGGTGATAGGGGGTTGAAAGTTGGCTGTAGGATGTGAAGGTATCTTCTGCACTGCAAGTAGCCACCGCTGATGTTGTTGTCGCGTCTTGGTACGCCTACTCTTAACGTATCCATATCAGTGCTAAGGCAACCGTATCGTGGTGTCATGGGCTTAACAATACATTGGTCGTCGTCCTTGCGATCTATCGACATGAGCACGTTTTGTAAATCGAATTTAATCGAAAGACATTTGTAACATTCGCATACGTTTAGAGTGTGTGTAATGATGCATGGTAATGGAATGTGTTCTGTTATCCATTTTGTTACGTTTCATCGTTCTTTGGCGTTGGATGTTGAATGTTCAATGTTGGATCCTCCTGGTTTTGGCGATAGCGATAGTGATAGCGTTTTCAAGATGATGCTTCCATGGAGGCTGCTTTGGGGAGATGGTAGTGAATGTTGAAGGGTGGTGATTTGGTAGCTTTTGGTTAGGGAGTCGAACTCTGACTCGATCTCATACTCTCACTTCGAGTTTGACTTTGATTTTCTGTTGCGTTACGGATGGATGAAGTGTATATTGAAAATTTCCTTATCTTTTCATATTTGATGATGTCGTGGAGTTTGTTTCGTTTCTCATTTGAAATTTATTTATATTTTTTATTTCATCCGAGACTGGGCAGATAATGGGTGGGGCTAGTTGATGTTTTCTTAAATGATGCCCCTTTGGCGGGGTGGCGTTTTTGTTATACCATACCCGAGGACTGACAGAGTAGGGTCGAGAAGTGGGTTAGCATTGCGATTGTTAGCAATTTCGTTTTGAAATGTAATTTTTGATGTTGTTTTGAGGAGAAGACGGTAAAACAATGTACATATTTTGGTTGGCGGGGGGGGGGGGGGGGGGGGGGGGTTACAGATGATGGAGAGAATTTACATTTGAATATTGAAAGTAAGCAGAATTTAACGAATGTTAAGCGTGAATTGTATGCAAATGAGGTACGCATTCAAAAGGGATTTAAGTGATAATTCCGTTGGAAGATAATGGTGGAAGGATGAGAGCACGTTTCGCGATTCACAGCCAGATTGAAGGGAGCGAGCAAAATAAACGAATTTTTCGAGAAAATTCAAAACAAACGAGAATGAAATGTGATTAGTTTTTGCCCTTAATAGCAGTGTTTGGGGCTAAAGCTTTTATAACACCACAGTGTTAAAATTGCAAATTATAAGCATAAGTGTCTTTGTTCGCTATCATGACAGTTCTTTCCTTTTTTTTTACTTTTTGTCATAATCTACATATCTACATATCTAGTTCAGCTGCTGAACTCTGAAAAGAATCTTCATTGATAGCCTGGCACTGGAATGCTAACCGAACTAACGGCGAACTGTAAGAGTAGCTATTATACTGTACATCGGAAAAGAGCTTCAGAACTCTTAGCCTGACAAACAGTACGCGCTGGAAATTTTCATCGACATTGAGGATAATTTCGATAACGTAACTTTTGAAGGCACGTATAACTCGTAAAAACAACACGGTGTAGATGAATCACTATTCTTTTGGAACAGAGCAATGCCGGTGTACAATACCCTGATTGTGGATGCTGAATGTGACCAATATGTGATGGCGGGCGTAATTTCACTTCCTTGGATTTAAAAAAAGCCTTCTTACTCACTTTTTCATAGCGCTTTTGAGTATCAAACAACAGCTATCCCCAAATAGATAAATCCCGCGCAAACCCCAAGTACACTTAACACTCAAGTGGATATGACTACACTTACAGTGCCTGAGCACATGTTAAGTTTTTTAGGAAAATGGGATATAAAGTGAAAGAAAGATTCTTGGACTCAGTGATTATTTCGCTACATATGGGTGGCACCCAACATTTAATTGGGAGACTAAATTATTAATGTAATTGGACAGAACTTAGTTGCCTGAAAAACATAATATCTTTCGAGCGCAGATGGTATTGAACCTGGAACCCTGAACCGTCCGATTTGGAAGTCAATACACTGCCACTTGAGGCACGGCTACCCGTGTTCATTTTTATTTATTCGCTGTTGTAGCGTCATCAAAATCGTGATCCGCATTTGGCATCCCTGTTTCAATCAAATACGTCAAACCGAACTATTATCCGTGACTGTACATGTTTAGTTTAACAATAGCTGAACGTCTTAAAATTGTGAAATCTTACTACAAAAATAGTGATTCGTAGGTACGTTTCGCGCATTACGAGCAGATTATGGCCGACATAATCATCTATCTGAGTAAAGTACGCAAAACTTAAGACCTGTTCACCATCGAAATGCTCGCTCTACCGAAAATATGGCTTGTCTTACAGCACATTATGGCGTATTTTGCATTTGTATTTGCATCTACACCCTTATAAAATTCAACTCACTCAAGAATTGAAGCCAGCTGACCACGGACTGCGGAGAACATACGCCGATTGGATGCTTGAACAGTAGTGATGAAGCCCATTTTTCACTCGGTGGATACGTCAACAAACAAAATTGTCGCATATGGAGATGTGAAAATCCACATGTAACTGTCGAAAGACCATTGCATCCACAAAAAGTCACAGTACAGTGTGCAATTTGGTCTACTAGTATCATTGGTCCATACTTCTTCGAATATGAGGAAGGTGTCATCGTCACTGTCAATTCTTATCGCTATACCCAAATATTAACTCAATTTTGTTGACTTCAAAGCGAAGATATGGATGTGGAAGGCATGTGGTTACATGTCATACAACATGCCCCGTTTTGGCTTTATTGCAAGAAAAATTTCTTGGACGAGTTATATCGCGTTTCGGTGATGTGAACTGGTCACCAAGATCGTGTAATTTGTCGCCGTTGGAATTCTTTTTGTGGGGCTAAGCAAAAGATCGTGTTCATTCACACAATCCGCTAATTCTTGAAGCTTTGAAAACGAATGGGCGAGTTATTGCCCGATATACGAGTATGTCGAAAAGCCATCGAAAATTATCATGTCGCAATCAAGTCCTGGAAGAACTCCCGTGGAGGGCATTTGAATAATGTTATATTCCATTAATAATGGCAAGATCCAAACAATATATTGAAATAAAAATCTATTCCTTATCCACCTTGAATTGCCATTCGTTTTTATATTTTCTCCTCGAAATTCTGTTTATGCAAACGAGTATGAAGTATAGTGTTTTTTTTTTTTGTTTTTTGAAGTAACTTCGTCATATTTATTTTGCAGCTGCTATCGCAAAAAGAAAGTGGCAAGGGTGATTCTAAAATGGAGCTTGGCTCCATAGCGCCTTTTATTACATCCACGTTAAAACCAGCTGTTGTGGTGTGCTGTCCTAGAAATCTGAGCGGTTGGTATCGGATGTCCTTTCTTGTCAAGAGTTTATATGTTGTTTTACCCTTGTTTAGTGTTAAATCAATGTTTGCACCTTTTGTTTCAACAGGCGGTAAAGCACCATGGACAAAAAACAACTGTGATTTTGGTACAATAATCTCAAGTATATACGAGTATGATGTTCATGAAACCGCATGATCGAGTGGTTGGAGCACCAAGCATCGTCTTGCGGTATCTAGCATACTATTTTGAAAGAGATGCCAAAAACCATGACTCAGTTCGTTTCATCGATGAACATGTAATCGGTATCCACTTTCAGTTCCTGAGTTTTCTCATTGATTAGTATATTTCTACAATTGAGACTCTACCATTCTGTTGACGAGAAGTGCGTTGAATAGCAATACGGAATCTTATGCGCAGTGTTGGAGATATTGATGCCTTTATATCTTCAGTTGACACAATTAAAATGCTAAATCTCTCATCTTTGTGTCTGGCTAATAGTTGTCGCTGCTTCTTTGTAGGGCATTCTAACCTACTTTCCCTGCATCCTCCAAACAACCAAACAACGAAATACTATTACTTACGGCTTGAATAATCCGAAAACTCGCGTCCGATATTGCAATGCACGTAGACAGTCAAGCAACTGTGGCATCCCTAACCAAGATCAGTCATAAGTGGAGTTATTGAGACAATTAGACCAGTATGGCCCACTCTCGATCCTAAACGATCAAGAGGAAAAGGGACACCTACAAACTCAGTAATATAATCACAGAACACTGTGCTATTGGATGACTCGCGCATCGATTGATCGTTCCTCACAACGATTTATGCCGAAGCTTCAGAACTTCTTCTTTTGAAGCCGCCCTTCCGCTCTGAGATCTAAATTATCTCTCAGACATGACAAATTTATCAATAAACCTTGCTAACTTAACCTAACCTGTATAACTCGATTCAAATCAGTGGGCCGGTCTACTACGCAGGACTCTTAGATTGCTCTCACAAAAATTTAATGTTTTTCAAAAGAGGGAAGAGGACGTGCATTCCCTTGCATTCTTTAATTTACATTTTTTCTTACTATCTCTGCGCATGTCGCCGTTGGCCAACTGATTTGAATCGGACTACACCTACCACCTACATCTCATTGGCATATGTGAGTTGACCTTATGTTTTGTTAAGGACATTCTCTAGAATGCATTACTCGGTAGTGCTATTGATTTTTTCTTAGAACTACATATATACATATGTATGTATACTCTACGATCTTCTTTAATTCTGCATGAATTCTTCTCATAAGTTTATAAAGTGAGTTGCGATACTCAAGGAATCCATTTTTTTTTTAATTCACAACATTAGAGGTAGTGTTTCAAATGAATATCAGGATATATTCAGATAGGCCTGGCTCTCACTTAAAGTCTGTTGTAAAATAAAAATTACCAATGTAGTAGACAAGTACAAGGTGGCGCAAAAGTTGGCTTTGGTTGTAATTTTTTTTACGAATGAAAAACTTACTTTCTGCTTTTGGATTATGTTTATTTGATATCTTATTTTTTTTTTCATTAAGTCGAGAAAATGATATAGGTTAAATGGCCGCACGGCTGCTCTTCTAAGCGAGCGGCTAAACGTCGTAGTGTTTGCCCAGTTGATGTCGGACGACCGGGAAATCTACGCCGAAGTTTACGCTACGGCAACACTACTGACGAATTAAAACAAAAATCGTAACAATTATTCCGCGTTCTTTTGGAGTATAGCTATTCATGTGTTGTTGATGTGTATTTTGTATCTGCTTAGTTCACAAATATCAAAATAGAATTGAAATCTGCCGCCATTTGCAAAAATTATAGCATCTTCCCATAGGGTATTGACTTTTACGCCACGTAGTACAATAATATCATGCTCAGTGAGAAGAGAATCGTCCAAAAGTATTTAGGGCACCCAGGTGAATGAGAAACTACTTAACCTGATCCCTCAAAAGCGGTACATTGAGAGTAAATCTAGTGAGAAATATTTGAATATTTGGAATAGATATTTCGCAAACTGATTATACTGTTGGTAGACTATGACTTCAGAGGTAGTATTGTCGTGATCTTAAATCATGGCTTCAATTGTATTAATCTACTATTGCTCAAGCTATTTGGAATCCTTTTCGAATAGTCATTGAGATCAGATTTGCCCTTAATTATACTATACATGGCAACCCTACTTCGTTAACGACTACAAAAAACCCCATTCAATTGTGGCTAAAATATGAAAGAAAAAAATATATATGCTCCAACGTACGTTGGATTAAGCGGTTACCGCTTCTGGTAGCTGTATTGTTTAATCTCACCCCACTCACATTTAATTAATTCTCTACACAAGTAAAGATCTTAAAATCATTTCAATACCCCCCAAACTTGACGATATAGATACGAGTACGCCAAACCAAGGTACTTTCTATTTTTTTTCTTTTTATATGGCAGGTTTTTTTAATTTGGTGTTTTTTTATATTATTTTGTCAGCAATTAAAATTACAACGCGCCATGTCGATAAGTCTTTTATGAATGCTCACGTCTGCCGTATTATATCCCCGTATAATACTGGGTCTGCTGTTATTTTTTTTTCAATAGTAGATTGCAACTCAATTAATTGGAAATACTGTGTAATACATTACACATGTATCATACATAATCCGATGTAATCCATATCAATGAGAGGTATGCAAACATCTCATAGCTGGAGATCAGGTAGATGTACGAGTATGTATGTACCAACGTTATAAGCTGTATGTTGTACCTAGTGGATGGTATTAATTTAAATTGATAACCGCAAAAGAAGAAATGAGCTTGCTTTTTATAAATACGAGTAAGAATAAAGTTAACAATCAGAGTGAGTTATCCTAGAATGGTAAGTGATAAGAAATGGATTGCCAGATGTAAATGTTACAAACTTCAGAGGGGCTCTACGTTGCAGCTCTCATTCGCCTCATGTTTTAATTGTTGCGAAGTTCCAAATGGTGCAGGAATTAAAGACACGAAACCGTAATCTGCGTCGATCTTTTGCTAGATGGGCTTTAAATAATTTACTAGTTCACCCTCTGTATTCAGAGGGTTGTTTTGTGGGTTAAGACTAGTTCAGAAAAGATCTCACTGACTCAATCACATTTCTAAAACTGCGTTCGGTATGGGTTCTGTACTCGCAACGTCATCGAGCTTTATTTTTGCTGGCCCTAATAACCGACGGATGTTTCTTTGAAAAACGACTAAAGCAACTATTTGTTGGTACGCTAATTTCGAGAAATGAACCTGTCTATTGGCCTATTGAATTGTGCATAGCCAAAGAGTCAACCCGGCTGATTTTGCGGTTGGATTTGGGCCTACATCCATTTAAGATTGTGCTGACGCAATTATTGAAGACTAACGATCATAAACAACTCCGTGAGTTCGCTAATTGGGCGTTGGAAATGTTGGCCGGAGATAAAGATTTTGGCCAAAGAACCTTCTTCTCGAACTAACCCCATTTTTGGCTAAGCTAAGTTATGTCAACAAGCAAAGTTTCCATTATTGGAAAAAACACAATGCACAAGTGTTCGGCCAACCATCAATGCATCCACAAAGGTGCGGTTTATGGCATGGCGGCATCATCGGACCTTATTTCTTTCGAAATGTAGAAGGAGACACCGTTACCGTCCGGGTCTCAGGTATAGAGCGATGTTAACCAGCTTTCTGCAGTCAGAGTTCAACAACATCAATATATCCGAGCTGTGGTTAAAACAAGACGGCGCTATATGTCATACAAGCGGTACAACGCTCGAAGTTGGCCACTGGGTCATCTCACGGCGAGCGTTCATAAATTGGCTGCCGCGATCATACGATTTGACACCACTCGCTTATTTTCTCGGAAGCTACGTCAAGTCTTTTGTCTGAGCTAACAAGCCAACCATTTTGAACGATCTCTAGGCCAACATTCTACATGCAATTGCCGGAATAACGCCGCACGTATTGGACCGAGTCATTAAAATTTGGACCGACCGCTTGAAGCACTGGCAGCGATCCTGAGGCTGCCATTTAAAATGGTGTCCTATTGCACACATAATGGCATGTACGTAGCTTCAAAATAAAGCCAGAATCAATTTTATATCTCACACCGTTGTTTTATTTAATTTTTTTTGTCCTATGGTTCTTATCTGGTCACCTTATATAAGGTTTCTGGTTTGTTAACAGAAGACTTAATGAAGTCCGGGTATATAGGTGTTGAATCTCTCTATTTGCGGGGTCAATTGCCAGATCCAATTGTTGCAAACCTTCAATCCTTTCAGTAGTTACAACTAAAAAAAAAAATGGTTAACATGTAGCGAGAGCCGCGCTCACTATTGACTGTTCCCAACTCAACTAAAAAATACACCAAATAACAATTTTTGGCTGCTTTAACCACACTTTCGGTTTTTTGCTTCACCCAATGGGCCTCCGTCACTGAGGATTATTTTTCTCGGAAATTCGGAATCTTCTCCCATCTTTAATAGAGCCCACACAGCGAAAGTTCGACGTGCGTGCACGGTAGTCATTTGACTTTTAGCCTTTCGTTCAGTGGCACCTTATAATTTTTTTTTTGTAAAATACAGGCGTTCAAAAAATCTCCATTGGAAAAATTAAGCATATAATGAAAAACTCTTTGCAATTTAAGGACAAAAGAAACCTATTTAAAGCATGGCAAGGCGAGGTCAGTTGGTGGCGAAAAGACGCTACCTTGACTAAGTGATGCCTTTTTGCAAATCCAGCGAATATGAGTACTGAATATTTGGGTCTGGCGAATAAGTTTAATAAACTTTTTAATTATGCTCTACATAACCTATGTGGATTATAGCTTTCGGAAAGGAGTCTACTTTGTAGCAAATTTGATCCTATGTTTTCAAAAAGCTTAAATATACTTTTTGTCAGCGTTAGCAAGCAAATAAATGATCATACTTTAGATAACTGAATCTGTTAACATGATTCCCTTGACTCGGTGGCTCAAAAAAGGCCACATCTCTGGTTCAAGAAGCAAGCGCTCTCGAATGCCAGAACGCTTAATTTGACAATCTGAACAGCAATTTTCCGATATCGATAGGTTTACGAGCCTCATATCCGGCCCATTTCTCATCTCTTGCTCTTGAATATGCAAGTATCTAATATATTCCTTTTTGTCAATTTTTCGGGGCACATGTTTTCACTTACTATTTTTTGATTTCGCTAATTATGCCAAAGTATCCTGAATACAAACAAACAGTGTTAGGTTTTTTTTTTTCTTAATTTTCTTAATTTTATAATTCCAAGGTCAATACCATAAACAAACAGATAATGTATTGTTCAAGACTTAATCCACCATAAATGTATTGTTATATTATTACTGTTCAAGACTTAATCCACCATAAAGGTGTTATTATATTATTATATTGTTCTATTCTTTATGTATTAATTGTTCACAATCAAGTTATTATTTGTTAATGTTATCTTTCGACTCACTGTATTTCTTGCGTATCAAACTCCATGGTATTATTCATTTTTTGTTAATTTGGTTCTACAACAACAATGCAACAGAATGCAGATCGAACCATAGATCGCACCACCCATCACCTCATCATATTGTTGTTGTAATTACCACGCACAATGCATAGTGCGTGTGCATGGGTGGGTTAGATGGTGGCAAAATCGTTTTGGGTTTTGACACTCGTGAATTGTACTCGCAGAAGTAAGGTGAAATAAATTTGTAAAGTAATCTGAAAGTTTGAATCGCAGTTTTATTTTTCATTTGTGGTAGCGAAATTCTTTGCTTGCTTGACTCGTTTTTTTCTTTGATCGTTCGCTCCACAATTCGTCGAATCTGAAACATTGGTCCTTCACAGTCGGATTAAAAAAAAAAAAAAAAAATTATTGATTTGAATGTAATTTGTGATTTGAATCATTTATAAACCTTTTCTTACGAGTTGTGTTCTAATCAAGAAACTATCAACAGTGACTTTGGTTGGTGACTTATTGAACAATTTATTGTGTGTATATCTGTGCTTATAATTGATTATCCCAAAATTATGAATCAATTAAAACGCGTTCGTGGTAATATTAAAGGTCGGTTAACTCGGGCTGCATCCTATGCAGACAGCGTCGCTCCGAATACTTCTTTGGAACTTTTACAAATTAAATTAAATAAGCTGAATGAAACGTGGTCAGAATTTACAACGCATCACCAAGAAATACTTAAAATTACCGCGGATGACGATGAGTACGATGAATTCGAAGCTGAGTTCGTTGAATATGAAGAACGTTTCTTCAATGCTCATTCGAGTTTTTCTAAGTTCATTCGCGAAAAACAAACTGTTGAACAAACAAAAGAAGAATCAACGCTTGAGAAACTTGCGTCGCAGCAATCTTCGTTTCTCGAAAAGCTTGCAACAACATCACCTAACGCTCATTTGCCAAAGCTTACTATTTCGCCTTTCTCAGGAAATTATAAAGACTGGCCTTCGTTTCGCGATTCTTTTACGGGCGTAATCGATAATAAACCTTTTCTCACAGCTACACAAAGGTTTCAATATTTGAAATCATTTTTACGTGATGATGCTGAAAATCTTATTAAGCACCTGCCGATTTCCGATGCAAACTACTTAGAAGCGTGGGATCGTTTAGAGAAACGTTACGATCGGTCTCATCTAATCGTTACATCATTCATTCAAATGTTCTTGTCACTTCCATCTGCAACTGATGGCAACGTTAAAACGCTACGCAAGATTTCTGACGGTGCAGATGAGGTAATTCGTGGTCTCAAAGCGCTTGATTCAAATAGTCGCGACCCATGGTTAATTTTTTTGCTTCTCAAAAAATTGGACAATGAAACAAACCAAAACTGGGCACAGCACGTCGGTTCGCGAGATGATTGTACGTTCGACGAACTATTAAAGTTTTTACAATCTCGATGTGATGCACTTGAGTCCTATCATGCATTAACTCGCCCTATAACGTCGCGTAACAAACAACAGTCGCAGTTTCGGGCTCATTTTGCATCAGAATCTCCGCAATCATCAGTGAAGTGTCCTCAATGTGAAAGTAGTCATATTCTACCACAATGTCCCATGTTTATCTCATTTAACATTCAATCGCGTCGGAATTTCGTTAAAGAAAAATCCCTGTGTTTTAATTGTCTTCGTGCAGGACATTCAGCAAATAAATGTCGATCATCGTTCCGCTGTCGTGTATGCAAATCGCGTCACCATTCCCTTGTGCATCCTACTGAACAGAATACGAATTTGTGTCCTTCTTCATCTGCTGTGAACTCCTCGTCGTGTCAAAACCGAACTCCACAGGCTGTTAACTCCTCGTCGAATCAAAATCATACGCCGGTACCCTCCTGGTCGACAGCTTCGCCTCTACCGATAGTCAATAACCATTCGCTCGATGATGGCTTTTCAAAGCGAACGATTCTGCCAACCATATTGGCTAACGTAAAGGATATTCAGGGTAAGACAATAAGTTGCAGAATTCTGATAGATTCCGGATCCCAAGTCTCATTTGTGGTCGAATCTTTTGCTCAGAGATTAGGAATCCCTAGAAGACACGCTCGTATCCCCATTCTAGGTGTCTCATCCACGGACGCAGGTAACACTCGCGGTTGCATATCGTTCACAATACATTCTCGCGTAACGGATACCAACCTTGTTATGGACGCATTCGTGTTAAAGAAATTAACGTCCAATCTACCTTCACACGAGTTTGATTGTTCAAATTGGTCTCACCTACGCAATATTGAATTAGCAGATCCAACCTTTAATACCCCAGGTCCTATTGATCTTCTTCTTGGTGCTGATAAAATGTGGTGCATTTTCAATGGAGAGCAAATTCAGGGAAAAAATGGACTACCAATTGCTCAAAGTACGTCATTTGGTTGGGTTGTTACAGGTGAGTTGTTGGAAGGTAATTTTCCAAATCATGTAGCGTTATCCTCCTTTCATTCTGTTCTTGATGTGGACTCGCTTCTTCAAAAATTCTGGGAGCTCGATGAAGTAGCACCCCCAATCAACAATATACATTTTCAGGACGCAGCCGAACAACATTTTCAAAAGACCCATTCGCGTTCGCTCGATGGAAGATATATCGTTAAACTACCCTTTGCTCATCCTAATCCTGTCTTTGGTAACTCCCTAAATTTAGCAATTCGTCGACTCAACTCTATGGAAAGGCGCTTCCAAAAGGATTTGAATTTATATGAGTCCTATGCAAAGTTCATAAAGGAATATGAAGACTTAGGTCATATGGTCCGCATTCCATCAGATCAAATTGAATCAGGTACTGGGCAGATTTTTTATTTACCACACCACGCAGTACTAAAACCCGACAGTGCTACTACAAAGCTGCGCGTGGTATTCGATGGGTCTGCAAAGGATTCACTTGGGAGTTCTCTTAACAGCAAACTTCTCATTGGCCCACCAATTCAGCGGGATTTAATTGGAGTTTGTTTACGTTTTCGCCAGCACAAATATGTTTTTACTGCAGACGTTGTTAAGATGTTTCGGCAGATCTTGGTAGCTGATCATCTTACCGACTATCAACGGATCGTCTGGCGTGAGAAACCCTCGGACGAAATCTCACATTTTAGGCTTAATACGGTCACCTATGGTACGGCATCAGCTCCGTTTCTATCCGTTTGCGTGCTTAGGCAAATCGGCTTGGACTACCAGCAAAAGTATCCGAATGCTGCTCGCGTTCTTCTCAACGATGTGTACGTCGACGATATCATGACTGGGGCAACCTCTGTTGACGACGTAATTAAACTTCAATCTGACTTGGTCTCGTTACTATCGTTTGCAAAATTTGAATTACGGAAATATAATTCGAACTGTTGGCCCTTGCTTGCTCGCTTACCCAAAGAGGATTGTGAATTTCCTTGTGTTGAATTTCAACATTCTTCAGACTCTCTGATTAAGGTGCTCGGGATGCATTGGAGTCCTACATCTGATGTTTACTTATTTCGATTGTCTAATTTTCGATTTTGTGCTACGCCCACTAGACGAACTTTGCTGTCGGAAGTAGCTAGCATATTTGACCCATTAGGATTCCTAGCTCCATCCGTTATTCTATTCAAAATTCTTTTTCAGGAGCTGTGGTCGTCAGCGCTGAACCTCTCCTGGGACGATCCACTACCATCGAATTTGGCGGATCGCTGGATATGTTATCAACGAGAGCTACACCATTTTGAAAGGATACGTGTACCGCGAAATATTTTACAATCACGTAAGGAGGTTGAGTTACATGGATTCTCGGATGCCTCAACGGTAGCCTACGGTGCTGTAGTCTATGCTCGCTGTAAAATTGCTGAAAACAAATTTAAGGTCATTTTGGTTGCCGCAAAAACTAAAGTTGCTCCGCTTAAACCAGTATCTATTCCTCGGTTGGAACTCTGCGGCGCACTGCTTCTAACGCGACTAATCGAAACCATCACAACTTCGTTGCCAATCACTCTGAAAGTGTCTGCATGGTGCCATTCGCAAATCGTACTTCACTGGCTGACATCACCACCCCGTCGTTGGAATACATTTGTCGCAAACCGTACCTCTGCTATATTGGAGAAAATCCCGCGATATGCATGGAATCATATCACTTCCGAATTTAATCCAGCAGATTGTGCTTCTCGTGGAGTACTACCGTCTCAACTCATTGATCACCATCTCTGGTGGACAGGTCCCTATTGGCTGTCTCTTTCACGGGAACTTTGGCCTACATCAAAGTCCTCCGAGTCACAACCAGAGGATGTAATGATCTCGATTGAAGAAAGACAACCTCCCAAACATGTCCTAAAAACAACAACAGACACGGATACTATAAATCGTCTTATATCTAGAATTTCGTCGTGGTCACGCTTGCTTCGAATATTCGCCTATTGTCGTCGGTTTATCAATAATTGTCAGAAAAAAACACTCGGTAAATCATCGATCGGTCATGGAATCTCTGTAAATGAATACCAAACCTCGAGAATTTTTGTTATCAGACACATTCAACACCAGACATTCGCGAGCGATATTTCTTCGCTTAAAAGCAACCAGGATTTGGTTAGCAAGTCCAAACTCAAAAAATATACACCCTTTCTCGATGCTGATGGTCTGTTACGCGTTGGTGGTCGAATCAAACACGCTAACGTTTCCTATAATATGAAACATCCTGTCATTTTACCTAATTGTCATGTCTCTTCTATTATAGTTGATGAAATTCACAGAAATCACTTCCATCCTGGACTTGCCGAGACATTTGCTATTGTTCGTCAGCAGTATTGGATCCTGGGCAGCCGAAATTTAATACGCAAACTGGTACACCAATGTAAATCGTGTTTTTTGCAACGAAAGGCCACTACTTCGCAACTTATGGGAGACCTGCCACAGTCCAGGGTCACACAAGGTCGTCCGTTTGCCAACACTGGGTGTGATTACGCGGGTCCATTCACCATTAAGCTTTCACGTGGCCGAAACCCTAAATTCTCCAAGGCGTATGTGGCACTCTTCATTTGTATGTGCACAAAGGCAATACACTTATAGCTGGTAAGTGACTTAACATCTGATGCTTTCTTAGCTGCTTTTCGTCGGTTCGTGTCAAGACGTGGGAAATGCTCCAACATCTACACAGACAACGGAACGAATTTCCAAGGTGCTCGCAGATGTCTCAATGAGATGCAAACACTAGTGATGTCTGAAACTCATAACGCTAATATAGCTGCTGCTCTAGCCTCGAATGGAATCAAATGGCATTTCAACCCTCCTGCCGCTCCACACTTTGGTGGTTTATGGGAGGCCGGAATTAAATTGATCAAATCGCATCTACGACGGGTAATAGGATCCTCGATTCTAACCTTTGAGGAGCTATACACTGTGCGGAACCAAATCTTCCCCCAACACGGTGGATTCTTGGCCGAGTCGAGGCAGATCATCCAGGTCAGGACGACCTTATACGTGTTGCAACAGTTAAAACGAAGCATGGCAGTTTCATACGACCAATCGCAAAACTGG
The DNA here is from genome assembly GCA_949129095.1 of Volucella bombylans. Taxonomy (NCBI): domain Eukaryota; kingdom Metazoa; phylum Arthropoda; class Insecta; order Diptera; family Syrphidae; genus Volucella; species Volucella bombylans. The sequence goes on from OX422141.1 coordinate 110,256,358, forward strand.
CCGTGCTACCATTGTCCTGAAACTAGTCCAGGGGGGCCGGGATGTTCAAGACTTAATCCACCATAAATGTATTGTTATATTATTACTGTTCAAGACTTAATCCACCATAAAGGTGTTATTATATTATTATATTGTTCTATTCTTTATGTATTAATTGTTCACAATCAAGTTATTATTTGTTAATGTTATCTTTCGACTCACTGTATTTCTTGCGTATCAAACTCCATGGTATTATTCATTTTTTGTTAATTTGGTTCTACAACAACAATGCAACAGAATGCAGATCGAACCATAGATCGCACCACCCATCACCTCATCATATTGTTGTTGTAATTACCACGCACAATGCATAGTGCGTGTGCATGGGTGGGTTAGATGGTGGCAAAATCGTTTTGGGTTTTGACACTCGTGAATTGTACTCGCAGAAGTAAGGTGAAATAAATTTGTAAAGTAATCTGAAAGTTTGAATCGCAGTTTTATTTTTCATTTGTGGTAGCGAAATTCTTTGCTTGCTTGACTCGTTTTTTTTCTTTGATCGTTCGCTCCACAATTCGTCGAATCTGAAACAGTATTCTTATGTGAAGAGAGTTTACCTCTTCCACCTGATCAAACTATGCTCAGTAGTATCTGATCTTCCCTTTCGTATTACGAAATTTTCTGTTGATACAACAAACAAATATTCCTTACCGTTTCGCGTATTCTATCTAATCAGAAAGGAACATATAAAATCCAAAAATAAAACTTAAAAAAAAAAACAACAACATGTGAATATCACGCCGAGAACCGAAAACGAAATCGAAAGAACAAGATTCACTTTCAACTCGCAGCGCGCGAACTTATTTTAATTTTTTTACTAATCGTATGGACTGGAAGCAAATTAAAAAAATAAAAATTTAGAAATAGAATTTAAAGAGCAATTGTTTGAGATACTTTAATATGACAGACGAATATATTGAACCGCAGTATGTATCTTAAATTATTCAAATGGCTGGAGGTTTATAAAAGTAAACAAATTTAAAATTTACTTAGACGTGAGGAGTTTGTTTTGATTGACGTTTTGTTGTTTTTTTTTTTTTTTTCGAAGGCGGCACAATTATCTGCATTCATTGGGATGTATTGTGTGCACAGGCCAAGCCCGTTTTAGATAGCACACCGCGAAACTTTGACTATGAGACGTGAATGCATTAGATTGTTTTAGATATAAAGGAGTTATGTAGGTCTTATTGCATTCTAACGCGACTTGTGGAAAAAAAACACTATAGTCTTCATTTCTTCGATCATAACACTCATCTCAATTAGAACCACTGTATGCATATAATTTATGTCTGGCAGAATTCCATAAAAAATTTCGTTAAAGACTTGATAGGCAGTCGCAACATCAGCACGTACTGTATAGTTCCATGTACAGGAGACCTATGAGATTGAGAAAACCTACTGCGTCAAGATAGGGAAGTAGTACAAATTAATCAGATAGACGGCGAAACGTTGGTCAATAGCACAAAGAAACGCTCTGATTTAAAAGCTTTAAATCCCATGGAAGTGTGAAACCACAATCAAGATGGTCTAGGAGGAGAACAGCAAAAGGTATCCTGCAGAATATTTAAAAGCTGGATTACCCATTAGTAATATTCTTTGCCACTTAACCTTAAATAAGTAGTAAAGCTAGTACCTATTGTACATACATATACACATATATCTTACTTAAAGGCTGACAGCCGAAGTACTACATTTAAAGCACCTAAAAACGGACACTCTTGCAGACGCGCACCAAATCTCGTTGGCTAGGTTGATGAAGGAAAGGCTCACTTTACTTACCCATTCTGATAAATTATCGTATGCGTTTTTTAAAAGGTTTAAATTTGTTGTTTAAATAGAAAACAAAGAAATTATTTTGATGAAAACTTATTAATTTCATTCGAAACATTGTTTCATGCCATTTAATATTTTAAAACAGCTTCGGTCATATGCCTCTTACAAAGCACATTCTAGAAGTTACATTTTCAACTTCAACCACTTTTTCCACAAATTGTAAGCGTATTTTGCTCAAAAGCGGTAATCGTTGCTGGTTTATCGGCGTCAAATCGCACGATCTTGGTGGTCAATTGTAGAGTCCATTTCTTGAAATGAATTGTTGGATGGTTCTTGTAGGAACCACAGTTCTTCCACATTAATGTCACCTAAATTTGAGAAGAAATTATCGTTGACCATCGCATTATACCGATTTCCATTAACAGTAATTTGTGCTCCGGCCTCATTTTTGAAGCAATAAGGACGGATGATGCCACTGGCGTACAATCCGCATATACGGTACACTTTCTGTATGCAATGGCATCTGGTGAACTTCTTGAGAACTATCCCGCTCCAAATACTGCAATTCTGCTTATTTACGGAGCCGTTTATCCAGAAATGAGCCTCATCACTGAACAAAATTTTACGGTAAAAAATTGGGTCGACTTCCAGTTGATTTAAAGCTCAATTACTGAACACCTGACGCAGTAAGTGGTAAGGCGGCGAAATTTTCCAGTTACTGGGGTTCTCTTTAACGAAAACTTCCACAGCTGCGATATTCAATAACATGAATTGGGTGCGAACTTTTTCAATATTTCGATAAATAGCACGTTCACATGGCCCATGATGTGTACCGTAAATTTCACGAAGTATTCTATAAGTTTCGCGAGCTTCGATTTGTAAAGTATTTCAACGATTTGAAATCGTTGTTGAGGCGTCTATCTTTCAGTGATGAAATGGCAAACTCTGCTGAAAATAAATGAAACTTGGCAACTCTATATGACAGCTGATGATGGCCTCAATTCCAAAACATAATATATGAAAGATTTGAAAATATGGAAGTAACAAATTTCTAGAGAAGTGATAGGACTCGATCAATAACATCACCGACTTTAAAATGTCGTTACATTTGAGATTTAGTTCCATCGCAAGGTTCCGTAGAGGGTTGATGAGTTGGCCGACTATCTTATTGCCAATTTTGTCATTTCGACCAGAGATTTAGCAGAGACTTACTTCGTGCTAAGCGCCAAGAACTTTCCGCTCTTTGAAATAACGTCGGGTCATCCCATTTTGCCTTGCGACTAGTATGATGTTATCATCACTTGATATTACTATTATTACCGCCTCTTCCCAGGAAGAGACTTTCAATCAACGAAGAAATAGTCCCGCTGACAGAACATAGCTGCAGCTATGAAAAAGCTAGCAAACAATAAGGCAACACCACTTCTTGCATCCACTGAAGCAGATGTTAACACAGGCCGCACTATGTCCAACATACGGCGTTCAATATATTCTCGGTATCGGGTGAAGCTGTGGTTGTATATATAAATTGACTTACTTATCAAGTAATACTATTATTTTAGTGCATTCATGTAAAATTTCATGTAAAATGTGATTATTAATTCGCGTTTTATCTCTAGTTAAACAGAATCATAATGGCAACTGAGACGATGATGGTGAAAATTGAGCATCGCGCTGTAATTAAATTTCTCACTAAGCAAGGAAAAAGTCAAAAAACTATTCATGAAGAGATGGTGGCTGTTTACCAGGGTTCCGCACCATCATTATCAACTGTGCAAAAGTGGTCAAGTGAGTTCAAGAGAGGCAGAGAGAGCATTGAAGACGACCCCCGCTCCGGCGCCCGGCTACTGCTTGTACGGGAGAAAGCATCAAAGAAGTCGAAAAACTTGTTCTTGAGGATGCCCGAATAAAGGTGAAAATGATGGCAGAGATCACCAAGCTTTCAATTGGTACCATTCACACCATTCTTCATGACCATCTTATCCTTTCAAAGGTCAGTGCAAGGTGGGTGCCACGAATGCTCACAGCGCCTCAGAAGAAAGTGAGAATCGCATGCTGTAGAGAGCTTTTGGAGATGTGTAGTGAGAACGCGGACGGTGTTATGGAATTGTTGCTGGGGACGAAACATGGGTCCACTACTATGGCCCTGAAAGCAAACAAGAGTCCATGCAGTGGCATAAAAAAGGAACAGACCCCCCGAAGAAGTTCAAAGTCACTCCGTCTGCCGGGAAGCTCATGGCCACAGTTCCCTTTGGGATTCAAAGGGAATCTTGCTCATTGAGTACAAAAAAAAAGGTGAAACCATCAACGCCACATCCTACGCTTCCACTTTGCATAATTTGCGGGAGGAAATTAAAAATAAAAGACGGGGTAAACTCGCAGCGGGTGTGTTGCTTCTTCATGACAACGCTCCTGTTCACACGGCGCGAGTTTCCAAGGCTGCTGCGCGAGATTGTGGTTTCGAAGAAATCCAACACCCACCCTATATTCCAGACCTTGCTAGTGATTATTTCCTGTTTCCGGATTTGAAAAAATGTCGTGGAAAAAGATTTTCGGATGATGAAGAACTCAAGTCGGCAATAAATATGTATTTTGCAGAGAAAGAGGAAATTTATTTGTTTGAGGGTTTAAAAAAAGCTTATCTCAAGATATAACAAATGCATTGATGTTAGGGGAGATTATATTGAAAAATAAAAACAATTTAAATTGAATTCGCATTTTCCTTCATATCGATACCGAGAATATATTGAACGCCCCTCGTATCTGCTCATTTTCTGAAAAAGTAGACTCGGCAAAACAAGTGCGGTTAAGGACACGAATACGAAACGCATCCTCTTAAAAGCACTAATTAGACCAGTTTTACTTTACGTTGCCGAGAGTTGCACTATGGGCAGGAAAACTGGCTTATGGGGTAGCCTTTGAGAGAAAATCCTTCATCGTATATATGGTCATATATGCGAGGAGGGCAAATGGAGAGGAAGATATAACTATGAACCGCTCGAGTGTATGGACAAAAGCGCTTGGAAAAACAGTTTGCTCCAGTGAATTATAGAAATTGCAATCTTCCTTCTTCGAAACCTATTAAGCCAGATTTGACCCACTAGCCATGGTATCGTGGCTTAAGTTCCTGCATCCTCTTGATATTTATGCGGGTAAAGGTCGAGATATTTTTGCAAAATTCTTACATTCTTCTGGTGTAAGTCTGTTCATTCAAACAATACCGAACATGAATTTTAAAGAAGTGGCAAAAGTGAAGTACAGTTTGAAAGTTATCAAGAATCTATTCTAAGGATTACTTGCTATAACGCTAAGTAAAAGAAATCGTACTCATCTTCTACCCGATGTAGGTAAATTGTTTGTTTGGAAAAAAATTGGGAAAATCCTTTAATCCGCTTAGTGGACTGGGTGTTCAGCTACCTTGCGCGACATGATTGGATGAGTTCTTCACGAGCCTAAAATCACCATCATTCTTTGATCATTTTTGAAATCAGAGCTAACTGCAATATCCGTCTATATTGCGGATATTTTTCCTATAGAGAGTCTATCTACCTTCCTTGAGCGTGGAAATTACGTATAATCTTTCCCTTGCCGTTAAGACTTTTTTCTGCTCTTAATATCCCAATGCATTTTTCAACTACCTTTCTGATAACCGTGCGCAAACCTTAAACTTTCGATATGCACTTCGATATTCAATATCCATTGTAGCTTAGCAAATGTGGTTAGTCAGTCTCTAGGACGTGAGAGTTCAGCCAATATTTTGAAGGCATATCCTGGCGATGGGAGGTGGTTGAGTTTATGAAAATAGAGTGATATCCATTTTCACCTCGAGCCGTGATTAGGGCTCTACTATCCGAGATTTTATTTCAGTGAAGGTGTCAATCCCAAGCCTTAATCTTTAACTTGGAGCTTGAGGCTTATTTGAAGCGGGTGTGCGCTATAATTAACCATTTAAATATTTATACGTTTACATATATTTAAATATACATACCGTAGCTTATTTTGGTCCATAAAATGTTCAAACAGGAACATGGATTTTAATTCAAAGGAACATTCCACACCAGTATCTCAAGTGAATATTGTGACTGATATTGATAAATACTTGAAGGTCTTTACTAGCAACTTGTCACACATAATCTGTGTGTATATATCCACAAACAGCTTGTCTAATCCAATGATCATATACCTAGCACTTCATTTGGAACAAAGTCTAAGCAATGTATCAATTCGTCCCATAAACACTTCTCAACTTCCTCCAATACTAATGAATCTAATAATCATTTATCCGCTGAATCTTTTGCTCTTTGCTGTTTAAAAACATATAACCCAGCCACATTCTCATTCTAATCACAGGTAATTCTCTATCTATCACCAACCAAACTAATTGATTTCAGGTTGCATCTTTGATCAAACGGAAATCACCAAGGATGGGTTGTCTGGCACCAATTTGAAATTCATTAATTATTATTCGTATCCACTTAGTTGTAGCTACCGGTAGCGCCATCAGTTAGACAAACATTAATGTATCTCATTGCCAATATGGATAGCAAATTATTTTTAAGTGCTTCCACACGTGGCTTTGTATCTGTAAATACATCACTTAAATATATTTGATGCAAACATTTTGAATAATGTATGTTTGCTCTTTGATTCAATGCGTAAGATGAGACGGGTGGTGGGTAAACTATTGTAAAATGCAAATTATCTTAATATACTGGATCGTGCTCTATCGAAATAAAACAATAAACAATTTTTGAGCTGAGGGATATTTTTAAATTTTTTTTTATTCAAACTAAACCGGGTTTTTCGTCGTTTTGAGACTTATTGGGTCAACAAGTTTTTATTTATAGATCATTTGAATTGAAAGTAAGAGTCTGTATACCGGAGTTTTTAGTCAATGAACAGATTTTAGGAACAAACGTTTCACTTCTGCCTGTTGAATGATCTTCTTTGATCATAGAGTCGCTTTGAAGAACGTGTTTAGCTTATGTGGAGGAGATGCATTAACATGGTGAGCTGTTGCAACTTCTTCAAAACAGATTCCATTAAATCCTTAGTCTGCGCATTCAAAGAAATCTAAGTTAGATTTGGTAATAGACAGTCTGCTCCCGCTGAGTTCGAAAATCAACTTTTCCAACATTCGCCAAATATAAAACCTCTACCATTACTCACTGAGAATCAATGAAGCGCTTCGCTGGTACTAACCTGGTAAAAGTTGTATCATTTTTGTACTCCTTTTTTTGTATTTTTGTATGATTTCTATGATAAACTAGGACTCAAACCAGTTTCACACCTGGTTAATAAATTCTTCAAAAATTCGTCAATCAATCCATTTGGTTAGGCACTTGTAAAACACTCTGCAATTTATTTGCTTTGTTATAGCTCTTATAACTGATATCTGACATGACTTTGAACAAGACTGGTCCACTCGAGCATATAGTTCCACAAAGATTTGAGCTTGGGCCCATGTTCTGTGGATCAGTATGTTATGGTATTTCAGAACCAAAAGCTTTCGCCATTTTTTGACAGCACACGTCCAGAGAATTTTCGTTGCAGAAACTGCATTGTTTGATTTGCAGAGTGGCATAACGCACCGTCACTGTTGAAACCAGTAACCATCCACAGATTTGTGGTCAGACATAATAAGCCAGCATCCACCGATATCGATCCCCATCGACTGTGTCGCGTTCTCTGAAGAAAAATCGCCCACTGATAGTTTTGTCGCAAACGCCAGCCCAAACAGACACTTTTTGGTCATGAAATGGTGTTTCGTGGATTCTCAGTTCCCCAAATGCGGCAATTTTTCTAGTTAACGGCACCAGAGAGTGTGAAATGGGCCGCGTTGGGCGTATCCTTGCGAAACTGTCTTCAAAATTCGGCTGCGATCGAAGGTTATATTATACTAGCCATTCTAGGTGCACATTGTTAGACTTACCCTTGCTAGTAGATTCAGAATCTTTATAGGGATCATCAAAGAAAACTTAAAATGGTAGTAATGTCATCATCGGGGGGCTCATATATACACAGTTCAAACTCGGGAAAGACAAACGATAGAATCCATGTTGTTGACTTTGCCATTTGGTGAACGCAATTGAGAATTCTGTTTGGGTGTCACGTCTCTTAGGGATTTATAGTATAATCTTGAGTTTCAGTATCCATCACTCTATATACAGCAACAATCTGGCTTCAGATTATATAAATCCGAATGAAAATGATTGAGCTTTAGCTTACGTCAGCAGTGCTTATAAATGGAATCTCAAACGACTTAGTCAAGTAATCCTCAAACTCGTGCTAATGACATTGTCCCAGCCTGAGTAAGTAAACAATACCCTCGTAATGTTGTTGCATTCTAAGTATCCCAATCAAAACAAGTTACCCGCACATCTCATTGAAATTTTAACAAAACAAAAATTAACAGAGAGACTCTCATAGAACAAGTACTCGTAACAATCAATTGAAATGCAAATCATATGCAAATCTTAGTGAATCACACAATTATCACGTACTTACAACTCGATTAGTCATTTAATTCATAGAATTACTATTCCAATTCCGATTCCAATTCGAAACTCCAAGGCAAAATGAATAAGTCTAATATTCGTATGTTACGAGTAGCTGACTTTTCTTGTCACCTGAGGCAAATGCCACTGAAATTGATTTCGGGAATATCGATTGATGTGTCAGTTTATAAGTACGGAATCGGTTTAGAATTACAGAAAAAAACAATTCCAACTGTCTTTGTCCATGAAAACATTCGAAAGCATTGACATTCAATGATTAGTCAAAAGTAAATACTTTCAGATACATTTTACCGAAGACGAGAAGAGCCCCGAATAGCCCCGATAGTCAGCCGGTTTAGGTGTTGATGAAGCTAAAATCGAGAAGAAACATCAATGTCAGACGTGAAAGAATTTTTTATGTTTTTTTTTTTTAACTCAGTTGAAATGTATCTATTTACTTTCGTTTGACAAATGGGTCAATGGAGAATTTATTGTTATCTGGATGTGAATGTCGCGCCGGATTATATGTCACGTATTGCTGTCCAAAAGTAATTTAAAAGGTGAATTGATGGGTGCACAAAAACTGGAAACCTATTATTGGACGTAGATTACATATATACGAGTACGTACAACGAGAATATACGAATGTCATTGTATTGAAGTTTTAAATTGTTTTTCGAATTGGTTTTGCGACAAATGTTTGCTTTTTCGGACACTGCTGTGCTATAATGCTATTCAAATTCGTGCGAGTGGAAACCTACACCTGTGACTGTATGCAGTTTTCATTATGTACTGAAGCAAATGCCGAAACGTGCCTAATTCTGAAATTCGGCGTATAACAATAAAAATCGATATTATCGATTCGATTTTGATTTTCACGGATGCTGAGCATTTCAGTCGCTGGTCGGCACGAGCGTTCTGTTTGTTGTTGACCATCTGGACGGTTTTAGTGTTGTCACAGTTGGTAAATTTAATTAGGAAAATTTGTAAAGGGATTAGAGAAAGCTCTAATTAGTACATAGGCCAAAAGGATGGAAAACTGACACTGCTTCTACTTCGGTTTTGAAAGCAACAAAATGTGAGTTTTGCAACACATTGATACTGTCGAGTCGGTGATAAAGTAATTATCTGCCAGCTAAATGAATCCAGTCTCTAGCTTCGAATTGTCCAATAAGACTGTAGTTCTGCTTTGAACACAAACTATGGCAGAGCGCTTGATCTAAGAAACGTGAGGTATCATGCTCATTCTTAAATGCTGTGTGATGTTGCTTAAACTCAACTTAAACTTAAACTCTTCTTTATTTTTTCAGTTCAACATTTAATATACAGCATCAAGCAAAAATATGAACTAGCAATAACTGAATTCATTTATAATCAGGAGACATGTAAACACGTTTTCTTTTCAATTGCATCAGCTTTACTGCAGTGTGCTGCTTTTCTTTCTGAACTCGAAGTCCTCAACCTGCAGAACTGTTTCGTTCAGTCGATACATGATGGCCTAATCTTACTTTTTCAAGTTTTTAGGCTTGCACCTAGCAGTCTTGAGATCGTTCGCTAATTATCCAATAGCATAGATCATTCCATGCATTTCGCCTTCGAATCTTTGAAACCAATGTTTTGCCAAACATAGTAACACTTTACTAGGAGAAGCCCTAGTAGAACTCCTAAGCTTTCAAATTGCTGTCAACCGTGATATTTTGCCTTTGGCGGCAGAAGCTTTGAAACCAACTCATTTCGCCTATTCTTAAGTTGCTGTAAAAGTCTCAAAGACGGGATGCAGGGAGCAACTGATAGTGTCGATTTCGTCTGCTCATCTCTGTTGTGTTTGAATATAGAGTCTTCCTTATTAACGCATGCTGTGCGTACTATCGGTTGCATCACTGGATTGAAGAAGTCACATGATAGCTCATTTCATACTCAGAAATCGGAACACATTTTGAATAGTTGGGACGAGTTGTTTCCAAACCGAAATTATATCGCGTTAAGCCCCATGGTCGGATTAGCCTTTCCGAGTTTCCATCGCTCTTAACAGCTCAAGACAATCATTTGTGATTTAAAATCATGAAATAGGTGGTGAGTTTCGGAACTTGTCAGTGAACAAATTTGATCCACAATTGATCTTCCGACCCGGAAGCCACACTGGTACGAGTACTTTTGCAAAATGTGCTCCAGAAAGAGTTGAAGTGTTCACATAATATGTTATGCAAGGGCTTATACGCGACATTAAGCAAGGATATGCCTCTGCAGATCATACAACATATAGGATCGAATTTTTTTTTGGAAATAGGGCCTGTGCAGCTAATTATTCACTCAGTGGGCATAGAGCCATACTTTGTTAAATATTTGTTGCATGCACCCTACCTTTTATTAAAACAGGTAAAACATTAATTTAAAAATTGTTAAAAATTTTAGGAAGAAAAATACAAATATTCATTGCACATTTTTATTTTTTTTTTTCATCAAAACTTTGTATCATATCCTTCATCCGACCCCATAAATAAAAATCCATTATGTTGAAGTCCGAAGACCTTTGAGGCCAAGGTATGGGTTCATTCCGCCTTATCTACAGATTTTCATGCACGCCAATCACTCTTTTACTGCATTACGAGGGGCGTTCAACATATTCTCGGTATCGGGGTGAATCTGTGGTTGTATATATAAATTGACTTATTTATCAAGTAATACTATTATTTTAGTGCATTCATGTAAAATTTCATATAAATGTGATTATTAATTCGCGTTTTATCTCTAGTTAAACAGAATCATAATGGCAACTGAGACGATGATGGTGAAAATTGAGCATCGCGCTGTAATTAAATTTCTCACTATGAAGGAAAAAGTCAAAAAACTATTCATGAAGAGATGGTGGCTGTTTACCAGGGTTCCGCACCTTCATTATCAACTGTGCAAAAGTGGTCAAGTGAGTTCAAGAGAGGCAGAGAGAGCATTGAAGACGACCCCCGCTCCGGCGCCTCGGCTACTGCTTGTACGGGAGAAAGCATCAAAGAAGTCGAAAAACTTGTTCTTGAGGATGCCCGAATAAAGGTGAAAATGATGGCAGAGATCACCGAGCTTTCAATTGGTACCATTCATACCATTCTTCATGACCATCTTAACCTTTCAAAGGTCAGTGCAAGGTGGGTGCCACGAATGCTCACAGCGCCTCAGAAAAAAGTTAGAATCGCATGCTGTAGAGAGCTTTTGGAGATGTGTAGTGAGAACGCGGACGGTGTTATGGATCGAATTGTTACTGGGGACGAAACATGGGTCCACCACTATGACCCTGAAAGCAAACAAGAGTCCATGCAGTGGCATAAAAAAGGAACAGACCCCCCCGAAGAAGTTCAAAGTCACTCCGCCTGTCGGGAAACTCATGGCTACAGTTTTTTGGGACTCAAAGGGAATCTTGCTCATTGAGTACAAAAAAAAAGGTGTAACCATCAACGCCACATCCTACGCTTCCACTTTGCATAATTTGCGGGAGAAAATTAAAAAGAAAAGACGGGGTAAACTCGCAGTGGGTGTGTTGCTTCTTCAGGACAACGCTCCTGTTCACACGGCGCGAGTTTCCAAGGCTGCTGCGCGAGATTGTGGTTTCGAAGAAATCCAACACCCACCCTATAATCCAGACCTTGCCCCTAGTGATTATTTCCTGTTTCCGGATTTGAAAAAATGTCTTCGTGGAAAAAGATTTTCGGATGATGAAGAACTCAAGTCGGCAATAAATGGGTATTTTGCAGAGAAAGAGGAAATTTATTTTTTTGAGGGTTTAAAAAAGCTTATCTCAAGATGTAACAAATGCATTGATGTTAGGGGAGATTATATTGAAAAATAAAAACAATTTAAATTGAATTCGCATTTTCCTTCATATCGATACCGAGAATATATAGCAAGTTGTACTGGCTAGGAAATAAAGAGGTCGGCAGGCCGTTCCATAAGCGAGTTGTATGGCTTAATAAAGAATCACGATATTTCAGAATACGTCCGAAGGTGGACTTGAAGGTGTACTGATGGGTGTACTCTTACAGCGAGACGGGTGTTACAGTTAAAAGATGGAAGGGGCGGAATGCTAGTTGCAATTTCGGGGGAGTACTGGTTGTACTCCAAAAGTAAGCTCTGATTAGATTAAAATGTCTGTTTAGTTTCCTAAGACTTGTATTTGAATGGTTTCAGACATAATGTAAATTGTCTGTTTTCTGCTAAATCAGGATGTGAGTCAGTTCAGTATTATTCCTGTCTCAATCAAACTGGAAAATGTTCTAATAAATGTCCTTCAATTTGTGGCAGTTCTACCAGGGTATCGTTCAAAATATTGTAATCCCGTCGACTGTTAGCTTGCAGAAGGCATAGAGGTAAACCACGTCACCATAGTCTTGTGCAAAAGGTCCATCATCGAGGGTATTATGAATTAAACGTCAATATCCCGTAAAAATTACAAACTGGGTATGAAAGCAATTGTTCATTCTTTTTATATTATATCATAAGAGATTTAGTAATTTTTTGTTCCGAAAAAAGGACCTTTAATTTTTTTTTTAACGTGAAAAAATCAGCTTTACCTACCCGATGGGTTGCCTTTTCCCTTTTTAGGGATCATAAAATGAATCTTTTTAAAAAAATTTACTGGATTTATATTGCGCAATAATAAACTTATTTTACGGGAAAAAAAATTCTAAAACAACTGTTAACTATGACAGTAAGTTTTATAGGGCTGTTTTAAAAGCACACCCCATTTTTGAGTTTTATAGTTTGGGTGGTATCTTGAAAACTAATGACTTGAGGGGAAATGTCCTGCCTTTTTTTTGTAAACACATGCTTTACGTTTCCATGTTGCAAGAAGAGGAGAGCACAAGGTCAAAATTTCAGGTTTAAAAAAACAAAAGTCACTTTTGGTCTTTAATAATTTTTGACACATTAATTTTAGGTCAATATTTACATTAAGACAATTAAGGTACTCACAATTCAATGATACCCCACGTCTTGAAATACACACATCAATTTGAAAGATGCTATTTTCAATAGGAATCAAATCTGTATCTCGAAGGGAATGCATTTCCGACTCCCCACAACCCATGTCAAGGACTCTCACTTTAAAGCTTTCGACACATTATTCGGAACACTCTGTATAAAGCATCAGAATATACAGTCTTCTTATTTTATAGCCTTTTAGTAGCTGCACCAAAATTTTTCTCTGTAGATGCTATGATAATGTACTCGTATATGGGTTAGGCGAAAATGCTGCTTAAACACATACATACTCGTATAAGTACATCCCATCTTACTTTTCACTGTTTAAAAGTGGTTTCGTCCTGGTGTTGTGGTCAGCTGCTGCCTGTAGAACTGTCGGCTTCCTTAAGCTGTGAGAATGCATAGACTTTCTTCTCCCTGCTATCTTCAGGCTCGATACTTTTCGAGCCCTGCTCTTGTCTTACACTTACACGCCACCTCTTTCCGAAATTCGCCATTAAAAGGATGCTGCGGGCATCTTCTCGCCTTTTTTCGTTGGATGTGCAGGCTCGAATTTGGCTATGACGGGATAATAGCTATCTCGTGCTGCTTTGAAAGTGTGTACATTTAGAATTCTAGTGCATTTAGTGTATGTCTCAAATCTGTTAGCATGTGGTAGATAGCTAGAGTTAGCCAAGTTCCTTCGTGGAATCGTATTTTTCGGGAACCTAGTGCTACTTATCACCATCTGTTGATGTTTCGTGCTTTCCAACTAATCTGCCGAGGACGTTTTTCTTAACAATTTCGAGTTGGACTGTGGCACCATAATTTGAAAAGCCTCCGTAGTCTCTTTTCGGAGATCATGTAATTCTTTTTGGATATGGCCTTTAGCTTCATTGAAAGCTAAGCTGGGAACGATCCAAACACTATCAATGAATGAAATGTATTATTGAACGAATTGTATACTCACTATCTTGTATCATATGGTCTAAACATTCTCCATTCAATAACTTTGAATTTATAATCAATTAAAAAAAAGAACAATTATATGGAAATCATGCTCGAACTATACAACCACCATCAATTTACATATCTTAACACCTCAGATACTTAAGCCCTTAATGCTAAATTTCCAATCTAATTGATGACGAATTTGGTCTCCTTATCAAACGTATTACATAATGACATCTTAATACCCTGCAAGAACCTTTCCTATACTATCAATACGGCCGCTTATATGTCACTCGATAGATAACACTGTCGATTACCAAGTCAAAAACAATACTTAAACATATGTTTCACCTGTTGACTTAATGATCTAATTTTGCCCCTTCTTTTCTCTCTCTCTCTTTCCAGGTAACGTACTAAATTTGCACGCATTCGTATTGTTGTACTTCATGTTAGGAATATTTGTCGATGACGATGGTGTTATATGGTATACTATACAATACTTTGTTTGTATCCAAGTTCGACTGTGAAAACGACTCCAAACCACGACACTTACTAGTAGATAAGATACCACCAAATGACCAATAACCGTCTTGAATTTCATTCGCTGGAAAACTGCTGTCTCTCTCTCTCTCTCTCTAGAAATTTTTTTCTAATCAACTTAGCGGTTTTCGTATTACACAAAAAAATAACGAACAATAAAATGGAAAAAGCACTTTGTTGGCAATAAACTAGGTGCCGGCGTCGTCGTCGTCGTCGTCGCGTACATGACATGTGAAAGAGTATCTGAGAGAGTATGGGCATCGCGGTCAGACGGTCGGTGTAATCAATGCAAAAAGGTAACAAAGGTATAATGACTTTAGAACTCATTTTTGTTTTATTTTTTTCCAATTCCGATAGCAATAATCTTGCTGAAGTTTCTTTCATCGTTGAACACCCTCCACCGTCGTACCCCAATTTGGGTTGGTGTTGGCGATGGGAGCTCAATAAGTTCATTGCACAATCAACACCCGACAACGATTACTACGATGACTACGACAACGTCGAAAGCAAAGGCATTGGAGGAAATCTTCTTTTGTAGCAGCGACAATTTATGGCAGAAATTGTCATATCGCTGTATTTGTGGTATGCATACCTTAGTACACACATACTCAAACCTACGGCGGAGAGATACCTGAGCTTAATGATAAATTTTTTAATAACTTTGCGACATTAAAAAAAAATAAAAAAATGTATGCACAAGGGATACATATTTCTGTGTGGGTATACGAGTATGTTCGCGACAAACCCTGCTTACTAATCGATGATTTATCGCGGTTTGCTCAGGTCATACCTTACAGGCTTGGATGTTTACTTTTCAGGCGAAGTGTAGGAATTTCTGGTTATGCTGTTGTACTTATGCGAGTACACGTCAAGGCGAGGCGGTGAAGTTAAAGGGTGCTTTGGGTGCATAAATCGGCTTTTTGGCTTTTGTTTCAAAAGTAGTTGAATGTGTGGACTTTGAGATGGTACTTTGGTAAGACAGCGTCGTAAAGTTTGCCAAAACTTTAATTTACTTTTGCGTGTTACCCAGATCCAGCATGTCGACGTTGGTATTTCAGGACTTTGAAGGGCGTTCTAGTTAAGCTATTGTGTTGCAGTCAAGAAATCACCGTTTCCGATTTTCACGGACTACAACATTTCAACCAAGTTGATTTCTGGTTTACGTTGCATGTCAACAAACTTATGTGATGACAGGAAGGAGATGACGTACACCGAATTAAGGCCTTTCAAAGGCTTTAATAGTCTTTAAGCTTACAGAGTTGTTTGTCGTCATGTTGGGGTAGCATTTCACACAAATTTATTGTCGCCTACATTTGCACTGTGTAGGGTTACTCTTTCGTTTAAAAAATAGGATACCTGCTACATTCGTAAATTAGTCTTAGTTGTGAACTGGTTATTTTTTGGTCCCGTTGTTCCTTCTCATCGATCGCCACATGTGGCTGTGCCGCTCGTTAGAGCTAGAGGTGGTCATGAAGACAATTAACGTTTTGTCTAACATCTTTTCAGTAATGACAAGTTCAACTGGTCTTGGTTTTGCGGATCGCTATGTTCACCGACGATCTACTCCACCCGTTGCAAGAGCAAAGGCCAACATTGAAACTTATTGCGCCTTTTTTGTGCATTGCTTGCATGTATATCCATTACGAACGATGATCAAAAAAATTTTCTCAATAAGGTCTTCAGTCCTGAGTTAGATCTTGCATGGGAAAACAAAAGTTTGGAGCCCAAAATCAGGATCTAGAGCAAGAATAAGAACAAAATTTGCATCCTCTCTATCGGTATTTGTCTTGTTTTTGATTTTAATCCTAATCTTGATGCTGTGCTTGCAGTCTTTAGTCTTCTTTTTTGTAATTGATCCCGTGTTAAGGTTGACCTACTTCTAATAGAATTATAATAGCGTCTGTTTAAAAAAAGGCACAGAAATGATTGTGGGTCTTTACGCAGAACATGTGTTTTCCCTTTTATTGGTAAATATGTACGTCGTTCGGCGTATCTCTTCATTGTGCTTCTTCGATGTTGTGCCGTGCACTTGTACTGTATCAACAGCGAGGTGGTGCTTCCAATTAATGGTAGCTTCTCAGAACGAACTTTTAGACAGTCAAAGTATTAAAACTGTGCCCGTTGTCGATTGAAATGTGATCAATGTGATTGCCCGCTTTTTGACCAAGGCTCCGCTGTAGATAGGAATAACAAAATTCTGTAAGTTGTGATGACATTTCGCACTGCCTCAAAGTCGAAGTGCAGGCTATCAGTCTGATTTGATTTATGTTGAAGAGCATGGGGAGAATGGCCGAACTTCATGTGCGCAAAACCGTCTTGCGAATGAATCCTCAAGTTCAAGGTGCACCGCGGGAGATCCTGCGAGACTGCGCTTCAAAATCTGAGGGCCGGAATTAACAAATCTGCTTATATCAGAATAGCTGGAGAACAACACTCCTGTTTTCTAATCGGATATATGTACATATGTGTACGCAATCATGGTGACAAAGAACTACGAGTATGTTGTGTGTAGACGGTTAAGAGTGTGAAGTCTTTGAAGACGGTCGGAAAGCTGAATTCACTAAATCTTGTCTTATATGGCAATAATTGCAGACGATATTATTTTCCACATTTCCGGTAGACCAAAGGAATACTTCACGGCGTCTGTAAGACGTCACCTATATTCCTTCTGCCTCTTAGTAGGAAATACTGTAGACTGCTCACTGTCGTCGTGACGAGGGGCTGCGCTTTTGCTAAGCACCTTAGTATACTAGGCATAAGTGACTTTGGAGAATGAGAGGTACACGGCGCTAATGGTATAAAGTGCTTACTAACCTTTAACGAAAAACTAAGAAATTTCAGTTAAAGGAACATAACACACATACAAAGAGTTCGATGAAATATTGCTTTATTTGAGTGCTCTGTTCCGGCAGAAAATAACACAATACATGTGAAGGCATCTTCAAATCTGGTTATAGTCCTGTCCGAATGCCGCAACAGCTATGTATAACCTTTCAGGTGGAGAGGTGTAGGAGATACTGTATGTCTTACTGCTGAAAATCTGGTGATTTAAAATTATCTCGAAGCCATCCCGCTTTATCACTAGCAAGAGTTTGTGGCAAGCAGCTAGGAATTATTCTCTAGTCATATTCCATTATAACTTACAAACATTTAAGACCAATGTACATCGGCATCTATCTTTTCTTCATCCCTAATTTTCCTTCGCCCGTGCAGTGTACAAACATCTTAAGGGTACTCAAATCCCTTGAGCGCGCGCTTATTATAAAAACTAAAAATAAAATAAGCAACTCGAAGCTATTGGCCCGCATGGTAACAGCTATGGAAGTACCATTTTTTCTCCTGGCAGCCAGATATACAATAGAAAAAAAGAAAGATCAACACGTTAGTTTGGTAGTAGACCTTGTATTCTCCTAGAATTTTAATACCAGATGATACATTGTAGTTATTTGTGGTTTAAATAACATGACTGTTGAATATAAAAAATTCCGGGCCAATTTACCCGTCCTTTTGAATCAAACCACCCTTTAACGGATGAAGCCATAAATATTTCAATTAAAAAACGAAATGTTCTTGATTCTAAGGAGAGATATTATCAGATTCTGTAACAAATGCACTTACCTTACCCTCTTATAGAGAAAAGAAAACCCTTCAAACATGCTCTTCAGAATATCCACTCAATATAGGTACATAGATACATGTACCACGAATACTAGATGTAGAGGAGACCTCCTGCTATGCAGGTTTATTGCTTTTCTTTGAAAAACAATTAACCACATCCATTGTGCCATTAAACAGGAAATTCATTGCTGGGGGTTGAAAACTGGCAAAATACTTGTAGATGCGAAAAATGCAAACCATAACAATGACTCGGGCAAATCCGTGGAGGGTTGGGGAAGGCAAAATAATAATAATACTTGTACCAGAGTGAAGTGAATAACGATGACGCCGGTAAGGGTTCGAGATTGCTTCTCAATTGAACATTAAAAAGGGTGGTCGGTGCAGGAGGATGGGAGGAGGAGTCGGAGTTACCGTAGCCCAATTGATGGATACCAAAGCACAGAACAGAACCGAACCAAATCCAATCCGCTAACGGATCAAGTGCTGGAAATAATGAAAAATCCATAAAGCAGGGATTTTCTTACTCCTTGCCCTCCCCAATCCTCCAGCATTGCCTTGGAAACAACCACAATTCACATGATGTACCCCAAATAAATCAATGGACGCCAGCACGCTGCATAAGGTTATTATAGAAATTGATTATCACAGGACCTACCCTCTTCTAGGATGGTCCAGAGAGAAAGAGCATTTCGAAACTGAAGACTGACTGTGGTTATCGTAATTGAATGTGGAAATGAATTAAGTGGGCTTCTTGAGGATGCCAATAGGGTGGAACCAGACATGGAATAGTGAAAAGAGTTCGTATTCTTCATCGTCAACCCCTGTCCATATATTTGCTTATTCATTTGATAATTTTCTGATCCGATCCGGATGATGAGAAAATGTTATTTCACTAGAAAACATGTAAAAATGAAAACATATTGACACTCTGGAAAAATTAAATGAAATCCCTTTTGCTGTTGTCGAGTCAAGTTAAAGGGATGGCAAAGAAGCTCTTCTCCCATTGTCGCGACTTGGAATTCAAATCAAAATAACATAAAGCGCTTACAATCAAGGCACGATCCTGCTCTTCTATCCTCTAGACTCGTATACATAGCTCTAGCCCCCTACAAACTTTGTTCCTTCCAGACTCCATCCGTTTATACAGCTGCAAAGTTAATCCTTAGAGCACTGCCAGATGTCGATGTGGAATTATATTCCCTTTGACGATGAAGACGAAGAAAGGCTTTAAAAGAACCCAAAGCCTGGTAGAGCTATTTGTTAGTCGCTATTTTCGTTCTCACAAACCGCGTTTCCATCTTTTCACCATCCACAAGGTTCTATCTCATTCCGTAGCATCTATCTGTTCGTCTATTCGTTTATTCGTCTATTCGTCTGTGTGTTTTTAATGAAATGTATCAAACAAATCATAAAACACACGACAAGGCCCTGTTAGTACGAGTATATTTGTATTGAGTTGAGACTGGTGCGAGGTATGGGTATATTCGTAAAAGGCATTTTGCTGTTTCTATTTATTTTCATCTGCCAATCCTCGGAGTTCTTGTGTAAACTTTAGTTTTCCTCTTAGCAAATGATTTATTGATTTCAATTTGTTTTTGCTGAAACGGAAAGAGGCAAAAAACAACAATAAATTGAGAAAAAAAAATCCGTTAAAGGAAAAACAGAAAATCCTGTCGCTGTCGATTTGTTCTTTGGCGCGCATTTTCTTCTTCTGTTCTTCTGTTCTTTAGTCAATCAGTACTTCGTTTCTCAAGTCAGAAGCAATTTGGTGTGAATGTGAAAATCAAATGAAATTTGCTGAAAGGATAAAACTTAAGTGGTTAGAGGAGGGTGATGAATGGGCGGCGGATGGTTGTAGGGCACAATAAAAAAGGGCATAGGGAAGAAGATGGATGCCGGCGGCTAACTTTTCAAAATCAATATTGATGAAATTAATTTATTGTATTTGGATGGGATTGTTGCCAGGGGATGTTTGGTTATCAAAATTTGATTACTTCTCCGAGTGATGCTTTACGCCATCAACCTTCCAATCCACCCTTGCCATTGGATTTAAACTTCATGGGCTTTGGTAGAGTGGAGGTCGAACTCCAATCCCACCCGATGAGTGGGCATGAATGGGACATTATGTGTGTTGACTAATAGGGTATAGAAGTGCTTATGACGGAACAATTAGATTTAGAATTCATTGACAATATGCATTAACAATATGACGTAATTTAGGAACAAAAAGTTTTATTAAAATATAGCTATGTAACCATCTAGTTAAATGTAGACCTCTCCAATTTTGAATCACAGTCAGCAACTGAAATTCTTTCATCTTTGAGAAACTTTTCGAAGGGTAGTTTCAGCATAGGTTAGTCTTCGTTTTTCAGTAGCAGTGGAGTTAATTTAAAATGTTCTTAGAAGTGATCTTAACTGCTTAGCTTTAATAAGAATCTAACGTTTGTCCCACTGCAAAAGAATCTGATTTAGGCCCAGTCAGATTGACCTTTCCGAAAGTAGACGTTACCCGTTGAAAGTTTATGCCTTATAACTAGTGTAGGGACATGCTTTTGACAATCCAGATGCTCGAAATAAATTAGTCTCGCTCGACCATAATCGCTGTCACTCTATCACAGGTGAAAAATTACGTCGGCTATGAAAGCAACAGTAACCAGGCAAGAATTACCTGTATGAAGTTTTTAAGAGTGTAAAGTTTTACTGTTTAATATTATTTTTAATGATAAAATTTTTACTTTAACGATATAAACTTCAGTACTCTACATTACAATCAATTTTGTAAGACCCGCTGCTACTATTCCGACCAGCCCAATTAGCAAAGAAAAGTTGATGAAGAAAGAACTTAACAGAAATGTCGTCGGGCGAATAACAGCTGGTTCGCATTCCTCGGTGGTGTGCTAATACGCTCGCAGGGACTAATGATTTCAGGGTACCATATTTGGTTTGGAGGTGAAGCTATCGGGTTAAATACTTTTTAAATGTTACATACGCATATGGATGATTTTATTGTTGGTAACATCAAAAAACAAAATAAACATATGCTTTAAGCACACAAAGCGCGACCAGATGTTTATAACGTTGTTGTAGAGTTGCAGTCGATAGTTGACGCTGACGATAAGTCCTTCTCATAAACTAAGAAAGCACTCTAGTAGATCCAAATTCTTTCAATCTAGATGAGCACAGAAAATAGAGAAAGAGTATGCTGCTGATATTTGGTCCTGTTTTTATAGGTTCAATTTGCCAGTTTTAATCAAATTAATATTAACGCTTCGGCTCGGAAATTCTTCGAAAGTTTTTGGTGGCGGCTGTAAGTGGAAAGATACCTTAATTCCCTTAGTGTTAGAGAAAACAACTCCTCCGTTTTTTGCTAATGGGTGTAGTCTTCAAGAGAGTCAATTGGAAAGATTTGTAGAGACTAGACATGGACTGGACTCGTCAGGTAGTCTGTCAATGTCAGATATTAATGTAATTTCTTTGTTCTTTGTATCTCTATTCGGTGCTCAAATATTTCATGGAATACTCATAGACTACATTAACCAAATTCAGCGTTGAGTTGAGAAAATCAAATAGAGAAACCTTTATAAGAGATTGCGACCTGCGAACTATCACACATCTCCAAAAGGTTCTCTCTAAAGACCATTCTAACAGCATGAATCTTTCACTCAAATCAGATACTACGTTAACATCTAGTCGTCAAGAAGCCCTAAGAATCTGAGACTTCCCACGGTCGACTCTAATTCTATTTATAGCAAACATGAGTTCTAATTCCACTACCCAACAGGCCAAGGTCTGGAAAATCTGAAAAATTATTCTGTCAAATTCGAATGGACCATAAATAAATTTAAATCTTTTAATATACCAGAAACACTGGCGAAATCTTTTCAGCATGGATTCGAAAAGGTCAGAGGTCCATCGTCTTATTTAGGTCCGGCGTATGTTACTGCTTACAAACCTGGAGGAAGGTAAACGTAGTTTTTATCTCCAAACCAGGTAGCAAACCAAGTGAGTTACTTAAATCATCACTTCATATAATCTTGACATGTTTTTTTTTTTTCAACAGTGGAAAGGCAAATAGGTATTTATATCAGAGCACACAATCAATGGCCCTCAGGGAAGAACGATCTCCTGAAGGCTCCCTTTATCGCAGATAAAAGATGCCTACCGACGAAATATCGGATTCCATCTTAAAAGTCCTGAAACTCTTAGATATTGCTCACAAACGGGTGAGAGCAATACTATAAGCCGTAGAATAATCATTACCTCCGACGAGACATCAGTTACTGTTTCATCCCCCAAACTTTGTCCACAAATAGGTGTTCTTTTACCACTTCTTTGGTCACTTGTTATAGACGATTTATTAGTAAAGCTATAAAATGCAAGCTACATACGGTTGGCTATACCGATGACTTTACCATCATATCAGTACTGCAACGTCTTCATACTAATATGCAAACCTGCCCTATTGAGGCCATTGAAAGTTCCATTAGCCTTACTCCATTTCACATATTTGTTTAAAAACAAGTGGCAATTCGCAGTCAGTCAGGTCATTACAAGCAATAGATATCAAACTCGCAGTACAATCATCGAAAATCTTAATCTCAGAGATACTTCGATAGGAGTTACAACGTATCGAACTTAGGAGGACTAAAACCCAACATCAAACCTTAGAAGTAACAAGTGGTATAAGCATGGATCCAAAATGTATCGGAGTAGGTGCAGGTATCAATGGCCCCAAGTGGCCAATCAAAAATATGGCAATATCATTCTTGAAACAGGAATGAGATGCGCTACCATCCATATAATTACTGATGGTTGTGCACCAGTAAAAGCGTTGACTTGATATTGGTGCTACACTGCTTCAATACCCTTTAGGATTTATCAAAAAGGGCAAAAGGGCAGAGCACAAGTGTATTAAAGGAAATGATAAATGATAATCTACTCAATAGAACAACGCCTTTCTGCGGCATCACGTATTCAAAAACAAATTCAAGGATCAAAAGTTAAAGGAACAAAGTATGTGCCAGAACATACCGGGTTTCCGACAGGCTTAAAGACCTATGAAACCATAAATCCAATCAGAAGATATGATATCAGAAGACTGTCCAGACGACACACTACCAGCTTAGATTTCACTTGCATAAACTTAGAATTAGTTAAGAAATTGAACATCGAATTTGCGTCGAAAACAACGAAACGGCAGACACATTCACTATGCTCCATAAAGAGCCATTCATTTCTCAGAGAGAACTTAGTGACTGCAACAAGATCGGGCATGCGAATTTATTAGACGTCATTATGTCTTTTACAAAGCGTAGCATTTTTCATTGCCTTTCAATTAGACGATAGAAGATATACTTTGCGATTTCTCAATGCTGTCGACGTCCTCAATTCTTAGGAAAAAAATTTTCTTTCAAAACAATCTAGGAAGTTTTATGTTTTCTTGCTGATTTTTCATCTTCCAGAACAAGGTTTTCGAATTACGGTTCCGCTTTGTCCAGACATTATTCAGAGAGTGACTTTCTTCCTGACGGCATACTTCTTACTATCTTCTTCAGCATCAGTTATATTGTATCTGATTCGTATATACATATGTACATTGTACATATACGAGTATGTGGCTTCAATTTGCTGTGTATTTGTGAGTAGATTTCCTCAAAAGTTTCTCGAATGGTTTGATGTCAGTTGAACGACTTGCTTACATCTATTTCAGGAATGTAATATATTTTTAGTGCATAAAGGTAAAAAGTACTTAAATCACCATGAAACCAGTACCCTCATCTTCTAATATATGTATGTCGTTGTGCGATAACTTAAGTTGAACCTTTTAACCTCCTCTAATTTCTTTTGGACTCACGATCAACACCAGGCACTCAAACAGATACTTGTACTGCAACTCGTTCTCATTGAAATCGTATTTCAATTAAAAACTTATTACACGCCCTTCCAATTTATGTTGGCATGAATCTAACACAATGAAATCATTTGCCAGACCATCTGCATTTTCTTTCCCAATAAACACAATAGATTGGTAGATAGTTGTATCTACAACCGAAGATAATCGCGGGTCGAAGAGGAACAAAAAAAGTAAAAAACCTCCTCAACAAATTACAAATATCTATGGCCAGCCGTTCACGTTTCAATTGTCGTTTCAGCGCATAGACTGACCACAGAGACTGTGGCGTGCGCGACCGTCTATTTGGCGACTCACAGTCGTGGCTACACGAAGTTAATTTCCCTTGTATTAATTTATTGAGTCCGCACCTATCCGGTATTGTTAATTTGTACCTCCGCGCATGCCATTGAATTTTATTTCAGAACTGTCAATACCTTGAGTTGGTGTAAAGAGTAGAGATAGAAAAACAACCTATCTCTCTACATGAATGTTGATAATTGAACAATAAAAACCCAAAAGATACGAGCACAACGTCATCTGGGTGTCTGTTCTGAAATCCCTTTTCCAATTGGTCAAGCCCAACTACTCGTCATCACAATGATCTTATTCGGGAAGGTGGTGTATAAATTAACTTCTTTTCAAATTGCATACAGAAACATTTATCACCAGCCATCATTTCTAGTATACGAGTATTACGCGAACCTAATGACCCTTGCAGTGGTCTATTACAGAAAAACAGAAAAGAGACGAACATGAGAGGAAGAAAAGAGGAAACAGAGTTACCATGTCCAACAAGTCTATAACGATGAGGATAATGATAATGACAAAGCATATCATACTCAGGGCAGACAGGATATGCAAAGGATGGAAAACTTTTGTATCATAATCATCAGCATCCCCATTTTCGTTTTCAGTTTAAGTCTCTGTCGCAGTTTTAGATTCAATCTCATTCCACCGGTTGTTCCTCATGATCATCATCATCACCAGCATCATCATCACGGTGCGTCCGCTTTTCACTCAATTTTCAGGCTACAAGCTGTAATTAGCTGTGACCAATAGAGAGACACGAAAAGATAGATATGGAAAGAAAAAGCGACAAGCACATTGCATCTCTGGCATATCCTTAATAAGATCAGCTATCGTAATCAAGTTTGCTTACTCCGCTGGTTTTAGTATTTGATGACACTTGGAAGTTTAAGGAGAGGGAATCCCCTTTACATAAAAATTAAAAAAAAAAGAAGCCAAAACGATGCAAGAGGAAAAACTTTTTCAACCCAAGAGCAAGCATATCCTGCATTTAGGTTCTTCCTAATAGCTTCAACTACTGGTGATGCCACTGTCCTACAACCTCTGTTACTAATGTTGTGTTCGCCACCGAGAACAAGTTGACTCCTAATGACTATGGTGGACGAGAATGGCCAAGAGGAGACTGAGAAGATGATAAACCAAAAGAATCACAAAAGCACTTGGTATTCCATTCATTTTCGTTGGAAATGGCGGGAAGATAAAGTATACTCGTATGTAGTCATGGTCCACTGGGACCAGCACTGAGACTGGGACAGATGACGTAAATTAAACTAATTTGCTCAGGATATTGTGGCGAAAATCTACTTGAGATGGCAAAATTTGTCTTGGAAATTGAAAAGGATTTAAATTAGACTTGGATTGGGTAGATAGAACCGATAGCGATAAAGTCCTTCAACTCCTTCATCATCTGTTCTATCTTTGCATCCATGGCAACATTATCCCACTGACACCAAAAGGGTGAACATAGAAACTTTTCGATCAAAAAGGCTTAGAACAAAATTGGGATGTAGTAAGGTAGTTAGGTTCCAGATGACTGCTGTTCTGAGTGAGAATTTTTCACACTTAAGCCAAGTATGTAACAATTTTTGTTGTTGTTGTTGCGAAACAAGTCAAAACCACATTTGTCTGATAGCCCATTTTAAACAACAAATGAGTTTCTAATGTATAAAAGTTAGATTTGCTTGTGCAACT
Organism: Volucella bombylans; assembly: GCA_949129095.1. Classification (NCBI taxonomy): domain Eukaryota; kingdom Metazoa; phylum Arthropoda; class Insecta; order Diptera; family Syrphidae; genus Volucella; species Volucella bombylans. Next base: position 110,282,608 of record OX422141.1, read on the forward strand.
ACCACTTTTACCAGCCAAAATCAGTTTCTTTCTTTACTTCTGAGATCAGGATGTTTATACAAAGAAGTACAATAAGTCCCCAGTCTTTCGTAGAACGACTAATAATCGAATCTAGTGTCAACAGCTACTGTCCATCTCACAGTAATCTTCAGTTGTTCCTTGCATATTGAAGTTCCGAACAGAAACGTAACTTCCCAGGCAGTAGTCTATTGTTTTTTTATGCAAGAGATAGGATGAATCCCTATGACATTTTAAAGCATTTTGTCTTTCTGCATCTTGGAGACCCCTTTAGCCTACATTTCTCTCACGAGCAGCCACAATATAACAATTCTTAGTCAAGAATGCAGGGCCAAGAATGCCGTGAGTATTTTCGAGATCCGGGCACATAGGCTCATGGATTCTTTTGTCTAACCGGTAGCTCCTGGGCTCTTGCTCCATTCTTTCGGAGTTTAAGGCAAGCAAGGTTGATGTGGCTGTCAGACTGAATCCGACCCACACAGGCCAGTGCAAGGCTCACTGTTTTCTTTGAGGGTACAGAACATCTGCAGAGATTGTAGAAGATAATTTTTATCCTCATTGGAAGCTTAAGAAAAAGTCGCTAGTCATATTGCATCACTTGGTCATCCAAGGTTTGCTCTTCTAATGGTATTTAGTTTTAACACTACTTTACTTGTAACGCACGATATTGTAAGGTATTCTAGGTGCGTTTCTCGACCTTACAAGACAGAGAAACGTAATGATGAACTCCTCCGCACTCTGGGTCTGCTTTACGGATTATAGAGACTGATTATAAAGATTGTATTTTGGCTTATTAAAAAGATATATTATATATACCCTTCGGCCAACTTTATTTTGGCCTCTATGTATAACTATTTCATCGCCATTGTTTCCACATGAAGCCAGCAGCAGTAGTTAAGAAAAGGAAGGGAGTAACTATGCCTTAGAAGCCACCTCTGCCTACTCCGTCATTAGTGGTGCAGAAGCGGATTGATTTATGCTCCAACAATTAATCTTTCTCTCAGGACAACCTAGTAGCAATGGTAAATTTGAAAAGTAGCTTTGCTGCCAGTCGTTTACAATGTCCAATGCTATGGAGGGAATAATGCCGCTAACACACCATCAGCCTTACCATTGGCCTTAACTTATTGTAACTTGTTGTGATTTATCGTCTCATCAATCTTATGACCGAGTCGTATAATCGGTTAGTTATGTAGGCTGTAAACCGCATTTAGAGACAACTGACTAACTAAGTAGGGCCCGTGAGTTCCCTTTTAGATGGCTAACATTTATAAGCAAATTAACATCAACAGTTCGGCTTGGAAATTGCAGGCAGACTAGTGTAATCGATATTCATTTGAGGATTTTTTCTGTCGATAGCTCCATGACTTACCTAGCAAGCTTATGTATGTTGCTAAGACTTGAACTAATTCTTTGTAGTCTCCATTTACATCCTTTAAATCAATTTGTTTTCCAGGAAAACTTCTTGGCTAATGTGATATCATTGTTTCTGCACCACCAGAGATTTAATTCTAGGGAGTGTCACCATCAAAGATTATGCTACAGCCTGGCCTATTGATTTGTTCTAGTCAAGTATTTAGGAATGGTTTCTAGATAGCTCCTTATCACTTTGATTGCATGTATGCGGCTGGATCATCCAACACCCTCTTTGCTAAGGAGCTAGAAGCAACTGTCAAAGGAATGGTTGTTTCAGGAATGGGGTGTATCTTCATTTTCCTTAAGGCCTATATCAAGTTTGCTTAAAAGCAGCACTCTTTAGTGGGGACTGTAAGCCAATCCAACTTAAAATACAAACTTTTCCAATTTAGCCGAATTCAGATAAAAGATTGACCAGGGTCTAATAACTGCTGCTCTTTTTGATGTTCAGCTTGTTGTTTTGTGCACACAGATGGAGGACTCAGGAATTTAAGTCGCCTCCGACCGCCGTGAGGCATTTTCACTTCCAGAAGTTTTCTATTGGCCACCGAGAAGCGGTTACGTAACTAAGAAAAGTAGGTTACTCTTTCTTCGAATTTTGAAGCCAGTTCCTCTTGTGTAGTACGAGTAGTCCGCGATTTTATCCACTGCGCCACTCCACAGTGAGATATTTATTTATTTATTTTTGAATTCATCTACCAGCATTATTACATAGCTTACAGACGTTACAAATGTAAAGTATCTGCATAATATTAGGAATCTTTTTTCAGGTTTTTTTTATTAAAATATAAACACTAACAATAGTTTAGATTTAAAGTTATTTCTATATAAAGATACATCTGTGACGCTATAAACACCGTTGAAAGCTAGTATGACTCTGGATATGGGTTCATTTTGATCGGAATTAGTTCTATTACTTTGCTGCAAGAGAAGATGCCTGATTCTTAGAGGTCTAGAGTAAGGTAAGGCACCCTATATAGTAGCACAGTAAGTGTCTCACAAACATTACATCATGCATTTGTCGTCTTGATTTAGGGATTTAATTCCAAGTAGACATCTTGCTTTGTAATTTGTAAAACACCTCCGAACCTAAATAGGTAGAATATGCAGAATTCCAAATGACATCGGCATATTCAAGATGAGATCGAACCAACCCAGTGAAAAGCGATAAATAGATCATTTAAGTCTTTTCCGTTTCCTTTTATAAATCCAACAACTGAATTAGCCTTTGATATATTCAATATGGGCTTTAAAAGAAAATGAAGGGTCCAGCATAACACCTAAGCCTTTAATTTTCTGTACTTTGCTCAAACGAGTTGAGTTAATTGTATAATTTAACTCGGCAGAAGGCAAATCTCTGGCGAAAGAAATGCATTTATTTATGTTGAATGTCAAGCCATTGGTGTTGCACAGTCCAATATACGGTTTAGATCCGATTGGATTATTAGACGAAAAATGTTTCAATTCATTTGGATGCAGTAAACGCTGACTATTTTTGATGACAGAAACAAAATCATTAAAAAAAATAATGAAAAGTAATGGACCGGAGGTACAATTTATCGTTCTTGAAAGCGAAGCTCTAATTTTACTCTTGAGTGCTACCAATGAAGAATGTCAGAGTGAAACCCAAAAGAGTCGAAAGTTTTACTTAAGTCGGTATATATAATACATATGACATCAACCTGACCTTTGTTCTCCACCTGATTAACTATGTAAGAAGAAAGAGAAGCCAAGTTCGTAACAGTGTACCATACAGATAGGAACCCATGCTGATCTGCAGATAAACAATCTAAAACCCAAGTCTGTTTTTCATGCGATACATTCAAAAAGTTTTGGGAATCGCTGATAGTTTACAAATACCTCGATAGTTCTCAACATTATTTTTTGAACCAGACCAGACCAGAAATGGCACCTTCCACATATCCAAGAAATTTGGTTCGGAAAGAACGATTGAAGATGTTCGCCAAAGGACTACCAAGAGAACCACTACAATATTTTAGTAATACATACTAAATTAAAAGTACAAGTTTATTCATCTAAATCTATATTGTCTCCTTCAAAGTAATCCCCATAGACTGCAACACACTTATGCCAGCGCTTGATCCAATCCTCGAAAAATTTTTTCTATTCGGTTTAACTCGATTGCACAGAAAGAAGTCAGAGAGAACCAAATCAGATGAATTCGGTGGCTGTGCATTTTTCGTCAACAAATTACGAATAATGATGGCACTTTCCGACGGTGTGTTATCATGGTGCAAAATCCACGAGCTTTCTGCCCAAAATTCTGGTCTCTTTCGGCGAATTGATCCACGCAAACGTTTCATAACGCCCAAATAATACTCTTTGTTTATTGTCTGGCCTACTGGCAAAATGATGCACTACATCGTTGTAATCGATGAAAACCGTGAGCATTTCCTTCTTTTTTGACGGAAAACGACGTATTTTTTTTGGTCTCGGCTCATTCGGTGGACGCCATTCATTTGCCTGATGTCTGAATTGCGTGTCGTACTCATACTAGTAAACCCACGTCTCGTCTCCAGTAATGATCCTTTTGAAGAATATGGGATCGGATTTAGCCTAGAAAATCATCTCTTTTACGACGTCAACACGGCCTCTTTTTTGCATGAAATTGAGGTCTTTTGGCACCAACCACCAACAATTTAATACAAGTTCGCTGTTGCAAATTTAAATCCATTTCTAAAATTGTAAAAAATCGCCAACACACACGGAGATAAAGAACTTTCCAATAGGGACTTGACAACTTTGAATTTAATTTGTGAACGCACTCTTTCACTAATCATCAAACTGTCACTGTCAATTTATTCAGTAAGCTCAACATTGTAAAGTACATGGTAAAGTACACGAACGAGCAACGTCTGCAAATTATAAAAATTTTCTACCGAAATTCGGAGTCGGTGACTGCAACTTTAAGAGCGTTAACAAGTTTAGTGCAAAAATTTGAGTCTACATATTCGTTGTGTGATGTTGCCGTGTCCGTGAGACAACGGGTTGGTCGAAGTGTCGAAAATATCGCTGCCATACAGGCGTCCGTAGCAAATGATCCAAATCAGTCAATTCCACGGCGTTCTCAAGAATTGGGCATCGCTCAGACCACATTATGGCGTATTTTGCGTAAGGATCTTGGTTTACACTCATAGAAGATCAAGCTGACTCAAGAATTGAAGCCGATGTACCGTTTGAAGCGACGTACGTTCTCCGATTGGGTTCTGGAGAAGATGCGCCAAGATGATGAATTTCATCTTCAGTGACAAATGGGTTCGTCAACAAGCAAAATATGCGTTATTGGTCGGGTGAAAATCCACATGTGCTTCATGAATCACCACTTCATCCACAAAAAATAACTGTTTGGTGCGGCTTGCATGCCGCATATTGGGCCATATTTTTTCGTCTACGATAACGATCGTCACGTTACTGTGAATGGTCAGCGTTATCGCGCCATGATCACCGATTATTTTTGGCCCGAATTGGAACATATGGACTTGGACGACATGTGGTTTCAACAGGATGGTGCGACAAGCCACACAAGCACATGCTACAATCGATTTATTGAAGAGTAAGTATGGTGAGCGTGTTATCTCAAAACATGGGCCAGTCGATTGGCCGCCTCGTTCGTGCGATTTAACGCCTCTTGACTATTTTCTGTGGGGCTACGTTAAGTCATTGGTTTATGCTAACACTCCGACAACGTTGGAAGAGCTCAGAGCCAATATTGAACGCGAAATAGCGGCCGTTACGGCCGAAATGTGTGGCCGAGTCGTTGAAAATTGGGTCCAATGAATCGACCGCTGCAAACATGCCCGCAGTGGCCATATGAACGAAGTCGAGTTCCATTCATAAATGTTTTGATTGTGCTCCAAGCCGATAATAAAGTTTTTAAAATATCTCAAATGGTTTTTAAAAAAATAGTTGTCAAGTCCTTATTCGAAAACCTTATAGATGTACTATTGGCTACGTAACTTTTGCAAATGTCAAGCTATGACGCTAAGATTTAGAGGTAATGTCAACAACAGATTTACCAACTTAACAAAAAAAAAAAACAGAACTCAAATCGGAACAATAGGAGCGCCATACGGTGGTAACTTTTTGATCAAGGTGGTATACATATTATGGCAATATACTCGTACGTAGACCTACCATCAGCTCTCCAATTTGGATTTGGCTGAAGAGACTGAAGATCCAGAAGAACTTCTTCGAAGCTTAGTTGTAGTGACCCAATGTTGACACAACTACTGATATTTCTTTCCGCATTGGTATGGAAATTATAGTTTGAGCAGACAGATTCAAAGAAGGTAACGATAGGGGGCGAGAGTTGATTCAACATTAGACGATTCCAGGTTTTGTAAAGCTTAATAAGTATTTGGAATTCCAACTGATTTGCGTTTTGAATTTATATGTATATTGCTGGACCGATTTACTATTCTGTTTAATGTTGCATTCAGTAGACACGATGTAACTTTTGTGAAGAAATTTACTAAGCCATATTAAATCTCTACGCAGTTTGCTAAAGTTTTCATAATGGTTTGGTTTATTCCATGTTTTGAACAGCTTAAATGCTTTGTTTTTTTAAATTTTTTTATATTAATTAATTGTTTATTATACCAAAGAGGCACGGATTAAACCGTGTTCTTAGAGATTGGGACAAATCTACCAAAACCATTGCACAGTATAATAAATAACTTCAAGTTATTCAAAAATTGTTTTAGAAAAGTTAAAAGGATATTTGTTGTTTGTTACATTGAGATTTAAATATGTATACATTTGAATTGTCATTAGTGATTCTTTATGGTTAACAGACGCATTCAATGGTCAGAAAGGAACTAGTGTAACAGTAGCTTTAAGTTCATCGCAACAAACAAAAATTAAATCTAATAACTTTAGAAAACAGTTTTAGATTGGATTAATTTGATTTAAATTTTGCGAGAGGATAAAATCGATAAAGTAATACTCATGTGCATGTTTAAACTTATTCGTAATAAGCATTTTATCAAATTCAGACCAAATCTAATTAATACCAGTTCGACTAAAGTCACCTAATACACATAAATTATCTGAAGTGGAACATAAATTATTCATGTAATTTTGATAACAGTCGACGTTACTATTGGGGGGGGAGGGGGTGACATAACTGACTACAAAATACATACGATTATTGTTATGGGCGCTTATGACGATGGAAAAGCCAACTTGTTCCATATCTAGACTGGTAGCTGGAGTTTTTTTCCGCCAAGAGAGTAGTGCGAAGAGCAATGATAATTCCACCTCCACGATCAGCAGCTATTTTGCATCGGTCAGATCGAAAAACTTCGTAAAGACCCTCAGCCAATACATATTTCTTTATCTCATATTTCATTTCAGTGCAGATGACAAGAATTGTTGAGCAAACTGGCGACTTTTGTGCTGATACCACTGGCATTGTGGAAGTAAATTTGCAAAGAATATTTAGACGACGGCACAAGGGTTTCCACGAGTATTAGGCTCAGTCCGCGGTGGATTTTGACTTCTTTGAGACAAAAGGCCTTATCTTGACACCACTTGGCCAGAAAAAGTCCACATAAATCTTTTATGCAAATTCAGCAGGAACTCTAATATTAAAATTGACAAACTCAAACTTAGACTCTGATTCGAAAAACTTTGGTAATTTATAGCATAAGATTAGTGACGAATCAATCACAACTTTTCTCTGCTTAGCTGATTGATTACACTACTTCAACACATATTTTGAGACGTGAGATTTTTGGGTGTTTTATTTCGGCACCCTAAAAACCAATACCTATGAAAACAGAAATTGCTGATCACCCATAATTTTTTAGTAAAAAACATTTTTATATTTATATGTATGCAATGCATGTTGGATAGAGTTGTTTATGTAAAGGAATAAATATTGCACCACTCTGCGTGATTTGACATACATATCATGTTCAGACAAGTTCATCCCTGTCTGTTTGATGTAATAAATACGCATCTAACTCAATAGTGTGCATAAGTAGGCATTCAAAATCGTATGGAGTTATTTTCTTTCTTGTGTCGCGAAAAGTCGTTGCTATCGTGTTTGTGTTCTATGCCTGTGAATAATTCAACAACAATTTGTGTTATGTGTGTAGGGAATTAACTTTTACATCCCAAAAACGTAATTTCACCCAACTTGTCCGAAAAGGTTAGAGATTTAAAACTAACGAAATCACAGTCAAAACTCCTAGCGTAGAGATTAAAAGAATGGAATCTCCTCGAACTTGACGTACATATAAGGGACTTCCGAAAACGTGAAAAGGACTTGCAGAAACATGAACCAAGCAATTGACGCCTATTTATTGTTTATAGTACACTTAGCTTAAAAGCATTTCTACTTCACAACGGCAATACCCATCTGTACCTAGAGATCACGTTGTTCATAGGAAGGAATCATACGATATCTCCTACAACACATTCAGTATAAAGACTATAAGTGGTCAATCTGTGGAGATTTAAACGTTATAGTGTTTCTTATTGGACTGCAGCTGGGGGTATACGAAACACTGCTGTTTTCTGTGTGAATGGGACAGCCGTGCACGAAGTCGTCCTTATATACAGAAAGAATGGCCACTGCGTGCAGCACTAACTCTGCATGGATCCTAAACACGTATTTCTACCACCGCTCCATATCAAATTGGGTGAAATGAAAAATTTCGTTAAAGCTGTAAATCGGACCGGTAGAGAGTTCTTGTATCTGAAAGAGAAATTTCCGAAAGTTATTGAGGCAAAAATTAAACAGGGCATAAACTTTTGAAAAAATAGTGAATTTTACAACATTCTAACTGATGTTGAACTAAGAGCATGGCGAGCCTTTAAAACTGTTGTGACAGATTTTCTTGGAAATGTGAAAGCGGAGAATTACAGATATCTTGTAACTGAATTGCTAAGTGCTTACAAGGAAATGGAATGTAACGTGTCACTAAAACTTCACTCTCTTGATGCTCATCTCGATTTCTTTCCGGAGAATTTGGGTGCAGCAACCGACGAAAGGTTCCACCAGGACGTCGCAACAATGGAAAAATGATACCAAGGCAGAGTCCTACTATGCTAGCTGATTACTGCTGGCCATTACTCCGAGATGCTACAGGGACAAAATATCGCCGTAAAACATCCGAAAAAACATTTTGAAGTAAGTGCAACATGACAAACTTATTGATGTAGATTTAGTTTCAGTATAAAACACAATACTTTGTAGCAAAAAATCTATGGATGATAGAGAAAATCTGAGGTAATTTTCTGTTTTCTAATGTAATTTTGCTTAAACCTTTCGCTTGCAATTATTTCTGTATTATTCGATGTAATTCGATTTTATGTAAGTCTTTATTAACTGTAATAGATTAAATGTTTTTTATAGGTTTGGTTGAAATTCAAGGTCGGTTTTTAAAATTTTAGGACCTCATTGGTTACGATATCGCCTCTGCGCGAGCCAAAAGTTTCCGCAGCTAGGCTCGTTAATTTTAATATTACCATGTAATTTTAATTACCTGTTAATAAATAATAATAATAATAAAATTTTAGGCCGGGACGTATTGTCCCGTTGGCATTTTTGAGTGGGATGCATTGGTCCCAATGGGATTCAAGAAACAAAAAATCATTTTTCAAGAATTCAAATTTTATTTGAAAAGAAAGAATATTAATAAAAAACAATAAATAAATTAGAAAGGAAAATAGGTACCATATTAATAAGGGAAATGTGTTATTTATGGTAAATAGTAAAATATATTATGCACAAAGGACCTTGCACCTGGCGCAAATAGTTTTAGTACGATTTTCAATCTGGTTTGCGGAGCATTGAACACAACACAACATCTTTGTGTTATAACTTCTGGCATGTGCTCCCCAATATTTAACATATGATTTAGTTTCTTAGATGGACGACCAGAACTACGCCTTCTCTTAAGGGTTCCTACTTTCGGATACCTATCATCTGCTCAGCAAAAGGAACGAGAAACTGGAGTAGTTTTAGCTTTTTATGATGCAATTCAGAGTAGATTGTAGAGGCGTTTACAACCGCCATGTTCAATATCTTGGATTGTTTCAAATCACACAAATTTGTTGGTTTGGTTTTGTAAGCTTCCTGTTTGCAATAACCCCACAAGAAACCCCATTAGGTTTGGTGAACAGGGGGGCCAACGAAATATGGAGTTTCTTGAAATTATCTTATTGGGAAATTTCCGTTGCAACTCTGCAACTGCATCTTGTTGGAACGACACCGAGTTGAAAGTTATTCTCTTCCGGCGTAATTATTATTAGTGTTAAATTATGATGAATGAAAACAATTTTGATTGCGTTTTTCCTCATAAATTAGATCTGCTTCCAAAAATAGCCGCTCACTATATACATGCACTGCTACAGGGAGATGATAAATAAATATTAGCAAATTGTGCTAGGCTTGGATACTGTTTTGCGTTTGCTGACCACCACTTGTAAGGGTCTGCTGTCCGATCTAGGCGAACAGTTTTCATCTAAAAATCAATTTCATTTGCAATTGAACCGTTCTGTTCCACATCTTCATCTACGTGCATACTTTCTGTAGCGACTTCCTCAAAACAGTTCCAGAAACTGTTACGTATATTAACGGTTTTATCATTTTCATTGAGATTTCTTGAGATTTACAAACGCTGGGCAGTTAATCAAACTAATTATAATGTGCGTAATAATTTTGCTTACTTGCTTTCTTTCTTTCTCCACCACGCGAGATTTTGCTGTTACACAGCAAACAAACTGCCAGTTTATTGTCTTTACCACAAATTGTATAATATTAAAAAATAGGTGATTTTTTATTAAATGGTGCCATTTCATCAAGCTTTCCGCGAACAATGATATTTTTAAAGATATATCGACTAGGTGTCGCCCAATATTCGGCGCTGCGGCCGTGAGCGTAGCCGAATATTCGGTATTCGGCAAAATCACTATTCGTAGCATCTCTATTCCCCAGTGACCGTTACAGTGCGACCGTTTTCTTCGAAAAAGTATGACCCGACAATGCAGCGTGAGCAAACTGCACACCACACTGGAGCTGGATGAAATTCCGTCTCATGGAGAATTTCTTGGTTTGAATCATTCCATATTCGAAAAATTCTGCTTATAGACATTGCCGTTTAAGTCGAAGTGGGCTTCATCCGATATGAAAATGGAGTGTAGCATGGTTTCGTCCTCGTCCAGCATTTGAATGAGCTTCTGGAAAAACTCCAAGCGGATCGGAAAGTCTGTGGGGTGTAATTATTTTTGTAATTTGAAGTTTATATGGAAACAAATTCAAATCTTTGTGCAAAATTGTCTGCAGTGACTATCAGCTGATACCCATTTGGGCAGATAAATTTCTTGTCGTAACCCTTGTCAGCAACTACAGCAGCAATTGTTTCTTGTGTCTCAACTCGAGGATTTCGGTGGTAAGGCCTTCGAGCGACTGTCCCACGCTAGACAAAAGAGTTTACCAACCTTATTATGGTCCATCTGCTCGGAGGCGTGCCGCCAAACGTGCCCTGAAACTACCTTTGAACGGAAATAACCGACTCCAGTGCGTGATAGCGGCGCACAATCCAAATTCGAGTTTAATCATCCCAATTGTCCATTTTCATTAAATATAAATAACGGTCTGCAAATTACAAAAAAGAAAAATGAGTTGATTAATTACTTATTTACAAAAAAAGTTATTAGATTTTATTTTGGTAGCGCGATTCCTCAGCCACCCTGTATGAGCTAAGGCAAACATTGTACTTTTCATGATTCACTACAATTCTCTTCTGAAAATTTTGTTCAAAACTTTTAACCCGGCAATGCGAGTAGTCCAATCCCATAACCCAATACAGTAGACATGTATAAATTTTTTTTTTCTATCTAACGACCCTCTCCTTGCAGCATTAACCTGAATCTCATTACAACACAATCCACTTTGTGCCATGAAATGCAAACATTTGTTTGCATTCACCAGACCTATGCTTATCGGCAGATACAAGTATAAGGCAACGAACAGCAAAGTCCTTTGTCGGGTCCTCAACCATCCCATATGCTATGACTAATAAAAACAAACCCCTAATGCACACACCTTTTTTTCCCTGCACTATGTTTCTTCATGTTTCCTATTGAACACACAAAGAGAGATAGATAGATAGATTGATAGATATATGTATACTCATTCATATAACAACAGCAACCAACAGCAGAGGCAACTGAAAATTAAGCAACTAACTGAATGGCACGTGTCAACGAACTTACTCACATGGTGTCCGGTGATCCTGACCCGATGGCAGAAAACTGGACGCAACACTCCGAACGCAGCCCTCTTACAATTTACTATGCATGCTAGCCAACAACAAATGGTCTAGCCCCCTTAATGCTTGTAGCACGTATGATACAAGTATTATACATAGCACGTCCACCACTTTGTTACGTCGTTCAATTTAATTAGACTTGGATTCGTGAACGGCGAAAGAAAAACGGTACTTTACTCTTGGCAAATTTTTCGCATTCGTCCCCATATCCTGATTATAGTCTCATATGCCCACCTGTAAAGTTGGCAGCGCATTTGCAATTACTCACCAGGGAAAGGGATCATGGAACTGAGGAACTAAGATACTATACAGAACGAGAACCATATAACCCAAAGATACATTATTCAAATTACTATCATACTTTGGAATTGGGTTTGGGTCCTTGCTTTATTGTGTATGCGGATTTAGCAAAATTACATTACGCAAGTACGAGTATGTTAACTACCATATACTATCCTATCCTATACCTTACCTGGCATAAGTACTCGTGTATGGTTGCTGGCCGAGGACGAGTACTAGATAAAAGTGGACTGAAGTCCTTTTATCCTTTTTCTATTGCCCTTATGCAATTCGTGCTTCTTTTTTTGTTGCAGTACCTACTCGTATAGTAATATTCTACGTACTAGACATGTAGTTTACCATTTTACACATCATCATCGTCATGATTGTCATTCTACTAAAACAGCTGAAAGGTCAGAGGCACATAACATGCAGAACACGGAAAGGGATATACCTATCCATATGTAGACACAGATACACATTAGGACTAGTAGTAAAAAAGTGGGACAGTGTTGTTGTGCATTTAGTAGTAGTAAAGGTATCCTTCGGAAAGTAGTAAATTGTGAGACTTAAAATAGACACAGGATTTAAAAAGTGGTATTATGGCCACTTAAGATTAAACTCTCAAAACCCTCCAAGGCTGGAGTAATCTCTTTCAGTCAAGGCAACGACAAATCATCATTCTTCAGATGGTATCTGCTCATAAGGTCATTTGAACTACAAAATCGGCAGAAGATCGGCAAACATTAGATGGACCTTATTCCGTCGTGCCTGTCATTTTTGCTCTAAAGATATACTCGTATATATCGGAACCACCATTCACACGAGGAAAAGTCTTCAGATCTGTCTTGATGCTCCAATTTTGCGGATGACAGATAAAAGCGCACTGAATACTTTTGATATATTCACATGACATTCTCTTTTGCTTAACACTAGATGAATAATAGTGCCTTCGAACTTACTATATAGCATGTCTTACTCGTAATTTCAAACACTTCTTGGTGCAACCAGACATTAATTCTTATTTTTGCTCTCATCTCACAAGAAAACAGTTTTAATCACTCAAAAAAAAAGCAACATAACCTTAGAGGGTCTTCGTCTAACACGATGCAGTCCACCTTCGTTACATCCTGCTGCCCATTTCCCGGATAAGGGCTCAAATTTCTGGTCACCTCGCACATGGCTGCTGAAGTTCAATATTAATTTCAAAGTTAGACATTGGTCCGAGTCAGCGTAGTCTTATTTGCTTAATGTGGCGCTACGGACCAGGGTGGATTTAAGTTTTTAGCTGGCTGCCTCCAGTTTCGCACGCCACTTGTGTGCGCCACCTGAGTACCGGTCATCTCCTATCTCTTGGTGGCGGATTCGAAGACTTTTTGGACCAGAGGATTAGTGTCCATCCAGCCCAGTCGTCTCAGTCGTTGAACCTTCACTCTTCTGACTAAGTCAATGTTGCTGTACAGTGCGTACAGTTCGTCGTTATATGTTCTTCTCCACTCATCGTCTATGCAGACGGGACCGAACATCACCCGAATTTTCCTTTCAAAACAGCCAAGTGGACCCTCATCCATTTTTGATAAATTCCATGGCTTTGCGCCATAAAGCAGGACTGGGATTATTAAGGTCATATATGTATATGCTCAGTTTTGTTGCTCAAGAGAGGGCATTGCTAGTCACTTAAATCGATGGATGGGTGGTGCCTATCGATTTGGAGCGCTTTGGAGCGGTTTTTTTTTTTTCAAGAACGGCAGTAGTGTGAATATTTAGTCGATGATGGAGTTGCTTGGCCTGAAACCACAATGATATGGACCAATAAGGTTGTTGACATACGGCTTAAGGCCTTCGGACAATATGACAGATAGGATATTGTTCAGAGCATTTTCTTTATTGAGTATCGGACAAACAATACTGAGGTTCCATTCATCGGGCGTACCTTCATCCGACCATATTTTACAGATGACTTGGTGTATTCTCCTTACCAAGTCATTGCCTGCCGCTTTGAAGAGCTCAGCAGTCAGGCTGTCCGCTCCAGGAACTTTGTTGGACTTAAGCTTATACATAGATATATCTTCACTTGGATGGAATTATTGGTCTATAACACATCATCCAGGCTGAAAAGCTCATTCTGCCTGACAGCGGTATTTGACTCGACATCGCCGTTATACGGTCTACAGAAATGCTCTTTCCAAATGCTCAACATCGACTGCGTCATTTTCCTCCTGAGAAGTTGGTATTCGTGTCTCCCCTTCTGCTCATAGAGCTCGTGCAGCTCCGCTTTGTATGTATCTTCCTTAACTGGATGCAATTGCCGGCACCAGACGTTTCGTTGTGGTGGCCGAATGAAACTCAGCACATCAGAAGCGGCATCTCAGACGGCTTTTTGGTAATGTTGCCACTGGTCTTCGATACTTTATGCTGGCGTCAGAGGACCTCTTAAGAGAATAAGAGGGATTTGATTGGGAAAGGATTTGTTGATCTCTTGTGATTGTAGCCGTCCGACGTCGAACTTCCTCACATTATTAGCTTGCATTTGCGATGTTCGGGATATCCACAACGGTGCCTTGGCTACAACGAGGTAATGGTCAAGACGATATTGACCCCTCGGAACGTTCGGACATCCAAAATACTGAAGGAGTGCCTTGCGTCGATCGCAATGTATTCAATCTGGTTGACGGTTAATTAATTAGGAGTTCTCCAAGTCCACTTGTGAATATCGAATACAACACTATTTCGCCCCGCCACAAAGACGTTTAGCCTGAATTCGTTATCGGAAGTGGTGTTGTCCTGGCAGACAGTACTACCAAAGATGCCCTCTCTCCCTAGCTTTGCATTTAAATCGTCCTTAACTAGGGCACTGCTCACGGGTCTTATCTTAGCCTTTGTACACGTGGGCCTGCTGCGTCATCAATATATTTGTATTTAGATCTTCATCTTGGTTACGATGTTCAGAGTTCGGGCTGCATATTGTCCCTCATTGGCTTTTATATTGGTTAGAAAAGTTTTCTATCAAAGAGGCTTAGCATTTGCTCTGCTTTCATGTTGATCACCCGGTGCCACTTTAAAGGACTTACAGAATCACGGTTCAACAGAGTAAAACCTTCATCTTTCGAGTAAGGAGCTTTAGACTGATCTTATGCAATACTTAGCCAGATTACAACAAAGATGTTGTTTTTCTCTAAAATTTGTCGATACCAATTTCCTTGGCCTGTTTGCAATGACCAAATATGCTTCGACAGTAGTAACAGAAGACAAATTTCGTCTGCATTGCCGAGAAGCTAAATGATTTGTTGAAAATAGTACCTTTGGTATTGTAACACTCAATAAAGAGAATTGAAGGCAGCATCAGCCCTGACAGGACATTTCCTAATTGCACTGAACGTTGCCTGCTATTCAGAGATACCCAACGGATTTGGATTAGTTTTCACAGTATTTCGAATTCGTCTTGGCTCTTTTAAAGCTGCATGTAATCTTTTGCTATCAATGGTACTTATTGGTCTTACAAGGATTTTGTTTATGGTTTGCAAGGCTAAAAACTGGTCCTTAAGACGATTTCGATCCACTGCCAATTTCATTAGGGTGTAATGATGTCTATAAGTTCTTGATAAGTTCTTATATAAAGTTGTTCGATATGGTTAAACTAAAGAACTCACAGGATCTTTCTAAAAAAGTTTTCATTTTAGATGTGACTACGTCGTTTACATTCAAAGTACGTTACTCATATAGAAGTACAATACTATCCCATGGTCGGTCAATAGAAACTTCTGGTTTCCTATATGAATATATGCAGCAAGAGCTCCAAGGTATCCTTCCGCAGAGTTTGTTTCTTTTTATTTTGAAGGCTATTATCAACGGGAAAATGTTACTTCGACGAGGATCGAATACCATCATTCTTCCACGATCTTGTCTAATGCCCATGATGTTTTGACTTTGTGCTGCACCATAGGAGCTTGATCGAGCTCGTAAAATCCATATTGTAGTACATATGTCTTAGTTGAAAACATAGACCCTCGCTCAAGTGCACACTATAAAGGTCTTACAACCGAGCAGGTTTTACTAATCTTACTCCTCAACACACGAAGGTTATGCAACCAAATAGAGGTCAGTTATCTCGATAGTAACTACTACTTACTATTACAATCGACAACGCTGAAATAGACCAGATCATCCTCTGTCCATAGCAACGGCAAAGCGAGTAACAGAAATCTCCTGTGACTATTGTATGCCCCGTCCTTGGAGATTATGACAGACGTAAAAATACGAAGGCGCTGAGCCGAAAACCCTAATTCAGGTCGTCCTTTTGGCGGCGCGATTATGGTTAAATATATAGCTCCTGGTAGTTAACATACATACATATGTTATGCTACGAATCCGCTTTGCGTGTGCGTTATTATAAGAAACAAATTTTTTTTTTGTCAAACAACTACAACAAAAGGTATCTGCCAAAGAAGTGTAGTGAATAGAAACGAGCCCATGGTAGCAGTAAGTCAATGTCATTAGGGAGTTAGTTGCACGCATCTTGTAAGTACAATATATTTTATATCTCTACCACCTACCCCATCTGCTTTCACACTTATACTACACAACTCCCGAAGGACATACTCGTACATATGAAATTTATGTCATAACGAAGGTGGAACAAAAAAAAAATTAGGATGAGGGGAGAACAGCAAAAAAATCGTCGGAAGGAGGGTATAGAAGATGTAGAACGCGACAAGTAAAAATGAACAAGGTGCATGAACTTTTATGATTATTGTGAATGCTCCGCGCTCTCTCGGAGGGGCGGTTCTGTATATAAATACTTTGCCACAGACACGTTTGGAATTTTTTATTAAAAGTTAGAAGGTGGTGGCTCCAGCACGCGCCCATTAGAAAACGGAAGAAGGTGTATATGTGCACAAGGGCTTGTATGGGCTTGTAGTAGATGTTTCACGATAACTCTACACATTCATCTCGGCTGTGTGTGGTGGCAATGGCAGAGGCAGCAGTAAAAGTGCTAAAAGTCGGCCAAAATTTGTTTCGAAAAGAATATGTGCGCCGAATGTGCCCCTAATCATTCTCGAGGGAGTTATTCCATGTCAGGGATGTAAGCAAAAGGAAGTTATGTATGTTATGTTCATATCCTTTTGTGAACAAAATGGTTGCTCATTTTTCCAGATATGTAGAGCATTACGTACCAATTTTGGATAAGGGATAAGAGTGCGGGTAGATCTTTTCTAAAGGAGGCACAATACAATGGTTTTAGGATGGGAAATATGATTTTTTTTTTGTTAAAGCACCATGGGGTTAAAGTTAGGTGTTAGGTTGCTGAAGTTTGAATTTTTCTAGATATCTTCGCACATTTCTGAAACGGTTTCTGTATATTCTTCAAAGAATTTGATTGTTCGAATCTTTTTTAACATCAAAATCGGCGTCATGGAACATGGTATCGGCCGCTAATATTGGTCAGTTTACTATGGGTTCAATGGCTTGCTCTGCATATTGTAGTATTCGCTAACATTACATTTAAGCAATCTACGCAGATTGTGACCCATCAACTTTCCATTTGCAAGCATCTGTACTGATTTTGTCTATATTAGACTTACTCATTTTCTCTTAAGTCACTTTGATTTTGGTATCTTGGAGTTGTCAGTACTAAACAGCTCGATATGGGTGTCAGGGGAAAATATTGTCCAGTAACTAGAAGAACTTGCCCATGTTTCCCTAGAAATAAATTGACCACAATCTTGTCGCTTTCCACCGAGACAGCAAGAAATGGACTTTGAATAAGCAGTTAAATAAAGCTCAGATGTGAGTGCAAAAATAATCCCAGATCTTCTATTTTAAAAACATCTGATTGCTTAACACTTGTTTCTTACCATGGGAGAACAAAAATATTTTCGGACTTAAATTTCTGAAAATTCTTCTGTATCTCTTCTTCCTCACCCATCAAAATTTATTACCCTGCAACCATAAGATATGCCCGTAAAGCTTAGCAAAGTGAATATAAACCTTTAAATCGACACGATTATGAGCAAATGAAATACTCCCTGTCACTTCAGTACTACATTACCGTTAAATTGACGGCTATAAAAACCAAAAAATTTACAACATTTAACAGTAAATCCGTATAATGTACACAAAGATGCTAAACACGGGCAAATGTATGAACAAGAAACAGGTACATGGAAATGAATATCTCCATATCCGTGGTGGTATCCTTACCGGTATATGGCCCTTTTGATGTTAACAATGGCACGTCGGCGAAAAATGGCAATAAAATGTCAAACACAATACCTATACCTACCCTCGGCTTAAACCACACGAATATCTGGATGCTGGTAATCACCATCACCATCACCGTCATCGTAAAAGCAAAAAAACAAAAAACAACAACTAAAACTACCCACTGAGGTGGGTTGAGTTGATCAAAAGATGTCACTGTCGGGTTTCAGGTACGAGTATCTCTTCAAAATCACAACTCGACAATGCGGCATACATATATGAATAGACCGATGAGCAAAATTTTTTAATTGACCATAATTTTTCATCCCCCAATGGTTGAATGCGGCCCTGGTCCTTTGTTTTTAAAGCACACATCCTTCAGATGCGAATTTATAACGACGATGACGATGACGTTGAAGTTGAAGCTGAAGCTGAAGTTGATGCTGCCGCTACCGCTGACTCTGACGATGACGGTATAGAGTTAGAATGAAAGTGGCAGTGGTAGTGGTAGTGGTTGTGACAGTGGTAATGGCAGTGGCGGTGTGGTGTTAATGAAGCGCCTTTCTATGACAAAAGCACTTTGCCGCTGGATTTGCAGATGGAAATTAATTTTTTCCTTCCTTAGTAGATGTAGTTATGCAAACATATTGATGTAGATGTATGTGCGAGTGTGTATATAATACGAGTATGTGAACATTCATTCGGCGGCGGCGTCGTTCGTTTCAGTTGTTCAAGTGTACTCTTGAGATAATTGCGAGCACTTTTACGTCCTTATTGCGATTTTAATTTAATCTGCTCTTGAGAGTACGCTCCCGCTGGGTTGTCGTTTTTCGTCAGTAAGGCAAGTGGGTTGCTTTCTCACACTCGCATTTGGTATAGCGAAGGAAGGATGAAATTACAGTGTTATAGAAGAGTTTGTTATGAGAGTTCTCGATGTAGAGATTGAAAATGTCGCAAAAGATGAAAAATGGGTTCTGCTTCAGTTTTCTGCAACTTTATCATGGCACATAGTCTACGTATTTCTATAGTGGTGGTTCTCAACAAATAGGTCAAACCGTCTGCAGTTTGGTAAAAGTCCCTTCGAGATAATTTTGAAATCGCTCCCGTCCAGCCGCTGATATTCATTTACTCGACATTTCACAGCCATATCAGCCGTCGAATTCGTACACTCGTAGAGTTTATTATTGTATCCTTTCCTTAAAGTTTCGTTTCTTCCAATGGCATGGAAAATCACTTACAGAACTCTGTTACTGAAAAAGCTAGCTGCAGTTGCATCTATGTTCTCACGTATTGTTACGCCACTTCTATAACATTTCAGCTACTAATGTAAGGTACAGACTTCTGAAAGACGGTGCCCGTAATGTTGATGTAATCACATCATAGCGCGCTATTCATTGGCATTAAAAGTCCGGATGGCAGCATCACCGGGATCCCCACTGGCAATCGTAATAGTTCACTCTATAAATGTGGACTTAAAATCTATAAAAGGTAGCAGGTGTCTGCTGTTTAGAGAGCCTGCTGTTATTCCAGTACCTACCTAAACTACACTCAAAAGTACCCACCAGGTTATCACCTTAGGGTTTCAGACACTCACAAAATACAGTCAACATAATCTTGTATGCGATATTGACTAGACTGATGCAGTTCGAAGAGTGTCGCTTCTTGAGCACTGTGTGACACTGACACTACGAATCCATCGATCGGCCCTACATTCTTCCAATCATATTTTTCTATGATATCCTCTACTAAACCTATTTGTTTCATCAGATTTATTGGTTTTTAATTTTGATATCATTGCCGGTCGACATTCATTTTGAATGGCTAATTCTGCAATCACCTTAAAATAGCCGACGGAAAGAATTCTTCCAGAATTTCAAACTCCCATTGTCATGTGTCCTTTTCTACACCAAATTGGCTTAAGCTAACCTAGTTGAGTGTTTCGTTAGGTCTTTCTTTCTTTTCCCCGAAGAGTGCCAATACTTCTCCCGTAGCGTTTGTATGTACATAACTCAAGTTCTTTTCTATGGTATTGCCTTGCACGCCTCCCTTTTAGTGTGCTTATGAGGCGGGTACTGAGAACTGAGACTTCTTTCGAGATTCTGATACACTCGATCGGAAAAGGCCGTGCAACTGCAGCTACTTGCCGTTGAACAGTACGTCTTTGTGTTTTTGGAAATAAATTTCGAGAAAATATTCTACAAGTCGACTACTCATATTGGTCTGTGGTTTCCAAACTGCAGGTTTCTTCTTTGGCTCTTCTGTATACTTCTGGGATAGTTTTCGCCTTTCGTGGGGATGATGAAGGTCAGAGGACACGTTTAAGATTTCTGCTGGTACGCCAGGAATCTCGTCATTCTTCATAGTGCTTTCAGCAAATGTTAGCTCTTGCCTGGTTCTCAGTTGTTTCTGTCGAATGCGCTAAGAAGATCTTTCTATTTTCCCGAGGCCAGAAGGGAGTCATTCTAATTCTGTCCAATCTAATTCTTGTTTAAGTCCATTTCTATAATAGGAGGTTAAGTTAGGCTAGGTAAGAGTGACTGTTAGAAAAACCAACCCACTTAGGTCTATTAGCCCATTGTGATGCTACGTGTATCATGTTGACTCAATAGTCCACCTAAGGTTTGTTCTTTTATTAAGATCCACCTTTTTCCAGTAGAATAGGTAGAGTGATTACAATTTTGGCGAGTTCGTCGGCCCCATAATTCTCTGGAATGTCTCTGTGGTTTACATAAGTAAAAATTGAACTGCTCTGTCATCTCCCCAAGAGATAATCGGCAGTCAACGACGGTTTCAGAATTTTTTGAGACTGTGTCTGGGGAATTGATAGCGGCCTGACTATCCGAAAAGATGCGGATATCCCTTGCAGATATTATGTTTTTCTTCAGCCAGGACTTCTTAAATCGCCAAAATTTTCTGGCTGGAACACGCAACAGTGATTTGGAAGACGGAATGAGAGGCTTAGATTAAGCTGATCTGAGAAAATAACGCCACCAGCCCCGCTATAAGTTTTGGATCTATTCGTATAGAAATGGATATATTTGTCATCAAATTGAAAGCATTTTTCTTCCATAAGGATCTAGACAGGATGCTTACATGACATACTTTGTCAAGACAATGTTGGGGTATAATGTAGTTAATGTTCTGTAGAAGAATTCCTAGAATATTATAGTGGCCATATAATTTTGTTGTCCAGTATGTAGTCGCTTTAAGTCAACCAGCTGCGTTAGCTATTGAATTCAGCTTAGTCTGCTGCAGTTTAAGACCATCCACCAGAAAACCAATCGGTCTTATAACCGAGTGGTTAATGCGTGATTGAAGGAGCCATTTATTTCTTATGGCTTTTTTGCAATAGAATAGAGCTGCGGTAGCTTTCATCTCACTTTCTTGGATATTAGGTTTCCAGTTTAATTTTCTATCAAAAATAAGACCTAGGTATTTCGCTGTTTCGGAAAAGACTTAGCTGGTACCGTTGATTGGGAAAGAGTCTATGATTGGAATTTTATATTTCCTGCAAAAGAGGACATGTTCAGTTTTATGGGGTTTAATCTCAATCCACAACAGATTAAAATTTAGCTGTATGTTCTCTAATGATATTAGGATTCTTACCTGAGACGGCTATAGCAACGTTATCCATAACTCTGGTACTATCCTATCCTATCCTAGGTGCAGCTGTTCGTTGACCACTCAGTTTCAGAACAGAGGTGAAAGGATATCACCTTGCGACGTACCTATAGTATATGGGCGCATCTTTTAGCAGAAGCCTAACCCAGTTTGGAGTTGATTGCCCTTCTATTTAGCATAAGACTGATCAAGTCAGTCATCAAGTGAGTCATCTACCTTCAGAGTTGACAGCGCAGTCGTGATTGCGTGTAGTGAATGTAGAACCATTTCCACCGATTTTCCTTTACAGTAAGCATGTTGACCCGTAGACAAAATTCGTGAATCGATCATGGCTATCAGTCAGTCGTTCTAGAGTTTTCAGTCTGGGTCTTTTGGGACAACACGAGAACATTTTAAGGCTTTGGGTATGAAAGCTACATTAACTTCACTCCCTGACAAGAAAATGTGGACCATTTCTACGCAGCTCCTCATGATATTCTCTGGCATTGTCAGGATAATATCTGAGGACTTTAGTAGCTCGCCAGGTATTATTCCGCCCGTAGCAGCAGACTGATCATAGCAGCTTGTCTCTTGTAATAAGACTGTGAGTTTCGGTGGCGGCTGCAGTAGTCCTGCTAGTGTTGTTACTGGCCGTGGATAGGGAGATATCTGGAAAATGGGTATCAACTAGCAGGTTGAGTGATTCATCACTTGAGGTCGTCCAAGAACCGCTGGTTTTTTTTTCAAACAGTTGGGCGTCATAGGATTTGTAGAGACGATTTTTTTAGTCGCTATTTATTTTTATTGTTATTTTGTAATCCAGGATTATCGCTTTGTCTTCCTCGGTTATTTTTTATATATTTTGAGGAATTCCTTGTATGAGTCCCATTCAGTCACTTCTCTTGTGCTTTTTGCTTGCTTGAAAAGTTTTCTGCAAACTTAATTTTACAATGCTTCTGTGGCTTTTATTTTTTGTTTTCCAGTAGCTTAGGTAGGTACCTGTTAGAAGCCTTTGTGGCGATACTGCTCTTCCAGACATATCAGTTAATGAATACGCCTTTAAATAATTGTGCCACTTCTATCCATTTACCATAAGTCACCATGAATGATAGCAGCTATACATAGTTCATCTTTGTAGCTCAAATTCTTCTTTCTAATAGCAAACTGATCGTGATGGAATAAATCTGTAGCGATACCTGTTTTTAGAATGTAAGTGGCTTACACAGTCATACTTACCCCATTGGCTCGAATTCTGTTTCGTTTCTCCCGGCTTTCGATTCTGTTCAGCATAAATGGAGCCTTTAAAAGTATCTTTCAATAGTTATCCTTTTCTATTTATCAGTTTTTATTTATATTTGTTTTCTACAGTGTCTTGTATTGTGTAGGCAGAAAGTTTGCCTTGTTTCTTAATGAAAGAACATTCGCTAGTAGATGCTGCTTCTATGATGCTTACAAATCATTACGGCCCTCTCCAACCATCAGTTGGTGCGTACCACTTACATGTCTTTGAGATCTTGGGACCCAAGTAAAGGGTAAATAAATGCTCAAACCACAAGTAACTTTAACCGCAGCCCCTTACTCCAGTCACTACTACGACAAAAGGCTGTGCGATGAAAGATGGCTTTGTTAGTTTTCTAACACCAATCCATACCAATGACTGTTAAAGTTTCTGTTTTTGTTTTTGTTTTAAATGACAACCCTTAACGTCCTTTGGTGGTAGTAAAATCATTTCCGGATATCTCTTGACAACCTCTTGACGTACAGACTTACTGCGCCTTTCTGTAATGTCGCGCGTTTCTTATGAGTGTACTCGTACACTAGTGTAACACTTCTTATCCGTACGGGTCTGTGGAAAATTCTTTAACAAGGTTGGAAATGAAAAGAAAAAAGGATCTCCTTTACTATAGGCGGAACATGAAGTAGATTACCAAGTGGATGACAAGGATTAATTGGAGCCTTCAGATGTTGCAAATGGTTCCAAACAGGATGTGAGGTACGTACGTGCTCCTCTCTCTGGCTGTCTGTTGGAGGTGGGATGTGTGTATGTGGAAAATTTCGTAATTAATCGTTGTCGGGTCGTTGATAATAGCAGATACTGGCGGCGAGTCGAACAAGGATTTGTTTAGACGGATGGTTTCTGTTGGGAGAAGAGTTTTATCGTTTTGATCCTTTTTGATCCAATCCGAAAGATTGACGTTGGGTTGTGAGTTTTTTTTTTTTTTTTTTCTTATATCTATTCACTGTGTAACCAAGGGGGTTCCATGTATTTCTATGTGTGTGTACCAGGATTTGCATAGCTCGAAGAATAAATGTTTCTGTTGTAAATTAACCCTAAAGCGACCGCTTGTCTTTCATTCATTAGGGTTGATTGTTGTTGATTGCAGTTAGAGGTTAGATGGGCTGCGGCGGGAGGTTTTAATTTTGAACTTTGTGTTTTGTTTTTGTATACAGTGTTTTTTTTTGTTTTAATTCCGAGTATAGCTGTTGGAGTTGGTAAGACATGAGACGAGAAAGATTGATAGGGATAATGGAGGTATAAGAAGTAAGGTGGGTCTAAAGCTATTATACATACATACGTACATAGGTGTGTGTATTTGATTTGATTTTATAATAACTAATTGTTTTGGGTTAGTTTTGCAGATAAAACTGGCAGAGGGAGTGTTTAAAGTTTGTGATAATCAGTTGATATTGCTTCATGGTTGGCATAATACAGACAAACGAGTTGAATAAACAGTCATTAGACAATTTAAGTAGTCGACGAAGTCATTTGTCATCCCCGCTGAAGGGTACATGGTTTGGTGATTTGTAACTAAGTAACTAAGCAATTGAGCGGCGGTTGAATATGTGCCATTTGGACTTAAAAAGGATTTGAATTTAAGGTTCTAAATGAGATGAATTTTATGCTTATGCTTGTTTTCGCATTCACAATTTACAAACTTGATACTCTGAACTAGTCTATGTGCTCACGTTTACAAACATCCAATTTCCAATTCATATAATTCAAGTACTTTCCAGACGAAAATGTTAACCACGAACGAGGTTGTTGTAATTTTTTTTAATGCACTCATGAGCACCTCACTGCTCAAGGAGGTTACTTTTCACCCCACCAGCTCGGATAAACGCTGCTTCGTCTTGTTTAATGTAACTAGCAAACCTTCTTTATATCGTCGCTTCGATGCATCTGGGAGACTACATGGTTTGAAACAGTGTCATATGTATTTTGTCTTCTAGTTCGATCTCATTGAATGCTTTGACATACATAGCACCTATCGACTTTGTGTAGAAGTGAATATATAGTGCTCTCATATTTATTCTAATGACTTGAGACGCAGTCGATTGTCATAATTGCTTTGGAAAATCTTGGAGAGAATGATTGACTTCCAATACCACTAGAGCATAAACCCATCCTTACTCTTAATTAAAATTAACATCAGTAAACACAACGCTGTACTTACTAATATCTCGAACTTGAAAAAAAAATCATTCTAAAGAATGCTATGACTATAAGCAATGTCTACAGGAGGCAATAACAGGCGCACTGTCGAATTTGATTGGAAGAAGCATCTCTTTGGATTTGACCGATACAAATGTATGCTGCGTCAATTTCTTGGTGATTCTTACAAAAATAACTGTCTAAGAAATGTGTCTTTAGATCTACTTCCATCGATTCATTAGCTACGTTACCTACTACCTTTTCTAAGTAGAAAGCTACCTACATTGCCATTTGTATGTAAGCAGTAAGCACAAGCATCTCAAAAACTAAGTCACTGTCATAAGTCAAACTTTCTCTGTTTGTTATCCTTTCATGAGACAACATTTACTGAATACTCAGACTTTGAGACATCCGGAGAAACTTTTCAGTCCCCAATGATACAACTCGAATCTCTAGCAGGTTGTCATGTGTTTGCTAATCTAATAAAACACCTTTGGCTTAAGCTGGATCTGGAATGTGCCTATAAAGAATTTTGTTAGTTAAAGGTTCACATATATGTATCGTAACAGGTATCATCACAGTCCATAGACTTAGATTCTATTATGATGTATTTGGCAAACGAATTAAGAATAAAGAGAAGAATCAGGTTACTTGGCACTACTTCGTCCAATTGTAGAACACTTATCTTGGTCGTTTTTGCCGGAGATCAATTTGAAAGTTCCTCGAGCTTGCAAGTACAAACATAAGTACTACCAAATGGTTTGTATTAAATTTGCTTCAAAAAAGGTACCTTTAGCCTATAGGAACAGTTCAATCTAACCTACCCTAATCCTATTGATCGATTATCTGATCGACGCTCCCAAAGATTATAATGTCCACACTTAGGCATTATATAAAGTTCTGGTCGATCAATCAATCCTCCCAACATTTAGATTGTTCTCTTCACGGAAAAGGGGCTTGCTGGTCCGATTCAACTAAGCCTGAATAACGACATTATCCTGTTTGCTAACGAAGTTAACAGTTAAATTCGTCGGAACTAAACACGGCAAGACATTGTTGGTTTTCTGCTGCTGTTAGCGAATTATCGGCAGGAACCGCGACTCGTAGTCGAGAAGAGTTCTATAGAGCACCATGGTTTAGTTATCTAATCATTTTGTTTTTGTTTTAAATGAATCAGAGCAATACTTTTCAAAACCTAAATCTGGTGAAACTCGCTTGCTCTTAGGCTTTATTTAATTAATTCACAGGCACATCCCTGCATGCCATCACTTTCCCGGATAGGGTCAAACTAAATAAACGGAACTAACAAACACTAACCCTTGTCGCAATTTAGGCTAAGGTGAGGCGAATGCAGCACGTTTTCAGTCACCACCCAAATGGATACATTATCTTCCCATTTGCAAAGAAAAAGGAAGACATCACCCTTTTCTTCTATAACTGATAGCTTCTAGTCTAGACATAAACTTAAGATTGTGTTGATCATGCAGCCTTCTATCACCATGACTCAAAATATTTTGTGACTACTTGGTATTCAAAACTCAGACTTACAATATATTTCTCGCTGATTCCTACCTACGATGCACAAGTTTCAAACATTTACGATCTGCTGAAACCGAACACCTTAACAATGGCAAGGGTTGAAATTTTAACCTTTTTGACACATATCTCTGAATTTTTTAACAACTCAGAAGCATTTACCAGAAAATTTTGCCTCTCATTCCATTCATTGAGCCACATCTACACACCTTAACCACACTCTGAAACAGTGTAACCATTCTGGATCTAACTTCCAAGCACATGTCTAAAAACAATCAACAAATTTCGTGCAAGAAAATGCCCAGGCCACCGCAAAATGAGGAGACATTTCGTTACACCACGTGAGGCGATGGCTACTAGCTAAAGCAGACAAGCACTTAACCCCAGGACGAAGCTGTTACTCCCATCTACCTTTATATTCACCCAAAATCCGTTGCTTTCTTCTCTAGTGTTAATCCGTACTTCCTTTTGCTTGGTTGTTTTTTTTTTGTTTTTTATTATTTAAGTGATGAGCACTGTTCTGCTGGTGAATTTAAGGAAAAAAAAGAGGTATATACAAAAAAAAGGAAACAAAAAGTATTTAAACACAAAAGGATGACCGAACCAGAAGTAGCCACATGCATGAGATGCTTTTAAGCAAAATTTCATAACACAACACACCGTAGGAGAGAGATATTACTTCACCGGCCCTTTACTGCCTGACCCAAAATAGTATGAGTAAATGTCATAAAAGCCAGTAACCCTCGGGTTTAGTTCCATTTTTTTTTTCTCTTTTATCATTCACCCATCCGCCCCCTGCAACAGGATTTGGAAAACGAACGGGAAGCTCCTAGCTCCTAGAGATAAAAATGGTGTACAACCGATGGGAAATAGCAGTTTGAAGGTGGGTGGTAATGTTCAGTAGAGAGGTTTCGTAATTTCTCTAATTCATTCGAAATGGAAATGTACAATACCACATACATACATATGTACTCGTATATCTACATAGATAGCTAGGATAGCGCCCCATCTTAATATGGAACAAGAGCAGAAGATAAGAGTGTTTAAGGAACATGCTTTAATGTAAGACGGCCGAAGCAGCTACACATACTCGTACTTTGGTCACAGCAAGATCATTTCAAAATCCATTTTATGAAATGCAATGTTGAAGAGGACATCCTCGTAACTGTCATTATCGCCAGAAAGATGGAAAAAGTTTTTTTTTGTTTTTTTTTTCTTGCCACTTCTTCCCTTGTCTCTATCCAGGACTCTTCGTTTTTGGAGGGTTGGTTGGAAAGGGGACAAAAAAGACATGTTTTGAAAGTGGTCAGACTTCATTCGTTTTATTATATCATTTAAGATAGTGGTCGAGAATCAGGTTTTCAAGCAGGACATTTCATTACACAGGGTGTGTCTACAGTGTGGAATATGATTATAGCATTTGGTGCTCGAACGCACAGAGCCGATACACATACGTACATATGTATGCACGAGTATATAAGTGAATATGTGAGTGAGCGTACGTAAACGGGGGTGAAAAGAAAAACTATGTTATGGTGAAATTAGAGCTTCTCGTTCTGGATTTGATGGTACGAGTATGATTCTGTATGCCTGTCACGTTATTTAGTGGAAAACGTTTGAGTGAAATTTGCGGTTAACTTGATTTGGGGGCAGCTAAGCTTGGTTGGGTTTATGGATTTGAGTTGACTTTTTAATGGTCACAACCATGTCTTTCCATTTATATATAAAGCTTTTAGGATGTTAGTTGAGAAGATGCTTCTTTTTACTTTGGGGCAAAAAGTAACGTTTTATGAAGTAATTATTTCACCAATACACGTTTTCGGTACGAGGCCAGCAATATTGCTGCCACCTCACCCATTTATTGGACGAAACCCGGAGTCATATGTAAGCTCTCACTTGCGGTGTTAAAGTACCCGGAACCACCTGAACTAACCAATCTGCAAAAGCCCTTCAGTACAATGAATTGTTACATGAATCTCAGTACTTGACAATCAAATAAATCGTATCTGAGTAGGTTGATCAATATTTTGAACATCAGCACTAATAAAAGGGTAGTTCTTGAACAGAATTATTTGTAACATCTTATTTGTAACTATTTTATATCTTTAAGATTAGAAATCCCAGTTTTTGTGAAATGCAACGAGAACGTCCAAGATTCTGCACCACCAAATAGGACTAGAACGATCAGGATTTTATGTAAAGTCTCTTTAGATGTTTGAGAAAAGCGTTTATTACTCACTTTCTTGTAAGGCTATCGAAAAAGCGATTCATGTGGGCTATTCTTCCTTCGATCTCAGCTGTGGTTTCGTTGTTGTATGTATACCTGAATGACGTTCTGTCCGAGATTTCTGTGTTTTATGTTCATTTTTGCCGCTTTTGAAATGATACTCATGAACATTTCACGCTCTGCTCCTATAATTATTTCAATATTGTCGTCGCATGCGAGTAATTTAAAGGATCATTGAAAAGTTCCACCTGTGGTGGTTTTCACAATTATTGGCATTTACGAGAAGAAGAAAGCTGCCATGCATAGCTTTTTGCGGAGAAGTAAAGTTCCTAAGGACTTGGAACATAAGTATATGGACCGTCTACCAAAGCATAGACTGTGGCACCTACGCATTTCAAGCTCAGATTAGCGGAATAGATATCTTCATCACGGAGTACCTGAATATTCTCTCACAAATAAGATGATAAAACAAGCCTGATGGCTATCAACGCATTTCAGATAGCTGTACTGGCTCTGCAGTGTACTACAATTCGTTCTCAACTCCCCTTAGATCACTTTTATGACTAAGCTCCTTCCCATACATTTCTAAGTTGATATCGGTTTTTATATTTATTACGGAGCATAGGTGGATAAAGTCCTTATTCCGGTATTCCCTTTTTGCACTCGTTAAATTAAGCAGGTATGCCAAACCCGGACAATGGCCATATCATATATCACAATATACGCTGCCCTAAATCAACAGATCGATTCGATCAAGAAATCCGGTCGATAGTGAACTTTCCAGTTCAGAAACCCCACTGATAAGGGCCAATCAGTAGGTTGACAGTGTTTCAAGTGAGGACTCTGATCCTCTATAGTTGGCGGCTTTCGTCCAAACATATTTTAGTGATGATTTTGTGGTTTCCCTTCATAAAGTGACCTCCTCCTGCCTTGAACATCTAGACAGTTAGGCTGACAATACTGGCAGCCTTTTGTGACTCATATCTGACAGCGAATTTAGGTCGCCATGACGTGTTTACCGCCTGGTAAGTTTTCTGCACGTCTTTCCTGCTATAACATTTCGATTTCCTCGATATCGTATTTCTCATGTTCTCTTTTCTTCATACTGAGAAGTCGGTGCTCGTAAAACTCACAAGCTCTAGTCGTCCTTTGTAGCTCCGCTCTTTATGCATTCTGTTTCTCTACATGCGTTAAGCGGTATTCGTCATTAAACTAACGGATTTGCAGTGGCGGTTGTGTGAAATCTACCATATCAGAGCTTATATCGTGGTATGGCTTATTGGCAGTTTTGCCACTGCATTTCGGAACAATATGCTGGAGGCGAAGAATTTCGAGCGAGTCTAAGGGACACTTGTTTAACAAAAGTCGTTACGGTTTCCTGCGATTGGAGCCTTGGAACCGCATTCGTGTTTTTATTGGCTGGGAGTGTTCCGAGTAAATGTTATCAATCTGGTTGGCGGGACAAGGACTGACAGGTACCATTTTAAGTAAATGTCGAAATGCGAGAACCGCTACATGTGTTTCGAATGCATCAACCTCTTCTTCATGGTCTGTACGGCTGTACGGATGACCCGCCAATTCTATGTTTTACTGCTCAAAAAGTTACTTATTTGAGCCGACCTGTGATAGCTCGCATTGACGTAGTGGAAAATGATCCGTGCTGGATGGTTGCTTGTCCTTATTTCTCCAAAGACTTCAGGCCAACAAATGATGGTGTACCATTCCGAATTGACAGTTTTACGTTACTCTAATGGCACGGTTACGATATGTCCGGTTTTTTCCGAAGGAACAGGCGACCATTTGCTTCGAAGTTCTTCGTGCGCGGACGACAGTCAAATTATGCGTTTTCCAACACGAAGAAAGTTTTCATTGCAAATAATAAATGTATGCGAGAGGGATGACAATAATGCCCAATCATGCCTAATATTTCACGTTAAGTGACATGATGATCTTGTATTGTAATATCAGTTCCCACACAGCAACGATGTATACTGGCACAACAGCCGATTTTGGACGACCTTCACGAAATTCGTCCTGGAGCGAACGACAACCACGATTGAATTCGGTAAACCAGCGAAATACGGTGGCCGGCAATTTTTGGCTCTGTAAAAAAACGCTAATAGGGCTCGTATGATTAAACGTTCTGAGCACTTGTGCCATTAAAAAGGTCAAACTTTACGATGCTGATGTCAGATTTGACGTACCTAAATCTTCAAAGCGGGGGGCTTATAAGAACAGTCCTGATACAACCGTCTTTGCCCTACAAGCCTATCGCATGTTAAAGGCAGTCAGAAGTAACCCCCCTAATTGCTGTTCAGTCCTTCAAGTATAAAAAATAAATGGCAAGTAGGTCAATAAGTTTTTTATCAACCCACCTCTCCAATGAGTGTACAGGCAGATGTATCTAGTTTCCTGTGCAGCATATAAATCACAAAATAAAATAAAAATAGAAAATGACTTAATTTTTAAAAGGATTAAAACCATTCCTTGACTATACCTGGCTGGACTTGAATTGAAAACCAAACCAGGCACGTGGATTGAAATAATTATAATAAAAAATTCAAATAAATTCATCAGACAGTGAGTTTATGTGTACCTAATACTTCGCACAACAGGATCAAAGAAGTCTCATCGATTTGAATTCGAAAAAATTTTCATTACCCGACCTTATTGAATTGAAATTCCAAGAATAAAGATGTCAATATCTCTTTGGTTACTTGGTGTTTATAATTGGAATTTCAAATATATTTTTCTTATCTGATTTCAAAGACCTATAGACAGAACCAAATGCAGACCAAGACTTTGACCCAGAATCATTGGCATTGCCAGTGGTAACCAATAACTTCTCTGGTTCTCTTGAAGTGCCGAATAGCAAACCGATTTCGATTCCTACAATTGAATGTTTTTATTTTTGTGAGAGCTATTCGTATATCCCGTTCTGAGGCCACGATACTTAATGTCCTCTTTGATATTCACTCCTAATTATATCCCATTCATATCGTTATCTCGTGTCAAAGGACAATTTTATGATCTAATTGAAAATCAATATCATTGTCTCCGAAGCTTTGAAAGGACGTCATACTGTGCAATGTGGGGGTAGGAGGGAAAAAGGACAAACGATTTTACAAATCAAAGACAAAAGCAGGTTGCTATCGTGTCTTCTTCTCTCTACTGTACCACTTTTGGTCCTCAATATGACTTACGGAGACAGTGTAAAATTACCGCTTTGCTGTTTTGTTTTTTTAATGTCAGGAGGGCTTTGTTCTTTGTCGTTTGCCTTTTTGTAGCATTAGGGGGCTTATCAAAGGTGGAAGCTCAATAATTTTCACGGCTGATTAGGAATCGCATTAAATGGTCTGTAAATAAATTTCATATTCATTAGCGGGACACATACTTGTACACAGATAAAATTTGCATATTTTACCAAGCAAAACATGTGAGATACTCCGCATGTAACACACGAAGGAAGGACAATGAATTCACCTTTGGTTACCTTTTAAAAGGACACCAAAAGCAACGAGAGCTGGAAAAGCCAGTGATGGCAGCCATCAAGCCAAGCCAGCCAGTTAACCATCCTTGTAATGGATCCACATATAGTAATTATCAGAGCGTGTGTGTGAGGCAATGGTAATGTGGATGGAAGGCGGGAACAGAACAAAGAGGAATATAGTTAATTAAGCTAATTATTGGGTGAACGTCAACATGTTTCGTGGTATGAGAAAGCCAGAGGGGGTTGCCGACGGAACTTCAAAAAGATACAAATATCTACTTATTGGATGTTTTTTTTTTTTTTTTTTTTTTGTATCCGAACTTAGATATTGAAGTTGTGAGGTTTTTATTCCCTCTGCTCTTGTTAAATGTGTCATTCAATTTCACTGTAATTATCCCTGTCATGAGTGTGATTATATTTCTAAAAGGGCTAGCGGTAGACACATGCAATTGATTCTGTCTGTCAGCAGTTGGTGGATGCAGGTAATTATCTGAGAGAGACTTTGTTTTATAAATATGATTGAGTCATACATGCTAAATCTTTGCTTACAGATTTGTGAAATTAACTTAAATGGACAGGTGTTCATTGGTAACCATTTATTGTAGAATGGATGTGCGCTGTTAGGTTTAAATCACACCGAAAGTATCCGTGAAAGAATTTACTTTCAAAATCCAATCCAGTTATTGGTTATGCCTCTCAAATTGGACAGCAAAGAGTTTCTGCCTCTACAAAACATCAACATTTGTCGGCGCCGATCTAAAAACATTACAAGTGTAACAGAAATTCATATTTGGTAAAAATTAGGCAAGATAATATCGAACATGCTTATAGCTAGCTAGCACACAATTCCTTCGCAACAATAATGCGAAAAGGAATGGGGATCATCAGATCATAAAATAGTCAACCAAATTGGTCATGTAGCGATCGCCGAAAAGGCAGAATTATGGATATTCAAGTATTTCGACCAGCCATTGCAGACTCGGGTCACCACCTGCTGCTATGTCAGACGCCACAACAAGGAATTAATACCGTCAGAAGCTTTGCCTTGTGCGTCCTACAAAGTCTCGTCAGTGTCTTTACAAGCTGCATTGAGTGCTGAAGGTCAGCGGCATCGATGCCAAGAAGCTGTTAGACTTGATGTACTGATTTTCACTTGGCAAGCACATTCAGCAATACGACACGCCTATTAAGCGCGACTGCATAAGGAGACGTGCGCTCTACGAGGAAAGAAGAAAATAAGATCATGGGAAGCGATAAATCGCGGGAATAGAGATAAACTGCCCAGGGAACAACCATTGGAAGTTTGGCCAAAAGGCGAAAAGTATGTGTCAAATCAACAAGCCTGAATAGATAACTGTAGTGATGAGCTACATGAGCAGTTTAATAGTAGGCCCAAATTCGGTGGCACGGATATAGGAAATTCACTTCTGCAGACTGTTAAACTGAGAAATATAAAATAAAGATAGCAAAACTGTAAGATAGAATGGCCTACCTGTCGAGATTAATGAGATTTGGCCGGTGAAAACTAAGTATGTCGAATGAATGTAACTTCGCATTTAAACTGGCCGACTATAGAAGCAGAATCAGTCTGATTAACATGGTGTAGAAAATTTTGTCCCCCGTATTATTTCAACGCCGATACGCTTAACCCGTGATTAGGCTTTAGCCCGGGTAAATCAACAATTTAAGACGTTAGGGAATACCTAAGAAGTTCAGATCGATACACACCACCTCTGTATCGATTTAAAGCCCGCTTGTGACAGTATCTATAGAGTCGTATCTACAAAATTTCTAGTAAACACCAAAAAACAGTCAGTACATTTTTTTAACATTATTTTCCATAGTATGTGCAAGTTTGTACTTTCATACGCTGATGACATTAATATCATTGGTAGAATACAGCGAGCTGTCATTGATAACTGTTAAAAAAGAAATGGCAAAAATGATGTATGATGTCAGCATATAACATCGATGAATTGGTGGCAATACAATAGACAGCTATAACTCTTTATGATTTTGTCTACCTCAGCGTAACCGATCTATTCCGATAATAATCCGAAGGAATCTCCAATCGCTGCTTCTTTAGCATCATAAAGTATTTAAGTATTTAAATACTGTCAAGAAATATTGAGAAAACTCTGTATAATATCATAATCATCTCATATCTGCTCAAATTGCAGTAGCATTGACGCTACAGAATATCTTTATTATTATATTGTATTTACCTTGATAGGCTTTGAAGGAGGAGATGTAACAGTGAACGTTACGACCTGTTCACAAAGGTTGCATCGATCATCTGATCTGGCTGAGACCGAAGTAGCAACCGAAGTCATTGCAGATTTTAGTTAGTGGACGCCACAGCTACTAAATTGGTCGTTATATTATGTACAATATATAAAAGTACTTTTTGAAAATAAGCTTCATTGAAATATGGCATCGTAGTAGGAACGTTGTCCTGGACCTTCTTTGTTTCATCTTTTCATATGTACATATTATAATTGTAAAGTTATATTAAATATAATTAAATAAATTACAATTCATGCAAATGTTACTTTAGATAGATTTAATAAATAGAATAGGCATCATTCTGTAGCAAAAACATAGGTTGCTACTGGCGAATGATCCTTCAAATTAATTTTTAAATTTCATGTGGGGTGAATTTCACAAAAAATTAATAAAAAATGCGATACAAAGCATAATCATTATAGTAATAATTGTAATTGAAAACATGATATGCAATACTATTTTACGATCATTTTCGACTTAATCAACGAAATCGTAGGGCTATATTTACAATGAGTTTGACTGTAGAATTATCCGTACTAAAGGGAAATATTTTTATTTCAATGAAAAATAAGGCGGGTTTTACTATGAATCTACAATAAAAGCCTGGGTGCTGCCGCAGTATAGAATTTCAAACAATGTTTTTTTTGGTAATTGGAAAGCTAACTAGTGCCATGTTATTTATTCTAAGGCTATCTGCATTTGGGTTTCTTAGAATCGCACTGTACTCGCTTCGCATGAAAAAGTCTTTTAAATCCTTGAAGATGTAAAGATGTTTTATTGGAAGAACACTTTTTTTAAAAATCGGTGGCCAACTATTATCTAAAAGCACACAAAATATTTTTTTTTAATTTTACCTGCTGCATGTTTCCTCAAGTATCACAAAATCTAAGCGTTTTTCTGCAAACTTGTTCCTGACTTTTGTTTTAATATTGTTACGTTCATAAGAAAAATATAGTAAAACGTTATGTTTATTACGCATTTTCTGGGGAAAAGTGACGTCAAGGTCACAAATTAGCAAGAAAAACGGAATAGGCTTAGAAATTGGATATCTGAAGAGTCAAAAAAGATATCAACTTTAGTTAAACCCAGTTACAAAGACTAGTATTTCTTATAAAAATAAAGTCCTAATGAAGTTTCTACCGTTGGTATTCACAGAGCAATTCCCGTTAACAAGGGTCAGCCTTTTCTTAAAACCTCGACCCCTACTGCAATCATTTCCCAAATTTTCCTTGACGAATTAGGTGACACTCTGTATAAAGCTTCAACTATACTTTTGTATATTCCACCCCAACTTCTAATTCCGCACTGAAGTTTGGAGTGTACAAGTCCGTAATAAATCATTAATAAAGTTTTTTTTTTGAGCAGTGAGGTTTGAGAACATACATTTTGCGAGCGATAGATATCATAGGTACAATTATATTTTATATATTAAAACAATCTCAACGGCAGAATAGCGTCTTCAGTAGATCTGGCTTCGCGAAAACCAAACAGTCTTATTTAGAAATGATGCAATGCGTAGTTTCATCAGTTTTTCGGATAGTTTGCGAAAAGTATCTGAAGTATAGATATGGGCCTATAGTGGGCAATTGATCTTCTACTACAATACATTTTTGAAAAGAGGAATAACTTTTGCACTTTTAAGAGAAGACGGAAAACGAGTGATTTAAGACATTGACAATAAAAAACGATATACTTTTTAAAATACAGTTAGTTATACCATAAGGCGTGCATGAATTCCTGTTGTTAAGAGACATTGTACATTTGTGGATTTTCTTTGGTGTGAATGGGTGAAAAACATAACTCTTTTGACAGCAAGTACAATATCTTCAAATAAGTCCACATATATATTAGAGTTGCATTTGCATTGGGGAGGACATGGTTTCGATTCCAACGCGATAGTAGCAAAATAATTATTAAATTTAAATTGCCTACCGTCTATATCAATTTGTCACGACTGGAATTGTCCTGCTTCTTAACCTCTTCACTTAATTTATTTGATTATTATAGGATGGCGATTACATCTCTTTCTTAATGAATTATGAATTATATAATTATTTTAAAACAGATTATAAGCAACTTAGGGATTAGTTTCCTCATAGATAGCCTCCCAGAATTCAAACATCAAGAAACTGACTAGTTTATTGTAATAGATTTTGTGGTTTTTTGTGGGCGTAGTCTTATGTTCGATCTTCAAAAAATCGACTTTTTTTTATATTTTCAAAGCTTAATAAGTTGAGAATATTCTGTGAAAATTTTAGACGTTAGGTAATTTTAAAGTTACAGCAAATAATAGGGGAGAGCGTACCCTGCAGCTGCGGGGATTTTACCAAACTTTAGCGCGGTTTTCTCGAAATTACTTTTTATCCATCGGTCTAGATGATTAAAAAAAAAACTATTACATCGATTCGGCTGAAATTTTAACACAATATTCTACATACGAATGTATTCTACATACGAATATGTCCGGTACTAGAATTCGATTTTTTTATCTCGATTTTAAAACGAAAAAACAGTCGATTTTTGAATGTTTTTTACGGGACAGAATGATACCGTACTGAATAATAATCTTTTTGGAATTTTAATTTCAGATGATTACAAAAGGAGCAATCAGGGGGAATCACCAACATGACGTTAAAATATTTTTTTTTTATTTAACAAATTTTTTTTTATATTATTTAATAGCTATGTAAGTAATAACATACAATTATCATAAGAAGATTGTATTTCATTTTCCGCAAAACAAAAATCCTTGAAAACCTTCAAAATTTAACCATGAGACTACCCCCTTGAAAGGAACACATTTTTTGAATTTACTTGACTGAACGTATTCTATGTTGAGGTTGGTAATACGAGTACAATGATCGGTAATGCTGTAGTTAAGTACTTCAGTAGATAATTTATGTACAAATTGGGAATCTTGCCTAACAAAACCTTTTGTGTCTAGGTGCATAAATACGCTGCAGTTACAGCTATGCCTATCATATAGATCTGGTTAGTGATACCAAATACATTGGATCCCTACACAGGCTTTGTCTAAACCTACATGACCAGAGTTCATCTTTTCACACGGAAACCATTTATACACTGTTGAAATAAATAGCTCATTCCTTTATATCGAGTGCAGGAGTTTATAAACGTCGCACACGCATGTTCGCAGGTTTTCGATGTTTCCCTGCGATCTAGATGATACCGATGGTAGTGGGAAATTTGCAACACTTTTCCGCTAATTAGAGTGAATCGACCTTAATAGATGTTTTTGTGGCATTCACTTGTACCTGATTTCTGTGAAGATATTCGGAAAATGTAAACAAGGAAGGCAGGTTTAAGGCTAGGGGATCGTTGCAGCTGGCCGTTGACCAAGATTGTTACTCCAGAATTCTACTTGTCACAAGAGTATGGCGTCATCATAACTTTGATGATAAATATAATTTCAGAATTCATGCCTCAGATTTGATTAGGAATTGATATCCTATGGATGTGAGATAAGAATACCCAGTCTTAAACTGATGAGTGATGATTATACTACAGGGATGATTCACTTGAAATCAACTTGTCAAAGCTGGACAGTTTCTTATTGGCCAAAAATGATGGATTTGTGCTGGTAAGCATCAGCTTGACTCTTGTTATTTCCAAGAGACCGAATCGCTTTTGTGACATAATTTGAGAGCCAAGAGACTATTAAAGCTCGAATTTCAATTGAATTTACTGAATTAACTTGCACTACACCATCTTTTCCCTAGGCAAGACTATATTATTTTATTGATACCATATCACTGTCAGCAATTGGCAGCTTCTCGTGTCGAAACACCTTAGTTTGTCATTTTATATTCCTTGATTTTCCCAACGAAGTACATATGTAGATTGTTGTCGTTACTTTATTATCTACGCACTCGTATGTATGTTTTTATTAAAACATGATGACAGCGGTTCTTCTGGATAAAATCTTCAAACTGAAGGACTTTAAAAAAGAAGAAAAAAAAAAACATATTTGTGACCAGAACGGAGTTGAAAATGTTTACTTCGTTGTAAACCAGCATGTTCTAGAATTTGACCGCAATTCTCTCTCAGGTACCCTAGTCAAAAATAACTTTCATTTGATTAGGAAAACCTCCACGCTGCAGAAGGACACCTTTATATAAATTAAATTCTTTTTTGTTTGTTTAAAATAAAAAAATAATTTTTTATTTCAACTTTCAACAACAAGGTATTCTTAAGAACTAACTTACAATTCAAAACTTAAATCTAACGACAGTTCGCACAGCGACTGACCCAGACGCTGTGTCAGCAAAAAGACGTTCCCATGATTTGCAACGGTGTCCAGTATCACCTTTGCTGCTCGTGGCGGATGTTTATCACCTGTATAATGAAATGCATTGCGGCGCGTGTGATTTACTTGCTTACGTTGCTCATCATGTTTTGCCTTAACTCCTCCGCCCTTAAATTCTAACGTCCTCGTTAGACCCTGAGGATATTAGAAGTTGCGGAATATCCTTGAGACCGATGGTTGTACTTGGCTGCTGATTTACTTCATTGGTAGGTTGCTTTTCGTTGTTCCATTTACATCCTCGTTGTCGTCGGAATGCAAATATGACTATGGCAAGAAGTATTAGTAGCATAATGGCATTAAGAGTTAGGCTTGCTTCATTTTTAGTTTTTAGCAGGCTAATTTCCCTTGTCCTGTTGACATGCAGACCTTTAATCATCTCCAACGATAAAACCTCTTCTATTCGACTGTGGGCGTGTAATGGTTGAAGTATAGCGGGTAAAGGCTGGAGTTCAGTGACTTCGTTTGATCTAAAAACCTTTTCTTTTACTTCAATGGTTTGATTATCGTGTTTCACTATGAAGGTTCCATTGAGTATCATTGTTTCGTTGTTGATAGTGACTGGACCGTTGAATTGATTTAAAAGCAATAAGCCGGTAGCAATTTCTTCCACTTCTGGGACGTGATCATTGTTGATAATAGTGCAATTTGCTTTTTGACTGCGTATAAGATTTGGGATGCATGAACTGTCTCTTAAATTTACAAGATTATCAGTTTTACAAATGGTTAAAGTATTATAAGTTTTACATTTCTTGCTTATAGCATATAATTCGTTCTTACATTCTATTATTGACTGATAGTCTATTTTATTTATTATTTTATTGATTCTAACTGGTTTTATAATTGATAGGTCACATGTTTCTGCCGTTGTAGTGGGGAAACTTACAATATAAACTATACTATTACCGTTACTAGCTATTTTAACTTCACTAAATTCTAATGCTTGGTCAATGTTTACATAAGGTATTTTTTCTATTTTCATAATATGTTCTGTAATATTTATTTCTGCGTTTGACAGTATGTATGAATTAATGATATTTGCCTTAGTCCAATGAATGGAGTAAACAATATTAGCTATCTCATCCTTAATTATTTCTAATTTATACTTAATTTCCAAAATTACATTATTATCATTACTTTCGTTTTCTTTAACTATTTTCAATATGTGGTTTGTTAGATTTGACATTTCGTTTAATTTTTCTAAGGTAACTCTATTAATGACAACCTGATTGTTATTATTTTGTAGTACGTTGTTCATCTTATCCGTTATAATTTCATAGTCGTGGTGATCAGGGTTTCCCGCGATCCATTTCCACGCGCTGCCTATGAAATCTAAGGATCGTTTGACTTTATTGATTTTTAATCTATTCAAATGATTTCTTATTTTGTTGATTTCAAAGCGAAGGATGGGATAAAGAGGGTTGCTGGGTTTGACGTGCTTGATTAATGAATCTTCGATGTTATTGATAAGCTCTTCATAAGGGTCGATGTCGATGACATGAATGATTTTGAAGTGCCCATTTTGGATTGCTGCATATCCTGCGTGTATTTTTATTAACTTTGAAGTTGAATAGTCGAGTATCTGTAGACTTGCTGTGCACAGAGAGGCAAAGAGTAGGCTGTTGTGGGAAAAAAGGAGGGAATTAGGTTTTAATTAAACTTTTGTGAATCGTTCTTCCGGACTGGGTCTTAATCGTTGAGTTGTTATTGGCGGCTACTATTTCTGCTTTATATCTTGGTGTAAGCTTGTTCCCTATTCTATTATTAATTTTGACATAAACTGTTTCTCCTACGTTATAAGTTTTTAAGGGGTCCTTAATTTTGTTGTGATACCTTAGATCAGTTTCCTGTTTATCTTTAATTTTTCGTTTATTTTCCTGCCTTACTCTATCTAGTTCTGCTGGGTTGTTTAGAAGCTGTCTTCCAAAAAATAGGTCTATAGGCTGTTGGCAAGTGGTGGAGTGAATAGATTTGTTGTATTCATAAATTGATTTGTCTAATAATTCTGAGAAAGTTAGGTGGGGATTCTCTGCTTTAACGCAACGAATTAGTTCGGAGAGGGTTGAATGCAGTCTCTCTATTTGTCCGTTTGCGGAGCTTGTGTATGGGGGTACTTTAAAAACCTTTATATTGAAAGTATTTTCCAACATGAATATTATGGAACCAGAATTAAAAGATTTCTCGTTGTCTATTACAACGATCTGTGGAACGCCAAAAGATAGTATAAGTTCTCTAAGGGTGCCTTGTACATCAACGGCAGCTCTAGATTTTACAATCCTAGCGAGAGCATATTTTGAGAACTTATCTATTGCCGTCAAAATAATTTTTTTATTCGTGAAGTACATGTCTATGTGGACAATCTGCCCAGGATATTCGGGGATAGGTGTTGGTTGGATTTCGGGATTATTGGGATGTCTATCATATTTGTGCTGCTTACAAATATTGCAAGCTTTTGTAATTTTCGCTATTTTTGCACTCATATGTGGGAAATAGAAATTTTGTAGAAGTTGGATCTTGTTCTCTTTACTGTTCCTATGCGCACGATTGTGTTCTTTAATTATT
The DNA here is from genome assembly GCA_949129095.1 of Volucella bombylans. Classification (NCBI taxonomy): domain Eukaryota; kingdom Metazoa; phylum Arthropoda; class Insecta; order Diptera; family Syrphidae; genus Volucella; species Volucella bombylans. The sequence continues at coordinate 110,324,284 of OX422141.1, forward strand.
TCGGCTTGCTGATGGTCTTCGTCAGTTAAGTCTGTCACCATTTTCCTTGCGAATCGTGTTTTTATTTTGCTGAAATTACTTGGATAAATCATTTGAATTATGCCTAAAACTCTTTCTTCGGTTTTTACTCCATTAACAACTGATGGGTTTAAGTATTTTTTAAGAATGCCTACTAGTTTCTCTTCGGTGTATTCAGGTTCTGTTATAATATGTCGGTGATAGGTAGGGAAGACTAATTTAAACTCGTGAGATGATGTTTCGCCAAAATTGAGAATTATTTGATTTTTAAAAACATTTAACGGTACGTCTGAAATTTGAATAAGATTTTGACCAGAACTTTGGTCACTATGTTGAGTAGCAGTAAGGGAATTAATGTGAGAACTTCTAGGTGGTCTTGACAGGGCGTCAGCAACAACATTGGATCTTCCAGGCTTATAACTTAACTCGTAGTTATATTCTTCGAGTATTGCCTTCCAACGTTTCATCTTGCTGTTGTCATTTTTATGGCTCAACGCATACGTCAAGGGTTGATGGTCTGTGAAGATTTTGAATTTGGCCGAACCGTACAAATAATTCCTTAACGATTTTAGAGCCCACACTATGGCTAACATCTCCTTTTCGTTAGCTGCATAGTTTTCTTCAGATTTTGTAAGCGTTCTGGAGATGAACGTAATTGGTTTGTCGTTTTGTGACAATACGGCTCCCAAGGCGTAGTTTGACGCGTCTGTAGTTAAGTGGAATTCCGTGGAGAAGTCTGGGTGGCTGAGAATAACATCTTCTGAAATTAATGAGCGTCTAAGTTTTTCAAATGCATCTTTTGCGTCTTCGTTCAGGTGGATGGTTTTTTTTATTCGAAGCAGCTTTGGACGTACGTCCGTCCTCCCCCCTTAAAAGGGCTGTCAAGGGTTTTGCCAATTTAGCATAGTCCCTGATAAACCTACGGTAAAATCCTGACAGACCAAGAAAAGATCTTAAATCCTTGAGTGTCTGGGGATAGGGGAATTCTGCAATTGCTTTTAATTTAGAGGGATTAGCTTTTATGCCCTCGGACGAGATGATAAAGCCCAGAAATTCTACCTCCGATTTAAGAAAGTCACACTTGTCTAGTTGGACCTTAAAGTTCGCTTCTTGAAGGGTTTTAAATATTTGTTCCAAGTTTTTGAAGTGGGTCTTGACATCTTCGCTGAACACTACTATATCATCGATATAGACGTAGCAGATTTTGCCTATGTGTTCCCTAAGTATATCGTCTAAAGTTCGCTGAAATATGGAGGGCGCGTTTTTCAGCCCGAATGGGAGTCTGACGAATTCGTATTTTCCGTTGTTGACGGAAAATGAAGTTTTTTCGATGTCATCCTCGTTCAGAGGGATTTGGTGGAATCCGCTTTTGAGATCAAGAACGGAAAACCATTTACTTTTGCCTAACTGGGATAAAACTTCATTCGTTTCAGGAATGGGGTAGCGATCGCTAATCGTAACGGCGTTAAGCTTTCTATAATCAATTACCATGCGGTATTTTTTTTCACCAGAGGCGTCGGCCTTCTTTGGTACTATCCATACCGGTGAGTTATAGGGTGACCGTGAAGGTCTTATTATTCCATCGTTTAGTAATTGATTTATTTGCTTGTCGATTTCTGGTTTCAGAGACATAGGATACGGGTAGGACTTGGAGTAAATAGGATCCGCAGTGGAGGTACGGATTCTTCCTTTGACTTTCGTCGTGAAAGTTAATTTTTCGTTTGGTTCGCTGAATAAGTTAGAGTATTTCGTCGTTAAAGAATAGAGTGCATCTTTTTGTTCCTGTGTCATATGTTCCGTTCTAAGACATATGTTGTGGATAGTTTCGGACAGTTGTTGCTTTAATTTCACTTTAATGTTATTGTTAATTATCATATAGTTCCTATTGGAGAAAATAATGGCAGATAACTCTTTGAGGGTATCGTTTCCTAGGATTGCGTCAAACGACTTTAAAGAAGGTAGGGCGAAAAATTTTATTTTTTTGTTCAGACCGAAAAGGTTAAGTACGGTATGATGGGTTATTTCGATATTTCCACCGATAGAATTAGCATAGAAATTTTTTTGATTAGGTATAAGGGTTTTAGCAATATGAGGTTGAATATAGTTCTTGTTAGACCCGGTGTCTACAAGAAACTTTAGAGTTTTCCTTTCTCTCGTTCTGCACTCAAAATAAGGCAGAGACGAGTTAGTCAATCTAAAAAATGAACATCCACAAAGTCTGTATTTTGTGCATATTCTTCGCTTATCCCATGATCGTTCATCTGTTGATCGTTCAGATAATCATTCAGGGATTGGTCATTCACCTCGCAATTATTCATTGCTATGTTATAGTTTTCAATCTCATTATTGTGTGCAATTTCGACATTACTATCGTGATTTGCCGGAGAAGTTTCTACATGAAAATTACGTTGGAGTTTGTTAGGTAGGACATGTTGTTGGGATACAGGCATAGGGCGCTTAGCAGCTGGTGGCCGGTTTTTATCCATTGGCCTATTCATGTAATTAGCATTATTTGTCTTTATGGTGCTTGTTTCCATAGGTTCAGGTCTAGGGGTAGGTTTGGAGTGAGAAGGATTGTTCAGTTGTTGATGATGTGAATTAGGCTGGAAGTTTGCTCTTGGGTTTGGTTGATTATTTGATGGAAATTGTTGATAATTGAATGGAAATGATTGGTATTGAGTGTTCGGGTATTGATATTGATTGGGATGCTGCAAAGGACGTGGGGGAAAATGTGCTTGTTGCTGTGGCAGATATGCCAACTGAGGGTAGAAAATTTGACCATTTGGATTTTTCCGTGGAGGAACAGGTGGAGCTGGTTGCGGTTTTCGCGTGGTTCCAATGTTTTGATTGGCGTGGTTTGATCTGTATTGCTGATTTTCTAATTTCTGACATAAATTTAGAGCTGTTGGTAGGTCAGCAGGTTCTCTCATTGCTAGAAGTCTTGGAAGATCACCTCTTAGCCCCCTAATAAAGGTGTCTAAGGCTTTTGATCTGTATGACTGGGTTAGATGATGTAGCGCATCAGGTGGAAGTTCCATGCTGGATAGTTTGTTTTGAATAAGAGATAGGTGGTTATACACCGCCTGATAGTAGGTTTCTATTGGGTTGTTACCCTGTACTAGCATCGTCATCTGGTACTCTAAGGTACCTAGATCACGCCTGTCCGCGTAGTGCAGTGTGAGGCATTTCGTAATACACTCCCAATTTAATGGTGTGTTATATGATTCAAGGACTGCGTCAGCATTTCCTATAATCTTATTACGGATGATGTTCAGGATGCCAAAATATTTTGGTGTCCCTTTGAAGCGGTCATAGATGTTTAGAACTCGGTCGACGCTCTTGCGCCAGGAGCTAAACTCACCTGGAGTTCCGGAGAACTCCCGAAGGCTTCTCACAACATCAGGGACCTTATCTAGGTCGTTCAAATTGGCTAGATGTCTTTCGTCAATCGTTATATCGACACCTCGTTGAATTGTATCAGGGTTTATTATTCCCTGAACTACTTGTCTACATTCCGTTATACAGACTTGACGCACAATTCCCTCGATCAGGGCTCTTAGCTCTGGGGTAGCATTCACTGGCTGATTAAAAGCTTGTGAACGCGAAGTGGATGGGTTTTCAGGGTTTAGAACAGAAGGACGAATGATTGGATCGGTCATTTTTGAAATCGATTTGAAATAGAGATTACTCTTTAATAGGTAAACTAGGATTAATTAATTAATTCACTTATCAGGGTGTCACTATGTATTTAAATTTTCACTCTAAATCTATTTTTTTCCTTTTAAATTTGAATAACTGTTATTTCCTTATCAAATTTTTAATGGTTTATTTAAATTTCCTTAAGATTAATATCGTCACTATGTACTTGAATTTTCACTCTAAAATCTAATTTTTTCTTTAAATATATTTAATTTTTGTAATTACTTTTCACTTTTGATTATTGATTCGCTTAAAGAAGTGCTTAATTCTATCTTACAGTATAATTGATAATTGATTTTTCGGTTATTGATTTGTTAATAGAAGTACTTAATTCTAACTTACAGTATAATGCAATGCATATCCAGCGCTGGTGAAGGTGGCTTGATCCTTTTTGCTTTAGGCTACTACGGTGCCTTCCTCCACACTCCCTCGCTGTCGGCTTTGTCTAATGACTAAGTCTGGTGTGTTCTGGCCCAGTTGAGTGCGTTGTTGCTGGAGCTGCTTAAGGTCCTTACACAACGGGCTGGAGCTACTTGAGGTCCTTGGTGATAACTTGGAGCTTCTTGAGGTCACTATTGTTTTCACTGCCCGTACGCGACACGAGCTACTTGAGGTCGACTTATTTGCGTTCGCACTTTCAATAACCGGGCCCCACGTTGGGCGCCAATTAAATTCTTTTTTGTTTGTTTAAAATAAAAAAATAATTTTTTATTTCAACTTTCAACAACAAGGTATTCTTAAGAACTAACTTACAATTCAAAACTTAAATCTAACGACAGTTCGCACAGCGACTGACCCAGACGCTGTGTCAGCAAAAAGACGTTCCCATGATTTGCAACGGTGTCCAGTATCACCTTTGCTGCTCGTGGCGGATGTTTATCACCTGTATAATGAAATGCATTGCGGCGCGTGTGATTTACTTGCTTACGTTGCTCATCATGTTTTGCCTTAACTTATACAAAAAGTTCTGGCAGTTTCAAACAAGAAGCATAGGAAATCGTCAACATAATTTTCATTTATTTTTTGATCGACGTTAGGGGTGGATCACCATTCATTCTCACTATGGAAGAATGTTTGGTGTGACTCACTTTATGAGAAAGTTGAACGTCTTCCCCTAAAGATGCCATAAAGAACCCAGTTCTTGGAAGGACTGAATGATGCTTGCTTGTGTCCTTAAATTTATTTCCTTTGACCTCTTTAAATTTGCAAATGTGAACGACGAACAAAAAACAAAAATAATAACAAAAAAATCCGTCGAAACGAAATCCTTTCGAAACAATTTTTTCCTTTGGCAGTGTATAAAAAATGCATTTCCATGCTGAATCAGCTTTTGTTGGATGACGCCCAATTAGGAGAGGCGCCAGGAGAACTAAAATTGACACCAAAACAGAACTTTGTACTTCCCTTTCCTTTCCAACATAAGACTGAGCAGGAACAAAAAAATAAATCTTTGGACACTAAAGCAAAAATGCAAAACAAAGGAAGTGTAAACGAACCCCAAAATAAGAAAAAAAAAACGTTAACTGAGAGAAACAAACGAAGTTCTCTGAATGAAGTCTGCTTGCTTATTTATGGAGAGCTAAATACATTTTAAATGTTCGACTAATTGATTTGGAGTTTTTGTTTTATCACGTAGAAGGGAAAGAAATAAAAAAAATCGTCCACCCCTGCAGCTTCGACCCCCAGTGATGGAATTCGCCCTTTTAGTGTGATACCAAGAAGAAAAGCTGCTTAACTTTAACTGTTTGCTTCAGTCTGTTGTAGTGCACTGCCATCAGGGAAAGCGCACTAATGTAATCAAACCATCAAAGGACCACTCATTCCGTCTCTGGCTAGACCAGAAACTGCATCATCACGAAACCGAAAATCAAACCGCATTCATTCTAAAAGTCACTTAGCCTTCCTAAGACTGTATATGTGTAGAAGTTCGGGTGGATTTGAGCGCCATACCTGACTCTTATGGGTCTTTCAATGTTCATATTTGTGAGGGTGCTACCAACTGTCGTGGGTAGTAGGTACTCCTACTCTGATAGAGATTATAATCACGCAAAAAGGACGAAAGTGCAGAAGCACTGTAAAAAAGCAAATTCACTTTCCTTAAATGGGTTGGAGGGTGTAACGTGTAACTGTGTGTATGTCGTGGGATCGCCGTCGCCACCGCCGTCGACTACTATCATTATAGTCGTCTCGCATTTACTTTCGCGGTGAGAAGTAACTCTGATAAGGTTGTAGACCTACAGTGTAACTCAAGTCCTTTCCATAGGATGTACATACATATGTGGCACTTTAGTGGTTAGTTCTATTTCTACCCTAACAGACACCGCGCCGCGTAACTGCTTTAAACCCCGCCGACACTGACATACACACGGTTACAGAGGTTGAAATCGAGAATGGGAATGGGAACACCCTGTCAGTCTTCGAGCGTTATAGAGCAGAGATAGTAGTTAGATTTGTGATGGTTGTGTATAAACGTTACTATAGTAGCGTCAGGTTCTGCTCCCCCAAATGCTAATAGATGCAACGCGAGTGCATTATCTGCTTCGGAGGATCTAAAGGTTCTACTATACTTTGCACATATCAAACGCAATTTGGTTTCCTTTTTTTTTTGTCGGGAGTGATGGAAATACTAAGTATGTGCGCGCTATGCGAATGAAGAGAATGGAGAGAACTATCCGCGGGCTTTAAAACAAAGGCGGGGGAAAAAAACCATAAATAATGAATATTTTCGTTAGAAAACTATTGAAATTCACCCTCTGTATGTCCGGACTGACTGATATGGGCCCTGTGAGACACTGGTAATTTTAAATTTATGACGCACTTAAACGAGTACAGTGTGTTCGACAAACCATGTTTTCATTCGTCCTTAACGTGTATTTGATTGATCTAATTTCTATTTGGTAATTAGACAGATAGACCTCATGTCACCTTTGACAATGGATTGGATAGAGTTTATTTCCTATTCGAAGAGGCAATATCGTTAGGCAGTTAAGCGGTTGAGAGACAGTAAAAATACCGTTAAGCTGTCGCAGTGGTAGTTCCGGCGACACGCAGTCAGTCCCTATGTACAAAAGATTGGGGCCATGGAAAGAATTTCCACTATCTTTCGTGAGCAATTTAATCCCAAACATGTTTGAAATCGGTTGCAAAGTCGAGAAAGGTTTTAAGAGCATCTTGCATCTTCGCCTTTTCCAACTTTTGTTCACGTACACATACATATGTATGTACGTATACTCGTATTCTACAAGGAATTGTGAAGTCTGAAGATATCATCCCCCACAAGACGCTTGTATCTCATATTTGATCCTTGTGATCAGTACATAGAAATTCGACTTCATTGCTGTTGCGGCTCTTATCGTGACCAAAGCCAGTCCCGAGTACAAGTGGGCTTGATCTTCTTGTTCCGTTACGTCAAACACTACAAAGATTAAAAAAGATAGGCAAACGTACATATATTCTCATTTATACGTACAGCAAATAGATTTGATGCAGATATACCCTAGTTTTCCTTTAGTGAACTATCTATCACGTGCGAGCTTAGTGTGGATAATGAAAATCATCTCATTGATTTTCCCAGATTACCAAGTTGCTTTCTTCGTACAAAGATACATTAATTATCTGTTTTACCTTGTGTTATTTTAGTCAAACATAGAACTTAAATACTTCAATAGATACTTCCGTCTCGTTACTATTCCATTTCATCATGTGCTTCATTTACGCAAAACACCATGGAATGTGCATCCTCTGTAAAATGCATCCGTTGTCCTACCACCGCGGCAGATCCTGCAAGACGGCGTTTCAAAATCTATAACGGTCCTTGGTAACTAAATTTCGATTTCCTGGTGGAAAAATCTTTTATCAGACTCGATAAGGCTGTCTTTTTTCGGATACGTGGGAGTAATCAATAGCACGCTTGTCTATACTCTAGACGCATTAATGAGTCTCCGTCTCGTTGTTATAAAGGGTCCGCCATCTAACGTTTTTTTTTTTCAACTAGTGCTTATTTCGTAAATGGTAACACTTAGCTCATGTCTGATTTGACAGATAATTAGTTTTATCCTTCCGTTGAACGAATATGGTTGTGTATACGCTTGAACAACGCTTCGCTAAGTGGGCCTGCGATCGACTTAGAGAAGATGCCGATTTTGCCAAAAAAATCATCTTTTCAGATGAAGCTCATTTTGATCTTCGCGGGTATGTAAACAAGCAAAATTGTCGCATTTGGGTCACAGAAAACCCGCACGCATACATTGAAAAGCCGATACACCCAAAACGAGTCACTGTTTGGTGCGGATTTTGGTCCAGAGGCATAATTGGGCCATTTTTCTTCGAAAATGAGCAAGGAGTGGCCGTTACAGTCAATGGCGATCGTTATCGGGCCATGTTTTTTGTTCACAAAAATTGAAGAGGAGGATATTGGCAACATTTGGTTTCAACAGGACGGCGCTACGTGCCACACAGCCGAAGCTACAATCGATGTTTTGCGCCCTGTTTTTGAAGATCGCATTATCAGCCGCAGAGCTGATGTCGATTGGCCACCTCGGAGCTGCGATTTGACACCGTTGGACTATTATTTGTGGGGTGCCGTAAAAGATAAGTGTTACGCCGACAAGACAGAGACAATTGACGCTTTAAAGGACAATATTCGTGGAGCCATTGGTGAAATACAGCTGCACACAATCGATAATGTGCTTAAAAATTGGACCGATCGTGTAGGCTACTGCATGGCCAGCCGAGGCAGCCATTTGAATGAAATTATTTTCCATTATTAACCGGAAGGATAAAACTAATTATCTGTCAAATCAGACATGAGCTAAGTGTTACCATTCACAAAATAAGCACTAGTTGAACAAAAAAAACGTTAGATGGCGGACCCTTTACATATTGTATTCTGGACTCTAAAAGTATTTTTAAAAAATAACCTTACTGTACGCACTGGAGTCTAATGGATATGTCGTCTAATGCAAAGACATCAGAACTTCTCTTCCTTCAAAAACTAAATCGACTTTCCCTATGCCCAGCAATGATTTCAGCCAGATATTTAATCAGTGAGTTGGGTATTCACGGATAGCTCCAAAATCGATATACGATATGGGGCTGGTGTCTTTTTGGAAGACGAGAATATTAGACTTCACTACTCGTTTGAAAAACTTGCGTCCAGGGGGAGTTATACGCAATTCTAATGGTAATGAAGTAAATTGTGAAGAATCGTTCTAGAAGGAGAAGTATCTGCATATCTAGTTAGCTAGTTACAATGTGCGTTTATGACCTTTTCCAAGCTAATTCGAAAATATGAATCTTCTCTGAACGCAGTCGGAAAGCTAAATTCACAGAGTCCTTTTTGGGTCCGAAGTCGTAATGGGATCAGGAGAAATGAAGTCACCGATCAACTTGCTAGGCAAGGCTCAGAAAAGCGCTCTCAGAAAAGCTCTCAGGAGCCGAACCTGTGCTAGAACTGCCTGCATTCTCGCTTACGACTTTCATTAACAGTTGGGTTTCATGTTATCATAACTGCTGATATCATAACTCTCCAATCTGACATCTCTGAGAGTTCGGCGACATACTAGCTATCGCTCTGTAGGAAAGACTATGGACTGTCTACTAAGCAGCTATGAATGGTGGGCACATTTTGCAACGGTCACTGAGAAATTAGTAACGAGATCGCGGAACTTTGTTAGTGTCCGGCACAGGTAGCGCCAATGTGGGAGATGGTGATATTTTATTACTGAAGCGTCTATTCACATTCAAGTACATCCAAGAAGTACAATGGCCTAGTTCTTCGTCTGACTGCACTATTCCGAGAAAAAAAATGTATTTCGTCGATAGATTGAGACAACTTTTCAACGAGCTTTCTCGGTCTAGTAGTCAGTACGTCATTGGAAATATGTAATCCTGACTTCACTGCAACCAGCTTTATAATGTGTTTGTATCGTCTCAGGTTACTATCGTGTATCTTTTGTATCGATGGTTAATCGTTTAACCACAAACCGTTTTATCGCCTTACGAATGTCAACATGAGGGACGCCTGTATTGCAAAGTTATGATATTCTGTCACCGATATTTTCGTTAAAACCTTGGCTAGACTCGTAAGTTCGGGCTTATGTAGCATTTTAGGATCTCAAAACTGTAGCTCAGTCACCCTTTAATAACGAATTCGCATTCAAGTTATGGGAACGCTTTGTCTCATAGGCATTTTGCATAGTTTCGTCTTTAAAGGTTTTCGGTGCTAGCGGTTCGTAACATTGCTTGATATCATAGTTCAGGACATCAGATAGTTGACCGACTTTATATGTTCAATACAAAGTGTCCCCACACATTCCATGTGAAAATGCGTGATTAACTATCATAAATAACATACACTTTGTAGGTATATCCGTTTGGGCAAGCATCTTGAACAGAATACACAGAGATAAAAAGAAAAATAATATTTGGTGGAAAGCACTCTAGGATGTTCTTCATTGTCGCTTTGACAAAGTATGTATATACTTCCTTTCCCGACATACTGTTAATTTATAAATTCGTACTAATGTCCGTTTCTATTATTGCAGCATTCACTTTGTCTGCCTTGTCCTACTCACCACAAACCATAACAAAGAGAGCATAAAGAAAAAAAATTGTGCTCTAACTACTCGTATACTCCACCGTCCCTATTCGCATTAAATTGGTACTATTTTCATTCCCGACATTGTCAGACGCGCATTTCGTGTGCCCGTTCTTCCGTTCATCCGTTAGCATACCCCAACATCGTATGCACTGGGATCCAGGAATACAACAGCAAAGAGTTCATTGTCTCTGTTGGTTTGGTCTGACGAATAATAAAGGGTTCTTAGACGACTGGGGTGTTGAGGGTGGTTATGGTCTTTTTTTTCGGATTGGCATACAAATTCAAACTGAAAACTCAGAGTAAACCAATGACGAAAAGGAAAGAAAAATGAAAGAAACAACCGAAGTAGAAGTACATACATATGTACATATATAGTAGGACGTAAGTAAAAGCAACAAAACGCTTTCTGAGAACAATGTAACAACAACGGTTTTGTCTGGGTCTGGTCCCAAGAAAAATAAAAGACAGGAGAGGGAATCCCTCTTGTTTCAGTGACTCATCCTGTTCATCCTGCAACCGCATTTTGTTTTAATGAAACACTTCTGTTGGAAAATTAATTCAACGGCTGTTCTCCATATTTTCATTGTACCTGCAGTATTTGCCTTTTTTTCTGTTGTTTTCGTTGTTTAATTTTTTTTTTCTGTTTTATAATTTTTTAAAGACACTTTTCCGCAGGATAACAGGAAGAGAAAATCCAGAATGCAATGCTACACATTGCAGATGCATCACTGGTTCTTCTTCATTGCATTCTGATTCCAGAAGTTCTAGATTCTCGTATTGTCATGGTAAAATCCTTCTCTACATTCACCATCATGGTGTATTTTGTGTTCATGTCCAAGACAAAATAAAAACAATCAAAACAAAAACAACAAAAAAATAAAAATAAAAAGCCCGGATAGAAGTGGATAAAGAAAAGACTAAAAGTGACGGGGAAAGAGAGATTACAGAAAATAAGAAATTAACCCTACGTTTCTGTAGATCCTTTGTGCTAAATGCAACCGCAGGCATTTTCTTTTTTGTTTATTGTTAAATTTTTATTTTGTTTTTGTTGTATGTACATAGTCGAATCTTTGAATATAAACAAAAGTGTACCTCGACACAAATAGGGGGAGAGGCGTTTGCGTCGTATCTATGGATTTAATGTAGGTCCAGGGTGAAAACATTTTATCTGATGAATGAATGCGAGAAAATGGGACATCACCCAAGGATGGCACACTAGAGTCTTGTGTTTTTTTACTTCCTATTTTCCTTGGTACACTCGGAATCCTAATGAATTTACAACACGCCATAATAAATTGAGATAGCAGTTCGGGGAGTCATCTTTGTTATGCACAGGATACTAGACGTCAGACTAAGTGTGAAATTTTGGTAAGGGAGGACTGTTGCAAAAACATAGAAAACATAAAATGTCATATGCCACAGGGCGAAACAAAATTATTACTTAAAATTACTTAGATGCTAGTGTCCCGTACAAAGGTCAATGAGAAGCAAACATCTCCAGACAGTCACCTTCAACTTCGCAAATCAGGGTAACTGAAGGCACTGCTCACTATTTAATACTACCTATCTACAGACGGAATGCAGAGGAGCTGGAACTTTGGTTGTCCATGCATTTGTAATATTTTGCGAAAATGTCTAGGCCCAACCGCTGGATTCAATTGGCGCAGCAATTGGAAAATGTAAAATTGATCCTTCCGGCAGCATTTCATCTACAAAAATGTACTGTATGTACTGCTGTGTACTGTACTGTTCTCCACATTCTTGAAAATGTACACATGTACTTAGTACAAAATTGTATTTATAATTGACAGTCACAGAGCCCGAAATCATTTTTAACGGTTAAATGCATGTTTCTTTAAAACTTGGAATAAAAATTATCCTGACTACTTAGTCATCAAACACCTTCTCATCAATAATTTTTAATTTTGTCAAATTGTGTAGTAATAATTAGCTAAAATAGAGTTATTGCCATATATGTCACATCATGCATTAAACCTTTATAAAATGTAAAGTACCTAGTACGCAGTTGATTTAGGCAAGTCTTAGTTTCATTTTAATTAATTCTAATTTATACTTTATTTCATTTTCATATTTCTTTATTTATATTACAGTTAAAATTAAATTTTCATGAAATTTTTGAAAACAACTCCACATTTTCGACAAGTTATGAAACATTTTAATTTACATGACGGAATCGTGCACCTCTGGCGGTGAGTTCCTCAAATATGCATATGGTTAACTCCATCCTGTCTAACATCTGTTGACGGAAAAGTGTTGCTAGCCCCCTTTTTTTTGCAGCGTGAAGTGAAGAAACTGCTGTATTTCCTGAAGAACGAGGAGCTCATACCAATATTAAATATCGTCTTTGCTAATTCGTTTCGAAAACGAACCAAATCTTTATCATTGCAAACCGAAGATCGCTTATTGAGGATGAATTTATAACAGCCAAAATCGACTAAGTGATAGAAAATGCGCATATAGCACTTTTTGGACTTCATTGAATCCGATCCAATCCGATATCCATTAAATCCACACCTCCCATATGTCGATTATATTCTTTTATTGTGGCCGGACATTTTATTATTACGTTCGATTTTGTTTTTTTTCTATAACCTCCTTATAACTCCTTCAGGCTCGGTTCCTACAAAGGTTGGTAACATGTTGACGCACTTATTATCCTTCCATAATCAATTGGAAAAAGATACTCCTTCAACGTCAGCAACAAATACCACAGGGATTCCCCTTGGTACCTTCTTCAATTCATCATCGTTTAGTAGCTTGCAATTCGGAATCCTATTCCGCCTCACTGTTCCCAGTGAAAGGAAGCCTAGTTTTGCCAAATAGTATTGCAGTTGAAGGGACATATAAAAATTGTCAAAGTAAATCCTGAAATTGAATGCTCGGGGAACTTTGCGATATAAGCACTCGACTATATTACTACTAAATCCCATGTCTGGCTCTTTGTGAGCTATCCGTTCAGCAGCATTATTTTCAAGTCCAGTATAAATTTCAAAATTGTATACAAAACCACATACACCACATAAAACAAAAACTTTATACCCCTATTTATGAGGCTTTAATAAAAGTTATTGCTTCAAATGATTTTTGGCTTTTGATGCATAAATTTTTTTTAAAAGAACTTAAAACTCAAGTGGGTATGAATACACTTAAAGTACCTGACCACGTGTTAAGTTTTTTGGAAAATGGAATAGACAGAGAGAAAGAAAGATGTTTGGGCTCAGTGGCTATTTCACTCCATGGGTGGCATCCAAAATTTAATGGGGGGGCTAAGTTCTTAGTGGAAGCTGGATTGTTGTTCATTTCTAGTCAACTACTCATCTTGCTTGATTTTCGTTAACTCAAAAAAATTAATATGTCTTTCGAGCCAGGCTGCGATTCAAACGCCGAACCTTCCGATGTGGAAGTCAGTCCACTACCACTTGAGCCACGGCCACCCATCATCGAATTCTTCACTATGTCAAGGTCGTTGTCTCTACCTCAATAAAGTCGAATATTTAGGTACTTTGCAGCTGAAGAAATTATTAAAATATATCATATTTTGTAACAGAAAGTGTTTCCTCAATAGATCTAGTTCGTGTGTAAAAATTCGTCTGTTCTACAATATTTGTTACGAATCTACACTTGCTGGAAAATCTATAGGAACACAAAATTGTGTTTGATGTGCAGAAACACTAATCGGTTTATTTGTACAAAGGAGAAATTTTTTCATAGCCTTGTAATCTTCACATTCATTGGAGTCCAAGCCATTTGGAGGAGCAGTATCAGAAGGCTGTTCCATCACGGGGTGTTAAATTTCCAAAACACTTTCATCTCCAAGTAGATTCTCCAACAATTCATCATTTAGATTAGTACCTACCATTCCATCACCCAAATCACCTTCATCGATCTCCAGCTCATCTTCACTGTCTCTAGGCATATAGAATTAGATAGTACGAGAAGCTTAGAGATTTCTTTATCAGAAGTTTTACTGCTGCAATGAGCCTTTGTAGTACCTAACATCTGGAAGTAATATACCTGCATGAACATATTACATACAGTAAATCAAAGTAAAGTTTTTTACCAGTTGATTTAGGAGATTGTTTGTTTGTACCACATATGACAAATCATGCTTCTAGGGGTTAAATGTTTAATGATAAGCGATTATCCTTTGAATAAAACCATTTTTTAGATCAAGCGCCAGTGTGTTATATTTTTATTTAAATCTATTTATCTATACGTCTAAATTATACATTGCTATAAGTCGTACTTTAAAAAAATACTTTTGATAAAGTCATCTTCCTGTGCAATTGGGTCGTGAGTCTTATATTATCAACAGTGGAACCACTCATATCCGAGTGCTCTTCCAAACACTTGTTGTGGAGTATATTTTAAGATTTCATGGATCGTATACTCAATCGTTAAACAAAACGTTCAACAAGTTGCAACATCAAAACAGCAACTGAAGTGTCTACTCACACATAGATATGGACATACATACTCGTATACTCGTATAACACTCAATCGGTCATTCATTTCATTGTTTACCGTAACTATCTTTGTTTAACCTTCATTTTGGTTATGATGTCACCTTTGGCTATTAAAGTTTATACTTAATATATGTACTCCTACATATATATTTTCAACAAAAGTAAATACTGGCTAAAACTCTCTATAGTCGTATACTCGTATACTGATAAACTGATTTACGGTTCCATTGTGCGATCACCACCGAATTGATATTGGAACTCGTCATTGTGACTAGAATTCAATAACAACAGTCGATCGTAACATTAAGTCACTAAATACGATTTGTTTGTCCAAGTTTATCGGATGTAAAGGTATTTTACTTTTCAAAAAAAAAAGTAAAATAAATTACATTTGTTTAAAATAAAAAAATAAAGATAAAAAACTAAATTAAATTTGAAGTAAGTTCCTACGATAAGATAACTTACGAAATATTTATTGCGGTTTAGGTCAAAATAAAAGTGTAGGTACTTCAATCGGTTTTGGTCTACGAGTATTAATAGGAGATATCGAATGGTAAATAGTTTTATGGTTCATTTGGCGGAAAATACTTTATATATACACGTCTACAATTAGCAATATTTCTATTATTGTGCGGTTAAATTTGGCAAATAAAATAACTAGTATCTTTATCAATTATATAATTTGTAAATATAAGCCTTTGTACAATCGAAATTAATGATCAAAAAAGCCCCTAAAAATCACAAAACCGTTTCAATGACATTTTTCATATACCGCGATTTTTATCGGAAGGAATCTGTATTGTGATTCCAGCTTTAAAAAGTCTGATGTGACGAACCTATATCGTGCCCGTTGCGCAAGAACAACTGAGAATATTGTTGCTGTAGTAGAGTGACCCAAAACGCAAGTTTTTTAATTTCACGTCGACTTGAGAAATTGGGCATGTCACAAATAATACTTCACCGAATTTTGCATGAAGACTTTGACAACTGCGGGTTGGAAACGTATGAAATTGATCAAGAATTTAACTGAAAAATCATTTCAAGCCATGCATGGGGCGTATTTCTATCTTCAGGTCTTGATAATAAGCAGAATTGCCGCTCTTGGGCATTAGAAAGTTCAAGAATGTCTGTCGAAAATTGTCTCTACTCACAACGTGTATGGCTGGAACTTAAACGTTTAGATATACAACACATTTATTTCCAAAAAGAAATAATATGGGCCATGCGGAAGAGAGGATTTATGGCAACGCTTCCTAGTTAATTGAACTACTTAAAGCCAATGTGCGTTCTACTGGGTTGAGAATATCGCCCTGGATGCTCGAAGAATTGCTCTAGTAAAAGACACTATACTTCTCGAACAAAATTCTTTATTGCTTAAAACATCGTTGAGGTTCAATTCGAAAAGAGAATGAAACCGAAAAACCGGAAAAGCAAGTCACAAAAAAATTAACAAGTGTTTTCGATTTAGTACAAATGCTCGAAAGATACGGAGACACCTATACAGGGTGTCCCCTAATTCGTCAAGGATAGTTTAAGAAAAGAATTTTTAGGTATATTCTAAGAAAAAAATCATTCCACAGTATGGGTCTATAATTTATCTATCGTCTATATTGATATCATTTATCGATTATTTAAGAAAAGGCTTTCTTTGGTGTACCCTGACCCATGCCAATAAGAATTGCTCTGTAAATACTAATGGTAGAAACTTCGTTTGGAACTTTATTTTTAGAAGAAATACTAGTCTTATTTGAGTCTTCAGATATCCAATTTCTAAGCCTGTTCCATTTTTCTTGCTCTTGCTAATTTTTGACTTTGAGGTCACTTTTCTTCAGAAAATGCGTAATAAACATAAGGTTTTTTATTTTATTTTTTCGTAAAAAATAGTAAATAAAAAAATCATCAACAAGTTTGCAGAAAACTCATAGATTTTATAATACTTGGGAAAACCTGCAACAGATAAAAAAAATAATTTATGATTTTTTACCTACCTTTCTAACAACCGTTGACAATAAGAGTGGTTTTCCAAGAATTAATAATTTTCCAATAATTATCTAAAATTGCATAGCTCTTAAAATATTTTAAAGCGTGCTCATTTATTTGACCATCTGTCAAAACCCTCACTTCCTTACCCTGTTCAAAAAAAGTTCTCCCGCAGAGTTAGGTTTGGTGTACGAAGGCCTATTTGGAAAATTTTTCAAACCAAAATGGTATAAAAGACGTCTAGGTTATAGTTGCTTAGGAACGCTATTTGCAATGTCCGCAATTACAAACAAGAATACACTGACATTATGTACGTTATGGGCTGTGCAGTGGAAGTGCAATTAGAGCGCGACAAAGATACCATGAATTTTTTTCTACCCGACGAATAATACCCTAGTGAAGGAGCATTTGGAGATAAATATCGAAGGTTTCAAGAAACGGGATCAGTTTCATATGCACGATCTAACGCGGGCGCTCCGCAAGTAAGACGAATTTCGGCTGATGAAAGAATACTGGAAGCTTTTACAACTGATCCATCAATCAGCATCAGACGCTTAGCTTTGCAATTCAATGTTTCCAGACTGTATGTCTAATGTACTACGTGGAGGAAATTTTTATCCATACCACAATACACCTGTGCAAGGACTGTTTCCCGATGATTTGGAAAAGAGGCTTAAGTTTTCTAATGGGTGTTATTAGGAGAATTCTTTGGTCGGACGAATCTCAATTTACAAAAGGTGGAATCCGAAATTTTCATAATCTTCATACATAGGCTGCGAACAATCCACATACAAGCAGACATAAATCATTTCAACACAAATTCAACGTCAATATGTGTAATTGGTGTAACTGGAAATAAGTTAATCGGCCCCTTCAAACAACCACCTATACTGAATTTTGCAAACTATCTAGAGTTTTTGCGAAATGATTTACTAGAACTATTAGAGGACATTCCATAGATTCATCATATTTCGAAAAGGAAGGTGCTCCATCCCACTATGATCGAGAGGTTAAGAATTGGCTAGATGAAGAGAACGGTAATCGTTTGATAGGGAGAAATTGAGCAGTGCACTTGCCTCAAGATCTCCTGAACTGACAGTATGGAAATTTTTTGTATGGGGAAGAAGCAAAAAACTTGTTTATTCAACCCAAATACCCACTTTAAATGAATTGAAATCGGGCATTCTCGAAGTGCCATCAAAAGTGAGGCAGCAGTTAGCATCAATAAACATTTGCAGTGAAATCCAAAACTGGGCTCTAGCATGAATATAAAGCCAAGGAGGACACTTTGAGCACCTATTGAAACTATTTTAGTTCATACATAAAATAAAAATTATCTAAAACCATACAAAATCATTTTTAATTCATGGCCTTTGGAGCTTAAAGCAAAAGAAAACGTTTTTTTTTAATTTTACCTGCTGCAGGTTTTCTCAATTATCATAAAATCTGTGGGTTTCTCTGCCAACTTGTTGATGAGTTTTTTTTTTACTATTGTTACGTTCATATGAGAAAAGTGACCTCAAAGTCCAAAATTAACATGGGCAGCAAAAATGGAACAGGCTAAGAAATTTAATATCTGAAGACTCAAACAAGATATCAACTTTATTTAAACGCAATTACAAAGGCTAGTATTTCTTTTAAAAACAAAACTATTAGTTTTAACATAGCAATTTCCGTTAACATGGGTCAGGGTACACCAATGTACGCCGTTTCTTAAATCCTCGATAAATGATATCAATATTGGAGATAGACGCTTATTGTCTTTTTTCTAAGAATATACCCAAGAATAGAATATACCCAGGAATCATTTCCCAAATTATTCTTGACGAATTAGGGGACACCCTGAATATCATTAACTGCTAGAATTAACAAATTGGCTGCAAATACACTTTTTGACAGGAACATTTCCGACCGCCTTGCAGCATCGGCTGTAAAAGCTACAGCTAGCGTACATATATAGATTTTTTTTTATAATGGTCGTATTAGATTTTAAATCGTGTCAACTTTACAAATAAAATTAGAAGCCACACATAAAAATATAAAAATACAATAATTCATTCTAATTTAAGCTTATTTTCTTTACGTGAATATGAGTACTGGCGAACAGTAATTCAAGCCTCAGTGCAATACAAGTAATTATGATATGTGAAGTAAGTTTATAATTAATATAAGTCACAATGGAAAGTGATATAGTATTTTATATGACGGAGGAAATCCACATAGTTTAGTAATTGAACTTGTTATGAATCCATTTTGAGTTTTAATAGCCACAACGCGAACTCGATTGTCGGACATAAATGCCATTTCATTCGATAGCGCGACATAAATGCCATTCATTTGGGAGAGATTTTCGTCCTTAATAACCATGAGATCATGTAGAGCTACATTCCGATTTGGAAATTTCCATTTATATCTCTTTTTATTCCCTTCCATTGACTGCGAAATTGGTGAATTTTTACTTTTTTCCAACGTTTTATGCAGCTAAGGGAACTTTCGTTATTTACTTGTTCAAGGGGCGAGAGCAAATGTCCTCCTCGAATGAAATGACAGAAAGGGGAGATATACATGGGTTTGGAGTTAAAACATGCTTTGAAAACTGGGTCTTAAAGCTTTTAACTCAAGCCTCCCATAACCCACCCAAATGTGGAGCTCCAGGTGGAATGAATTTCCGGGGTGCTTCTGTTGATAGCGATCTTGAGAATCTTTGAAAATCGTTCGATAGAATCTTACTAGCACCTACCAAATTAGTTCTGTTAACAGAATATATGATTTTAGGTAAACCGCGTCTTGAAATAAATCGACTTCATACAGATAAGAAAGTCTGAGATGTCTGGTCATTTGTTGCTTCTAAATGAATTGCCTTGTTAGCAAAACTCACAAAGACGCAAACATAAACTTTTGTTAAGCGACATTTTCGACCTAAAAGGCTTTTAACTATAAATGGGCCGGCAAAATCTAAGCCAATTATGGTAGATCGTATTGAAATTTAAGTTCTCCCTTGTGGAAGGGCGCCCATGATCTGGGTTTGCAATTTCCTTTTGTTTATAACACAAACCTTACATGACTTTTTTCACCAAGTTTTTGACCTTTGGTATCCAAAATTCAGTCCTTATTAACCGATTTTCCAATTGATTACCACCATGAAGCGAGAAATCATATTGGAACCGTAAAAGTAGCGATGACATATGATACTTTTCGTTAAAGGAAAGAGTCGAAGGTGTATGTGGCTACATCATGAGCTCCGGCAAGGACGTCATCAAAATAGAAGAAGTTCGACGAAAAAGCGTTGATACAAGTTGTCCTTTACTGAGTTCTTGTGAGATGGAACAACTGGCGATTGAAACCCGGCGGATGTTTTGGTTTTAAGTTTAAACTTTCTACTTTACTTCGACTTTTCGAAAATCTATTTTCGTGCCAATATACGAGTACCTCTAGATTGCATTGTAACAGTAGTATTAGAGAGGTGGCACTACAGCTGCAAACTTTTCCATTTCAAGTACTATTGGTATGTAAAACTTAAATAAGGTATGGAAAAAGGGTCATTCTTTGTATTAAGAAGTTTCTTCCGAGAAAGTCATGTGCACTATTTTTTAGATCAATCAAGAATCACCTTATTCTGAAATCCATACGATGAAGGATACAAATCTATTAAATACATATATGCTAAGCTCCCACATCAATTCTATCTACAATACATACGAGTATCTACAATACTCGTATATGTAAATGGAATGATTTGAAATAAGAATTGGAAACCCCTAAGATAAAACGATTGTTCAAGCGATTCTATTGTACATACGAGTATGCCAGCGATTCCTCGAAATATACCAGAAAATAACAATAACCCTTGAAATTTGATGTTAAAGACCAGGTGGTTGAAGTTGGATTCAAGTAGTTCGTGGTATCCTTGAGAATGATTTGGGTAAATGATACGATACAATCCAATTTGTAACTAGTAAACTTCTAGGAGTGTCTAATGAACCCGCATTAAAATATTCAAGTTTCATTCCAAATGGCACTCTCATAATCCCTGTATTTCTAAGCATCCTTCTCCATTTCTATTTAAATATGTAGGAGCCATCCCAAGACAGTTTCGTGTAACAGTTTCATATATTTTTAGAAACAAACCATCGAAGGAACTATGACAAATCCCTCCGGATCAGCGGTTAGGGATAAACTTGGTAGTTTTATCGTTCCAAAAACACAACAACTGAAATTCTATTTCGCTTGTTCCCATAACATCTTTTCTACGTTCAGATTGCCTCAAAGTTATACCTGCTAATTATTTTCCCTCATTAAGTATTCAATTACAAATTTGTTGATTCATCCATTCGATAAATTTCTAACGACGCCAGTGAATATTGCGCGATTTCATCTTATTGACAATACAACCCCACGACCCAGTCATAGTCGTTTTCGTAGTCATCTTTCCACAAGCGTTTTGTGTTCAAGTGAAATGCATTTCCACTGCTCGGTGAATAATGAAATACTATGACTAAATGGAATTCCCGGAATACAAGTCTACCCGTTGTCGGAATGCTACCTCGAAAAAAAAAGCAAATAGTAAATTTCCTTTCCTCCCCTTTACCAGTCAACCGGTAACCGCGTCAGAATGTTGAACGAATTCATCACCTAGTTTGGCGGCAGTTTTCTTGCGTTTTGTTGTGCTAAGGTAAGGGTGATTTCTCCGACGGGGTGTGTATAAGTAGAGTTGAGTTGTTTCCTCAAGCTCAATAGTAAATTTATGCGGAAAATATTAACAAATTCACCAAGGGGATTTAAAACAATTTTAAACAATTTTATACACCGTTGAAGAAGCTTTGGACGTATATTATGACTCATCGTGAGTGTTTCAACAGACAGATATATTTAAAGAAAATATGACATTCAATTTACAAAGACCAAGGAAGATGACTCGTGTTTATGTCCAAAATTATCCAGTGAATCACCTTGACTATACCAGATTCTGCACCATCTCAGGCACATTTCTTATTGCCCCCTTCGACGAAAATACTCCGTTAAGAGAATTATACTCGTATTTTAGGGGCGCCAATGCCAAGTGTGTGAAGGATTCTCAATTTCCAAGAACTCACGATCAGGATGCACTTCACTTTCAATCCATTTCGTTTGTGGTGTTGCTGCTGCTGTGTTTCCCTCTTGGATTTCCATTGCCAAGGCTATTTTTATATATCCACTTTCGATTTTTGTTTTGAATTCGGTTTCAGATACGATTTCTTTTACCCCTAAAGATGCTGAGATATGGTATGGATATCATTTCGTGCCACACGTCCCTGAGAGGCATGGTGCTGTTCGTACTTATGGTTGTACCTAGTGGCGTGCTCTTGAAATGGGCGCTCTGCAATTAATCAAATGCCAAGATGTATCTCATGGCATGGTGGTAATAAACGCACATGTGTAACTTATTTTTAGACATAGTGTTGAATTAATTTATTGTGAGCGAAAAGTATCCATGTATCTGAGAGATGTTAAACTTATGTCATTTTGGATTTATTTATTTTTTTGTTGTATCTAATTTTGGAGTTAAAACAGAGTCAGCAGAAGCAGAGATACGGAGATACTTCTTAGGAAGGTACCAGTATGAGTATTCACAAAGGCAAGGTCAGTGTAAATACTGTATTTTCGTAGAGAAGACAAAGGGAAGCGAAGATCTCTTGAAGATCAGCGTAAAATAAAACCAAGTTCAGATAAGAAGAAGCACTTTTGCAGAGAAACTTGTGCGCATGTGTTTGTGCGAAAATGTATGAATTTGTGGCAGGGAGAAGCTCTCGGTTTTACTGTCTTGTTGATGGGGATTCCATGTGGTTAGTTGGTGTTTTATAGTCGGTCGTTCGTTTTTGTTTGGTTTTTTTTATTTTTTCGGGGACGCTGTGATTCGCATTAATTATTTTGTCAGACATGACAGATTGCACTTTCAACGACCATCAACTTGGACTTTTATGGTTTTTTGTTTTTGGTTGAACTAATAATCGTTGCTTTATGTTTTTTTTTTACGAAGATCTCTGGCAGATTATGAAAGAAGATCTTCCTGTCTTACGCGTTGGTGATGGTGTATTGCTATCTTTAGTCATAAGCGCCTAAGAAGGCCGTTTTTGTCTTGAGAGTTTCTTACATAATTGGTCATTAAAACGTTATAACCTGAGGAAGAATGTCTGGATTTATTCAGTAGAGTGTAGTCATCTACAATATATTGTAATTGGGCAACACCTCAAAAAGTCTATTAAGTATTAAGCTTGAGGATTTGACTACTCTTAAAATCATAGAGATTTCTTGAAGAGTTTGTTAAGCTCGGTTATCTTTGTCGAACCGAAATCATTTAGATCTCGGGAGTGATAACCACGTAGTAATTGCATTCTGATTGGTGCTAAAGTAGGGCAGTAGCACAGGAAGCGTGTAACAGATTCCATTGTCTCTTAGTCTCTGCAGTTCCTGCAGAAATTTCAATCGCTCCGTTTGTCTTCCAATAGTACAGTGCGTCGTGATTATTTTTGTGGGTTTGGAGGTACGAGTATACGAGTCTAGACGTCTCGCATTTGTGTCGATGATTTCATCTGTTCCCAGCGACCCAAGCCTGGTCAGTTTCCGCCGACTTCCGGATGTTCCGCAACCCAACCGAGTGTGGTTCTGTGTCTATCTCGTGAGGAGAAACCCGGCATGCTTTACCCACGGCAAGATCGCAGTCTGCAGATACTTGAGATTTTGAAAATGGTACAGTGTGTGGGTTGATCGAAGGATTGGTGTATGCCGAGCTCCCCAGAGAACACCTCGTGTCATACCTTTCGACAGCTTTAAAGTTGGCTGCGAAAATGGAGATGGACTTACCGTGAATAACTTGAAGTGAATACAGAAGATTATAGTATGTTTACGGTCGGTTGATTGGGCTAGACCGCAATATATGTTACATTGATCAGATCACCGTACCCCATATTTAGCTCTCTTATTTGCTAAGTATCTCTCAGTCTAAGGCAGAGTTTGTGGCAAAACGTATAACGAATAATTCAATAGGAAGCAAAGAAAGCAGATGTAATTTTGATGTAATAATAACTATGTTCAGCTCAATTCAGGCACTGGGCACTGTTCCAAAAGTTAAATAGTCTCTGTCCCAAAAAGCGTTGAGTAACTATATAGGAAAAAAAACAACTGGCTCTTGCTGCTATGATTCGAAGCTGCGAATTGTCCAAACTGACTCAAAATCAGGAGATAGAGTATCAAATAATTCTTTCCGGATTCAGCCCAGGTACTATGTAGGTGCTTAAGTCTGCTAGAGACTCATGGCAATTTGACTTTCGCAGAAACTACTATAGGACCTATTTCGGGCCTTTCTTATTTCTCGCTCATTTATAGAGCTTTAAGATAGTTTCTTGGAGCTTTCTCAGTACCGAAATATCTTTGGGTATACGCTACAGACAGACGCTTATTCTTTGTCCTGCTTACTGTAAGATAAACTAAGGTTAAGGCGTTATTTAAAGCAGAATTGAGTTTGGTGTTAAGTTCGTCAAAATTCGAGTGATCTTCGGGTTCCGTCAGTTGAGTTTAAATGATCCAATTCTGTTTTGTCCAGCTCATCCGCCGAATATTACGGTATATGATGGATATAAAAAGTCGAATCTATAAGAAAATTTATTTGTTCGCTTTTTGTAATTTTGAAGCTCCGATTTGATTCTTAGTCTACTTGTTCAAATCACAATTCTAAATCAAGTATACAGACAAAGAAAATTGTAGTTGTCTGGCTTGTTTCACTTCTATGCGTTTTTCTTCAATTTGCCCTCTCGCGCCTCCAACACTCGGTGCCGTAAAATAGAACTGACATGATCAGGTGAGAAGTAAAGGTAACATTTGTAGAGTTAATATTTACTCTTCCTACTTGAAAGATAAAGCCATTGACATTTAGGATGTGCTCCAAATGATGAGCAGCTGATACCGTGTCTACATCATTTATTTTATCTTATCTTCATTTGCTTTCAGATCACCTCTTTTCCAATTTGTTCATCAAATTGCTGTAAAAATTTAACAAGTGTGACCGATGGGAACCGACATGCTGTCCCATACGGAGGAAGAGTTTCATACGGAGGAAGAGTTTCATCAGTCGGAGAAAAGTTGTTGTTTCATTGGTCTTCTTTAAGATTTTTCCAGTTGGAGGTTGATTTGCTCTGCCCGAAAACGTACTATCGCTGAATATCTTAGCTGGACGTTCGTCTCTTGGCAGACACTCTTTTTTACCTGACAAGTGTATTTACAGATGGAAATGTTGTTGACAAGGAGGCAGAATATATTGCGTTTTCATTGAGGCTGTGATTCCTAACTGTTCTTCCAAATATGTTATATTAATTGACTTTAGAAATGAAGTCCCTAAGTATAATTTTAACATCGTGCTGCTGGTAGTCCTCCTTGGCTCGAATAGGTGGTAAAAGTATTCTTTGATACGGTGATTATGCGCATATTAGACTCAGGTCTGATATTTTGGATCTTCTGCCGATTAACTTGAAAAATACCTTTTTCACATGAAGAAACGGCATAGAAATGTGATCAAACCTTTATAGAACTTTTTTTTATGCCGATCTTACAAATACATATATCTTGCAACAAGAAGATGCTATCTAGCTTGCGACTGAAGTGTTTCACATAACCAACCACATTACAATAGCATAATCACGAAACGTTGCCCCTTTTAGCTCCGCAACTTAATCTTTATTTGGGAGGTGGATCATTCGTCAGGCCAGGTCCTTTTTGTACATCCAAGATATAAAATCTGTATAGATTGGCGCCTTCAAGCTCTTTAGAGGATCGTTGACCATGAAAGTTCAGCCGTCACCAATTTATACGCTAAAATCCTGACAAACATTTCCGACCTGAGCTCCAAGTGTGGTGAGGTACTCGTAGTTCTAGACGGTATGTTTGGTTAGCTGACTACATCGGAGAAATTCTTCATACGAATGTCATCCTTCTGTGGAGATCTTTCTACAAGCATATTTTAGTCAATTAGATCAACGAGAGTTGGTCCATCTATAATATTGACGTTGAGCTTAGTGTTAATATAAGTCTTAAATTGTATCTGATCGAAATTTGATGTCAAGTGTCAGCAAATGCTCTGCGTCCTTGCAATTAGCAAACAAAGCCATTGAAACCCTTTAGTTTTTAATGCTAGGTAGTAAGGCTGGTAGTTATCTTGGAATTTTCCTAAAGTTCTAAATTTATCACCAAAATCCAATGCGAAAGACATCAAACGATATTCAGTTCTATACATATCTCAACCAATATCTCATAACTTTAATTCTAAAAATTTGTATGCAATAAAATAGCGTCTGTCATTAAAAAGATTGAGAAACGGAAGGCGAACTTATTTTTGTTTTTAGGCAACACGTTGCTACTTAGTTGCTCGCGTACATCTTTCAACATTTTTATGACATTTTTTATGAACGTAAAGTGATGATAAAATTTGCAATTAAATTTAAATCGCAATACTCGTACTACAGTTTTATAAGGAAAATGCATCATACTTATTAAAAGATTGTTTTTTTCATAAACAAGTTCCTCTGAGTCAGTTTTTTTGCTCGTATCTCTGACAGCTAATCAGTTCATTGTAAAATTCTCTGTCACTGTAAAAAAAAAAAAAAACCTCTTTGTCATCTATCAATCTATATAATCCTGGTTTGTAATTTTCCCACCAGAAGTTGGTATATATTTTATACTTCGATTGAAGAGTCCAATGCAGTGAGTTCATTTAATGCGAATTGGTTCGCCTTTTGAAGGGTTGTTTAGTTAAGTTTCAGGTAAAGAAACTGACATCTGACAGTTCTGCAGTGGCAGTTGAGACTTAGAAACAATGTGAAAATTACAGTCAAATCATGACAGAAACAGTGCATCGTTCGATCTACTGGAAAGTACATACATATCAAACTCATGAATAGCTCTTTATCGGAATAAACGAAATATGTACATAGCTCCGACTTTTTCCAACAAATCAGTGTAACTTGTTCGTTTACCAGCCGGTGAGCGTGGGTAACATGTAAAGTTAGTAAACAAACTTAACATATTGTAGATAACCAAACTTTTGAAGTACAAGTACGAGTATAACTTTTTGTCATGGCTCTTGACTTACTGTTAAAGTAGGTTGTTCTCCAGTAAGTATGTCAAAAGATAATAATGTATCTTTGCATGTTATCAGTCTTTCCAATGAAAACAAAACACTAGTAGAGTTTACCTTTTTTATCTGACACAAACATAGTAGACCGTGTCTGTGTGAGTAGTTCCCATGGCTCTTGACGTATCATTGAGTGTCTATAGATAGCTGCAATCGAGTACTATGTTTAAAACTACGAATCCAGTAAATTATGCAAACTGAAATGCCAAGCCGACGCTATTCGAAAATCGAAGTACATAAAACAGGTTAGCCATTCAAGCAGAGTCTTACGGACACAAATTTGGCGCGAATATTACGCGTTCATATGAATCATTGAAGTTGTTTACTCCGAAACGAACGACAACCAAATCAACTCTGTGGTCATTGTGAGCTAACTTACCACTAGCCATAGTCGTCTCGATCGATACTGGTTTCGATGGTAGCTACTCCTACTTTGTTACGAAATCCTCTCTAGATAACAACAATGTAATTAATTTTCCCAAGAAAAACAAAGTAAAAATTCCTCACAATGTGACCAAGAAACCAGTTGTGCCGTCCGGGCTTGAAATCCGAACAACGATAACGATCTCTACGAACGGCAGCGACTACGTGTATAGCAACGACAACAACCATGACGCTGCCGCTTGTTTTTGAACGAAAACGAATCTGGTCTTGGCCATGTTTGGAGTTGATGTTGTCGGTTTGTGGAACGCTGATTCCAGCAAGCTCTGAGTTTTCTGTGCAATCTGGGATATGAGAGAGCGGTTAAAGCTAGCTACGCAGACCAAACCGGCTGTGATGCAATACATTCAAGACAAGAAGTGGAGTGTTACACCGGTCAATAGAGATATATTGTACTCGTATGTAGATACAAGTAATCAGCGAGAGTGATGCTTCAGTTGCTGTTGGATTTTGTTTGTTTGAACAAATTTGGCGCGCTTTTAAAAGTTACAAGTATTCTTGCTGGATAGCCCGATTGTTTTGTGTCTTTTTTCGAGTTAACCAAGGTTTTTTTATCTTTGATTTTTCTCCTTCTTCATTTTCTGTTTTTCTGTTTTTCAGTTGTCAGTTCTGTTTTGGTTCCTGGTTTGTATTGCGTCTGCGCGCGAATCATTAGGCCTGTGAACATTATTTCAATGATTAACACATCTAGTCACAATGATGTCATTAAGTTTTGGAATTCCACTGAAACCGAAACAACCAGATAAAACTATGTACAAATACGAATGCGACCGTTGGAAAGCTTTAAAGTTTTTAATTCTTTTATTTCTTTTTTTTTTTTTTGGTCGAATGTTGGAATGTTAAATTGCGTGTGATTGGTTGCCGTTCGAGAAGTAATGTGGGCAAGGTCGGTTCAATGGATTTACTTGAACTCTGACTTAATCGGTTGTTGTATCTGCAGGGGATTTTTATAAATGGGTTATGTTGAGGAGTTTTATTTTTACCTCAATAAATTGTTGATCTCATATTTGGCAGTTGGTTAATGATTTTCTGTTTTTCTTTCTTTCTTTCTTTCAGGTATGCGCTTTGTGCAGTGTTGGATGCAGTCATTCGAATGAAATGCTCGTCTGAGAGCGAGGATTTCTTTAGACGCTTACAGTGTTGAGTATCATTAACTTTTTGTCATTATTTTTTGCTGCAAATTAATAGTCAATTAGCAGGGGAGCATGATGTTAATTATCCACGAGTTTGAATTGTCGAGACAATAAACGAGTTAATGATAAATGAGCAGATTGTCATAGTAAGGAGATAGGTACAAGGTCTTGAGAAAAATGTACATGCACCTGAATAAGTTGGGTCTAATTGTTTTTTTTTTAGTTGCATATGAAGTAAGACAAGTAAATTGTTTCGGATCTCAAAATATAGCTCTAACTTACTTGAGTGGACACCATTATCAGTGAACAACCTGAACACGATTGGTTTTTCCGGTTGAACGATTTTTGTAACCCGAACTAATCTATACTGTTACAGAAATAATTAGAATTAACTTTATTTCGTAGAGTTACCCTTTTCCAACTGTTGGTGATAGGTTTCGAGGTTATAACTCAGTTGATTCTGTCCTCCCATTCTTATCCACAGCATGAATGATATCGTCGTCTGACCTACATTTTGAGTAAAAAAGAGCAGAGTGGCAGTTTTTTTTTGAAAAGCATGCATATCGCATAGAAGGTCATGATCTTTTTCCACCTTTATTAGCTGTTAAAATATGTAGCGCGTATGATTACACCATTTGCTGCCTAAATCACCCACGTTTCTGAATTGGTAATATGTGACGTGGGCTAAATTTGTGGATCTAGGAATCTATAGCTGGCTCTATTTTGGATCATCTCAATACTAAGAAAAGGAGTTTGCTGACAACATTTAAGTGATCCAATTATTTTTCTTTCGGGGTCGTCTTCGAACTTCAGCTGAAACTAAAGCCGCTATTGCTTTTTGCTTTTTAGGCCGATTTTTCCAACGACCTTTGCTGAACCTGCTGACTTACTCAACCTGAAATTTTTTCGTTTTCTTAATGTGGAGACGTCCGTAAATGCGTGTACTATTATTAGATCACGTTTTCTTATATCTGCTAACATTTGCAACATTTTCTTCTCGTTGTTTCACTGCCATTGTATGTATCACGTATCATCCTTATATAGTCATATGCCTCGCCTAAATAAGACCCCGATGAACACGCTTTTTTAAATCGATGCAGTCGAAAGGCGTCCATCGTTATCCGTAAATTGCGTCATATTAGTATATCGACTAGCCTACCACAATGATAATGATACTGTAGATTATTCACAATTTTCTTGAATATTTTTAAAATTCAGTAGTTGTTTCACTTTCTCGTGTCACCTTTGCCTTTATACACAAAACTCTTTCGGGTTTTCTTTTCGTAGTGCATCAATCTAAAAATATTAGCCCGTCTGGTTAAGCTTCGATATTGCACATTTTCTATTGCTTTTCGACTGTTTATGGATTGTGAAATTTCCTCTTCTAATTCCTATACTGCAATCGCACGAATTCTAGCTATCGTTCCCTTCACCTCTTTTTATGGCGTTTTGAAGCCAAGCTCTGAAGTTGATGGTAATTTGACTGACTATAGTTCGCACAAAATCAGTTTAGAATCTTTAACTTGCCGTTTCGTGCTATTTCAGCAAAGATGGAAATCTACTCGTAACAAGGTTTGGGGGCCACAGCTGCAGTGTGTATTCAAGTTCCGCTCTTGCTTCACACAAGAGAATTATTAGAGGGTTGTGTAAGAAACGTTGGTTCTGAACTTACTGCTGAGCCCAAAGTGGTTCTCAGCCAGACTCTTTCTTTTTGATTTAGCTAAGAACAGCATTCCAGTCTATTATCTATTTGCCTAGTCCAAAGCCGGACCATGCCTTTTTAAATGCACTAAAAAAGAGAGTCTATTGGAGGACATCTTTTCTGATTAAATATTGGATCCATGCTGATATACGGGTTTAGCATCCATATCCTCTATTTTCACAAAAAAAAAAATGCAAATGCTTTGTAATCGGTATTTTGGTAGATAGCTGTTTCGAATTTTTTGATAAAATCGCATATTCAGTCCAAGCTTCCTTGACTATTCGAAGGCGAATGCGCCAGCGGATTGGACATACGTTTCGGAAAGAACACGATTTTAGACATCATGGAATCGATGGAATCTGCTTAGCCACAATATGAACATTGTGCAAAACAGTCGGAGGGGAATCACGTGGAGACATATTGCCAGAAGCAACACACGAAAACCAATAGGATTAGTAAAGCCCTTCGCTTTCAATGTATGAGATTGCAATTGAAGTTCTTCAATTGTTGTGCAGATTTCCTATAACTAACATAGTATGCCAAGAAAGCCTATAAATAAATGATAGTTCATATCTTCCCTTCATATGTCGAATTAGTTAGGTAGACCGAATCTTATTTAGAGCGTATTTACATAGGCAAAGACTTGAGGAATCTGCCCGCACTCATAAGCCTACCGAATAATAAATGTGACATCAGATTGCTGTTAGCAATCTTTGAACAAATATAGCAGATATATCGTGAGATAGAATAGAAAGTCTTTCCATTCTTAAACAAGTGGAGACTATAAAAAACGAACAATGGCTATTTCCTATCCTAATTTAGGCAAATCTACAATAATACCCAAATACCAACCCCTGCTACCTAACAAATATATACAACTATATAACCGCCCACTACAAACAAAAGAAGATACAAAAATCCCAATTCCCAGATACACGCAACATAATCCAAGTAGGTACACTCTACTCAGAACATCAATTTGGTGCCAGATTGTCGTTCTGAAATCTCCTCGCTTCGGAAGGAAAAAAGAAAAACGGAGACACAAATCCCCATCGAAAATTCACCTATTTCCCAACAAAAAAGAAAATCAAGAAGGAGACACTCGTACACTTTAGATACATCTCACTCAAAACACACCCAAAAAATTCGATCCAATCCCCAATCACAGGATTAAAGGTAAATTTATAGCGCTTAGCCCATTAAAAGGAATGTCACATTTTAGGAGAGGTCGAATCTATGTCATAACTATCAAATGACAATAAAACAAAAATTACACACCACCAAATGAAGTTCAACAAACAAACCAAAAAAAGCTATAAAAATTGTACATAACTACGAGTGTTCCCTTGGATGTGTCCCGAAATACGAGTACCAACTACGTCAGGCAATAAAAGCCGACAAAAACAGAAACAAACGTAAAGTATCTTGTGTTGAAGGTTTTTATTTTCATTTCAATTTAATCCTTCATTTTGATGTGATACCACTTGGAGGGTACATCTAAACACTTTAACCCCACATTACTCCCCTAATCCAATCTAACCCGCATAGACACAAACACTCTCAAGGTTGGTTTTGACTAACTGAGTGAGTAACTGGCTGACTGACTGACTGACTGACTGACTGGATTAACATGGTATTAGCATTAATGCTCAAATTCAGCATGGTGGGCCAGTGCCAGTTCGTATCATCCTTCTCTGCTCGGATACAAACAAATAAGAAAAAAATCCATCTCATCGGCTCTATTCAAACACACCTCTGCTTTCATCTACCTGAAATACAAAACAAATTTCGAAACAATAAGAACTTCAGCTGGAGGAGGGAAGTGCAATATTTGGAAGCATTGAAGCGACTGCTGCTGTGGATTTTACCTATTGAATGGCTGGCTTGAGTCTTAAATTTGAACACTCAAAAAAAAGATGACCACATCGTCATCACTAAAAACAAAAAATGAAGATTTTCAGTTAGGGTTAAGTTTGCGGGTCCAAACAATGGGTACCCAGAGTATTTGTACCTTAAGCTATGTATCCAACAAGTTTGGTGTTTCGAAATTTTGAATTTTTTTATCGCTACGGCGACGGTTACGGTTACAGTTGCTTGTTCTTCTTCTTCTTGTTCTTCATATGTACGAGTATGTTAAATGTTTTAAGCGTGGGAGACTTGTTCTTGTCAGAGATGCGGATACTTGTTTTTTTGCTTTCTACGAGTATCTCAACATACAGCTTGATAGGTTGGACTGGTAGGTTGATGGTGCGGTAATTTATTTATGAAAATAGAAATCGCTGCCATTTATTTGTTTTTTAATGCACAACGCTTGGTGAAACCGGTTGGGCATTATTGAATTTGGTAAGAAAAAAAAATATGGAAAAAAAGAGGCGCGCGTTTTCAATTTATTGGCTTTGCGTTGAATAGAGTATAATGGAGGTGTGTGTATGCTGATTGTGTGGGTAGGAGGCACACCAGAATATAAACCCTTCGAGAAGCGAAGCCTTGAGAACTTTGAGTGCCATTCATCAACGTAAGCACTTGACATTTGAGTTGTTCTCAGAATGATGGATTTACATTTTGATAGAAGTACTACATGCGTTTCAATTAGAGCTGAGTTGTTTCTTCGTTATGCCATTGGCCCTAAGTGTTTTTGGATTTGGATTTGGTTTTGTTTTTTGTTTTTGGTCTGTAATGGCTTCTTGATGTTTCAGGAGGAGTGTTGTTTTGTAAAATAAAGGTATCCTCTGTGTAGGGACACTTTTCTTAGTATTGTGCTAGAACGTACTCTTTCATCAATAATAGGTAGCCCACTGATAACTTTATGATACCCATATTTTTGTTTATCCTTAATTTCATCACAATCATCATGCTAGTTTACTACAAACTGATAGCTTACATCCTAAAAAGATTGCTTAACATCTTGAGAGTTTAAGTCGGAGTTAGAGATCTATTTTATAAGTTAACGCTTGTATGCAACTTATTTACCCTTAGACCTTGTGCAGAACTCTCGTTTAGCACAAGATTTTAATATGCAAGACAGATTATAAATCCTTAACTTGGGGATGAAAATGTTCAGTGATCATTTGGATAGCCCACATATCCAGAAAGATAACAGGAACTTTTCAGAAGAAGCACTTCTGTGGACCTCTGTGGATAATGCCATTGTTCCATCTGATGGATGCAAAAACTAGCTGAACATTTAAATTACTTCATTTTGTATACTAACTCATTTGCAGTTAATCTGCAAAGACGATGATTGGAGCATCGTCTGTCGAATCCTGAAAATTGGAAACCTATAGGTATATAACTGCGATCATTTTGTAGATGCCATATGCTGTTTATGTGTAAATTCCTTAAATGCTTTCACGATCTTAAACGTCGGAGATTGATTTTGTGTCTGGAAATTCAACAATACATCAGTTGTTCTACATGTATATGTATGCTCTATAAGTTATCATCCATTGATTGATAACAAGTGGCTGTCGTTGGACGCAGTTTGTAAAGAGGCTGCTACTGTAGGAAAATATAGATAGGCTTGCCAATCTCAGAAGATTCTTGAGCTCAATTTTTTTTGAAGTCCTGCTGCTCATCATAAAACTATCTACAAAGAGTCTTCATTTTTTTATCAGCAAAAGGACAGTCAAATGGCAGATGTCAAACAAATCCTCTTTTTTCATCCCTGCAGCTACTTCAGTAGCATTTGTAAAAGAATTCGTGATGTTGTATACAGTACCAATGGCACAATGCCAAGTTATGATGTCAGATATGGAATACGCGTTTTTAAACTATCTTCAATGAACCCTAGAAATGAGATCTATTCTTCTGTCATCGAAGACTGGTAATAGGGATCTAGTATAATAATTGTGCAGTGAATATTTGCATATTCGCAATACTGACGAGCGAGAGTACACGGTTTGTGAACAGTCCTAACTCTTTCTTTGCGAGTTCGTGTGTTCTTTCATAGCCTGAAGTATTTGACGTTGTTACCAGCACAAGGGCACCTTATTGTATTTGGACATTCCTTTGGATGTGACCTACATTAGCTTACTACCGTTGAGCTAATTTTTCCCGATCCCAGAACCTGATTGCCTGAGGTAACAGTGGTAACTTTCTCAATATTGTTCTCTGAAATTGTTTATTCAGAGCTGATTACTATCCATTCTTACTCTTCTATAAGATAAAAACCGATTGATCGCTCATCAACCGTATCTAGTTTTATCACAGTTTTCCACAGTCCACACCCACCTTATGGGAGGCAGTCGGGAACGTTTAATTCGAGTCATCTTGGATGGTTTCAACTCTAATGTTTGCAAAAGAAATGCTGGTGTGCCATAGGGCTCCGTTCTGTCTCCGATACTCTTCGTAGTGTTTTATCAATGATCACTTAACTGCTATTTCTAATCCTATATATTCCTTTGCTGACGACAGTACTCTCTGCTTTTCATATTCGTTCCCTGACTCATGTCCCTGCTCTTCGACTGCAGAACGGTAACATATGTTAATTCTGATATTAACAGAATAACTAATTGGGGACCATTAACAGAGTGGAATTTAATGCTACCAAAACACAGTACTGCCTGCTGTCGATAAAACGAAATTTAAACACCCAGTCATTATCCATGAATGACACTTGCATCGTTGAAACCGAAAAACTTTCCATTCTCGGCATGTGTGTCAATGTTAACTTAGGTTGGAATGACCACATATTTGATGTCGGCAAAAATTCGGCGAACTGTTTAGATTTCCTCAAGCGATGTAAGAATTATTTCAACCTCTCTGATCTGGTCTCGATATAATATGTAAGTCATTAATCCGCCCAAAATTGGAATACAACCGACTTCTGATAGGTGCCTCAAGCCACTTTGTACGTCCATGCGATAAATCTCATAGGTGACGCCAATATTGCACTATTGCAAGCCGCACAAGTCGCTTATTTAATGCATTCTCGAGCTCTTTATTTCCTGGTCATTACAACTTGCAGGCATTTAAGACCAACGTATATCGGTATCTCTCTTTCTTTCCTCCATAATTTACCTTAAGTGTACGCAAAATCCCTTGAGCGTGCGCCAATTATAAAAAAAGGGGAAACTTATTACATAGGACATTCCTTAGACGTAATGCCTTAGTGGTTGGTGCGATTACTACGCAAATTTTTTCCTGAGAATTCCTGTTCGGAAAATCTGATCTCTGTTTCGCGGAACTTGATGCTTTCTGGGAAACGATCAGTGAGTTTCAAACTGATGCTCCCGATGTCTTCATCCATTTCAAAGCTGCATATGACAGGATCTTTAATATGAGATAGTATGGAACTTCGTTCACTTTGGCAACTCAGTCTACTTACTGCTGATTCATCTTGACCATGCTCTATGGTGAAGAGTCTTGAACGCAAAGAAAACTTGCTATAACGTGACTGATTGTTTGAAGACGAAATTCGTTGTCGTTGATAAGCAATGAAAAAGCAAGTCCCTTGCATAGGTCGAATGTACAGAAATATTCCGGCCCAAAGATCTTCGAATCGCATCAGAGAGGAATACCACCTCTAAATTGGCGCGAAGATGTTAAACGAGCATTCAACATACTTGCAATGTGCAGCGCATACGACTGCCTAATAATTAAGTTATCAGTACAAGCTGGTTCTATATTCAATGGTTCTATCGATCGATGTAATACAATTAACTGTGTCCGTTACCAGCCAGTAGAGAAGAGCAGTTGAAGCGACTCTATGTATCACACAATATCACATATCATATCGATGTGTGTCGTATCGATGACGCACTTTTTCCAATCGGGTGGCGACCGTTCTTTCTTATTCTTCTTTGGAAAAGTTCATATTTTATAAGTCCTTCCGCGCGAAAAGCCCCCGGACGGTACTGTCTATCTTAACGCCAGAATTAATGTCAAATCTAGACCTTCATGTATGTATGTACCCTCACAAAAACTAGTGCATCCTTGCTGGACTATTGTCGACGAGGTATCTATCTTCGGGAAGCTGGGAACATCGAATTTGCAATGAATTTGCAGTATAATTTTGGTGGGGGCTAACGCCCCCATTTATTATGCTTAATACAAGCTTAAAAACTAAGACTTAAACTAATACTAGGGCTTAAAGCTAAGGATGGTGAAGGAGATCGAATTTCAGGGAAAGTGTGCTGCGATTAAAATCGAAAACGGAAAGGTTGGAGTTTACCTTACGCAGCATACGGGAGATTGGTTCGTTAGAGCCATATGTGGTGCGGTGGATAGGTAGATAAAAGAGACGGGTGGAACGTAGATTACGAGGGTTAGTGTTAAAGAAAATGGAGTTGCAAAGAGGCATGCAACCGACAGAGCCTGAGAGGAGTCGGTGAATGAACAAAATTTCTGCTGCGTCCCTTCGTTGCTCAAGGGTATTCAGGTTAATGAGTTTGAGACGGTCTCGATAGGGAGGTAAGATTAGAGGATCGTTCCAAGGTAGACCTCGAAGAGCAAATCGAAGAAAACGACACTGGATCCTCTCAATACGAGATACATGAACTCGTTGAAAGGGACACCACGCTTGGCTAGCGTACACGAGAAGGGGGCGAACGTAAGTGATGTATAGTGACCTAGTCACGTACGGGTTGCAGAATTCTTTGGACCATCTTTTAACGAAGCCGAGTGATGAGTTTGCTTTAGAAATTATCTCATCAATATGCGAGCGGAAATTAAGCTGCCTGTCGCATAATATACCAAGGTCGCAGATAGATTCAACAAGGGGTATAGGTTGGCCGTCGAGATGGTAAATTCGTTGAGGAGACTTCTTGCACTTACGTGAGAAAGTAATCGATTGACATTTGGAGACATTGAGTTCTAAGCAGTTCTTTATGCACCAGGTGGAAAAACTATTTAGATCTATTTGAAGGAGGGTGGAGTCTTGTTGTGAGGAAATGGGTTTAAAAAATTTGGTATCGTCAGCATAGAGAGAAAGTGTTGAGTGTTGAATGAGCCTTTGAAGGTCGTTAATAGTTAGGATGAAGAGGAGTGGACCT
Organism: Volucella bombylans; assembly: GCA_949129095.1. Lineage (NCBI taxonomy): Eukaryota > Metazoa > Arthropoda > Insecta > Diptera > Syrphidae > Volucella > Volucella bombylans. The sequence continues at coordinate 110,361,496 of OX422141.1, forward strand.
AGGTGACTACCTTGAGAAACACCTGAAGTGGCCAAGAAAGGGGCCGATAGGACAGATCTGAAACGAACATTATAAAAACGATTATCCAGGTAAGAAGATATCCATTTAAGCAAAATGGGTTCAAAGCCCAGGACGGACAATTTGAACAGGATTAGTTTATGAGATATCTCGTCAAAAGCTTTACTGAAATCAGTTGTTATTACGTCAACTTCTTTACCATTTTCTAAGGCTGAGAGAACAGAGGATACGAATTCTACGAGGTTAGTGGTAGTTGATCTACCCTTCAGAAAGCCGTGTTGATTGGGGGAAATAAAAGATTTACACTGGAAGCTTAAGGCTTCATGCAAAATACTTTCGAGGAGTTTGGGTATATGGGAAAGTTTAGCTATAGGGCGGTAATTAGTGACTTCGCTCTTTAATCCCTTTTTGTGTATGGGTGTTATGAAAGAGGACTTCCATATCTGTGGAAATTCACCTTGAGAGAGCGATAATCGGAAGAGATTAGCAAGGGGGCGGGAAAGAGTTCAGGAACACTTTTTAAGAAATATGGATGGAAGGCCATCTGGGCCGGGTAAGTATTCATCATTAAGTTGTTGTAATTTGTTTTCTATTACTGTATGATCAAAGCTATGAGAAATAGTGGGGCCAATAGGGAAGTTAAGTAGGTATTTGAAATAAGAGGGATCCGGTACGAAGGAATTATCGGCAAAAGATTGCTTAAAAAAAGTAGCAAAAAAGTTAGCTATGGTATGCGGATCAGTTGATGATATATTTTCATATGAGAGGGATGGAGGAAAACCGTCGGATTTTTTTTTGTAATTAACGAATTGGTAGAAAGACTTAGGATCATTTATAAGCCTTGATTGCGCACTATCAAGGTATCGCTGATAGAGAAAGTTATAGAGCTGGGCGAATTGAAGGTATGATCCGAGATAGTTTGAATAGTCAACAAAAGAGTTGGGCCGGTGGAAAACTGTCCATAATTTGTTTCTTTTGTTACGTAAAGAGCGAAGTTTACGATTATACCACGGGGGGCTCGTAGAAGAGGTCCTATTACGCGAAAAGGGGACATAGAGAGAAATAGAATTAAGTAATTCTCTGTAGAAAATAGAGAGAGCACTTTTTAGGGGCATATTGGCGAAATCAAAAGAACACTTACTAAGATATGCGTTAATTTTGCGGAAATTCGCTTTATGAAAGTCGTAAGAAGTGGTAGCTGCAGATGGGGTGGGGCGGAGGATATAAGGTGTCGGCAAACGTTTTGACTGGATGGTGTTTACGATATCGTGCTTTGAAGACTGACTCGACTATCAAGAATCCTAGATGGATCCAGAGCATTAATTGGAAAATAACTTTTAGTTAAAATGCCGCCACATCACGTTATGGAATTTGAAATGAGACAATCTGGATAGTATTTTCGATATGGCCCTGTTGATTGGCATAACACGTCAGGAATGATTTTGTGCCTTCAAATTTACTTACTTGCCTTTCATGCCAAGATAAACCTACTCTATAGTTATGACGATCCAGAAAGTCCTATCAATCGATATACGAGTAAGTTTCCGAAAATTTTGTTGAAGGAGTGCTATGCTTAAAGTGTACGGAATATCAGCAATCACTGCTAATTTTTCTTGAAATTCGATTATAACATAACCAACTATAATATAATAGGGTCTTTTCCAAATAAGATACCAAAATCGAATTTAGCACGGCTAATGCACTTCGAAATTGAGGCCCTCGTGTTAGCATTCAAGGCTAACTTAAAAATTCAACTTTACATATTCTAACTTAAGATAAAGTCACTAATTAACATCACATGGTGACCTTTTCGAACCATTGACGACTTAATGTCTGCCAACAAGAACCTGTCTTGACTGAAAATTTTTACAATTCAAATTGATCGTCTCATTGCTGTATGACACTGGCGCTGTGTCATGGTGTATTTTTGTGTTTACGGTGCGTTGTTAAACAAATTAATTAGACTCATACAGATGTTAAACAGTTTTGTCAATTGCGGGTTTCTACTATATGTTGTGCGTTACCGTTGAATAGCTTGGTTTTTTTTTTAATAGACCGCGTCAGCGATCAAGGTTGTAATTTTTTTTTTTTTTGTTCAACAAATATTATTGGGGCTGATCGTATGGCGATCTACTGGTTAGTGTTCGATATTTTGAATATTTTCAGCATTGCGTCATAATGAAGTTATTCATCCGAAACATGTTAGATACTCGTTCAATACAATATGAAGCAAAAGATACGAAACAATGTGGAATTTGTAATAAAATTTAGGCAAACAGTATAATGTGTTTTTGAAAGCAAGAATTGCAACCACCGTTCACTGGATCGCGACTCAGATCGATTTGTAGACATCCCCTTTATACTGGTTAAATATTGGAGGAATAATTTTTTTAGAGAATTCAGTTAACGATTGAAGGGGACATGGCATAAAACGTAAAGTTTCTTTTTCCCCAAGATACACTTAACTTAATATCTCTTTAGTATATGTCATAACAACATTTTATTTTTGACAAACAACTCAGAAATGATCGTTGGCCATAAGTCTGAGTATTTGGAAACGAAAGACTGATCAATGATTAGTTGGATTGGATAATTTTCTATGTTTATTCTAGGGCTTTCGGAAGTGTATGACACTTTTAACCAGAAGGGTCCAAAACATCTTCACTGCCATAAGACCGGTTTGATCTTTCCCCTTAAACAAACGCAGAGTCTTCGCTGTTGCTTTCAACACACGTCAGGATAGTTTGTCTAGGCTGCTTGAAAAGTCTCTCTCACTTTGCTGTTCGTACTATGAGCTCATCACTGAAAACCACTTATACAGTGGTCATAGGTACAGCTTGAACTCTCTTTTGACTCCTGGCTTGCACGACTCTCCATGTGCTGAACTGACTTAAGCGAAACTAAGGAAACGGTTTATAATATCACACGGTGAAAATTTTATACTTTAGTCCCTGCTTTAACTATTCCAAAAAAGATACTTGCATCCATTATATTCATAATAATAAAAGTGCGCTATATCTGCGTCTGTGGCATTAAATTCATTAGCTAGCCCTTGATTCCTTTCCAAGATAGTTTGGGAATGCAAGACTCCCCCAATCACGGTTAGAAGGCTAAATTTACTAGATCGATAGGAGGCAGGAAATGAGATGAAAATGATAGGCTAGGCTCAAGGAAGCACTTTCCAGGGTTTAAACCATCGTCGTTGTGATTTCCTTAGTAGTCAGTAAGAGTTTCTGTTTATGCAGACACATTAATAATTTTCAAGAACGACATTATTGCTGCTTGTAAGCTGCTTTCTGGCGTCCTAATGCACCACTGTACGTTTGTCTAGTACTTAATAAGTGCATAAGTGACATCACCTTCTGCGACAGATGCTATTAGATTGTCCTCGATATCGTCGAGGATTTCATTTGAAATTGCTAGGGTTATGCTCTTACCAGGATGCAGGTGCTCGTAGCAGATGTTTTATATGAATTATTTATTGGGCGTTAGATTTTATAGAAGGAGTATTTTGGCGACACTCTACTCGTTATTTCTCTCCAAGTCCTATTGCTTTATAATTGTCTTATTTTTTGTTTGCTCTCCCCAACTGGCTTGGATGCTAGTGGCAAGACGGTGAATTTAGTTAAGGCTTTTCTTGCAATTACAATGTTAGAGCCAAATTGTCGGGATTTTCTGCATGACGAGTTTTACTTCAGTTAGTAAGTTTAGAAGCTTTAATTTTTCTACTATTGTATCTAACAATGTCGTTGCTCTGGGGGTCAGAAAACCCGAGTACTAGACACCTCAAACCTCTCCATATCTCGGGTAAATATATGTGACCTGAAATTGTATTCGGTGCACGTCCGTAAAGTCCACTTGCATGCTACTGCCAATATACGCTTGGCTGCAGTTAGTTTCATAAAGAGCCTAAAATGCGAAATGCAAATTCTATTTTGTCGATGGTGTTAGTCCAGTTGGTCAAGCCATGGCGTGATTCATTTTTTGATGTCCTAATTAACATCATATAGTGATCGTCGCGTCGTGTCTAAGTAGTCATTCTCTGTGGCGTCATCTCCAGGTACGCGATGACAAATATCTGAGAAAGATATTAACGAATAGCAGTCGGTTATGGCAGTTTGGACTCGACAAAGCTAGTAAATGTCGTGGTTCGACCATTGATTATGTATCTTACTCAATACTAACTGCCTGGGTGGGCTTGTACTTGTTTTTTTAGGAACTCTAATACTTTACTTGATGGCTCTTCTAAGCGGTTTTAGGCGATCTAATCGCCTGTCAATTTCCTGAGAGAAATTTAGCGAATTCGCACAGATATGCGAAAAAATAAGAAAATATTCAGCCGTTGATACAAGTCGTAAATATTTTCTCACACTTACTAGTGTGAGAACTTACTTGCTTACTAAAGGAAACTCACGATCTATTGCACAGAGCGGTCCAGTTTTTTTTTTTTTCTAGAATGTGTATGCCAGGTACGTTCGGTCCAAGTAAGCAAAACATTCAGCACTTGAATGTACGAGTACTAAGCCGATTAAGATAATAAAAATAAAAATCCAATAAGCTAACATCCAAGGCTAAATAAATTTGCACAATAATTTCACGCAACATGATTAGACCATTTATTTTCGAACGCTCGCTTGTGGTTTTTAGGTTCGGTTCCTCTTCAGCACCAGCTGTATCCGTATGTGTGTGTTCTAAAGAATACTTGTATCTATATTTACTAATGGATGCTGTTGCTATTTTTAAAATTCCATACCACACCAGAAGAGACCATACCGAATGGAAACGAGCGAGCCACCAAGTAGCCAACTAACCGAACGACCATTTCATCAACCAATCGACGGACCGTTAAACCACCACCTTTTTTTGCTGTATTGGATAATATCGATGCTGGATGGCAAAGCCATTAGCGACAATAGCAAGCTTTTATCCAACGCTTAATTCAAATTCGAAATTTAATTTTAACGGAATGCTTTGTGGGGAGGCTGCAGCCGGAGTAGCTGGCCTGCTTTTGTTCCTTTATTGGCGCTAACTTGTGTTCTCGTATCTATGGATATGTAATCTGTATCTATACTGGATGTGTTTTTTTTTTTTGTTTTTTTTTGTTGTTGTCCGGACTGGCAGATTTTAAATTCCAGTTTTATCGGTTTAATGACGACATCGAGATGGGAGATTGATTCAATTTTTTCCTTTAATACGCCAACAAGCACGAACAGTTTGTGGAAAGTTATGCAGTAATGTTGAATGAATGAAATTCCAGAAATTGCGATGAAGCTTGCTCATAGAATATACTCAAACAAATACACGTACTCGTACATTTGTGAACATGAGAGCCATTGTATGTAGTTATGATGTAACTTTGATGGAGAAGATTGATCCAAATCGTGATCAGTTGGAGGAGGGGGGAGTTTGCATGACTACCAGGCGTAAGTAGTCGGTAGAAGACGCTAATAACAAGCAGCTGTTATGTCATGAGTGTGTGTGGATAATTTTATCACACCAGTTCTTGAAAGCCCTTGTTGACAAATTAATGTTGTCAGCAATCGAAGCAACACAACATCCGTACGAGTATATTCGAATTATAGGTCACCGAATTGTGTGCTTAAAAAATGTGTTAGCTAGTCAGTCCCTAAATCAAGTACGTAACTCTTCCTGTTGGTTCTGGAGAGCCACATGTCGTCATCTACGTCTGTATATTATTCAAAAAGATCTAGATCAGAAGACCCAATTTTCTACCACATTGTACTCGTATCAACAATACATACTCGTATGTATTTATAAAAGCCACTGCGCTAAATAGCTTCTAGGACCGATATAGATAAAGGTGATTTGTGTGTACAAAATATTTGATGCATATTTTCCTACAGTTGCTATTATCCGCTACTGCAATCATTGATGATTTTAATGCATATGCAATGAAATGGAGCTGTAGGGTTAAAAACACCGGAAGTCACGTCGTTCAAGAAACTTTGCCTTGCCTTCAAAATGTCATCACTTCCACAAAATTGGTATACACTTTATCATGGTGCTCACCGTTTAGGGTGATAATGAGGATAATCAAACCACACACCCCGGAGTGAGACTCAGAAAGTTGTTCTCCTAACTTGCAGTATAGCAGTGAAGTTTGAGCAATTATAGTAAACAAAATAGTAAATACCTGCTAAATGATCGTCGAGAAAGGACTTCTGGGACCATATGGAGTGGCAAAAACAAAACTCTGGCAAAAAGAAAGCTGCAATCCTACAATCTTCGTCTTGTGAAAACACTTATCATGATTTCTGGCTGGGAAATTACTCTTTTATTCTCAGTTGTCGAATGGCAACGTTGTAGAATCTGGCTGGCTTTGTTGATATTTGTACCATTAATCACATTCTTAAAATCATCCTTCGTTGAAAAAGAAGTGATCTTTGGTACAATTCGTACTGCTGTTTCGATGAGGGCATCGAAACATCTTCAGATGACGCCACCGAAAGTTGCTATGATTTGACAAGTTACACGCTGCGGGTCATAGGTCCTGTTGAGTGGCAGTAGTCCACACTAGGACTTAAAACACGTTACCGTGAGAGTAAAGTCCTGGCTCCCATAGATGTATGGGCGTCCCATGAACTTAAGTTATTTACAATATTATCAGCTGTCCACATCAAAAACACAAGAGACGTTCTAATGTTTCGATGAGCTTCCATCGATTGGTATTTGTCACGACTTGAACCGGGGAAGGAATGTATTGGAATTGGAATATCCTCAAAACCTATAGGATGTGGTGCTATCGTTTTTGTAGACGGTGACAACACAATACTTCAGTCAATAATGTTGGCAATGAACCATTTTGTCTGTAAGGACGCTTAAGGCCTTATTAGACACTTTTACGGTCTTCAACCTAGTTCGAGAATACAGGTCTTCGCTGAAAGCAGTGGAAAAGCCCAATTCATTGAGTCTTGTATGGTTTGGTAGAAAAGACTGTACGTAGCACCTTAGTGTGCTAAGTATATGTTAAACCACCCTCTATGTTGCTTTTTGTGATAGCGATCATGACACCGAAAAGGATTTACTCTACGTTCCGTCCTATGTTCTCACTAGGTTCCTCTCCGACGATCAGTGTGCCCTGACATGCAGTCATCTGGTTCCACCTAACCTCTTGCATCCTGAATGTTGTCTTTCCAATAATAGGAAACTGGAAAGACCCTGAAAAGGTCCCTCATTAGTTAAAAGCCGACACTGAATTATGTGTTCTTTTTTCGAGCGTTGTATTTTTATTACTCGGAGTTGCTAAGTCCTAGGGTTAAGCCCCTTTCCTCTTCTTGGCGCATGAGGGTCAACAATTTTCTATTTATACTAGCAGAGCTACAAGTTTTTTGAGGAAACTTGAAAAAGTTTAGTAAATTTATCTTGTCACAAAATTTCAGTTCGAGTATTTCTGAGGAGTCTTCGAGACATACTATGCGATATCTGACTCTGGCGGTGGACATTTATATACAGAGAATTGGAAATAGCGCTTCATATTGGTCTAAGATACGATTCTGAATGCCTTAATCGGAGCTATGGTGTCTGCCTTGTCATTTTCCTCTCTCTACCTGTGATCTTGAACTCAGAACGAAGTGCCGTTGAACCAGTCATTAATTTAGGCAACTTAAACCAACGCAAACTGCAAAACCATACGATTCTGAAATTCTCAGTTAAATCAAGTAGACACTCAACTTTAATCCAGTATATCTCCAATCCGTAAATACAGTGTAAAATCAGAGATATTCATTATTATTATTTTTTTTTTAAATATATTTTATGTCATTAAGTATGTTCTCCGCGGCTTTGCTTGGCGGCAGGTATTCCGGAGATCCAATTTTCGATGACTCTGTCGCATAGATCGGGCTGACTTTGATGGATGGCCTTCGTTATGTTGATTTTGAGTGCATCAATTGTTTGCGGTTTATTTGTATAGACCTGCAATTTAAGATAGCCTTGGTGGCCAGTTCACGTCGCCGCCGCGCAAAATAACCATGCTATAACCTTCTATTGTTCTTTGCCATACACTACTGAGCAATTCACAGCAAATTTGACAGAAGTTATTATAATAAATTGGCCGGTATAACCTAACAAATTTCGAGCGTCCCTATTAAAAGACCCTTTAGACAGATCTTCACTTTACACTTCGAAGATAGAAAGTGTCTTTTCCAATTTTTTCGAAGCCGAAAATCGATTTGTAAGACATTTATACAAATTAGGTTCGCGTTTAATGTTGTCTGTCATATTTATGACCATAATATTCAAAATTTACTTCGCGGAAAGTAAGCCACGCCTTTACTGACAAGAAATAAGTTCTCAAAATCTTGCTGCCCTAAAGGTCAATAGCTAAAATGTGTAGGAGCACTTTAAGCCCTTCGATCGGTTTTCACCACATCGCTCCTTTTGTTCCTGAACTCTGATGGGTCTTGTGATGTTTTGGGCCGTCCAAGCGCTGGCCACCGAACAAACGACTAATGAACCACGGTAATGTTCACTCATAATAGTATTTTGATCAGTCACCATCTCTGCTAAAAGTTTTGCTATTAAAGAAGAAAGCATGTTCTTCTTGTTACGTTTTCTATTGTAGGCTTCCAGTTAAGTTTTGAACTGTGCAATGAGAATAGGCGTCATTGTTGAGTTGTGGAAGCTCAAATGCCGGCATTCTTTACTTAGTGGTAATTAGCGAGACGGACTGTATTTAATTTATAACGAGGACCCGGGGATGAGGAAAGATAATGCCACCTTGAGTCGTAACTCCTTCTGGCAACCGCTAGTTTTTTAGGGTGTAGTCGACCATGATTTTCAAAAGCTTGGCTTCTATTATTTTTAGAAAGTGAGGCTGTGACGGTCTTGCGTTTCTTGGTGTCATAGATTGGCTTGCCTTTGACGCGTTGAAAGTGTTCTACGTACTGAACTTATTTGCTTAGCCCCGGCTTGATATGTTTTTATTTCATTTTGCTCTTGACTCTTCTCATGAATTAAACAGGATTCTTCTGTTAATAATCTTTTCCAAAGAAAGATATAGATGCAACTCAAATGTACCTATCTTTCATGATGATGCCAGAAGGTTTCGATTGTCTTGGCGTTTTATGATCACATTTACCTACTATTGGTCTTGACAGGTGGATCGGTTTGCTTTTTGATGATTGACTTTGAGTACTACCAGTGATTGTCTCGCGTCTAGAGGTAAGAAGCTTGTCTTCTGTTTTTATTGTATTTATTTTTCCTGAATTTGTTTAGATTTTGTGTATTTTTGTTTACATATATACATATATATGTATGTACGAGTATATATTGATCAAGTATTTTCGAGAAGGTTGGGTGGTCTTAACATCATAAGAAAATATACTTATACAACCGATCTTGCCCGATTTATCGGTTATGCAGCTCCGGCCATGGTTAACTCGACACCTTAGTTTTGAAAGCGAAATCTCTCCGATCAATTCTCACCTGCCCAGCTATTTTCGGAGGGTTCTTATGAGTAGGACTGAAGAAGATCCTTTTAATTTTAAATCAGAAACGGAGACATTTGACCCAGTCTCGAGGAAGGGCTCTAACTTGATCTATGATAATATGTTTTTCAATTACTCTTCAAATAAGTGTTAAATCTATATACATATGTCCTGGCTTTCTATAATAATTGCCTATAAACAAATCTATCAATTTGTTGATTGATAAAATCTTTGACCTAGTCCAAGTCACCTAGCAAAGTGCATGGGCCTATACCTACACAAAATGAACATATTATCATTGCCAAGGTAACTGGTCAAATATTATATAGGGTTTTCCAATTAGGACTGAAAACTTTTTTTTTAAATAAAACGCAAAGCATTTGAAATATTTCAAAAACTTTATTATCGGCTTGAAGTACAATCAAAACATTTATGAATGGAAATCGACTTCGTTCATATGGCCACCGCGGGCACGTTTGCAGCGGTCGATTCGTTGGACCAAATTTTCAACGACTCGGCCACACATTTCGGCCAAAACGGCCGCTATTTCGCGTAGCCCCACAGAAAATAGTCAAGCGGCGGTAAATCGCACGAACGAGGCGGCCAATCGACTGGCCCATTTCTTGAGATAACACGCTCACCATACTTACTCTTCAATAAATCGAGAACGTACCAATCTGAGAACGTACGTCACTTCAAATAGTCCATCGGCTTCAATTCTTGAGTTAGCTTGATCTCGTATGGGTGTAAACCAAGATCCTTACGCAAAATACGCCCTAATGTGGTCTGAGAGATGCCCAATTCTTGAGAATGCCGTGGAATTGACTGATTTGGATCGTTTGCTACGGACGCCTGAACGGCAGCGATATTTTCGACACTTCAACCAACCCGTTGTCTCACTGACACAGCAACATCACACAACGAATATGTAGACTCAAATTTTTGCACTGAACTTATTATTGCCTATCTACTAGGGAGAGAATTATGACCGAAAATTGGAATTAACGCTCTTAAAGTTGCAGTCACCGGCTCTGAATTTCGGTAGAAAATTTTTATAATTTGCAGACGTTGCTCGTTCGTGTACTTTACCATGATGAAAATGTTGAGTTTACTGAATAAATTGACAGTGACAGTTTGTTGATTAGTGAGTGCGTTCACAAATTAAATTCAAAGTTGTCAAGTACCTATTAGAAAACCCTTTAAATGTGTAACAGATGTAATGTTTAAATGTTTACACTAACATCTGAAAATAAGGCAATCGTTACTAGATGAGGAAACCACTAGAAGAGCGTAATAAATTACCACCAAAAGCAACTGGAAAATGGAAAAACGAAAACGTAGCAGTAGCGGCCAACAACCCTAAGCACTCCAAAAAGAAAAAAAAGAAAAGTAATGGAATAAAGTGAGGAGAACAGGAACAAAAAAATGAACAGAAAAGTAGGACAGATGAGCAAATTAATTAATCACACTCGAAGTACTTCCGTATCCGTATCGGCAGTAATTCCAAAATAAATTGCCATTTCTACTGGCATCGCACTAATCCTTGGTTCTCGTCCAGGGCTCTGGGTTCAGATTCCTTTATATCTTCCAGTATGTGGAAGTTTTACCCTTTCTTTGCAGTTTTATTTGTTTTTGTTTGTTTGTTTGTGGTTGTTTTATTGTTTCTTTTTATTCAACTTTATTGTCGTCGACTTTTATTACACAACAATCTTGCATCTTTACCGCATTGTAACTGCTGCCGGCGTTGGGACTGGGGTAAGCACTTGTGAATTCGTATTTTCTTGGTCCTGTTGTGCTGTATCTAGACCGAGTATTGAATCTATGGCATCCGATCAGGATCTATGGAGACTCAAGTATATGGTCATTAAAACTACGATTAAATGCACCGACAGAGAGCAATGTGGCGAAGATACATGCCTTTAAAATCGATTGAAATTCGTAATAGCTCAATCTTTATAGCTGTGGGGCTCTTAAACGGCATGAGGTATCATAGTTAAAGTTTGATTTTAAGCTTTCTTCTTCTGTGTTGGATAGAAAGGAGCTGCTGAAATATGAGGGAGGGAAGAGATTTTACACTGCCATATACATAGGTCTTCTCTAGCAACTCTACCAAATCGGACTACTAGAAATTGAAGTCAACAATATCTTGGGACTCCTTTCAATTCGCATAAACAAAATAAATAAGAGAATGTCTGACATTATTTGCAACTACTCATGGAGTAGAGGGCCTTAAAAATAACTGTTTTCTGTTATTTGGGGGTGACTTCTATTCTATGCATTTCCGCTTGTCGCCAGCAATAAAGCCTTTGAAACAGCGAGCAGTAGTGGCAAAATGTTGTTGTTTTAGTGGGGAAAGCATCATTCTAGAGGACGTGAAATCGGGGTGCAAGTGTAGCGTCACAAACAGAAATCTGATATAAAATGCTTCCTTGAAACCAATAAAAGTCAGATTAATTGGCAACTTCTCTCTTATGAGACACCTGAATGATCAGTATCACAAGGTGAATGAACGTGTGCCTTGATGCGCTGTAAAGTGTTGCAGGCATTATATTGATCAACGGCAGGTAGGAAAGCGATTCCTCATTTAGGGTCGTAACTCCGAGGTTTAACAAATCCAGCCCTACTTTTTCACAGTCCTTCCTATTTTCTTATTCAAATATTATTGATAGCATCAATGAAAACAATCCTTGACACGCAAATAAAACAAAATTTTAGGCCGAGTTTTTTGTCTTAAAAACGTATGTCCCACCTATTTAATATTAATTGCCAGGGAAAGTCGTTTCAGCTGAACTGGTTTTTTGCTAATCCGAAGTAAGCAACTATACAACTTTACTGGTTCTCGGCCTGGAGATCATTTGTGGAATTGAAGTCTACTTCACTGCCTGATATTTTCCTTATTTATGGGAAAGTTATATGTTGTAACTTTCTAGCTCAATAATTCGAGAGTCATGTTGAAGATAACACCTTCTTTGTTGACACCAGCCCAACCAACGATGTTTCTTGTATCCCGTGATGTAATATTTATATTACACGACAGCGCGTTTGAGTTCCGTTGAGTTCCGGCAAATCATTTTCCAAGTGCGTGTAAAAGTTTCCTTGAGGAGATCTATTACACACTGCCTTGTATGCCACAGTATCGCAGTCTGAGCCCACATTAACTCGTGTCGGTCACGCATACCTTAATCTGACCTAGATGCTTTGAAATATTTAATGCAACTAAAGGCATCTCTCTGCTAAGATAAGTGGAGGAGTTTAAACGTCAGTACGTTTTGAACGCAACCATCGATAGCAGGGCTCTAGGATCTGGAGACAAACTAATAATTCTACTAATAATATTCTGCAGAAAGATCGCAATTGTTCATTTTACCCAGTAAGCTTCTGCGAATGGCAATACCTAGACTTCAGTTCCCTGCAGATAAGTATTGTACATACGAGTATGTAAGGAGTATTCAAGTGCCTCGGAGTTTTCTTCGAGGTGTCGGTCAATTCAGCAATTGAACACTTCTGTTTTTATTTCGGGTACAATACCATTCCCAACACCTCTTTCACGATATTGAGATTTTAGCTCCCCTCACCCTACTACTGAATAGGTGTAGCTGTAGTAATTTCAACCAAGCTCGATTACAAAAGTGGATAACAATTTTCTGATGTTCATGTACGAGTAGATCAACTTTTTATCGAAAGGCTCCCCAAAATTTTTGTTACAGATGCTGGATTAGTCTGAGAATTTTTAACATGTTGATGTTGTTACATTTAATGAATTTTATATACTTACTCGTAGGTGGTGTGAATCAGTTCATTCAGATGTGCAACCGCCTGGATACCAACTTGTGCCATAATTTTTTTCTTACCACAGTGTCATTTTTTTACATGCGGAGTGGTGAAGCTAGCTAAACCCTACAACAATGTGATCTCTGGTCCAATCCGGAATTCAATTTCGTGTGTTTTAATTTCTATCTCTGTAGGCAAATTATTATGGGTGGCAATTTGCCTTTGATTCTATACAATGAATTGCATCCTGTATCCTCATACTAAAAGCATTATTACCACCGATATACACAATTCTGGGTTGGGTCGATGTTTTGGTCAGATAACATGAAAAAGACAGTATGTTGTTGTTGTTTCCTGTAAACTTTATAGGCAGATCAACGCTTCTAGATCGTGTATGTCTCCACCTTTACTTGAATCTTCAATGGGACGAATCCACTTTCGCAACAGCGAAGTAGCAAGGGTACTTAAATTATTAAATAAAAACAAATCCGCTGGTCCAGATGGTATATCTCTCATTTTTATGACAATATGCTTTTTCCTTAAAAAAAGGCGAATCTCCTTCTGACTCAACCTACAGACCCATTACACTTTCCTCCTTCCTTTACAAAGTCATGGAAACGATGATAAACCTCCTGTTCATGAAATATCTCCAAACAGGAAAGATTCTCAATGATAGGTAGTAGAGTTTTCGTAGCAGCACGAGCGCAATCAAAGTCTAAACCAAGAAAATGGCACTTGGTATTTTAAAGGCATTGGACAAAGTTTTATAGCAGGCTCTTCTGTCGAAAATACGTATCAGATGTCGCCAAAAATGTTGCGAATTGTCCAGGTTTCCTGGAGCGATGCAAGAGATACAATGTATTACACCGTGTAATCTGTCCTCAATATTCAAGGCATTTATCTGCCAACAACTGGAGTATGATGTATACAATTATTTATTTATTTCAAACAGATATCATTAACATTATTTTTAATTTTTTCCTGCGAAGCCTTATGGCTTCTCTGCAGGAGGATGTGTAACATATGTAGTTGGTTTTCTACATGCACATTTATCACGTTTATTAATTTTTTTTCGGCATTAATATATTATAATACAATATTTATTGAAGGGTTTTTATGATTTTTTTGTTTTGTTTTTTATGAATGAATAAGTTGTTTTTGTATTTACAATAAACAGGAATTATTGGAAATCACTTTTTTAAGCATTTATATTGCTGCTTCGAGATAATGTTGTTTTATGATTCTTTTTCTTATGTTGACTTCACAAATGTTTCTTAGGTTTTGTGGAAGGCTGTTGTGTAACTCACAGTTCGTTTTCCATATTCATTTATGATGGTTGGCAGTTGGAGCATCCTCTTTGTTTGCCTCCTCGTATGAATCTGGATATTGATTTGAATACGAAGACTTGGATCGTTAAAATACTCCGATGCTATACTCATTTCGTAGATCTGCTTCATTTTTAGAATTCGTATGTCATTGGTATTGTTTTTTTGATATTAGCTTACTAGATCTGTCCTGTATAGTTTGCATCCTGTCGATGTAATTCCACACGCCAAGTTCCATACCTTAACCCTGATTCTATCGGTGTCTGGTACAATAGATAAAGTTTTGGATACAAGTTGTCGGTTTGAATTGAATAGATGCAAACGCAAATAAAGAAAGGTTAAGCTTCTTCGTGAGGCTACTTATGTGTGGTTCCCAAGGAAAGTGACTGCCGATGGTAATGTTTGTATTGTATTTATAAGTAGCAACAAATTCAGTATTTTCCTCCGCTGCTGCATTTCCACATCTATATGTCCTCACAACATTTTGGGATTTTGGGTATTTTTGGCTGCGAACATGGATGGTTTTTGTTTTTAATTTATTTATTACTAGCCCATTATCATGACAGCATTTGCTTGTTTTATTGAACTCATCTTAAATTATTTTCATGGCTCTATCTGGCGACTGGTGAGACACAATGATGACCTTGTCGTTCGCATATGCAAACCATATACTGCTCTTAAAACACATTACAAAATAATTGCAAAGTAGGCGGCCGAGTTTAGACTCCTAAGGAACTCCATATTGAACTCACTATTCCTCACTGCAGTTTTTTTTTTATTTTGATGCGAAACGTCCTCGATTTAAGGTAGTCTTTAATCCAGTTGACTAAGCTTCCTCTAATGTTCATTATTTCGACAGCGCTGAAAAGCCTATTATGGTTGAGCGCATCAAAAGCTCTACTGGAATTCAAAAATATTACTAGAAAATGGTAACGCCTACCCAGACTGGTATTAATTAGTTCACTATTTTTTCATAGATTAAATCTTTACAAAATATAGTATATACACAGCTTCCTTAGAGATTTGACATCTAAATTATATCTTACAACTGCAAAATTATTTAAACATTTTTATGATCAGTTTTAATTGAGGAGAACACTTGAAGGAAAAGTCTCATTATATTATAGTCTATAGTAGGAATGCATTGACTAGATAATAGACTTAAAAACTAGAACTTGGTAACGCCTGCTCAGACTGGTATTAATTAAATCAGAAAAATTTCCCATAAGTTGATTGGTACTTTTTCCCTTTTGAAAGCCATACTGGTTCTCGCTGGTGAACCTATGTTTACAGATGAAACTCCATAAATGATCTGTGATCTTTTTCTATGAACGCCAGTATTGTGATTGAACGATAGTGTGTTGGCTGCTTTTTTATCTCCTCTTTGAGTTTTTTTTTTGAACTGTTGCTGTAGAAAACGTCAAGTTTATTAATTTGGTTATTATTGGTGCAAAGCTATGAGCATTTGTTTTTAAGTCAGCGGATCCCATTTTATATGCTCCCGATGCTTTTTGGGCATTAAGTCTATTTATCAAATTCTTAACTTCAATACACTCCACATCTCTCAAGAATATTGAATCATGAATCACAATGCTTTTGCGACTCAGTTTTACTGTACAGTGAAGTGTGTATTATAGATGCAGCTTGTTGGGAAAAAATGTTTGCAAATTTATTATACAGGGTGTCTCCTAATTCGTGAACGATAATTTGGGAAATGATTCCTGGGTATATTTTATGAAAAAAAATCGTTGTGCAGTAAGGTTCTATCTCCAATGTTGACAGCATTTATCGAGGATTTAAGAAAAGGCTTACTTTGGTGTACCCTGACCTATGTTAACGGAATTTTCTCTGTTAGTACTAATGGTAGTGTCGTGTAGGACTTTATGTTTAGAAAAAATACTAGTCTTTGTAACTGCGTTTAAGTAAAGTTCATATCTTGTTTGAGTCTTCAGATATCCAATTTCTAAGCCTGTTCCATTTTTCTTGCCCTTGCTAATTTTCGACTTTCAGGTCACTTTTCTTCCGAAAATGCGTAATAAACATAAAGTTTTACCAGTTTTTTTCTCATAAACGTAACAATAATAAACAAAAAATCATCAACAAGAGTGCAAAAAAACTTATAGGCTATATGATACTTGGGTAAACCTGCAGCAGGTAAAAAAATTAATTTATGATTTTTTACCTACCTTTCTAACAACCGTTGACAATAAGAGTGGTTTTCCAAGAATTAATAATTTTCCAATAATTGCCTAAAATTGCATAGCTCTTAAAATATTTTAAAGCGTGCTCATTTATTTGACCACCTGTCAAAACCCTCATTTATTTACCCTGTTTCTTAAAAGTTCTCCGACAGAGTTAGGTTTGGTGTACGAAGGCCTATTCGGAAAATTTTTCAAACCAAAATGGTATAAAAGACGTCTAGGCTACAGTTGCTTAGGAACGCTATTTGCAATGTCCACATTTACAAACTAAGAATACGCAGATATTATTTACTGTTATAGGCTGTGTAATGGAAGTTCAACTAGAGCGCGACAAAGATACCATGAACTTTATTCTACCCGACGAATGCCTAGTGAAGGAGCGTTTGGAGATACATATCGAAGGTTTCAAGAAACGGGATCAGTTTCGTATGCACGACCTAACGCGGTCGCTCCACAAGTAAGAAAAATTTCGGCTGATGAAAGAATACTGGAAGCTTTTACAACTGATCCATCAATCAGCATCAGATGCTTAGCTTTGCAATTCAATTCCAGACATAAAATTTCTAATGTACTACGTATAGAAAATTTTTATCCATACCACAAAACTTATAGGCTATTTTTGCCGGACGAATCTCAATTTACAAAAGGTGGAATCAGAAATTTTCATAATCTTCATACATAGGATAAGAACAATCCACATACAAGCAGACATAAATCATTTCAACACAAATTAAGCGTCAATATGTGTAACTGGAAACAAGTTAATCGGCCCCTTCAAACAACCACCTATACTGAATTCTGCAAACTATCTAGAGTTTTTGCGAAATGATTTACTAGAACTATTAGAGGACATTCCATAGATTCATCTAGCTTCATCATATTTCTAAAAGGATGGTGCTGCATCCCACTATGCAGGTTTTCCTGTGTCATAAAATCTAAGATTTTTTCTGCAAACTTTGTTTATGACTTTTTTTTAATATTGTAACTTTCATAAGAAAAAATTAGTAAATCGAATTATGCATTTTCTGTAGAAAAGTGACCTCAAAGTCACAAATTAGCAAGAAAAACGGAGCAGGTTTAGAAATTGGATATTTAGAGACTCAAACAAGATATCAACTTTTTACAAAGGCAAGTATTTCTTCTACAAAATAAAGGGATACATGAAGTTTCTACCATTAGTACTAACAGAGAAATTTCCGTTAACATTTATCAGGGTACACCAAAGAAAGTCGATAAATGCTGTCAACACTAGAGATAGACCCTTACTGTAGAACGATTTTTTCATAGAATATACCCAAGAATCATTTCCCAAATTACCGTTGAAAAATTAGGGAAAACTTTTTATATTATATTTCCGTTGAAGTCATGGATGCGAAACTTTTCATATTTCACGTGCCCCCAAAATTGATCTGCCTTTGCCATATATGATTCAAAACCGTGCGATAAAACCCTGTAGATTTCGTCCTTGGAAATTATTTTAAGAGCGTCAGCTCTGGTGTCTGGAAATAACTACCTTTCTTTCTTCACCTTAAATTTTGTTCTTTTAGTGACAGGCTTCTTATGGAGCCTTCCTCTTCTGTTAACAGCAAGTCCCGATCTCCTCTACATATAAACATTCATACTGCCTATCAGGGAAAAAGTACGATGACTTTATGTGATATAGTTCGGTAGCTATGTGCCATAAAAAATCACCTCCTGGTCATATTGACTTTTTTTAGTATTTTATGTGGCTTTGTGCATCAGTAATAAATCTGAGTAATTTCAGCATTGTAATCATCCGTTTCTTGAATTCGAATCAACGTTTTTAGTTCAAGCTCCTATTCTGTTGCAATTTCATCATACTTTGGACACTTCCATTCCAGGCCGTTTCAATACAAGCCATTATTTTTTTTTTGTTATCATGTGCTCGATTCCTTTAGCTACTGTCGGACATGTTGTATCCATGTAGAAAAGGCACGTGTCACGGGTTACGGGTGTGGGAAATTAAAACAAAAAGAGGAATGCATCCACTTTCCACCAACTACCGACGAACTGATTGATTTTCATTTTTCCATTATCCTGGAGCAGACTTCCCCTTATGATGATGTGATGATGCTAACCATAGACACATCATACCATCATCCATACATATGAATGTATGCATGTACATATAACTACCACTCTGCATACATTCAGACTCTACTGTTTATGCTCAGGCTTCCATGGAATTTAATTCTCTCACATACAAAATAACCGTCAGTTTCGTTTGATTTCGTCCTTCGGCTGTTGCGTTGTGAATGTTTTTTTGTTTTCTATTTTCCAACGCTATTACTTGCACATACAAACTTATTCGCATATCGTTCAGATATTGTTCTATGGAATTTCAATTTGTGGGTTTTCTGATGGCGCGCCATAGCCTCAACTCCGACAGAGTACGAGTACATTGTTCTGCTTGTATGTTGGCTTGAAGCGTACTCGTATGTACGAGTTTTTCCAGCCACCTTTGAAAAACCACGTCAAACGAATGCAAAGTGGGTGGTGGTGAATTTGGTGAGGCATAGATTTCCTCCTAACGCTTATCAGGACTGCTCACATCTATCATTGGGAAAATAGCAATGCCAGGCGAGATATTTTCAGTGTTTACTAACTTCGTCTATTATGTGGAAGTACCTACGCCGACCTGACCCTCTTGTGTTGGGTGTATTGATGATGACACGCCATCTGATGGTTAGGAGATGACGTTAAATTGAATTTTTTATTTTTATTTTTTAAAATTTTCAAATGATTTTCGCAGTGGTGGTGAAGAAGATCAGTGGCGCAGCTGGAAAATATTCGCTTATACGCGTGTTTGACATGCTCCGGGGGTGATAGAATGTGAAATTGACGTCCTGACATTTTTTCAGAAATTTGCTATATTGGCTTTTTCTTCAAAATCAGTATTGAACACTCATACCTACATATGTATGTGTATGACTACGCAGCAGTTATTCAGGTTCAAGCTATAAGCGGTCTTAGGATCTCTAAGGCAAATTTGAGATGAATGGGTCGGGTTTAATATTATCGAAAACCGTTTGGTTTCATTTGTTTGGAATCTTTTCTTCCACAATCTAATCGATTTTGTCCATGCAGTATCGCACATTATGCAGACACATCACCTAGTTGTATTTTTGATAAACTACAAATATCCTTATCAATGAAATCGCGACACCTTATGCATCCGAGATATCCTTGTCGTATATCTGAACGCCACTTTTTTATCAGTGCTATCCAGTTGTGGAACTCCTTACCAAGTCTGAGGACTCACCTGTTTGTTTTTTGTCTTATAACTATTTGTTTTTAATCAGAGAGGAATATTAAACATGTCCTTATTTTGAATGTATGTACATATGAAGTCCGAATATTAATATGATTTGGTTCTAAATATTATCAATTGACTAGCGTTATTCATTAACCCTAGAAAGATAACGTTATTGAAAGTTACGTTAAAGATAACCATACGTTGATTCGACGTATATGTATTTGTATGCTGATTTCTCCCACAATTTCTTTGTGTAATTAGTAGTTTATAACTTTATGTGTAACTGTTTTAATGTTCAATAAAATAACATAAGTTTTTTTAAAAATTTTTATTCAAATTGAAAAAAAAAATACAAAAATAAAAAATTCTTTTTTAATGAAACATAAAAACATATACAAAACTGAACACGTCGTTTCGACGTACGTTATCTTTCTAGGGTTAAGTTATGTAATTTATGTTTTGCTTTCATGTTTAATTCAAATCAACAAGCCTGCATTATATTATAAGATATTGTACATATCTTATTGTATTTGCAATAAATAAAAATTAATTAAATTAGATTAAAGTATAATATTTCGATAATGAATGTCTCAAGTCAATGGCAAACATCTTGCTATGTATTGGATCCCAACATCTGAGCAATAATCGTTCTTTCAATCAGAATCGTCATTGCCAAAGCTCTTTATCCTCTTCCTGGCATTTGGGAAAGCCAAAGTTTGGCGTAACTCCCTTACTTTCAGAAGGTTAGGGTATTATACCGTGTTTTCGCATTTCCAAAAGACATTGAATAGTATTGATGGATGGAGCGCATCTGCTTTACTGATATTCACTTTTGTAAAGTCGTCAGTTGGAAGGAAGTTTAATGTTTAAGTTTAATAATATGCGCGGGGTTCTTTCATCCAACAAAGGTTAAATGCCTCCAGCAAATTGTTATCTCTTTATTTCAGGTAAAACGATGGTCTAAAGAGTCGTTTTAATCTGAAATTAACCCCTCTAAACAAAAAACAAAAATAGAATTGCCGAGTAAATTGTTTCTTCTAAGTGCTTAAATGTGACACGCTATGATTTGTTTCGCGCCAAGAATAAATAAAATAACCCAAACATGACCTCACATCAAAGTGACAGACACCAAATTTCCTTTCTCCTTTCGATTGTCAATACACTTATACTGCCAGGATTTTTAATATTGGAATTTTATTTATGTCCCGAACGAATCCTCTTTGAATTTGGTACGCTTCTGTGAGAACACCCTGTACCAATGTGTCGTCTACTGTCTACAGTGTCACCATGAACATCAGTCTCATGCTTTCGCTGTCATCTAGAACACATTTTTGATCTTCATACATGTATAACAATATTTGCATTAAAATTGCAGACCATTCTCTTACCTCTGATGTTGCAAATTGTATGTAGGAGTATGTCTCTGTCTGTATCTGACTCATTACCTCTGTACGACCGAGTATCTATGCTATATATCATGTGAAATGTAAAGTTGATGTAATCTCATGCGAACAATATGTGAATTTCATAAAACGAATTCTTTCGGTTTTTTATTTTTTTTTTTCGAATTGGTTGTTGTTCGTCCTGGGTTGGAGGTGTACCATCGTCATCGTTATTTGGCAGCATTGACATCATGTTGTCGCGCATTATTCGTACCTATGTCATATATGTACCTATGTACGTCATTTTCACCGTTAACATAGATACTTTGTCATACAAGGTGTGGTAGATACATAAGTATGTAAATACATTTGGAAGAGTTCTGGGTACTGAGTACATTAACCAGGGGTGTCTTATGCCGGTTGACGATTGTGCATGATTTTACACCAGCATTTGTTTTTTTCCATTTCGATGGAGATTTTCATTACTTTTCTCATTGTTTTGCATTTTTGATCGATTTTACGGATGACACACATCATGGCACAGTGATTTTGGTCTCTTTCATGGTATGGGGTATCCTTCATAGGGTATAGATATAATAGGACATCAATTGGAACACAGAGAAATTAACGAAACCCTCTGTCTGATACATGTAGTAGATATCAATAATATTCCGGGATATGACTGGACTTTTTGAGACATTGTGCAACATGGTGGGACATCTAATATTAAATCCTTTATAAATACATGATATTTCTAATAAAAAAATTCTAGGTGATCTAAAAACGTATGTAAGGAATATGAGAAGTAGGTACTCGTATATCAGGACATGCTAGAAACCCCACGAAATACCGGCCAATCATTGTTACAAACGATGGTGAATGAATCAACGAATTTTTGCGAATATGACAGACGGTCACCGAAGTATATTCATTTAATTTACCCCTAATACGCGACGAGATATATTTGTATCTGCAGAATACAGAATGCCCAGATAATCTAGATTTGCTTTTTGATGGTGCTTCTTGATCTTGATTCTTCAACCCAAAGGTTGAAGAAATTGAGGCTGACACATTCTTGTATAGAAGGTCAATATAGAGTAACATTTAATTCCTGTCACTCAATTTGTATCTTTTCCATTTGTGTTTGTCTGTTTCCCTTTTTTTCTATTTTTAACTAAATTAAATTTTTCACTCACGTTCTGTTGCGGAAAAGGGGGGGGCGAATGTCTGAGTAACACCGAGTCAAACAAGTGTAGCAATTCGAAATTGTAAAAGATTTATTGAATATTTTTGATTGTTTCCTGTGCACATAAAAAAAAGGATACACAACGCACAAAGACAAAAGCAATGACATGGACATGGACATGGCCATGAGCAAGTGAAATGTACCAGAAACGTGCAATTTAAAATTCATTTGATGTTAGTGAAAAGGGAGAGAAATTGGCACGCGAGTTATGACTCATCATTGTATGTCATCATCGTACGCTTTATATTTTTGTTTGCTTGATGATAGGGAGAGCTTTTGGGTGGAATTGATGTTTTTGTATCGGTAAGTGGCTCTTGAAAGGATCAATATATGTCAGAGTCAACTGGGTTTTGACTCAATGGCTGAGAAGCTATAAGAAGTACTTCAATTTGAATAGTCAGTCGTTTTGATGTCAATAGTTCTAGTGGACCAGCTTCTTTAAGATCAATAGCAGAGAGTTGAAACATTGAAACAGCATCCCAGCCAGCCTGAGTTTGAGTTTGCTGCTTTCACATTATCTCCAGCAGTCTTTAATTCTCCATGACAACTAATACCGTTTTAGTGAATCGTAGTTATTGCAAGTCCAAAATATGACAGATAAAATCAGCATCATGTGGTAAGTGAACCTAATGAGTACACCAAGGTAGCTCGTCATTGAAAAGTGTTTTTTTTATGTCCCATTTTCATTCGCGTCAAAAGATATTGCATGGTAGGAATGCAGACATCAAAGACACAATGGAGTCAAATTAGACCAGCAAATTTCGACACTGAAAAGCTTCAGTCGCAAAAGACCTCTGGATCGCGTTTCTTTCAACCTCTCTTAAAATGGAAATGTTGTCAACGAGCGGTCAGAGATGCTGTATGTGCTGTGATTGGTTTTAAAGCTCCGTCACAAAGAAACCTCTGGTTTGATGCTGAATATAGGCAGAAATACGCAGCTATAAAAGAAGCAGATAAAGGTGAGCTACATTGAAGGACCAGAGCTGCAAGTTAGCTCTACTATCAGAAAAGAAGGGAAGAGCACAATCTTCGCGGAAAGAAAAAGAAAGGTCATGATGATAACGGGGTAGCAGCTAAAATAGGCCTGATGGTAAACAAGACAATCGCCTTTTTTTTACACAAAACGATTTTTCACCTTGTGGTATACTATGAGTATTTCCCCCAGAAAATCAGCGCTTAGATTGGACAACAGGATAACTTTTGAATAACTGTGGAGTCATTTAGTAATAACTGTCAAATAGTCGATGACCTGAAGGGCTTTGAATACATTCAAGAATTGTGTGGTCACCCCAACTCCAGTTTCGTTCCCAGATTACCAAACGGGTAAACACTCTGGATAAAGTCCAGCATTATGCAGCAGATATGCCGATAGTTCAAATATTTCGAAACTTGTACGCTGCTCTGTTGGTATTGCCACGTCCAATGTGTTGCACAGCAACCACAATCCTCATTTCAAGAAATATTTGCGAATCTGTAAGAAGTTTTTCCTTTAACATCTTGAAGCTGGTTGGATATTTTTCAAATCAAGAACGTTATTGTATCACTCACAGAATGTTTCGTTTTGTTAATATAACACATTGCCTTCGTGTTATCCTCTTTCAGAAAAAAATCTATGACGACAGATTCCTCCTCATTTTGGCTTAGAAATCATGTCATAAATCAAATGTCTATTATCAAAATATCTGTTAATGTGGAAAAAACAAAACTTTAAATGCTGATACTTTTTGCGTTTATTTCTGGTATGTCGTATTGAATTAATAGCGAAAGTGGCGGACAGACTACATCTTGTTCTAGATAAGCTTAGTATGAACGTCAGAGTGATGCTACTGAAAGGATAAATAGACCCCGAAATAGTACGCTTTGAATGGGCTAAGGAAAACTAAGAAAAAAGTAAAGGCTTTTAGTTAAGTCATTAATAGAATTTTTGTAAGAATAACCATCACTTAGTTGCCAAGTGTTACACGTTGTTGTCTTCACCGTTACGAAAATGCTTGTAGTGGATGGTGTCACGTCATAGATCCACATGGCATCGCAATGGGCCAATAGACATAAGTGTGTTGGAATTTCCAACAGCCACTCTTACCTAACCTAACCTAACCTATGGTGTCAGTACATTAAAGTACTAAAAAGAGACGTTTGGTTTGGTTACATCTTGGACAGGCGATTGTTACTCTTAGCCATGTCCTGAGAAGTACTTCTCAGAGCGTTGTCGAACACGGGAATTTAATCTCGTTATTCTATTATCATTTAGATCATGAAGACGACTCATTTAATTTTGAGCTTGTTCGAAATAAACCGATTAAGGTTGAGATAAGGTCTTAAGTGCAATATGGATTAAGCCTAATGGCAAACACGCATGTTTATTTACTGAGGAGTAAGGTCTAGGGTTTTCGTCCTCAAGTTTCTACAGAATCGCGGAGTAGATTCTATAACTGAGGTCACTGAAACAGCATGTCCTCGACTTTCCCTTTGTAATATATCTTTTTCTAACTAACTCCTTTAACAGAGCTCCTTGTGTAGGTAGTGGTTGTAACAGTGGTAACAGCCTTGCGAACATTTTCACACTTACCGAGTGAGATGCGACCGTATTTTTGTTAGTAGGTATTTGCCTTCAGACTTTTCATAAGATTTGACAGCCTAGAAAATTGTGCCTTGATAAGTCATAGATTGCTTTTTTAAATTTTTTTAAACATTTTTTGAAAGGTGCAAATGGCTGTCAGTAAACCAGTATCGATGAAGAATACAAGAAATCTTAGAAGCTACTTTCAATGCAGAACTTTGGCTTTTCAGTGGGATATAGCATAATATAGTGTTACTTCCACTGAGATTCATAAATTAAGGTCGCTGCCCACTCTGGCGAAAATGATTTGTCCCAATTTCTCTGCGGCTCGAAATAAAATTTCTGCCATTTCCTGGAACTTTTCTCTGTTTCTTTATTTTATCCAAATAGTGCTTCATCATTATAATGGGTGAACAGGAAAAACTTAATATGCAGCAACAATAAATATCTCCTGACTAAATGTAGGTCTCCGTAGACACTTGACACACAAAAATGCCATTGAATGCCAGTAGCATATAAACATAAGACCAAGAGATGACGACGACTACTATGTCGACACCAGTACCAGTAGTAGTATCAGCAAACAGCAGAGAATAAACCCGGCTGACGGAATCGTCAGTTTTAGGGGAATGGTGGATGTGTCGAACGGCCTACCTACTGTAGAGCTCTGGCGATGCTTGCTTAAGCCACGTGCTTTCTCTACATATTACCCAACGGCAAAGTAACCAAGAGGAAGAGACGAAATAATTTACTGTTTACACTTACTTACTTACAATAACATTTCTTGAGGGTTTTGCCTGCCACTGCTTCTGCCACCACCACCATTGCCACCTATTTTATCCCTTAGGTGGGCCTATACAACTACATAAGCCGTGTTTATGCCAACCTTATGATGCACCACATGGCTTGAGTTAACTTGCACTTGTAGCTAGCTACGTTCTACTCATACTGTTGATGTTGATGTTGCTATTGCTGTTGCTTTGTTATTAAAGCTAGAGTTGTTGAATGTGCCTATATACTTGAAGAAAGAGGCTACCTTTACAGGTGCACCAAGTGCGCATGGAAGCCCCTTATAGCTTCTGACTGGCGGACTGTGTACTCAAATATACAGTGCATAAGGATTTCGTTACATTTATTTAGATTGCGTTTTCTTTTTTCTTTACCCCACTTGTACGTCTTGTTCTTCTGCTCGTCGTCCTTTTAAAAGTTTTATTTGTAGAACACTTCGGGCAGGTGGTGCTGCCTGATGATGTATACGAATGTGTCCTTTTAAATTGCATTCACATTAGGAGGAGTAGATTGCAAGGATGTAATGGAATGGGCGATTTATTATAATGGAGTTGGTTGGGGGGTTGGTAAGGTACAAATGGAGTGCAACACCTATCGAGGGTTCTAAGTGAATTTGATTGGATTAATTAATTCTTAATTTAGAGAATTTTCAAAGTGCATTTAGAGTATGCGGTTGGTGTTTCTTTTTAAGTGAAGTCTGGTTTATTGATTTCTTAATTGATCTCACAGAAACTTTGTCTTGAAAATAAGCCTTTAATGTGAGCTCAGAAAGAAGATTTTGGGTTAAACCTAGCAAAGACAAAGCTCATGATGTTTACGCTTTCGATTTGCTGATACAGATTCATAAAGATCATATGGCAATTCCCTGACATTTGCTGGCCATTAAACTTATGCACATATTGTATATGTATTTGTGAGTCCTTTATAATAAACTCAATTGAGCTCACAGCTATTGTCAGACATAACTGTCATAACCGGCTACATACTCCTCTATCACCACGTAGTAGTACCAGATCACAGATCTTCACACATCGATGGCAGATCAGATGCAAACGTCTTAAATCTAGATTACTATTGCAGTATATTTCTGTAGATAACATACATACGTATGAGTAGCTATCTATGAAGTTACGCCATAGCTCGCACTATCTAATTTATCGACTCTTGAAGCCGAAAGACTAATATTTGTATTGCTATGAAGTGAATCTCTAAACAAGGTTGCTGATAGATATTCACTATCTCTACGTTAAGTTTCACGACACAGAAATATTCCATGCAATTTTAACTACTAATAAACTGGCTAGACAAGGAGATAGGGAATAATTGAAATTCAAGGTGGATACGAGTATTTCCCATTTACTTTGCGAAGTTCCTCGTGACACATGTATCATAAAACGTCTGGACTGAGAAATGAAAAGAAAGAAATGAACGCAGAAACTATTATCAACCAGCAGAATGAGCTACATTTTTGGAGTCTTAATTGGGCAATGTCATATAGGATGAGTTCTTCCTTCAAGGGTGTAGATAAGAAAAGGTAGATAAGTAAAAATCGGTTACCACCTTTTGTGTAAGTGCTCTGATCTGGTGTTCATGATAAATCGTATTACCGGCATACGGCTTACAGTGATAATGGTTCCATGTCTGAGTCAAGGTATCATCAAGGCATTGCAAACGTGACATACTCTCTCTTATTGAGAGGCAGGCAACAACCTATCTTGACCTAACCTTAGGTAAGTGCGGAGGAAGACTGAGCAACAGAAGAGTCGCTTGGGTCCATTTTTATGTCAAGATCTATTGTACATGACGAAAGGTATCCTTGAGAGACACGTCTTCTTGGCTTCCTAGCGGAAAAACAATACAATAGGTTCACATATTGTATGTTCTGCAGGCTGGTCCTTATTCGGATGTAGGGTTTTGTTAAAATGTTTGTTTAAATAACTTAAGAGCCTTGCATCGCTTTTTGCCATTGGAATAGTTTCTGAAGGTTTTCAGTCTGAAATACATTTCAAAGGGGGACTAAGGTTTTGTGTTAGGATGCAATACAGAGACCCTTTTCGCTGTTACTTTATTCATTCAGATATCACGTTCCAGCTCTACTTATATCTCTGGCCGGTTACTCAGCATACGGATAGAAGAGTGTTTTCCTTGGATTACAGTGTCCTCAACTGAGGTCGTCTTTTGTCTTAAACAGATTTGGCAACAATTATAGCAGATTCTCGAGATGTGGATTTGTGCAACGATGGGTTGTTTTGTTTTTTTCTTTTTAAGAAACTTAAGAATCTTCGCAGAGGGTATAAAAAGCTTGTCAAGTTCAGTCCAGTCCCGTCCTCGGAATGTCCAAATCTTTAAAACCGTCAGTGCAAAGTGGACTTTTAATTGATGTGTTGAGTGATGGGTACCACGGTAGGGAGGCTTTAACCGTTTACATGGGTAAGATGAAGTATCTGAAGATTCATATCTGCTTGATTATATCTACGAGTAAATGAAATGCCCAATGCGAAGTGGGATCTTGGTACCTTAGCAACACGTATATAAGGGTCATAGTTCAGTGTAATTAAAAACAGCTTCATTGAGTGCAAATATTTATAGAGCATGGTGCAGTTTCCTGCCTTACTAGTCATAAAAAAAAGTATAAAGGTGCCACATTTCCGACTTCTTGAATAAAGTTTTCCAAGTAGAGAATGAGAGGAAGTTTAAATCGATGCAGAATATACACTTATGCAATCCAAGAGACTAAAAGTGCTCCTTCAACAACGGAATGCAGCTGAGGACTCGGCAACAATTTCTATTCGAGTCAACTCAAAATGCCCTTTACAATCTGACAAAAGCAGATTGTATCCTTGTATTTGCTTGGATCTGCTCGAGGCATTTACTATGGGTAGTATTTCCAAAAGGACCAAACTGAAAACCATCCATGGAGTGCGTTATCTAATTGAAAACAGCTGGTGTCTTGATTTGACTCCACTGCTCAGCTCCTAGTTTAAAACTTGGAAATTGAACACTTACATAACAATTTTTCAGAGCAGTCCCCTAAGCCCCATGGACTTTTTCATGCATCCATATTCTAACCACTTTAATGTGAATTCCACCTCCCATCCCAGAGTACCGACCCAAACCCAAAACTCATTACTTAAACAAGTATGAAAGCAGAATAGAGAATTTTCGGTATGGCAAATACTCGTAGATTACAGCTTACATATTTGGGATATGACGCGCATATACTCATACTTGCACAGAAGAGGAGTTCTCTCGAAGAGCCTTTTCAAGTGTCATCAACACGTCAGCACATGTGGCTTAACAGTGGATGCCTATTGCGAAATACCACACAGTCACCATACGTACAAAGTCAGACTGAGGACAAGCAAAAAGCAATCACTCATTCATTCATTCTTCCTGCTCGAATAATGCGCTGCTGCCATGTCTCATTCATTTTCTCATGTTGACAGCTCAAGGTGGTTGTTTCTCCTCCTTTCATCTCTAGCCACCCCTAACAAATTAGAATAAGCTCCCACCCTATGTCAGAAAAAAAAGAAGAAAAAAAAAAACTATTTCCGAAGCTCCCTCCAGAGTTACTAGGGAATGACAGTTCGGTACTCCTCTCCGAAAATAGCTCAAGCCTCCCAAGTTTTACTTTTTTTTTTTTGACAGACCCTACCAAACAAAAAGGACAACAGCGTATAGAGCAGGAGAAGTAACAGTATGAGGGTCAGAA
The DNA here is from genome assembly GCA_949129095.1 of Volucella bombylans. NCBI lineage: Eukaryota > Metazoa > Arthropoda > Insecta > Diptera > Syrphidae > Volucella > Volucella bombylans. The sequence continues at coordinate 110,391,226 of OX422141.1, forward strand.
GACCAGGATCGAGACTTAGAAGGAGAGAATAAAACAACTTGACGTCAATTTAGGAGGTTTCCTGCAGGATATACGTATGTAGATGCGAAACATCTGAATCGAACGGCAGTCAAAGGAGCTACAAAGAGACTCAGCCGCAGCCAGGTCACGAGCCAAAAAATATGAAAAGAGCGTCGCACATTCAAAATTGAACTGTTATGATGTGGGTGTTAAAGAAGTTGACACATGGTAATTGGAGCTTCGTAGCAAAGAAAAGTTCCGGCTCTACATCCTGAATGTCCTTGAAGGGAGCTGTCATATTTAATCGCTAATTTACAATACAATGATGAGGTTTGGTATGGATACTACCGTGATGTTTTGGGATACTTTGTGATAATCTCTCTTAAATCACATGTGTCACCTTAAATATGAGCAGTCGCTCCCCCGCCGTTTGAGATGTAGAATACGAGTACATACATAGATACAATGCATCGATTGAACAGGAATGGGAAGTTGATGGGAATAGAATAAGAAGTCAGAGGTGGGAGTCGATAGAGTGAGAGTATTGTAATGGGTCAGGATAAAGGAACGGCAACAACTGATGTGTCCTTGGGTCTATTAAAGGATTACCATTACGGTACCAGATTAAATGACATCGGGATATGTATTCGCATGTTTATTTGGGTATGTGTGTCCTTATTGTTCGGCTAATGTCGGTCTCATTATCATTAGACCGAGTTGCTCTAAATGCTCATCTATATGCATGTACATATGCATGCACGGATATGATTGTTTGCTTATGTGCCATGGGCCATGGAAATCAATGTCCATATGCGAATAATAGGTCCGATGGGATATCTAGGGAATCTTATTGAAGTGTTACGGGCATTTGATCTCTGATAGAATTGCCCGCACACATACTGTGGTAATATTATAGCTTTTTTCGGTCTCTCGCTCTTTCGGCCATTTCCGGTTATGTCAACATCGCCGTTAAATTGAATGATGCCGCATGTACTCATACCCGTAATATTGTGCTCTATCCTTATATGTACCTATATCTGTTGCATCAATAATGTCTGAAAATGTTGACAGCTGACAATTGAATAGCCTACAGTATTGTCTGTTTGTTAGGCTAAATTGGATGTTGTGATTTATATGGAAAAGGAGTTCAAATTCACTGATAAGTGAAGAGAGTATGAAAGATCATTTTTGTACATCAGTTTTTAAAGATGTCTCCGGTGAAATTTGGTGATTTTCTTATTAAGCATTTAAAGAGACAGTTGTGGTCAGAATAGGTAGTGTTATTGGTGAAACAAAGCCAATGCGCATTCACTTGTCTGTGAGTATTAGCTTTCTTTGTCGAACGCGTAATAATTCTCGTAATAATTCTCTAATAGGGTTTTTTTCTTTAGGATGCATTTTGGCTAAAAGCTCTAACGATGATGTGTGGACACCTGTTTATCAAAGTCCTCTTCACATGCAGCCTTGAAGACAGCGATCATCTTGTTAAGATACAGGCTGTTCTGCGGACGGTTGTTTATTTTAGTCCAGGATTCATACTGTCATGGGATTGTTAAACAGCTGAGAAGGGGAGGCATAAGGTCAATGCATTGCAAGTGGACTTAGGAAAATGAATTTTCACTTCTATCATACTATTTTGAATACTGCTGGAAGAATACCTTCATCCGCTATATATGTTCTTTTGGGAAACGCTATGCCGTTAGCTATGCCCTGATCGTTTATCACAGAAAAACTCCGGATAGATGGTGTCAATGCTCACCGCTTTGTTCTTTCTAAGAACCCCAATTAAAGATGAAATGTCTCTTCGAAATGGTTAATTAAATTCGAGACCGCTGGACACATGGTTTAACATCATCGCGAAGTAGTCCTCTATTTCTACCGACATCAGCATGAACGTTCCAGGCGTTCATTGAATGAATGTTGTTTTGAGCTGCGTCCCTCTGCAGATTCATTGGTTATGACATAAAGTTCGTACTATCGCATGGGCTTGCTGCAACTTGTACCTGTGTAACTAAAAGCTTGATCTTGTTATGCTTGCTATGTCTTGCACTTCATTCTCTTCACAAGGTAATGGGTTTCAAATTCGCATCTGAGGTTTCTGCAATTACAATTTTACATAATTACAGTGATTCGTCTTATTATACTCTGGAATCCTATCACCAATATCCGACCAATGCTAGCTTAAATTGTTTGGCCTTCAGCTGACTTACACACGTTTTCAACTGATTTGACGGAGTAAATCACTAGCACCCTACTATGTATCTTATTTCGTTACTTCTATGAACTCTCTACCTTATCATCCTTACAATAAGGCGATAAGTTGAAGGTTAGATTATATTTTATATTAGAATATTTTACGGAGTTCTTGAGAAACTTTCGCCGAGATACATATTTCTCCTGATATGCATAATGTAGTCTCTTGATGAGTCTTCACCGTAAATCCAAGTTGATAACCTACTTTAATCACCTCCGAACTTATAGAACTGTAAGCCTTCATTGAACCTATTACGCGCTCAGCAAAGGAAACAATCTTTAAATTAATAGTACCTATGCATATTAAAAAAAAAGCGAAAACACCATTAAAGCTATGTACATCCTGGAGTTAAATAATAACTACTGCCACCGCTGGTGATGGGGCTACGTATCTCCCAGTATCCTGCCAGTTAACAGCGTGCAAATTGCTAACAAAAAACCCAACACGACCAAACCGCAATAACTATGTAGTGCAGCGTACTCCTTTCCTCCTCCTTCTCTGGCAGCTACAATCTCACTCATCAGCGCTTTGCCATTGGCATTCACAACCTCATCGTCAGCAATGTGTTTCCATTTAGTGTTGTCTATTGTCTCTATAGTCAGCTCTCCATTTGCTCTTCCTCTATGTCCGTGCTTTTATTCCCTATCATCATCGTCACCATCCAGCTAGACCGCCTTCATGCTAAATTTCGAAATTAAAACAGCAAGTTGCAAGGAGGAAGACATGAATAACAAAAAATAAAAAAAAAAAAAACATCACACAACGCCAACCACCTAAACCTCCACCATGCTGCAGAACGGAACGGAATCAACTTTAACAAATAAATCACCGTCCAGCGGCGCGCCACCAGTCTCCTGCGATTTCGTCCGAATCCCTCGTGTGGCACAGCTGCATGTCAGTTGTTCATCGGCGGCGATTCACATAAACGACTTTCACCGTCGCGGTCGCGGAATACAAGTCGCCGGAGTCTATGGTCTATAGTTCGTCTCCCACCTGGTCATAGCATATTGAGCCATCCTTTACTTGTAACCCCTTTGTCGATGTATTCGTTGTACCCTGTACTTTTCGGCTCATCCCTCTATTCATTGTCGTCTACTGTTCTCTGTCGCCCAGTCGACTGAATGTGGTTTTAAATTTTTCCGAAAATAATTTTCCACCCATAAGGCTTAACGTTTCCTCTATGTTGCCGCCATTGCCACCGCCTCCACTACCACGTTCGAAGCCAAATGCCAAAGCTTGACATGGGGAATGAAAGAACATATACGAGCTATCCCTGCTTCCATTTTTTTCTCTTAAGAGTTCCCTGCCGAGTGGGTGTAAGCGGTGTGCAATGGCAAAAAAAACTTGCCATAATAATACGACCACCAGGTAATCGACATGAAATGGGAATGCAACATGCAATCGGCCGGAAAAAGTCCCATCGGGACACCGTCACTGCCGCCACTATGTCTGCATACATACACGAATACAAGTCCGAGAATACGTGTGTGCTGTGCATGTTCGTAATATACGAAAGCAGCTCGTGCGATACTTATACTTGTAGATTGGAACTTGGAACCCAACTCTACATCCATCCGACTCCCATCAAACCTATTCATCTCCGTCGAACGGTTGCTCTTTTGATGACCATAGGTATCAGTAATCCTACATATGTTTGTAGCAGCCTACCAGGAGAATGCAATACCAGGATGGGCAAATAAAACAAAAAACCTATTCCCTCTTCTTTTTTTTTATTACTTTTGCCCAAGGATTGAGCCTTTGTGGCACCGCTTATGGTCAGTGCTGCTTGATAATGATAACGAGCGTTGGCCAGGAGCATGGTGCTTCTTCGATGAGACTGAGTGACTGGGTGGATCGAGATGTTCTGATTGTCATATCACAAAAGTGTTGATAAGGACATTCGAAAGGTGCCTTCAATCTTAGGAATTGATTGAACCAAATCATCACTCATTTTACCCGTCTATGTCTCCAATGAATCTCGCTGATTATCTTTGACACTATATAGCATACCACAATGCCATCTGCTTTCCATTTTTCTCCTAATGATTTTTTTCTCCTAATAATCAGTGTGGTAGATTTTTATAAGTAGGTTTGCAGAGTTTGCACTGCAGCCTCCTTTCATTTTCAGTGGGATTTACTTCACCGCTCGCAAAATAAAAATATACTTACGCCGTAATAATTGGTATTTATTCTAACTACGTGTATCAGGTAGGATGCACAGAAGATTTGACATGAGCTATACTCATCACATCTTACCTACATGCTATTCTAAATACTTGAACAGTGAATTACAACGACCTTTAATTCCTGCCGAAGGACTTCAGTAACAAAATTGTTAGTAAAATCATCAGTGGTTTTCGCGATAGGATAACGGCTATCAGAAATACCCTCTCTTGCACATTCTCAATTCGTGCGCTTTGTAGTTATCTGCGATCGTACTTAAAACACATCACAGCTACATTTTGCTTCTAACCATCAATCTAGTTAAAAGATTCGCGTGACAAGATGGAGCTTCTAATTGACGAAGTCAAGCTTGAATTGGTATCTGACTAATAATGAAATCACAAAAGTCGACCTATTGTTAATAATGCGAATCTGGCTTCTGCTTCCCGGGCATAATATTAGTCCGCGGTATAGATCTCTAAGCCATATTCATTTCGTCCACCTCTGCTAGGAATAATCACACAACAGGAATGGGGGGTCTGTAATTTCAGGAATATACGTAGTACAAATGTCGTTGCTTACAAGAATCTTAACGTAACATTATCAACATTCAGCTAAGGCAATTCTCTTAGTCGAACTTCTATTGCAATTTTGCTTAGGAGTTATCGAGATTCAGTGACTGCTAGGTCATTATCAAGGGTCTTGACTATGCTCCTTACTTCTAATACATAGAGAAGTCGTCACAATATTCCTACTGGAGAGGTGCCACTACATACCAATCCTATGAATGATTAAGCCCCACCTCAGAATAAACTTGTATCTATGCACTTTCCCTCTAATATCTAGGGCATTTTCTGACCGCTTAATCTCTCTAATTCTTTAAATGGAGAAAGGTGCTGGTTATACCATCGTATGTATGGTACCAGTTTATGTAAAGCACTGAGCCATATTCAAACGCCGACATGGCTGCATTGTCACCAAAGAACTTTGAAATTTGTTAAACATTCTTCAATTACTGTTTGCCAACGTACACGTATATGGCAGGGGACATCCCTAACCCTGTTATCATACCATTCAGATATTATAGACTTGTAGCTGCTGTGTAAGTGTGGCGAAGGATCTAAAATTGCAACAGTTTGTTCTGTGTTTGTCTACTTTGTGGAAAGTTTTACTTACTTACATAGATGGAGCTACAAGGTAAATCAAGTCCTTAGCGAACATGGCTCTCCAGTTAGTGCGGTCTTTTGTCATCTGCCTCCAGTGGCGCACACGATGTTGGCTGAGGTCCTAACTTTCCGGGCCGATGATCTGGTGTCCATGCTTTCAAGGTGATCTAACCTTCTAACTTGGCATCGCTGTATAGCCGGCACAGTTTACTATTGAAACTTCTCGTCCATTCTCCATTGATGCAAACAGGACCAACAATTACCCAAGAACCTTTGCTCTCGAAGCGATCCGCTTTCGGTTAAGCAGGACTGGGTTGATCCGTACCTTGTATAAAGTCTATTTGGTTGATTTACTTTATTTATTTGGAGAACTTTACTACTCAATTGCCTGCCAAGTGGTTCTTCGCATGATTTCCGCGCTGCGCTGGTGTTGATAGCGGAGACGAGATTGATAAAGTCCCTTGCTACCCCAAAGCTGTAGCTACTTTCCGTGGCGTTTTATCTTACGCGTCGATGTTTTGTGTCTCTCTTTGCTGACACCCCATATTAGCCATCTCTGCTTCGCTTTATCGTTACTGACCTTACTATAAAGAAGCAGCGTGCAATTTTCATCGTCATCCTTCATAGTCGAATGAGCTTGGCATGGATGCCAAAACTAGTCATGACTGTTTATAGTTCGTCTCTATAGACGCTATCATTTGCGGCTTTGAAATAGGTGAAGAGGATCTTGGCTTACACCCTTATAAAATCCAGCTGGTTCAGGGACTAAGGTCACGAGATTGGGCTCTTGAGCAGGTAGAAGTCGATTGTTTTATTTTTATCGAAAAATCGTATTTATTGACGATGTTAAGTCTTGGCTAAATGGGTTTGCGTACAATCCAAACTGCGGTTCTGGAGAAAGACAAAACCAGAAAAAAATCATGAAACTCAACTGTAGTCTTCACGCTAGTGCCATCATTGGTTCTTAAATTTTTATAAAAATCAGCTCGGATTACAGTTGCTGATCCAGAAAATGATCAATGATTAGCTCTTCGAAAATATGGACCACGTTCACTTGGACAATGCATGGTTCCAGCAAGATGGCTTACTCATTAATTAACTTACTGATGACGCGATTCAACGACAGCAACATATCGCGAAATGGACCGGTGAATTGACGCCACTCGATTACTTATTATGGGTTATGTAAAGGCTTTTGTATGGTTATAAACAGGCCTTGCAAGCCAGTATACAGCTTTGGTGAGTTCTAGCTCCAAATGTTCGAAATGTTCGCTTCGTCGAAAACAACCGAAGAATCCATATCATCGTTGATACCACTGTGCTATTGTAGAGATACGGGTACAATAGGCATGCGGCTTACTACGCTACTAGGAGTGCCCCGAAATGAATGCTGTTTAGCACTTAATACATTACCGGTAGGCTTAATATTTATTTAGTTTTCGCAATTTCGAAATACGTTTTAAACAAGATTAAGTCGCCCACACATAACAATTTTGAACAAAGAAACCATACCATATTTCCAGTTTGTCCTCGCGTTTATAACCGAATATTCAAGTTTTTTGGGACGAATGTTGCTCCACAAAGCATTAGTCTTATTAGTCCTTTATTATCAAGATAGGACAAACAACACTTCTACAATGTCCTGTCTACAAGATATCAAAAAAAAAAAAAAAGGAACAACTGTTCCTTTGCTGACTATAAAATACATAAACTCGATCTCTCAAATCATTGATGTAAACCAAGGCCTTGTCACTCCAAAAAATGACACGATCACATACTGGTCTTACTTTTTCGTGTATAGAGAGGGAAACCTAAGATCCAGCAGAAGAATGAGAGGTTAAAAAAGGGTTGTCGTTATCTGATGAAATTAAGTTTTCCCAATTTTCAGTGTGTGACTTGGTGATCGAACCCAGAATCTCTGGCGCAGTAGTCGCAAGCTTTACCACGGGGTCATGTCGGCCATACTGATTTTGAAAAATGAAAGTACATTGTGTGGTCAATATCAACTAAGTAAAAAAACAACTATTCAGCTCTTGCAGTAAAGTTGTAAAGTGGTATCTCTAAAAGTATTCCTCTTGGATCAATTCATCACAAAATCCACATCTGTTTACTCCTAGTTCATGAGTTTCTATTCCAAAGTCTGAGTAGTAACCTCCGGTCTATTTTACAATACCCATTTCCAAGAGTTAACACGTTTACCAGAACATCCCGTTCAATTGGTGTTTTCTTTTCAAATTCATTAATCCTCCCTAGCTCTCTGCCGGTTCAAATTGAACTCACTAAACCGCTAGAGTATACATAAAAATCCTTTCGAATTCGCTTGCATTTTTCATTGATTTTATCCCCTCATTACCACTATAGAGGTGGCAAATAATTTCCCAAATTTATTCCTCATAAATAAGATTCGACTTTAACCGTAGGATACAGTTTACTCTTTACCAACAATATCACGACCTTGCGACCGCGTTGAAACGTATCTCGAGTGCTACGTGCAAGTCTTTAGGATGAGCAAGCAAAACAGGATACCAGCAACAACAAGCATTAAAAAAGAAAAAGAAACAAAAACAAAAGGAAAATAAGAGAAAATAACGTAAAATCCGTGACACTCCTTGCATTGTAATTACATCCACGTCCTTTATTACATTTTTTTCATGTTTCCCTTCCTTTTGTTGGGTTGGTTGTTGTCAAAGTTGTTTCTGAGGGGGGTAAGCTTATGACTTCATTATGTCTCCCTCACATAGACTCATCTCATCATCATCATAAAATCCTATGACTATCTGTACCGTACCCCGCAAAAATTCCCAAAATTAATTTTATTTGTGCTTTCATTCTTGTTTCTTTCTCTTCTCTTTCTGTTTCGTGTTTTTCTGTTTCTTACTGCTAATGAGACCACTTCCGACCAAATAGAGAGAGGGAATTCTGCGCTGCCTTGAAACATAATCCCTAAATTGTCTAATGGTGACAATGTTTAGCCCGGAAAAACAGGACAAACTCAGTCTTAAAGCGCATTACATCCTTGACAATACGTTTAATGAACTGAAAATGAATTATTTGTCAATTTTGTAAAAATGTATTTATTTATTTTATTTTGTATTTTGTATTTTTTTATTTTGTATTGTTTTCTCAACAACACTCCGGGGAGCTTTTCGACTTTCACCAATAGATCTGGCACAAGCAGAAGATCGAGAACCGTCTATCACCAACGGACCATCGGATGTGCGGGTGATGATGGGTAATCATCATTGTGGAAGGAGTGCACCAGAGGTTTATTGGTCTGTTAGTTCTAAATGTCCTGCTGGTTGTATCTTAGGTCCCGTGAGACGGTCATCTAATCAAGGACGACATAATTTGGATTGTTTTGTTAAATCGGAACAAGAAGAAGGCGACGAAGAGTAGAGAAAACTTTCTTAAGTATGTGTTTTCGCGGCACATCTTTTCCTAATTCGATTTTCTTACTCGCTTATTTACTCACTTGTTCGAGTTTTAGTTTTTTCTTCGAAGGATTTTCCGAGTTTGGCTCGATAGATACAACGATATTTGTGTCCTTTTGCGACTTAATGAATTTCAGTTGTTCTCACTTTGTATAGGCTGTTTTTTTTTTTTTTTTGTTCTTTAGTGGTCCTTTTACCCCCTGTTGGACAGAGGGTTGGATAATGTAAGCTTTTTAAATGGAACATAAATTGCGAAATTTATCATCCGGAATACGGCTCTATGGTCATACGCTAAAGAACACGAGGTCTCCAGTAGGGATTACTTAATTGTTTGGCTTGATAACTTTTCGCATAGTTGGTTTCAATGGTGCTGATGGGGTGGTTTTTTTTTGACAAAAAAATTACGCTCTGTTCAAGGTGAAAGTTGTTATTGGTTTATTTTAGCTTTTAGCTCTTGAATGCGTGTAAGCGACGAGTTTTGACACTTTTGGCAAGTGTTTGGTAATCCACTTAGCAGACAGCTTTTATTGTAGTTAAGTGCTGTCCGTGGTTTTCTGATTAGAACGTTGAATGCCGTAGGCTATGGGGAAATGCGAAAACCATCGGCTGGTGATAATTTGATCTTTGTGAAAAGCACAGAGATGACACTTCAAAACTTTCCCGGTTAGTTTCTTTGCAAGTTGTCGGCTATAAGTATGGCTGTTACCCGAATCGAATGCTGCTCTAAATATTTTCATTAGTCTGAATTTGATGATTTTAGGGCAAAATGTTGCAAGTGTTTGTGCTTAAATTCGTTGCCATTAAAGTGGTTTCTACTTAAGTTGACTGAAGTAGTCAAACGGAACATCAAATTCTATTTGATCCATAATTTTCTGTCATACTTTCATCAATTGCCATAGATAGATTTTCAGTCAGAGACGGATCAAAGTCTCAATCCCGAAATCTTTCTCTTGGAAGAAATCAGAAATCTTTCATTGAAGAAGTATGCGAGAATGAGATGGAATCGAGATGTTTATAAGACATACTCGTCTTTGACAATGATTTGGAACGTAGTTTTAAGGTCTGTAGAAAGGAACTACAAGGGGATCTAGGCGTTAGACATTCATTGTTCAATTGAGGTTTTCGACCAGAAACTATCATTTTACTTTTAGCAATCCATCTTGCTTTAACTTATCTGGGAAATTTGATGCTTCTTGAATGAGAGAGGATGTCTTCGCTATGTTCCGGTAGGGTACACTACTTACCATTTGATGATTTGGGTTAAGTTTTCTGGGAATCCCTACGGCAGTTAAGTCCTCATCTCAATTTAAGACCAACAATAGCTTTTTTGTCGGTTGTGTGTTACGAAAAACTCGAATGTCTATGTGCTTGCTTCTAGCGTGGTGCATAAGGTTTTTTACTAATTGATGAGAACTTAAATTATCGCCATGTCATTTAGTTGGTCCATCTACAATTTTGTGAAAACCCAGCTGCTAAGGCATCCAACTCCTTTCGGTCTCTGTACTGCTTAGCGCAACCGGCTGTTGTTTTCGTGACTCCCACACTACTGCAGCTCCAGCCAGATAGAGCTTGTAATCTGAATGTCGTCAACGTACATTTATATAATGTTGATTTCGCGCAGCGATGTGCAAGAGTAATTCTTCATTTGATCTCAGCGCTGGTGTCGTTGTCTGAATTGATAGCGAAGCCTAGGTGAAAAAGGTTGTTAACTACCTAAAAGTTATATCGGTCGAGGGTGACATTCTATCCGATAGTTAAACCTATCTTCCCTGCTTCCGTCTCAATATTATTATATCATTATCATCGGCGAATACGAGTAATTGGACGGACTTTTATAAGATTGTGCGTCTGGAGTTGACTAGTGATTTTTGCACTATTCCTTCAAAAATGATGTTCAAGAAATCGCATGAGAGCGCATCGCATCCTTTTTTGACATCAAAGGTCTCAGTGAGTTCTTTACCTTGATGGAGCAGTGTGCATTCTCCGTCGTTATTCCGCACAAATGTACGAGTTTGGCAGAGAAGATAAAACTATACCTTTCTTTGTATAGCTCGCCTCTATAAATGCTGTCATACGCGGCCTTAAAATCGATGAATAGATGTCGTACTGTGAAGATTTGGTCGATGGTCGATTTTCCTGGCGTAAAGCCACACTGATATAGACCAATCAGGTAGTTAACGAGCGGCTTCAGACGTTCACATAACACGGCAGAAAGGGTCATGTAGGCGATGTTGAGAAGACTCATGCCCCTCTAGTTAGCGCAGTTGAGAGAATCTCCTACACATAAATTGGTGTATTCCCCTTACCAAGTCATCGCCTCCTGCTTTGAAGAGCTCGGCAGCCAGCTTGTCCGCTCCAGCAGCTTTGTTGGACTAAACCTTGGCTTTCTTCACTTCATCCAGGTCAGGTTGACGGAATTGTTGGTCTATATCGTCGTCATCGCCGTTATACGTTCTACAGAAATGCTCTTTCCAAATCCTCAGAATCAACTGCGACTCTACTACGATGTTCCCTTGTTCATCTCTACAGGCTTCAGTTCGGGGTTTGTGTCCGCGGCATATTTTTTTTGATAGAGCTTGCGAATATCATTACTGGGATAGCATCTCTCAATTTCCTCGACAACGCGCTTCTCGTGATCCTTAATTTTCCTCCTTAGACGCCGGTGTTCGTGTCTAGTCTTCTGCTCGTAGAGAACGTGACTCTAGTCCTTATATGTAGCGCTGCTTTGTATGCATCTTCCTTAATTGGATGTGGTTGCCGGCACTCGTCGCCAAACCAAGGATTTCGTTGTGGTGATCACCCATGGAGCGAACTAACCACTGAGTCCAAACATCTTTCTTTCTCTCTCCATCGCATTTTCCAAAAAGTCTTAACACAAACTGAGGCATTATAAGTGTATTCATACCCACTTGATTCTGAAGTTATTTAAAAAAAAAGAAGAAGATTGAATCTATCGGAGAAGGATTTGTTGATCTATTGCGTTTGTAGCCGTTCGACGTCGAACTCCCTTACAGTATTAGCTTGCCTTTGCGATGCTGTGGATATTCGCAACCGTATCTTAGGTACAGAAAGTTAATGGTAATGGTCAATCTGGTTGACTGATTCATTAGGAGTTCTCCAAGTCCCCTTATGAATATCGAGATGTGGGAACGGCATGTTAGTTACGACAATGTTTCGCCCTGAAGTTGATTAGCCTTAATCCGTTATTGGAGGTGGGGTCATGACGGCTATACTTTCCGATAGTACTACAAAAGATCCCCTCTCTTCTTGCATTAAAGTCGCCGCGGACAATTCCAATGTCATAGGTAGGGCACTGCACGTAAGTCTTGTCCAAGAGTTCGTAGAAGGCTACCTTTGGTGTCATTACTTTCCCCTCTGGGAGGGCGTGCGCTCATCCGAGTATATGGCTAATATTAGAAAATTTAGCCCGAATAGTTATTTTTATTGCTTGTTAACATGCCGACAACTCAAGACTTCTTGCATAATTCAGCCTCTAATGACAAACCCGCATCCAAATAGGCGCTTCAGTTCAGAATACTCAGTAAGATGTTGAAAGAATTGCTGAAGACAAATTCCGCAAGCGTTCATCAAGTTTGGCGGCAATACCTACGACTTATTTTCTTGAAGCAATCAAACAAGCTTTCACCTTTTTCCTAGTAATGCCCTAAAGGGGCGATTACAATAGAAAATGTCATCATCAATTACTAGTATATTAAAGTCTTGACAACAAAAAATAATCAAGTTTCTTAACAATATAAATATGCTGCTTTAACAAATGCCACCAATAACATCCTTATGCTTCAGCAAACGTTTCCCAGCACCCGTCTTTTATTCCACCTCTGGGACTAAATTCAACAAATTGTCGGAGAATCTTTTCTAAGAAATACTAAATCTATCTTTAGGATGGATGCGGTCCCTACACATACTCGTATCCCTGCGGATATCTTCCATTTGATGTTACATCATTTTTTAACAAAGCATTTTCTCTTCAATGTTGCAAGTCTTGAAAATTTGCTCCAGGGTAGAATTTCCTCCCTAAAGGTAGGACAAAATTCCAGATCTCCTTTGTACTTTGGAGACACATTTTAAGGATTTTCGTTACCAGGGACGATATTTCGAATTTCCCGTGGAAATTTGCAAGTACTCGTATACTCTGTAAATCATCCAAATCGAGATTCCATCTTTTGACCCTTTTTGAACATTCATTTTCAGTTTACACACTCAAATAGCAATTTTTAACCGCATGTAGATACAAGATACAAGATAAATATGTACATACTCGTACATATCCCATGTATGCCAATTTCTATCCTTAGAAGGGAGTTATTCGCGTTCGTTAAAATAATTATTGTATTGTAGTTTCCTGGGAAAATTTTGAAACTTAATTCCAGTATGTAACGCTTACATCCTATGTTTTATTAAAGGTCACATACCGCTCTAGATAGGTATACTTATGTTACATAAGTAAAAGCTATGTCCTTTTAGTCCATATTACTTTACCCCCATGCACATCGTTATCCGTTTTTATATCTCTTGAGGAATGATACTCGTTCTTCTTTGGCCAGAACAAGTAATTTACGGATAATTTATTGCGTTTATTGCGTTTTTCATAAACCAACTTTGTTTAATATATATTATATTTTTGAACACTTCCTACATTTATTATTATATTCGTTAAATGTACTTTATTCATTTCTTGTTTTCCTTTTCATTTTAGGTAAGGCAACAGACGGCGGATGTACAGATACTACCATTTGAAAACGAAGGGTGTGTTAGCAAATTAAACTATCTCATGTAAAATATTTTTGTGTGTCGCATGCTTTTAATATCGTATTTGTTCAACAGTAAATTGAATAAAAAAAAAATATTTATTTCTTTTAAATTTATTTTTAAAAGCGAGGAAATTACATTTTAATGGTACAAGTGGCGCTTGAAACAGTTTATAACGCAGCGTCGGTGGCTTTTATTATGTTTAATGAGTCATTATCATCGAAATGAAGATTCGCAAAAAATTATTTAAAAATGAGAACGCTTTCGTTAAACGATTTGATGTAGCCAAATTTGCTGGCGCTCGCATTACTAGTACATCCATACATACATATGTATCTCGTTGTGCTGAACGCATTCGGATTTATTTTGATTTCGGATTTTTCGCCTTCTGCTGATGAGATAATTGAGTGTCAAATGACATTAAAATGATGGAGATTTTGAGTGTAGAAAGCGTAACAGATACGAGTACGGAAGAGTCTGACAATTTAAAAAAAAAAATAATTGGATAACAGAAGAAGTTCCCTCATCCTTGTCAATGCGGAAATTCGCGTACCACTTGGCCGTTTATATGTACTTAGACTGCAGATGTGCCCAATTTTCATTTTGGATTGTTTCTCAATTTTAAGTCATCACTCTTCTGTATTGTACTATTTTTCAAACCCACAGTAATCATTGCTCAAATAGTTCTGCTTACTTAACTTAAGCAAGCAATCCTTGTTTCACAGCCTGCTTCTATCACTAGTGTATCTTATGTGATGACTACCAGTCACAGCTACATATGTAGCTCAATCTTCTTGAAACTCTATGGGTTAGGATTCCTAGTACTCACTTATTTACTCAAAAGACTCATGAGATTCAGTATCTTTAATATTCTTCGATTACAGATACTCTTTTTCCCGCTGTCCAAGGTAAGCACTCAGATATGGGTTTGGTTTGAATTTCTGGGTCTTTCATAATTTGGGTACTGGAGTTCGAACTTAATTAAAAACTAATTTTTCTTCGAATGTAACAGCCGTATCTACAAGACTATGCGTTGAGTTGTTTTCTACTCTGGTTTAGTCAAACTCCTTCCCTTCTTTAAAGTTGACAAGGACCATGCGGTTGTTTTTTTGGTTAGTGGCTTATTGCTCGTTTGTTTGCTGACATTTGCCTCTAGAGGGACTGTTTTAGATTGTTCTGCAATTCTTTACGATACTCTTCCATTGCAAACTAGTGGAAAAATATTGTTCTGTTAACTTGTTATTTGTAATGTAATATGGTGTATCTCCGTTGATTTTTTGTACGTGTTTCGGCATGAAATAGCTTTGCAGGGGCCCTTTAATTTAGGAATCTTGTAAGCCCAATACGGATATTCGTTACTCCAGAGCTTTAAACATGGCATATTCTAGCACGGTGTTGCCTTTGAATTTTCTTAGTATACAGGTGACCTGATCTTTGCCATTCAAATGATCAAATGTCAGGTCGTAACTTGTAATCATGAAGCCAGTGGTAGGATCGTGAATCTGTCCGATAGACTTTCTAGAATACAGAAAAAAACGGTATTCACAGAAATAAGACAATCTAATTCAAATTATGCTTTATTAGGAGGACTACGATCTGTAGCACAAACTATTCCTTATGAAGTTAGATTAGCTTTAGTATTATTATCTTTTGTTTTTTTAATTAATAATTATAATCTAATTAATTTTTGCATTTCTCTACAAAGCGCCGAGAGCTAATAAATAATTCACTTGAATCTGCCTTGTGAGCTACGAAAAAGTTTCAAACAAATTGTGAAAGGACCAATAATCGCGTTTTGGCGCGGTTCTCTGAAATAATAAAGAACATTTACAATTTCTCTCTTATCATCATACCTCATTGATTGCATTTTGCTATCTCCTAAAAGCATACATCCTTACATCCATATGTTTTAAGACAGATCAAGGAATATTATCACTTTATCTCTAAAGTGGAAAAATTTGCATCTAAAGCAACATACGAGTACAAAAAGCAGTTACAAATTACCCAATACTATTCATAATCAAAATTGTTAAAGCATATTGGAAAAACTCTTTTGAAATGTAAATCAATCTGTGTTGCCAGTGTATCTTTATCTTTGCCCACAATATAGCCATTAAAAATCCATAATATGAAGTCATAAAACATAACCCAAGTCGTTGTCATACATATCCTTGTACGATGATATATCTATGTACGAGTATATCTCTGCATTCTTTAGGATCAATTGAAGGGAAGGGCATCTTTCACATATTCTACCCCCAAACATATGACTACACACCATGTTGTCCCACTCCATGTTATCCCACTCCATGTGAAACCATAAGATATGACATCAAAAACTGGTAGCGCTTCTGTTTTGGAAAATTTATGTTCCATTCAAATTTGAGGACTTCATTATCATCGGCATATACAGGATAACAGTTCTTAAATACTATGTAATACTCGTACCTTTTTCATACCGCACCAAACCCTCCGTAAAAGACTTATGATAATATAAGGCAGCAGGTCTATGAAATGCAATATTCCAGCAAGCTCGTAATGCTCTAACAAGGGCAAGTGAAGAATGTATCTGAAATTGAATTTGCAAAGCCTTGCAGGTTTCTCAAATGGAAGTGATTGAAGCATTGTTATTCGGTTTTCTCAGAGAACGTCAACATCTGTGTTTATCTCTGCTGCTTTTGTTGTTGTTGATTTAAATCATACATTCATTTGCTTGAATTATTTATTTAGTTATTCGCAAGATGCAAAACTAACAAATCAGATTATTATTCTATCTTTTAGAAGCGGATAGGATATGAGTAATTTTATTTAATATTGAAGGTAAATAGGAAATTCACTTGACTTTGTGTCAGACCTCAGGTCTTCCACATGAGAATCAATCAAGGAAATCAAAATTGTAATGTCTGATTCATGATAGTTCTAACACGGTATACCTATGTATGTATAAATGCCTTTATTTTCACTCCTGTTGAACTCCCAGTGAACATTCATATGTTTTTTGGAATATGTTTCGTTTATAGATTTTTGAGTTTCTTCAGGGAAGAATGTCGTCTTAAGTTCGTTAAAGCTACAAAGGCGATCAATTTGGATAGTTTCAGTCTGTACTGTCGTCTGTACATGCTGCTTTACTAAGATAACCCCCAACTTTAGCGATATTGAAACGTAAGAGTATACCTGATGCCTGTCAACATTTTTTTGAGTGATTCTCAGTAGAAGAATTGACTTACGTCAGTGATACATACCTACAGACATGTGTATTATTGTCCACTAAAGTGTTTTTTGACTTTGGATTTCTAATTTATGGCATTCTGTTGACTTTATGTTCTCCTCTAGCAATGATCTTCCGTAAGATCAGCTAAAATTTGTGATACTTCAAAAAGGAAAGATTACAAATTCAATTGGATTTTCTGCATTTACTGTTCTAATTTCTTTAAGCCAACTTCTTTTATACTCCTCTTCATCCCATGCCATCCCATCCTATCTATCATCCTGGAATTTTTATATTTTATAGACTTCATCCAGGTCCTATTAGAGAAAGAGTTACGTCCTTCGTTAGGACTAAATCTCGGACGCCAATTTACCTCTACCTCACTATTTCACTGCAATATTTTTGAGGAGGGATTCGAAAGATCTGCAGTATTCAAAATCTGCAGAAATATATATGTACATACATCGCTACACTCATAATTGTATGGATTGTTGTGGCGATAAGAGGACGTCTACATAAATCTCC
The DNA here is from genome assembly GCA_949129095.1 of Volucella bombylans. NCBI lineage: Eukaryota > Metazoa > Arthropoda > Insecta > Diptera > Syrphidae > Volucella > Volucella bombylans. The sequence goes on from OX422141.1 coordinate 110,408,743, forward strand.
CCTGTGATGTTATCGCTTGTGCCAAGTCAATCAATATTATAAATTAATGAGGGCTGTCTACTTTTTATCTATAATTCTTTGAGACTCGTTACTTTCAATACTGAAACCATAAGAAGCTGTCAAAAAGCTGTCATAAATAGATTCGTCTGGCCTAACCATCTGCTACTTTATTATATTTATGTATGTAATAATAACAAGAAACAAATACGCTTCGAAGAAGGGCATTCGTGCTATTCTACATTACCGATGACCGCTGACCAGTAACCGTCAAGCCCACTTTCAGACGTACTCTGAAATATCGTGATTCGTTTCTAAGCCGTACAACTCGCCTATGAAATGCGTTCAGAGCTTCTTGTCAAATCCAAAGCCATCAATCTCTGCTTATCTGATCTCCGGCTTAAATTACTAAGAGTTATTCTCCCTTCTTAGAATGTTTTTCGAGGTGACCTCCCTCACTAAGGCTGACTGTTCCTTTCGAGGTTTCCTACGTTCCATCCACAACAGTCTTGACTTTTTTCTCATTAGTATTTCGTTTATTTGGCAGTATAAAAACACTCACCTATAAGTCCTTCTATGTGTTGTTACATTGTTCCAGCTCACTGGATGGAATTTTATGTAATTCCTGTGATCAGTCGATCAAAGTCGATTGCTAATGGTTTTTTTTTTTTTTGTTTCAGTTTCAGTTTTCAATGCATTTTATTTACTTAATCACTAACTCTTACATACTAACAAAAAATGCTTAAATGCTAGCTTACAATTACTTAACACTCTTATACTAACTTACTGGCCCCACACAGGCACTCTAAGCTAATCTAAATTCTTATATCTATGTCTTTCGACTTCATTTACATTTTATTTATAAATGTTTATTTTGTGTACTTAGGGCTAAGAAAAAATTGATAACAAAAAACTTAGCCTATGGATGTAATTTTTTATTTTTTATAAAAACTTAATATCTAACTTAAAATAAACCTTAGCCTACCTAACCTAAATGCACAATACACACATAAACACACATAGACATTATACACGATCATATACATATATCAGTATACACCTTTGTATACACTGATATATGTATATGTTTCTTAAATGCTAACCTAAACCTATGTAAGCTGGCCATCGCTATTTACTAAGCAAATACATTGGTCAGCCCTGCCTCATTAGTGAGGCTGGTCTGTAATTGACGGAAACGACGACGAAACATCTTCTCCATCATTCAACCACCAGAAATGCTGGTGCTGCCGAACGACATCTCTCTTATCGCGATTCCCCACCGCCCTACTGAACCTGAGGCGATCCACACTGCCGTGTGCGACGTCTCTGTTGTAGTTGAGTCGCCTGTCCCCAGCTGTCCGAGCGACATGGAAGATTAACGGGACCGCTGATCTATCCTGCATCAACTCTATCTGATCTAGGTGGAGGAATGATTCCGGCGGAACGAAGCCGTCAGAGTGCACACTCTCGTGGTAAAGGTAATTATAGAAGTAAGCCCCAGATATCAGGTTATTTGTCGAGGTCATTGCTCTTGTAATGTGCCTTCGAGTCAGCTTAATTACGAAGTTGTCCACTCGTATTAGGTTCGGCTTGTTGTAAAGGACCTCATTAGGATAAAATTTCTTGTACTCCGACTCTGGTGTTCTGTACAAGCGAAGACAAGCCCTGAGGCAAGCCCTCTCAAACACCCGAATCTTTTCCATTAAGCTTGCTCGTACATTGAACCACACGGGACAACCAAATACCAGCATGGGCCTGATAAGGGCCATGTAGCAGATTACCTTTAGACTCGCATCGAGTTGGCTGCTATAAAACAGTCTCTTTGTAAGGGCAAAAGCACTTTTAGCTCTGGCCAGAGCAGCATCTACATTTTTGCCAAAATTCTGTATACTGATCTAGCCAGATTTCAAGGTATCTGACTACATTTCGACAGGCAAAAGGCTGTCCGTGTTGTCCAATGATCGAGAACTTTCGCCAATTTTTGCTGGTGTCTCTAGAGGCTTCAGACAACGGCGTCCTAAAGACAATGGTTTCCGACTTCTGAAAGTTGATTTTCAACTTCCAGTCATCGCAAAATCGTCTTATCTTATCGAAGTCACGCTGCAAGAGAGTATTAATGACCTCGATTTTTGGACCTGTTCTATACGCTACCAAATCGTCTGCGTACGCAATAGTATGGGGAAGTGAAACTATCAAGTCGCTTTTAAAAATGTTGAAAAGGATCGGCGAATTGACCGCGCCTTGCTGAAGACCATTTTTAATTTGAAATATTCCAATAGAAGTCACATCACCATTCTTCACGATGAACTGTCTGTTGGTCAGCATATTATAAAGAATGTACAAGAGTGGTTTACCGATCTCCAGCCCAGTCAGCTTATAGAAAAGACCCTCTAACCAGACGGTGTCGAAGGCCTTCTCCAAGTCAACAAGGCAGGCACCAGTGCACTGTTTCTTGCCTTTGTTCCATTGGATATCGGACACCAGTTTAGACGCGGCATGTGAGATATCATGTCGCGCCTTAAAACCGAATTGATTATCCGGAACTATATGTTTGTCTTCAACCCACCTAGACAGAGCTCTATTGATTACTTTTTCAATAACCTTACTGATATTCGGAAAGAGACTTATCGACCGGAGATTCGCCGGATTGGATATATCCTTCCCCTTTTTGGGGATAGGTTGAACCACCGCCGTTTTCCAATGCGCTGGATAATGTGCATTATTCATTGCATTATTAAACAGGGTGGTGTAAATGTCCACCGCTTCTAGAGGAAGATGTCGAAGCACGATGTTCGGAATACCATCGGTCCCCACTGATTTCTTAGCCCTGATTGTGTCGAAGATCTCATGGAGTTCTTCCTTCGAAATGAAGGAATATTTTCGTATTTTCGTCACTGAATTTTTTTGTTTGTTTTTGTTTTTAGACTTTATTGGTTCTTAGGACTTAAGTAATTGGCTTAACAATAGCTGTGTGGTTGATTAATCTCAGCCCTGAAGTTTGAAGTTGTTGAATCTTCTTAATGTGTCATTGCGACGCGCTACCCCAAGCAAGTATACCATACCTTAATTTGGACTCTATCAAAACGCAATAAACTTGCTTTAAAATTTGCGATGTGGCATGATATCGCAGATGTGCTAGACCTTCTTTAAATCCATACGAATCTAACCAATGTGCTTGTCCGAGATTAGATAAGTGTCAACCATAACTGATAGGTATTTATGTATATGTTTTTACGATCTCAATGAGCTGGTTCTTGTAACTGTTCTTGAGTAACTCGATGATGTGGACTTCGTATATGCATAGTTTTAGCTTTCGCCGCGTTATTGTTTTGCCTCCATTATCATGACACCAGTTACTTCTTGTTTTATCTCTGTGGACGGTTTCAGCTACCTATGACTTACCATTACTTCTGTGTCGTCTGAATAAGCAAACGGCGTACTTTTTTTTACAAAGGCGTAGAAGCTCGTTTGTGTAAAGTATAAAGAGGATGGGTCTGAATTCTGATCCTTGAGGTGAGTGAGCCTCAAGTGAGCTTCTCTTCTTTTACTCAGCACATCCTTGACTTTTACATTAAACAGCTGGTTTTTAAGAAAGTCCTCCTCGAATACCGACACGCTCGAGAGCTGTTAGTAGTTTTGTGGCATCTAACATATCAAATGCTGTGCTGAAATCCATAAAAATTATTATACTAAGATATGGTAGCTTTTGTGTAGGCTCTTATTGATGCAGTTCAAAAATTCTCATAACAGACTCTCATTTGTACTTATCGGACCCCTCTGGCGATATGATCATAATCGGCGACTTTAATCCAGCTCCATCAGACCATTAATCAAATTGCATTGCTTCAAATGCCAATTCAACTAGGGGATATCTCTTCGGCTAACAGACCCAAGTCCATGCCAAGTTAGAGTCGTGTCAATTACATCGATAAACAATGATTCCTCATTTCCTCAGCGTGGTTCTGCCCTCTATCTCTATCAACTATTTATAATTGTCCCAATTCTTTACTGTAGTCCACTGCTTGCCTTTATTTTCATAAAAGAAATGTTCGGAATATAAATTCCTATCTCAAGAAGTCTTTGTTTGAAATTACCTATCTATTCTTAACTTCTGAAGAAAAATATTTAATTTTACATCTCTTTGTTCTCCCCATTCTAGAGTTCTAGAACTCTGTGTTTGTTCCCTTCCTTTGCATAATCTTATAGGAATAAAAATAGTAATAAATTCTGAGCGGTTTTTCTTCGAATCCTCTTTCCGACAATTCCAGATACAGCTTTCTACCTCTCTCGTAGCGCTACATTTATACGTGCGCAAACCAATCTTATAAATGACCCTAACGGTACTTCATATACCACAAATCCGTTGAATTCGTGTCTTTTAAATTGGCGAAAAAAGATGATATTACAGCCAATTTTACTTAAACTTTTTATAGGACAACTCATCAATTTATCCTTTTCAAACTGACTGTCCACGGCCTTAAATCCATATTATTCAAATTGATACCTTTTCACGCTATTATAGTAACCATTTCAGTTGCGCCTGCTCAAGCACTTTTTTGACCAGATCTGGTGCACCACAAGTCAACCACCTAGGGCCTCTTTCTTTCATTTTCTTTCTACGCTGATTATACCAAACTCCTTTCGATAGGTTTTCTACGAGTATCTAGTGCCTCAAACATTGGCTATAGCTTAACGTCGCTAATTTCCAATTTATTAGATTATTATATGCAGCTAGTCTCCTTACTTATTCTTATCAAATTCGCGGCAACATATTCTTTTGAAAAACCTTAAAGTTTGTTCTTTCATTAAGTCCTCTCAGGTACTGTCGATTACGAATTTCATAACAACCCTATTTCCCTTATCAATAAATCCCGATACCCTCTCCTGTTATCTACCGACCTACAGAACTGTTTATGGTTCAAATGATACTATCTCCAGCTGCGACAAGCAAAAAGCAAAACCTTGTCATTTTGAAACTCAGCACGTCCCTCCTTAAATTACGATTAGATTTCCTTCTCCACTTTCCTTGATTGTAAGTGTTATAAGTCAAAATTTTGAGTCTTAGCTTGTGTTAGGCCAAATAAATAAGGCCCACACCCAATGTAAAATTAAATCTCTACATCTTGCGGACTCATAACAAAGTCACACTATGTTTGATGCCTTCAAAGCATGTTCCTAATAATCAGTTGGAAACCTTATGCTACTTTACTTTGCTTTTAGTGTCGCTTCAGGGTGGCTTAGCTACCTGTTTTAAGTTCGCTGACCGAGCTACCATTCCAGCTGCGCACTTCACCTTATGATCCTTTGTCGCTGCGTTATTTTGGATTAGAGTCAAAACTTCTTCGAACAAGACCACCCATATACTAGGCTTCACTTGATGTGGATATATCTAGGTATATCAGCCAGACATATGTAGCTCTCTATAGCCAACTTTTATCATAAGGTGACCTTATAGTATTACGAAATGTAGATGGCATCGAATTTCTTTTTCAAAAATATCTCTCAGTGAAAAGTGAAAACTGCCTAAAATTTCACTTATGGAGACCCATAAATTGCATTCAAGTGACATCGTAATAAAACTTCTTTAGTGATGTTTAGAAGACTGACTCTCGATCTTGTACTCGTATAATCGGATTACGAGTCTGATACGATATACCAGATTCTTATCTCTTGATTTAAGTCGCTTTTGACTTTAGTTATAACTATTCTCACCTAATGTTGGTCGGATGAATTGAGTTATTTACAACAGAGAGTTCGTATGTTTTTTCAAACTCGAGGAGTGTCCGGTGGTAAGACTACTGCTAGGATTCCTTAGTTGTTTTAGCTTGCTTTTGTTCGGACTTTGAATCCCTGGCATGTCCTTTTGGTAAAATCTTCGAGCATCATTCCTGCTATATCAATTCTCAATTCATATGATTTTTCGTGTCGCTCACTATGCTCACGGTGCTTGTATAGTTTACGATCTGTTCTCATTCTCATATATACAATAGAACTTTTATACATATGCATTTGTATGTATCTTGTCTGAGGCGCTCGTTTCTACTGATCTACCTGCTAGCAGTGATGTGAATGAACTTATATATTTGATACCGGCGTCAAAGGACTTCACTAAAAGTTAAGGGATACACGACCTGCTAAGTTTTGTGTGGTTTCTTGTGATTGTATCCCCCGGATGTAGAATTCTCTTATCCAATGGTATTGCTGGAGGGGCGTTTTGCACCTATTGTAAAATCTAATTGATAGATCTGCAGACTTGAGGATACCAATGTTCCTTTGTGGATATATAAATAATGGAACTCCGTGGAAGCAATGATGACGATTCGCCTCCTGCACAGCAAAGCCAAATTGTCAGATGTGGTATCATTTAGTCTCTGTGACTTGCTGTTACATACATATAGTTATATAAATAAATACACGGTTAGATTGTTTGCTAATTTTATTTTTTATTATTTATCACTAACGTACCTCTACGGCCGACCACGTCACAACTCAAAACCAGACTGGTCGATCTCTCCATCCACAGCTTCTAATGAAGGGCAGGCTGGAGAGAGCGAGCAGTTGGAAAGGAAAGCGCATACTTGGTATTTGCATGAATCAAACACCAAGTGTCGCGAACATAATAATACACATTTGCGCGGGTGCAGTTGTGGACGGGAGGGATACGCGTGCAGGGAAGGTGCAGCACATTTTAAAGAATATACATAAACGATCTCAGCGTCCTATTAATGATGTAGCCCATAGGTAGGTATTGTCGTAAAAGAAATCCTTCTCTCTATGATAACAAAGCCTTTAGGTGAATTTGAGTATTGGCGAAAGGATTTTACAATAAGGTAAAGGCTTCTTGCGAAAATCTGACTACTGACAAATATGGTGGGAAAAATTAATCATGCCAGCTTGTATTTGTCTCTGCTTAATTCTGTGCCTTGGGTTTCCTGAGAATAGTTATCTAGGTAGTTTTCGGCATCATGGTACAACATAATTTGCAATTCGCTTATTGTTCAGCACAGGGATTCGTATTCTGAGTTACCCGCGTCCCACTTCTAGGAGTTAAGGCAAGCATTTGATATCGAACATGAGTGTTAAGCAATGATGCAATCCAAGTATTGAATGTACAGAATCATCCCAGTCACATACTATTCAAGTTTCTACGTATTCGAATCTACAAAGTAAATATAATGATCGCTTAAACAAGTGCCCCAGGATACAATGAAGTATTCTGCTTCTCTTAATTCTTGATACCAATCAACCCATCCAAGTAGAATGAATCATTATCACCACTTTTTTCTCACTATAATGCAAATCGGTGAAACTAATATTATCACCAGCATTACTAAAACCTCTACTTATACAGAAAGGGGAGAACAAAAAACAGGTCACCAAATTCGCAGGCGAACAGCTCTCATTAAACCGAAGCCGAAATCACCCTCATCCTAATGCATAAGAGTACGAGTATAAACATGCGATCATATGTAAGAGTCAAGAGGCAATCACTTTTCAACAAAACAATAATTGCATTCCAAAGACATCATAAACATCACTCTCGCATAAATGTCAAGATAAACTTCAATTTTGTCGCATATTTAATGGTCCCGGATTTTATGAACATTTTTATGACAAACAGTTCTAGTACATGCGCTCAGAGTAAAAGTCACTCTGCTGAACCTGACACTCCTGGAAGTCTCACATTCCATTGACTTAAGGCTAGGCAGCATGGAAATCCATGTTAATGACTCTTCAAATTGACATGTTGAGTAGCCGAATCTTGTTAGTATCACAAAATAAATTGTTAACAATTAAATTCTCTCTATTAACACGTAAACATAAACGTAGATATGTGTTGTGCCGAATGTATATTGTAGATACCTACTCTCCTTTCAATTAATATTCACAATATGAACGCTACTGCCCTATTGACTGCCGGTCTGCCTTCCTGTTTTCCAGACTTTTTATGTGTGGCTGTGTGGGAGTGAACTCAATTAAATTTTGTCGCTATCATCTGTTCCAAGTTGCTTCCACCCTTAGAAGGGGAGAGAGTATTTGGGGATCGAAAAAGCTTCACCACAGCACATAGCCAAGGCTTGATGTCATAAAATACATCTACTACTTCCGTCAGACAGGCTGGACCGAGTGCGAGAATTGTACGAATAAGTCGGTATATTTGTGCAAAAAGTAAAAAAAAAAAAAAAAAACTATACATATAAAGAGCAGCAGTCCCATCTCACAATCTTTCACTCTCTCCCCTCCCCCTGTGCGTTAAATACTCGTGTTTCCCCTTCGAAGCAGAACACTATTATTTCATGTTTCTGCTGCTACTGCGTTGCCTGTATATATCTGCTAACTCAGCATGAAAATGAATTACCTACATATGAGTATGTACATAACTATTTTGACCGAGGACTAATACAACAACCACCCTGTATCTGTGAGAATGCTCCGATACGAAAAACATGCTCCAGATGATGATGATGATAATGATGAAGAGGATGAATACTCTGATGGAGACCAAAATGAAATGTCATGTTGATAATGGTGCAGATGATGTCAGAGAAGCGTTTCCACAATTGAATGCTACTGAGTATGACTAGCGAACAAACAAAAAGATGACCATATCACACTGACACGTACTGTCCATTTCTCTCGGTGACACAATAATAATCTCAAGCAATGGCTATTCTGGATGAATTTCTGTATTCGCTACAATCTGTGCGAATTTCGGTTTCTTAGATACTCTACTCGTATGTGGATTAATCCATTCATCCATCTACTTATAGATCTGTAGATGAATTTGCATTCATATTGTTAATTATGTCATGGAGCATAAATTTTCCTTATAGTCATGGATTGAGTATGCCATTAGATACTAAGTTGATTTTGACTCTACAGCCCTCTGCATACAATATTGACATTGTTGCTCGATACAAGATACTCGCACGCCTGAGTGGCATTCATTTCACGATGTCTGTTGTGCACTTGCTTTCGTATACCGTGGCCAATGTTAGTTTTTACCAAATCATGATGCACCAGAATCCGACTGTTTTAAGTCTTCAACCGCCTTCGGTTTCAACAAACGCCTCGCAGTGTTAGAAAATGATGACGGTGATGGGAATGAACATGAATAAGAAGTACTCGCATTCATGGAAATATCCACATTAAACCGGTGTTGGAAGAACTTTGAGCTGAACAAATCTGCTGGTTGTGCTATGAAAAGCAATCCAGCCAAGCTTCGAAGAAGAGCCCGCGAAAAAAGGGCTTTTCATAAGATGCGACCCATTTTTCCAATAGAAATTCGCAAAACTCACGCATACCATCTTTTGACGGATGCCATTTTTGTGTTCTAAATTGTCTACCATTTAAACGCTTTAACAACGTTTACAAATTTTACACATTTTTATAAAAATTCTCGACCAGTTCAGAGGTCTCGTTCGGTCATACTTTTTCTGAGATGATGCCCGTTAGTCAGTCTACATAGTGTCTGATTTTTAAAGTAAACCACCCGTCATGATGTCTTACGGGATGCCCATACATCCATGGGAGCAAGGATACGCCTTGCCATCGCTCACCGTCAATCCATTGATACCAAATCGGAACTGTGTTGCCGGCACAAGTTCCACCCTTGGTATGAGTCGAGGCCGACCTAAAACCTCTTACTGCTCTTAGGGTCGCAGCACCCAGTACTTATTGCAACTCTACATTGGGTCAACCAAAGGAAGACCCTTCCCGCGATTTTGGGTTTAAACCACAGCCACCATGACTCTCCCACAAGAGGCCTACCTCCTCAAGTCAGGGCCGGACCGAGTTCCGGGGGGCTCCTGACTCCCATGGTACCGTGATTTAAATCCTGGTAGGGACTACTGGTAGTCCAGCCGCCAACAAGACCTATGACCGCAACTTGTGACTGATCGAATCGTAGCAACCTTCGGTAGCGTCATCTGAAGATGATTACGATAAGACCAGTACTTTGCTCTTCCTCCGTTCTTTATTAGACAACGTCATTAATGGGCGAAGCCTTGATAATTGGGCGGGGGCCCGAGTCAGTCTACAGTCAATAGAGACCGCAGTGGATCAATGTTAATCATTTTATGTTGACTTTGAGGTGAACATTCCGCGTGAAAATGCCGGAACATCGGCCGAATTATACGAAGAAGGTGTGGAAATTTAGATGAAGTGCATTCACCAATGCAAGCGGTTACGTGGAAGATATTGTAATGATGCTTTATATTTAATAACTAATGGTATCCAATATGTTCCATAAAATTTATTTGATACCTTATCCACATCTATTTATATATTTATGTAAAATATAAAAAAAACAGATTGGATCACTCAAATTCAAAAACATCAGCACACTCCTGCACTCACTAGCGAGGCGATCCAAAATAGAACGCCTTTAAAAAGAGCGGCGCAATAGCAATGCAGAAAGCTGCTGTTGTTTTGTATTAAAGCGGTTGTAAGTATGCAAGCGTCCTTACCTTATTCCAGTGTTGACACCAATCATAATACCATGCGTTCTTTTTTTCTCGGGCGGCAGTTATTTCAAAATCGTTTCATATTTTCGTGACTATGGTTTAACATATCGTTCTCGGTAGCCATATATGGTTTGTTACAAAGAAGATATCTTTATTCTTTAGTTTCTTAATCAAGTGTCCAGTGTCTAATTTTAGGGTCTTATTTTTGGGCTAAATTTGACTGTTTGCAGTTTGCTTTGTCAAGATTTTAAAGCACATAAAGGTCGAAATCCATCATGAACATCGATGACAAATGACCCAGAAATAATTTTGATGCTATCGTAGTTCACTGGTATTACTGTAAAATCTTTTCTTGTTTAAAATGACAAAAAGACACACTCGAATTCTTTGAAAGTCCTTTATAATTCCATTTATGTAGACGTTCTTCCGATCGAAAAAATAAATGGAATACTAAACATTATTTTAAATTTAGCATTTATACGTATGAGTATGTAAGAAATATACTTCCATTATCCTTATACTCCACTGATTTCATTCCACTAGATGTCACAACAGTCAAGGAATTGTAGAAAGGAATAATTTCTAAGAAAGAGTATTCTATTCTATTCTAATCCATTCATATAAACTGTTACATTGTTACTTTCCTAGTTTGTTACAATATATATATATTTTTTTATATTATTTTTATTTTTATCCCTAATGTCCTTTTATCGAGATTAAACTCCACTGTCCTTTTTTCATCGGCAATTGTATTTTGTCCCTATTGGTAAAAGTCAGATTATCCACATCAGGAGATACAATTTTTTGTCGTTATATTCGTATTTGTTTGTTTGTGTTTGTTTTTTTTTTGCAAATACTAACAGTGCCAGGAGGCGATCTCGATAGTTCCATAATCCTTAATGGTAGGCGTAGAGTAACTAAAAAAAAAAATGCTGAATTGTCCTTTCGTTTTCAATACACGTACATATTTACATATGTACATATTCTTGTATTGGGTGAAATACAACAATCCTATTCACCATTTTTGCGAATTGTAATTTTTATATTTTTTTATAACTCGCACGTTCTGTCGCCTAATGTAATAGATTGCAATCAAAAAGGATAAAGGATTACTTTTTGAGCCGTCACTTTGTCGAGTAAAGGACTTAATTACCAATTCCACTTTAGGGCTTTGCAACCGAAATATTTTCAATAGATTGATAGATGGACAATCAGCATCGACGAATGTGGATAAATTTTTGTTTTACCTTTTTTTTTTACACCGACAGAATCAACTATTTGTGGTTAGCCGGTGTGTCATTTTTACGGTGATTTTGTTTGTAAAATTGTCATCATCAACTCTATCTAAAAATGATTGAGAGTTTTTGTTAATTGTTGATGATTGAAATCGTTGTAGCGTTGTTAGTAAAAAAATAAATCCGTGTAGGTTTTTTATTACACTTTGCGAGGCATTTAGGGTAGCTAAATCATTGGACTGGTATAATTTCGGCAACCTCAGGTTGTTAGTGTTGAACAAAAAGTATGTTCATTTGCAATGACACTTTGTACATATAACAGGGATAGTTGTGTAATATTTATGCCTTGATCAATTACTGATGTTGGCTTTTCGCTCTAAGCAGAAAAAGATGCTGGCTGTCCAGTCTATGATGTCTTCCCAAATACTTACGCAATTGCATAGTTTGAATTGGAAAAATACATATGTACTAGTACTATACTTGCTTGTAAATGAACTCTACATCAGCTGTCTTCCTGATCTACTGGTGCAAAGATATGATGTCAGAACGTGCATGAGAATTACAGAGTACTGTCAATATCAGTGAAGAGAAAGAGCGGAACCCTGAGGAATACAAGATTTTGTGTTGTAATTTTGATATTTGAAAACATTCATGGCAATTTGGATTTAGATTATGGATTTAGTTATATCAGCGTTCCATAGTCCCTCAATATTATCTTATCATAGCCCCATACACGTCTGTAGAAACCTCCTTGCTGATATCTCCCATGGCTCGTTGAAAATTCCCTTGCAATGCCAGATGACTTAGATATAATATAAGGACGGTTATTTAATTGACATGTACTCGTATTTTCGAAAGAAGTTTGTTGAAAAAAAATTAATAGAATTAAGTGAGACCATTAATTTATTCCTGTTTGTGGAACTGAGTCTCAAGTATGAAGGTGAAAGTCTTCTCCTTGATATCGGTGAAGTTTAAGAAGTCTGTTAGTTTCACCGATCGTTTTAACTTTATCATAAGATGTAGCTCTTTCTACAAAGCTTTTTTCTGTTTTTATATTGTTCTCGACTTGATCAGTTTTCTGCCAAATTAGTCTTTAATAAGCTGTTTGGAAATCTTCTTATGATTTACGATGGCGCTGTGGTTATGATCTCCACTATTAAACCGACCATGGGCAGTGGATTCTTGTAAATTAAGTTGAATTATATTAAATTAAATTAGGTCTTAATACACCAGTGATAGTTTGTTCGTGATGATAAACTAACCATGAATTCGGTTAAGTTTTTGAAAACTGGAAGTTAAGTCTTCCGTCTAGAGGTAAGTTCTACCTAGGAGACGTAGAAATGTTCTGCTTAGGCCTATGTGGTGGAAGTAATGAGGCAACTGACGGTAATGTCTTCTGTCCCAAGCTAACGTTTATCTAGTAGACGTACCACATTAATCAAAAAGTTCACCACCGTGTGGCGCTCCCATTATTCCGATTTGATTTCTGTTTTTTTTTTTTTTTTGTTAAGTTGGTAAATTTGTTTTTGACATTCCCTCTAAATCTTAGCGTCATAGCTCGACATTTGCAAAAGTTACGTAGCCAAGAGTACATCTATCTCTGTGTGTGTTGGTGATTTTTTACAATTTTAGAAATAGATTTAAATTTGCAACAACGAACTTGTATTAAATTTTGCGTAAAAAACTGATTTAATGGTGCGCGAACGTTGGAAAAGTGTTTCGGCAACTATTCTCTAAAGAAAACGGTCGTTTACCAGTGACACGAGTGGTCGTGATTCAATCGAAGATGATGAACGCAGTGGCAGACTATGGACATCGAAAACCGACGAAAACATTGATGGAGTAAAAGAAATGTTGGTCAATAACCGCAAATTAACCATCAGAGAGATAGCGGAGGACTTGAACATTGCCTATGGATCCGTCCAAGATATTTTGGTTAATGATTTGGGTTTCCGTCGTGTAGCAGCAAAGTTGGTGCCAAAAGACCTCATCATGCAAAAAAGAGACAGTGTTGACGTCGCAATAGAGATGATTTGCTAGGCTGAATCCGATCCTACATTCATCAAAAGGATCATTATTGGAAACGAGACTTAGTTTATGAGTATGAGTACGACACGCAATCCTGACATCAGGCAAGTGAATGGCGTTCACCAAATGAGCCGAGACCAAAAAAACCACGTCTGTCAATCAAAAAAGAAGGCAATGCTCACGGTTTTCATGGATTAAAAGGGTGTAGTGCATCATGAATTTTTGCCAGAAGGCCAGACAGTAAAAAAAGAGTATTATTTGGGTGTTATGAGACGTTTGCGTGAAGCAATTCGCCGAAAGAGACCAGAATTGTGGGAGAAAACTCGTGGATTTTGCACCATGATAACGTACCGTCGCACAGTGCCATCATTATACGTGATTTGTTGACGAAAAATGCAACAAATACCATCCAACAGCCACCGAATTCACCTGATTTGGCTCACTGTGGCTTCTTTCTGTTCACTCGAGTTATAAAACCACTACGGGGAACGCGTTTCAGCAGCCGAAAGGAAGTAATGGAAAAATCGCAGGAAGCACTGATGGACATACCAAAAACCGAATATAAAAAATGTTTCAAAGATTGGATCAAGCGCTGGCATAAGTGTGTTGCAGTCGATGGGGATTAATTTGAAGGGGACAATATAGATTTAGATGAATAAATTTGTATTTTTAATTTCCTGAATAAATTCCGGGATCACGGTGGTATTCTGCTCACGCCTTCATATTGTTGTGAGCTATTCTTATAGCCATAGATATTTCTTGACTCTACCGTGTTTTCGGCCGGTCATTAACCTTTTGTTTTCATCCAGTAATGGAATGCATTAGCTTTCTGATTATTGATGCAACTTTTTATGGAGTTGATGTTCATCCCGCAGAATGATGTTGGCATTATAATTAGTATGGCAGATCAATTCCCGACATCCCGGCATCCAGATTAAATAGATTCTCGTGGTCTTGCCTTTCTTGATGCAGTTGTATACTTTTGTCAAAGAAAATCTAAATGTACTTGCTTATGATAGACCTGTTTAGGCTTTTTTAGTATGTAAAGACCCCCGCCTCACTGTTCAAAATGCTTCGGTCTGCCACACTAGTGAATCTTTAGCAAAAGCAGATTTTTTGATTCGGACCTGTGTTTCGTTTTATGCAAGCAAGTGAGTGCGGCATAGGTTTAACTGCAACAGCTGTGTACTAGTACATCCACTGCATCAATTTTGGATACTGGCTCTGGTTTTTCTCATCTAAACTTCGATAGTTTTCTTGTTAGGAGTATTCTAGGTATGTTTTTGATCTGCGAATACCCCTTTATACTTCTCTCTCCTTTTCTATTCCGTTGTGCATTTTTCAACCTCAGCTGTCTTCCGTCCACCTGATCTATGTACATAGAACTTTTGTTGAACATATTGGGTTCAACATATTGTCCGGTTCCTTTCGGAGTAATCTCTATCAATATCTTTGTCAACCGAGTACAGTTTTTCATCTGTGCCCCCGTATGTCTATTTTGGTGAAGATTAGCGCAACAGGTTGGGCTTGTCCGTCCTTTCCACTATCATTCCAGATTAACCTTTCAAATGTCTTGCACAAAAAGCGTGAATAATCTGAGTCGCAAACTCTAACAACCTTTTGCTAAGGATCCAGAACGAATGGTTCGAATATGTTGGGTTGGTGTAGAGAATCTTTGCTTCAGCGATAGTAGAGAAAACCATAGTGTTTTTTTTTTGTTACAAACACCTGCATTATACATGCAGATGTCGTTGTCCTGCATAGTCATTGTAGTGATGACCCAATGGAAGACTAAGACATTTGACTCTTAAACCCTCCTCTCACGACAAGACAACAGAGATGAGAAAGGAATTTGTTTGTATTTAACGCTTTCAATGACTTTAATTCCACATGAATGCAACAATATCATCAAAGATTTGCTTTGAAAAAGTCTTATTTTGGTGATTAAATACATAGCATTGATATTCGATGAGTTTCTAGGGAGATGTTGTTTTAGAGGTTGACCACTGTAGGCGTCTACTGTGGCGTTATGTTAAATATGGCGCAGTAACTTTTACAAGTGGTTTACTAAGAATTTCAACCTGACTGAAACTGAAAACAGTACTGATGGTTCCTCCTCCTGGCTCCACTATCACGCAAATGATAGAGAAACGATTTCGCTTGTTGCCACCAAATCTGTTCAAAGATAGCATTCAGCATAGGGCTGAAGAGCAGAACTCCTTGCAGTTTTCCCTTTTCGAAGTGATTCGGCAAAACTGAAAGTTTTTGTTACCCTGAAATTCTTTAAATCCCAAAATATTAGAAATCGCTGGCTCTTGGTTCCCTATCCCTCCTCCGGTAAGAAATAATATATTTTATAGCCAGACTAAGTCACAGCACTATTAAAGTCATTATTCATAACGTGTTATCGGTATCATCAAATAAAATTAAAAGGTGTTACGTCTACCCTGTTTGAGGTTTTAATTGTCAAACGTTTCTTCCGGGATAATGTTTTCAGAGAACTAGATGAGCCTAAAGGGGGATACTTTAGATACATTAAAAAAATGTAAAAATCGATTTAAGGTGTTGACAGCATGGTAGTCTTTAGTTGCAATCTCTGTATAGTGTACTGGGCATCCACAATCATGTTTTCAGATGGCTTGCTTCAATGATTTTAAATGAGCACACAGAGGTGTAATGTTTTTGAACAAAATCCCAGTGAAGTCTGATTCCGTTGCTCAAAATTATCATAGAATTTCAGCTTAATCCAAAGTATCCCATCACTTACAGCAAAAAGAAAAAAACAAACTTTTCTAAGTATTTATTTCCAGGACAACAAACTTCAACCTTCCAGCGTATTTTCATCAAAACAACCATAGAATATCCCCATATCCGGTCGTATGTATTGTAACGTGGTAATGCCATTAACCCAAGGCTATTGCAAAGCGCATAAATGTAAGAACAAACATCGAAGATACTTATAATCAGCCTGTATATACGACAAACGGCTCTTCATATGAGTATCCGTGTCCGTATCCCTATCCCTATGTTTGTGTTTGCATTATTAATAAGCCAACATATGTTGAGCTTCTTAATAAAATCGTAAATAATTTACATGCCAGCACTACGTACGGATACGGATACGAGTACATAACATTATACGTACACAAACATACTCATTATATGTACATTCGCAGATTGCTTAATGGAAATTTCATCTCAATCTTCTTCAGCTCGACTACCAGATTCTCCAAAAGCAAAATCTACGTTTAAAGGGTGCACTACGCTTGCATATATTATACAAGTATAGATGGATGAGTATACCATATTTTCTGAAGAGAAGTTTTTTTTTTACTAATTTCTGCTTTTTGTTTTAAATTTTTCCAACCCTTTATCACATTTAATGTGCATTGTAAAGCAACCCCTTTAAGGATCATTCATTACATGGAGCACATTAATAAAAATGTGCTCCTTCCTACTCCTCGTAACCGGGGTACATATCATCACTCCGAGCGTGTAATCCTTTGGAATATTTTTTGTTTTTTGAGAACAAATTCACCAACACACACACGTCAGAGAATTCAGAGTTCTGTAACATACTTAGATGGGGAAAAGGGGGTTGTGTACTGTATATATTTAGTACGAAAGCTGTGTACATTTGACAGTGTTTTATTTGTGGTTAACCTTATTACACAAATACAGATTGATTTTAATTAGTCTGATGTGAAATGTAGGTTGCCTGGTTGCCACAGTGTCCCCTTCCTGTGGGTGGAAGACATTGAATTTAATAGCTCGAGCGAGTCTTCTTTGTCGTTTTTTCGTATACTTTGGTTTTAATTCGCATTCCTCTGTGTAAATGAATTTGCAAAGGATTCAAAACGCTATACCCTCTTACAAGAGCTGGTATGCATATATACATATACTGACAATTGCCGGCACGAATATGTGTATGGCTTTAATGGAAAATTTAGGATGAAGAGCTTTTTCCCTAGAAATATGTACATATGTCTAAATAAGTATTTACTCTGCATATACATACTTATGAGTATGTAAGTAGATACAGAACATCTCAAATTTGATTTTGCGAAATGATTTTGATTCAAATTTTCTATGGTATCGTTAACACAAACGTACATATGTACATGAGGTATATGAAAAATCTGATAAAAGAACTTTGTCATCATTACTAAGGCTAACTTACATATGTATGAGCTCAGAAAGGAATATTTTTCAAAACAACATTGCCCGCTTCCAAGTGATTAGTTTTTTTTAAAATTACCATCAGACCCTTTTAAAGAGCTGAAAATGTATGCCAACCAAGAAATCAAGTATGTACTGTTAAGCTGCTCAGTCAGTAACGTAACTGGAAAAGTAAGACTCTTTCCGTTCACTACCATCAATCAATAGAATACTATTAAATCCTTGAAATGAAAGAGATAAATTTCATGTAATAGCTTCGAATGCGCCTTTTGGACGAGTTTTGGTGTCCATAACCACGGATAAAACGTGGATCTACCACATCCCACGGGCTAATCGGCACCACAGAAGGCCAATGTAGGCTAGCGACCAACAAGGTTATGTCGACAGATTTTTTATTTGGGATTCACGTAACATAATCCACATCGATTACAATCAAAAAGGGGGAATATCATGTCAACTTAGTGGATCTGTTCAACGACGATTTGAAGAAGAAACTGCATCAGTTGACCTAGAAGACAGCGCTCTTCCGTCAAGATAATGCACGGGTGCATACGTTCGTTATCGACATGGAAAATTCTCATTAATTTTGATACGAATTACTCCCTTATCTGCCATATTCTCCGGATTTAGCCCCCAATCTTTCCAAACTCGAAGGAACAACTTGGCTAAACGAAATTTGGCTCCGATGATGAAGTTATCGCTCAAACAAACGCTTATTTTGAGGATCTCGACAAATGTCAAAGAGTTATTGATTCACGCTCGTATTATTCGAAGGGATTTGCAAAAGACCTCCTAGAACATATCTTAGATATCCAGTATGAATGGAACATCGAAATAACATTGCAATGTCACTTTCCTAAGTACTAAACGAGGTATCCCGATCTTTTTGGAGGGCAATGTCTGAGACAAAGTTGCGTGAAGATTCCAGTTTGCCATATCAAAATTGCTAACATCTGCCATAGCTTAGTCCTTGAATCGAATATTCACCCTGCTTTTACGTATTGAATCTGAGGGCTGTGAATCGATGATGCCCCTTGAATTCATTTCGATTCACTCAATGTGCCAGAGCCAATATAGTCTTCATATTTTGGCCTTTTGTTGGACCACATCTACGCAGTAGTGCACCTCATAGGACTTAGGAATGCATGAATTTGATTCTTCCAATTTGAAGTTTTGAACCAAGTTTCTTGCATCCACTACTGAAGATTCTGTCAGAATTTCCATTTAAATCATGGAGTGGCTGTGTTCTGGGATTTAGCATTCTTTCGGCTTCCAGATTTAATTTACAAATTCCCGATGTTGTTTCTATAAGATTATGGGACCACACTATTACCATTACCTGAGACGCTGTCTGGACTTCTTTATTTTTCGCAGAATTTTTTTTCCTTCTTCCCTTCTTTTGTCTTTTTGCAATAGAGCTTTGTTTATAGCACATTCTTCATCGTACCAATGTTTTGTTTTCCTTGGGTAATGCCTGTCGTGGGTCGAAATTTTCTCATGCCTCGAGTACGTGATCGATATTTTGGCTCGACAATCTAAAGGGTTCTCCTTTAAGAAGTATACTTTGTTTTCTTTTCTTAAATGTGAACGCACCCTTAATGTCTTTTCGTGAACTGTCATTACTTTTTTGCTTGTCAATGTGTACCATTTAGTCATGGTTCAGTCGAGCATTTTCAAATTGGTCTCTGGAAATGGTTACCACCGATTCGGAATTTCACCGCAGAATCATCTTCAGCGATGATACTCATTTCTGAACAAATGGCTAAATGTCAAGAAGGAAAATATGCAAAATATTGGACTACTACCAACCCACATGTGCTTCATGAGACGCCACTGCATCCACAAAAATTGACTGTTTGGTGTGGTTTTCATGCCGGTGGCGTCAGTGAGCCGTATTTTTTCATTGGTGGTGATGGCCGCTACGTTTATGGAAGTCGCTATCGGGACATGTTGGAATGTTATTTTTAGCCACAATTGCGTTCACTCAACATTGTTGAGATGTGGTTTCAACAGGACGGCCCCTCCTCCTACATAGTGGGCCGAACAATCAAGCTATTCAAGTTAACAACAAAAATGTATAGTCGATACTTATCCCTATTTTCCGTGCAGTTGCGGATTTGGCCAGCTTGAAATCGTTATTTGCTGTCATTTTGGTGAAGTCGTACTTACAAGCTATTTCGCAAATATGTTTTCAATCGGTAAGGCATTGAAGTCTTACGATTTGGATATCCTACATGGTTGAGGCTGTCTTGAAGTTAATGCTATATTAGCGATCATTCCTGTTTCAAGAGGAAGTATTGGAGAATATAATATGCATAACTGAACTCTAAAGTAGACGTTACTATTGGTTCCGCGAAGAAATTATTCCACAGAAAGTTGTACGACTGAGTAACCCTGCCATAAATTATGAAGTCAGCTTCCAGCCGATTAGATCAACAAGATGTGTCACATCTTTTTTGGCATTTGTGCGAGGTTTTCCTTGATATGCCATCTGACATAGTGACAAGCTGTCTACAAACTGCATGTACTCTCTCTCAGGTCTTCTATTGACCAGGGATTCCTCATGAATACATCTGTAAGAGTTATGGCAGACCAACGGTGTGCTTTTCGACATTTCTTCCAATTCAGTGGCATTTCATCTGCAGGCTACTTGTATGCGTATAAACAGAACAGTTAGTAAAGCATAGAACAAAAGTGATACCGCCTCTTGATACCAAAGCCCGCCATTTTCGCACTAAATTTCCTACCAGGATGTGGGTACTGGGCGCCGACGCTTTTGGCGTTAATACGTTTTTTTTTTGATTGATTAAAATTGTTCTTTATCTTTCGATGAAAAAAAGAAACAGCTTAGTGTTTCTTCGCTTCCGACTTTGCTTTTTCTTTATATAAACTTCTTAAAAGTTCAGAGACGCTCCTGTTCATGTAAGTGCCCTCATAGCTATTGATTTTTAAGAACCACTGTAAGGAGTCGCCACTGAAGCATAGAGACGTGCATCGAATCAGACAGAAAATTTATTTTGCTGTGGCTTAGTTAGTTATCTTTTAAGATCTTTCAACTTCACAAAAAATAAAACAACAAAGGTTGTTTCCTTTGCTGTCTGTATACGCTCAAATTTAAATTACGCATCTATCAGCAATGTCTAATCTTAAATTGCCTTATCCTGTTTCCCAAATATTGTACTCTCTATTGTGTGTATATCTTTACATATTTGACTTCTTAAATACATATTTGTCGTCATTGTCAAATTGCCAAAGAGCGGTAGCCTCATCTGACACCTAGACTATTTTAGAATCCCCTCACCATAAAACCCATCAAATATGTAACAACCCCATCTCTTATTGGATTGCTTCTAACATCTGCATCAAATTAATCAATTTGCTCAATAGCAAAACGAAGTAATCCAACATTTCATCAAACTTATCACGTGCTACAAATATATTAAGTTTACGCTCCTGGTTGTGGAGCAAATACATATGTAGGTACATGCTTTCTGCGAGAAGTGCGGCGTTTTGTTTTTTTATAAATGAACTTCTAAACAAAATTAATAGCCCACATGTTTCCTTCGGCTTAAGGTGGATGATTATCTTCCCCATTCTTGCATACATAGTTGTTAGCATACATTGATACGCACAGGTAGATAGGTATCAAATAACACCTTCTATCCCTCTGTATAGGAACAAATTTCATCATTAAGTCAAGTCTAACTTAGCATATCCACCTGCCACCACCTGCCACCACCTAGCACCACTTTCTCAACAATGCTAAGCAATCCGACTGCATACATATGTATAAGAGATACGAGTATATAGGAGCATACCTAGCCCTACCACTCGAAGACAGATCACACTTGTTTACCGCGCGCTTCCTAAAGAGAAAAATTAAATAAATTTGCATTGCAAATTAAAGCAAATTAGGTATACTAGCATCGAGACATTGAAGCATGTATGTCATGTATACAGAGTTGCCGTCGCTGAGTTGAATTGGTTCAGCGATTTTCTGTAAAGTATTACCTTTGTGCTTTAAGATAAGTGATTAAGGTACGAGTACTACAAAAACTATCTTAAAAATAATACTACTTAGTAGTGAGTTGAATAGGCTGAGTTTGAAGCACAGTCATCTTCTGTCCATCTGCTTGCCGTCAAATGTCTAAAGTGGCTTTTTCAACATAAGAGGTTCACACTTATTTCTTGTAATGGCTCTATGGCAACGCCGACGAGTGATAAGCTAGGAAAGAATCACTGAGTTCTTACGTACATTTCTTACGGACAAATCTCGAAATACTTGTTTATGTGCAGCTACACTATCCTCTGCTTTTATCACAAACGCTGGTAACCACGTGCTTACAAGTACAAGTACGGAAGGTCTTCGGAAGGTTTCGTACTTACAGTGCACATACTATATAAAAAAGTGCCGCCAAATTACAATACTTCCCGGATAATTAAGACTTCGCAGCAAAGTAGTGTACTTGCTTACAAGAAAGAAAAAGTTTGACAAAAGTTTTGCTTCAATCTAGCGTTTACTGGTTCTCGTGAGAATATCTGAAATTTACTGGCCTGCCTTTGTTTACAAAATTGATCTATGGGGTTTAAAATCCAATTGGACACATGTACTAATCTTTTTTCTAAGGATTTCAGTCTTCGAAAGGCATCACTTTAAACCACCACAAATAATATAGCTGTACTGATGCAGCCTTGAAGCACCGCATTTTTGATCTTAAAGTCGGTGTTTTTTGGCTGGAAATCAGAGTGTTTTATTTTCTTAAATGTAATTATGCTTTATTGCTCTAAAGCTCGTCGAATATTATGTGTTGTGCTGACGAAATTGTATATCTTTTTTTTTGGCATCTGTCCGGAAGTAGTGGATGTGACTCTTCTTAAGACCACCTTATCGTGACGTTACAAACGGTCCTACAGACTCATTGTTAGCTTGTGCTAAATTTAATGACAACATCAGACAAGCATGTCAATAGAACTCCCTAGTCGATCTAGTTGATCCCTTCAGGTGAGCTTAACTTTATATTCGTATTCGACTGTTCAAGATGTTGCAACAATAACCGATTGGTTTTATTGAAGATATGGTCATTAAAATCGCTCAAAAAAGCAATGCCCGCAATTGTTAAAACGTGCTTAGATAGTTTTTCGCAGCAGGTTCGACAAACTAGACAGTAGACTCTCCAATAATGGTTATAGGGCGCTATAAAGAAGCACAAGCAGTTTAACTTGTCTAAACAAGGCACCTTTAGAACAAAAAAAAATCTGGATTGGCAGTAAAAGTCGTCCAGGACATATACAAAAACCTTGCAACTGAGTATCCCTTCTTCGATTTAACCAAAATATTAGTTGGAGTTTCCGTAAGTTGATGTATAAGTTTTTAACATTGTTGTGGTTATTGCCTAACAAACGAAACAACAAAGAGTCCTCAAGAGTCATGAGGCCTTATTACGAGTATATAGGCAAAGTCAAACTACTTTTTTATCTGATATTAAAATTGGAACTGAGACCGCTGTAAAAGAGCTGAGTAGGCATCACCAAAATAATATTGTAGTTCTAAGTTTAATCGAGTTCCACAGAAACCACCAATAGCTGCATCAGGAGCAACAGAAGTAAAGCCCTAAATCCCTTTACCCAATCTGGTTACGTATAATAAATTAACCCGTGCCCTGAGAATCTAAACTTCTACGTAACTTCACGGTGCTCTTATTTTCCTTTTATATCATTAGTTGTCAATCATTTATGGTCGACTAATTTGCACGTTTAATTTAATCTAATTAATTAATCTATTATCATAATTAATAATATAACCAATTTCCACAATTAATTTTATCTACTGTATTAGTTAATTCAATCGTTGATTATGATTGAATAATTGACAGATTCGATGAAGTTTAATTGATTCTCCAGACCCTAAAGCAATAAGCTGTTTGCAAGTGAAAGGAAGGAGGCCGTATTTGGTTGTATTTTTTTCTTCAATGGTAACTCTAAACAGAGGGGTAAATTAAGTGAAACAACGACATGTGCATGTGTGGGTGTGGATTTTTGTGCGGATGTGCTTTTATCAAAATTAACTTTTATTTGAAATCCTTAAGATACGCGGCAGCAATATCTGGCTATATTTGTATCGAACTTCTCTCGTCTTAAATTGATTAGATCAAGAGTTAGGGAGTGCGACAGAATATGAGAAGATGATGCGAAGTGATGAGAGTTATGTTGTTCTTAGGATTGTTCACTTTTCAGCCCACACCACGCGTAGCAACTTAAAGCGATTAATTAGGATATCATGTCTCATAAAGTAACCAAGATACGAGGAGACTAATGAGAAGTGATGAGTGGGGGAAAAAAAAGGGAAAAAAAAAGCCAAGTAAACAGAACGGTAATGACGATCTGATCACAAAAATTTCACCCTTCACCGACCGGTTGTGTTTGATGGTTGTACAAACCTACATACATACATACATATGTATATTAGGGTTGGTGTTAGACAACCAGTTCAAATTTCGATTTTACAAGAGTTTTAGTACCATCTACCACTACTGTTGCTATAAAATCATCTTTTGCCAGAGAGGACCTTTTTTTCTTACTTTCTTTGTTTCCTTCTATTCGACCGGAGTACGAATACGAGTATATAGAAAGGTTATATGAGAGGGTTCGGGGTTCAGCACAGCATAGACCCGAGTCGCATAACGCAGTCCTCCCAATTTTTCCTCTTTTTTTCCGAGGAGGTTGGCAGGAAATTATCCAAAAAACACGATTCGAATAAATAAACTTTCACGACCGGATTACTTGGCAGGGGCTGCAGTGGGGTTATATCGAAGAGGTTACCCACATACATATATTGAATGCATGCACATCCCTTTCGAGAATGAAAAATGAAGAATCCCATAACAAATATATACAGATAGAGAAAGGGACGTGAGCGGTTACCAGAGGGTGATGGTAAGGGTGGGTCAAAAGATGATTGTTGGGAGTGGGTGTGTTGCTGGTGGGGCGAATAGAATGAGTGGATGAGGATGGTTTAGAGGGTTTAGAGCTTTGTAAACTAAATAGGTGTTACGGTTTCCAATTTCTTTATATCAAAGGTGGACTTTATGTTGAGAATTATCGTTTCGCATGGTCATATATTAGAAAGGATCAGAGGAGGGAAAGTTCTATTCCCTGTGACGGCATTTTGGAATGGCGGAGAATGGGGATTGTAAACCCCTATTACTTTTTTTTATTTGAAAATATTTCTTCAATAAAACAAAGGGTACTGCTCCTCTTGTATCCTTTAGAAAATTTGTTTTTAGAGTTGTTTTTTTTGTTTCTTTTTTATTTCGTATTATTTGTGTGTTGTGTCCTGTTCGCTGAGTGGTAGTAGAATTTTTGGTGAATAAATAGACAAATATAGTAGAATAATATAAGGCTTGGCTGTTTATGGTATACAGAACCCTCTTCTCTTCGTTTCATAATAACACTTGCTGTGATCCTTTTGGTTTTTTGAGAGTTTTGTTTCGTTTTTTTTTTTTTTTTTTTTTGTAGAGGAACCATGTTGGGCAAGCATAAATTCGTACTCATCGTTGAAAATCTGCTCAGAGGAAATTTAGACGTTTCAAAGAGCTTATGGGTTAGGTGGGGAGGTATTAGAGAGGTGAAATGAGGAACGACAACAACAAAGAAGAAGTAATAAAATCTTGTGTATTATAATTTTCAAAAGCGGAGTTGATCACATGAAAGTAGTGGTAGTGAGGGTGATCCAAAGGATGAGTTGTTTTATGGTTGCGTTCTGTTGTGTATCTAGGCTGTAAGTGGATGCAGTGAATTTTAAATGAAAGTCTTTAGTGTGGTTTGTGAGTGGAATTACTTCAGATGAAGTATCTTGGTTTAGGGTTGTTGGATATCTCCGGATACAAAGGTTGTAGAAGTGATTTGTGGATTGATCAAGCTGAGGTAAGAAAATGAATATTTCTACACGTGTTTGAAAATGTTTACATGATAGCTATTTCTTGCAACTGGCAATATTGTTATGCTGTCATTTTCTACAGTTGTTTCACATTTATGTTCAGTATTGTTTTGCAAATCATCATCCTCAAAATAACGCTTGCGTATCAATGAAACTTTTTTTTGGTCTTCATGATCCACTAACTGAACTCGCTATACGTCGGGTTGTGGATAAATTTCGTACCACATGCAATTTATATGATGCAGATCCTATTGTAACCGCCATAAGGGGAAATGTTGCGGAAAAAATGGAATAGTTTGTACCATTTGTGGAAAATTTTCCGAAAATATCTCACCTTACACTCGTAGAAAATCCAGTTGGTGCGGGAATTTAAGTTATGATACCGTTACTATCCATGACCAATGTACCGGACAATGATCAGTGACATTCCATACTGCCTATTCTGACTCGATTAGGCGACAACATTTCACTGCAAAATGGGCAGGTAAATTGGTCGCCGAGATCGTGGGTATGGTGCAACTCGAATATTTTTTGTGGGGCCATATAAAAACGTCGGTCGGTGTACGCTGATAAGACTCAAATTACTCAAGCTTTGGAAGCCAATATTTATCGCTTTATTGGGGGAGATATGATCCAAAATGCTCGAAGAGAAGAATGCGACGTTTTTAAATAATGTATCATATATAAGGATTGATTGTTTCAAACTCAATTCCTGTCATTATTATTCTTTTTGAAGAGCCCAATAGTAGTTACAAAGGTCATTTATTATAGATGTCCCTGGACTATTTCCCCATTCTAATATAGTTATTAGTTTGGGGGGCAAGGATTTTCTACAAATTCGAACCTATCCATGGACTAAATCTCACAAAAGCTTCCACTTATATATATTTTTCATATATTTCTTATGAAGACAAACGACCCATTATTTCAGAAACGGCTGAACCGATCTCACCTTTATATACATATATTTTTTTATATATTAGACCGGTTCGTTTGTGAATATGGAAATGCATTTATTAAAACAGACTTCGGGTATTCCCGATAGTCCGTCAAAAAAAAAAAAACAGGCCGCAAATCTCAGCTAGAATCCATTTCATGGGGACTATAGTGGTAGCTATGACGTGGTTTCCACCCATACAAACAAGTTTGACATGTGAAAATGGGTAGTTTACCTTAAATTTCAGGTGATTTCGATGATACCGTCACCATCGTAAATGTCCGATTTTTACAATGAGTAGCTAATATTTGGGTATTTAAGATAATTGGACATCTTGGGGAACCTGATCACAAAAACCATAATTTCACACCGCACATAGTGTTTAAGAAGAATTTTGCATATTACTCACGGTATCTACGGAGTTCAAATAAATACACATTGCAACCAACAGTAAGCCACGACCCGCTTATCTCTACTAACAACAGTAATTACTTGACAAAGTAACCTTGTTTTCTTAATACCAAAAGACAAGTACACTCAACTCTGTCGTCATGCACCAGAGCCTCCGTCTAATCGTACAGATATGCGACGCCAAAGTGTAACCTAAAAATTTAGCATAGAAATTGTTTATAAAAAATAAATTATAATCAAGTGGCATAGATTTGTCTAGATTTTTTTTCTTTTTTCATTAAATTGTTCAGTGGGTCACTCTTCACCTATA
This sequence comes from Volucella bombylans, assembly GCA_949129095.1. Lineage (NCBI taxonomy): Eukaryota > Metazoa > Arthropoda > Insecta > Diptera > Syrphidae > Volucella > Volucella bombylans. Next base: position 110,436,242 of record OX422141.1, read on the forward strand.
CTGTGGAACGGTGACGTGGTGAAGGAAGTCCCCATGACTAGACTTCGTTTAACCATGGTGGGACACAAAATTGCCCGAAATGATAAATATAGATACTCGTACACTGTATTGTTGTTGGATTATGTCTTTCGTTACAAAAAAAAAGAAAAAAAATTCATTCAAGCACACACGAAAAATTGAATTGAGTTTCACCGCTCTGTGAAGACAGAACATCCCCATGCGACCGCATGAATGGAGGTGACTAAGTGCGCCTTCATCGTGTGGAAGGTGTAGCACCACGAGGGAAAGGGTACAGGGCTCGCCGCGCCGGTACGCAGTAGTAGACATTGTAATTAAGTAATTATTCAATTTTAACCATAGGGATTAAATGTGCGAACCGTTTTCTGGTTAGGCATTCAATATTACCTTCAGATTTTTCGAAAAAAATTTCCCAAGAAGAATTAGGCGTAATTTAGTTGAAACAAGGGGCTCGGTAGCGCCATGGTGCTATTGTTTCAGTTACTAATGGGGAATGTCGTGGAACGAATTCGAGGGAAAAATTATGTGAACCCGTTGACAAAGTAGACAATGTTGACGACTAATGAATTCTAAGTTTGATGACCTAGAGACCTAGATTGTGGGTTAGTCTCATACGCAGTGCCACCAATACATTTCCATTCACTGTGGGGAGGCGATTACTAGTATCCATTATCCATTTACACAATGCGGCCGGACGAATTTACTGTGGAACCGAGGGACTAAGCACTCATTTGACTAGATTTTTGATGAGGTTGCGTGGCTTTAAATAGAAAATCGTGAGAAACAGAATATATGTAGCAGTTCACTTAAAGGTGGATTAATAAATAAGACTTTCCGAAATTATCTCGCACTTTTAAGACTCGGCAGTTTGCTGACACATGGGCTGCCCAACGTATTCGTAATTTGGGGTTTCATAGAAACTGTTTTTTTTTTTTTTTTTTTTTTTTTTTTTTTGTGCACCAACGCCTTTCAATTTCTCATGCAAGAAAGTACAACTTTGGACAACGATGTTCACATAACCCTATATGTGAAAGTGTAAAAGTGTTCTCTGATAACGCGTTTTTTTCCTTACTGAAAGATGAAAGAATAGTCAGCAACCATAAGCCCATTCTAGTCAAATGTGCTAAATCACCCTGTGAATAAAAACAGTAGTAACGTACATTGTCAACAAGGCACTTGAAATGACTTCTGGATTTCAAAGCTTAGGCATCGAACGAATGACCAGGGATTCGAAGATCTTCATCCTTATCATAACCCAGCCAATGAATTCCTAGTACGAATATGTTAGTTTCTTATATTTACATTATAAGCCCTCAATGAGGCATACTTTTTCGCTAAGTAGCAAATAAAAGTCTTTGAAACCGGACACCTTGCAGCGCTTTTTGCCAAAAGAAACAGAATAGATGTCGGTTGGTTCAGCGAGACGTTTCGTAATTGCTTCGAAAATGAAGTCAGGTCTTTGAATACAGAATAAAATGTTGCTTATGAAATTTGGTTATCGAATACCTATAGGCCTTACCCCGAATGTTAACTAGCACTTAGAGCCCTAATTGCTGCATTCACTTCCTAAACATAGCCATCTAACCAATGGTACATCTGAGTACAAATTTGCAGGGTCATTGAATGTGATAACGAATTGGAAAGAAAAGCCTTTGCTGAAAGGTGAATAGGTGCCCGCCTCGGGTAGTTCAAGGAATTAGACAGGCTAAGAGAACCATCTATCGGTTGAGTAAAAACTTTAAACATATCCTCGGGTACAATAGAAATGATTTCAGAACGTTTTTCAAAATCCTCTACAGACACTAAGGTCTGACATATCACGTCTTGAAATAGACCAAATTTAAAAAAAATACAAAATCATAGAACCTATACTCTGGAGCTCTCTGCCACTTAAAGAGGCCTTAAGAGTGCATTGACTTTACCAAGGCCTCGGCTAGTGACTTGAAGAATTGAAGGAAATTCACCGTTCCTGTAGCTGTTTTGCAGCAAAGCCAAGCTTATAAAAAAAATTGAATATAAGCAACAATAGGGCTTTCGAAAAAAATACCTTTCTTCAGTGACGAGGACCAGGTCTTGCATCTAATTCCCAATTTCTTTGATTTGAGAAACAGAAGTAAAGATGGAGATTTTGGAACTAAGTGAATGAAAATGGTGCAATGCTGGTAAGTTTCCTTTGCCAACCATGACCATTGTTCCAGTTTTCATTGGAAAGCCAGTTTTAATCGTGTGGAAGTAACTATTAACAGTTTTATTGCAATTATGAAGAGAGATTTCAACATCAAGGCGGTGAGCTGCATACTCCCCTTAGAAAGATGCCAACCACCGATGCCAACAAATATTTGCAATTTCTTCATCCTAGTGGCGCATCTTTTTATACGCTTTTCAAGTAGTTCATTGTTTCATCTTGGGGAATTCCAGCGGTCGTTTCTTATTTACCCTTTAATTTTATGACATCCTGTTGACAAAATATGTACCTGTTCACAGGGAGTAAAAGTTTCCGGGTTCCAAATTTCCAACAGGTATAAAAATGGAAAGTCGATTGCAAAATGTATGGCCTCATCCTAGTGATCGCCAGTGTACATATACGAAACCACACTCTAGGGCCTACTTGATATGCATTTAACGTCAAGATCTTGTTATCCCGCAAGTCCAGAGGTGTTGATTTCGTGGAGCATTCGACCTTTATTTAAACTGTCGTGGCCATTAGCACTACCCGAAGGTAGGAAGCCGACATTCATCATCCCATTAAGTGTCGTGATGTGATGTTTTTTTTGTTTTTACCTCATCAGCGCAATGCAATAAAATTAGCCAATGAACGGACACTGTAAGTGTCGTACTTTATTGCTGATCCAATTACCGGTAAGTAATAGCCCTCGTGCTTCACGACCAGCTGCTAGAGATCTTTAACGTCACCACCTGGTCAATCAAGGAAGTCAAGTCAAATTAACTTGATTGAAGATATTTAGACTGTCATTGCAGTTGTTGTTAATCCTTCTTCGCTGAAGATACCATAAGTGATTCGATTAGAACACTTTTTTTTTAATTCTAATACCACAACAGCTGCAAGTGTATGTTTGATATTTAGCGACTAACCGATGTTGGATATGTTATGTACATACATAACTGTGTGCATCGACCAACTCATTAATGTATGGATCACCCAAGTCAGGGGTTTTTTCAATCCAATTTCGAATGCCCAAAACTCAACATGGTGGAACAATTTTAGAGTACGTGCCGAATTTCCCATTTTCCTTTGGGATTTTTCGTGTTGTCAGCCCTACCTGCGACACATACTACCGTCACAATTGGCATCTTAATCAGCATCTGTCTGATTGAAAACTGAGTAGAGAAAGCGTTTAAACTTTGCAGCATGTGCAATTCGTAAGTTAAATTGTTGCACGTTCCATTGACCACTGTGACTACCCGTAACCGTGCCTTTTCATTGAGCAGGGCACACAGTTCAAATATATTGTGCAGGCATCATTCCGCACATGGTTATGGTAGCGCCTTACTTTTGTACGAATGATTTGGTACTCATACAACAAGCTGTTGGAATTTAATTTCGTAAATAAATAGATCCGAAGCGAATACGCGTACTGCTGCGTATCCAACCTCGCCTCTGTCGTCGGCTGGCGATGATAACTTTTCCCGCCAATTTTATTTCCACAAAGTAGCTCACGATCATTTCGATCGTCTAAGGCCATACCAATCGGAATTCGCATTGCAAAAAACTAAAAAAATAAATCAGATTCACGCGGCGGCGATGAGAGATTTTCTTTTTTCCAGCAATCTAACTCGAACGCGTACCAACTTCTTTTTTTTTTTGGTTGAGGGAAATTTAGCACAGATCGTGTGGCTGTAGATCAGCCGGCATTGGCGGTTATGCTCGCCGATCATGGAATGTAAACATTTTGAGATGAAGCAGCTTTCGATGTAGACTTCAGTTTGGAATGTTTTTTTGTGAGTTTTGCAAATGCGGACTGTCTGAGTTGGTTGGAGAATTACGTAAGCAATTGGTCTTATTTTGATTTAAATGGAGGGGCAGAGGAATTTTGTGCGTAGTGGGAGGAAAATTGGAGCAAAATAGAATGACCAATGAATGGCTTGTGGATGGTTAGATGAGATAAATATCTTTTCCTTTGACATATTTTATTGTATGTTATTTTGTTTGTTTTCTTGTTGTAGGCCTAGTTATGTATGATGTGTGGAGGGCATTGTGTTATTTCTTTCTTGTTAGTCCTTAGTTTGCTGACTGTTCGTGAGTCAGGATTGACGTTTCGAGACAGTGGAGGTTAACTCTAGGCTGCTAGCAATTGTAAGTCATCACTTATAAGGGTGAAGTGTATTTGTGAGATAATATGTCAGCTTATATAGATAGAACAGTCACCATAAACACCGTCGCTGATCGTTATCAAACAATGGTTGGTGGCATTTAATGTCATCCTTATTTCGCAGTGATTCTTACACAACCAAATGAATCTGAAGAGCAAAACACCACCTGTCTTGTTTTTGCATATTAAAATTCAGCATGGCAGATGCAACCGAAGCTGAATATTATTTATCCAGTGTCTCCTGATCGACGGGCTCGTATCTTCGCTCCGAAAATGAGAGGGAGCCAGTTTATCCCCTGGAGTACGTTCGAAGTGTTTCCTATCGTTATTTGATATAATAATGGAAGAGAGTGTCTTAATTTTAATCCATTTTTACCTATATTAGAACTTGGGAAACTTGAAAGTTCGAGATGTTTAGTAAGAGATACGATCTGACCAGCATGTGAATAAGCGTTACCTAAAATATGTGTACATAGGTCGTTAATGGCATGTTTTTTTTCAGTTCGCATCTGAATCAAGTAGAAGCGAGCTTGAAGGCGGTAAGCTAAAATTTTCGTAATTACCATTCAGTTTCCAAAAGACTCATCTTTGATTTAGGCTGTGAGGTTCATACCACTTTCTGACGGCCTGTCCAAAAGGTACAGAGCTGACATGCTATGCTTTGCTATAACTACTTCGGGCTTGGACAATTTTGCTGCCGAGAAATAGCTGATGCAATCATTAACCACAAACTAAACGAGGAATAGCAGAAATACAATATCGCATCAGAAACATTCTGCCTTAATTCAGAGTTACCGCCGCCACTAAAGACAACTATTTATAATGATTAGCAGCAGTAAATAGACTTTGGTGAAACGATTGATCGATCGACTTATATATTCAAGTTTGAGGCTTGTTTGCCAAGTAATTAGATTTTTAAATTTGATTGAGCCAACGAATAAAGCACTCAAGTCTTGTAATGCTCACGGCTTTATCTAACTCCAAGGTAATTGGCTCTGCCCCATATACTTTAAAAAGTTTAAAAGAAATTTAGAATTCCAATTCTGTAAACTGTCCAAACACAGACCAAACAAAGCCTTTTCCATTTCTCTAATAAGTAACCGTTGCGTCATCTTCATGTGGCTTTACGCTATTGCCAAGCACTTGTTTCCGTTGGGCATAAGTGAGACCACCTCTAGACCTGACTCTTGGTAGAGTGATTAAGGCTGTAGTTATAATTTTTTTTTGACAATTGAAAAATATAATTATACAAAAAGGAGTATGATAGAAAACTAAAATGTGCACCATAGTCCGCAGTTGCAAGGGAGCCTTTAAACCCTACCCCAAACACCGTATTTTCTTCGGCTTTTCACTGCATGGTTACATCAATTATCCGGGAATCCAAATTTGCTCCAAATTTATGAATGCTGCCTCAAAATCAGAAATTGGTCTCGACTTGATATTTGACGATCCTCTTGACACTAAGGTAGCTTCGATCAAGGATGCAGTCCTCTCGACTTCGAAATCGGCATACGATTCTATCCAGCATGAGAACAAATCAAATATTAGTTCCCTGCATTTCAAATTTTTGAAATTGCTTTGAAAAAGTGATCGTCGTTGCGTGAGATTGTAGATAGTTATTGAAAAGAAAGTTATATTTTGTGAAGAAGTACAATACGTATATAACATTTATATCGGCAAAAATAGATTGATACTATTATTAGTTTATTCACTTAGTTAGTTTGGTGGTGTTGGGTGAACCAGGGCTAAGCCTCTCCAGTTAGCACGATCTCTCGCCATCTCCACACTATAAGTTGGTTGAGGTCCACTGCTGCGCCGTCTTTCGATTGGGAAGAGTAATTCTGCGTCTGATTTATGCGCTGATGTCGTTGATGCTTGTAACTGCGGGTCTAAGGTACACGAAGTTATAAATGCTAGTGGTGACGTTCTGGTCAAGCCTTCGATACTCACGAAAGCTTCACTGACGGCAATAATATCAATGTCAACAGCGTATGGAAGACGTTGTGCGAATAACGATATGGTCCATGAATGGACTGATAAATATTTTATATGCGGTGTTTAGGAGACTTATTCGTCTATTGTTGGCACAGTCCAAAGGATTTTTTTTATTTTTTTTTTTTTTTTAAGAACTTAACACTCAAGTGGGTATTAATACACTTAAAATGCCTGAGCACGTGTTAAGTTTTTAGGAAAATGGGACAGAGAGAGAAAGAACGGATCTCCGTTCTTGTGGATCGGACAAAACGATGCTGAGATTAATCACTTCAAACATGCTTTCCTTTGATCATATATTACAGATGAGCTGGTGCATGTTCCTAACGAGGTCATTTCCAGCTGCTTTAAATAGCTAGGAAAACAGTCAGTCTGCGCCAGCGGCTTTATTAGACTTTAGCTACTATATTGCTACCTTAACTGCCTTTATGTTAGAGGGACGGAATTCTCTGTCATCTTTGTTTAGGGTGAATTGTCCATCCTGTCTGACAGCGGTATTTTGAGCATGATCGGCCGTTATAAAGTCTGTAAAAGTATTCTTTTTTATCCTCAGCACCGACTGCAAAGTTACTACTAGTTGTCCATTTCCATCTTGGCAGGCTTTCATTCTGATTTTATAGCCCTGGAATGTTCATTTCATACTCTGAGAAAAATTTTGAACGTCATTCCTGTAGTAGAACCTTTTTCATTTCCTTGATCGCGTCTTTTTCATGCTTTTTCGCTTTAATTCGAACAGATAGCTGTTAAATAGATCTGTCCTCCCTGGAAATATAAACATTCACGTTCATCCATTGGTAAGCACTGTCGGCACTGTACCACAAACTTATGCAAATCCTCTAATCTGAAGCCATCGGTGAAGAATCGCTCTTGCGTACTCCCACGTTTTGTGATTTAACTCATGAGTACCTTTCCTTTACAAACTCTCTTGGTTCAGTTAAAGAAAACTATTTTCATGCGGATCACATGTATCGTCCACTTAACGAACGTGCACTTCAACGTATTTTAACGCTGCTGTGAGTATGCCACAACAAAAATTTTCTCTCTTCCATGATCATAATCATAATCATATTACCTGGTTCACAGCAATTTCGCAAGAAGTTTTGAATATTCGGTGATGTAAAGAGAATGGGATAGATAGAGGTTTGTTTGACATAAAGGTCAGTCTGGTAGCCTTTCGCGTTTTAAATTTTTCAGTACTCGCGTTGACTTAGATATCTCTCCGAACAAATTAAATCGCTGGGTAAGATCGTAGATAGCAAAGTTGTCGGAACAAAAGCAGTCCCTTACATGCATTTCTGGGGAACTCCCTGTTTTCAATTTATAACCAGTTTTCGAGACCTACAATATTGTTCAGAGAATATACAATATCTTTCATTATTTATAGTGACATATTTTCCAAAATTTCCACGGAATAGCCAATGGGTCGATCAAATACATCTGATGCCGCCATGAAACCATCTTCTTGTCATTAATCAGCCTTAATGGCCAACATAGTTAAAGAAAAACCTCATCCACGCTTATAACCTCAGATAATTTATGAATAGCCTGCATTAGTTGTGGCAGATACTATCTAAATAAAATATTGATCATAATTTATAACATTTACAAAATTCTGCCAATCCAAAAAGCCAAAATTAAATAAATAGATGTCACTGCAACATTGACACTATTTTTCGAATCTTCCAAAAGTTAACCCGTAACAATAAATCATTTTAAACTGTCTATGGTTCAAATCAACTGACAGTGATTTTTCAGATATTTGTTAACGGCCTAATTATGGTCGTGCCTGGGAGTCACGCTTTTTGTCTCAGTTGGATGTGAATCTTATAAATCATAATGAAAGTACTCTGATAGTTTTTTCCATGAAAAATGTGTGTAATCTAGGAAGAATGGTTGAAAACCGCTTAGATCCTTTGAAATTATGGAAGAACAAACAAGGAGTTGGAGATGTTTCTATTTGTTCTTCTATGAGCAGGTTAATTTGACTTGGTTGTGTACCCTAATTGGCGTTGTTTTATTTAATAGTAAAATCTGTTGGATTTTTATTTTGATGGTATGAAACTTCGTAATCATCAGCCTCCAGATACATTCTCCAATTATCCGTTTCTCCGAAAGTCCATTAATATTGAATATCGAATAATTAAAACCTCCCCCAGGCTAGCTGGCTCATGGAAACTCATCCACAAATACCATAGCATCGATTGTTTGCATACGCATTATTTTAGTCCATGTTCCGCACGCATTGTTCCGATATAAAATTTAATTAGCAATAGAATTTTTGCATCTATCTGTTGATATGTAGATATGTAGATGTTTGGACAGGTCCAACATTCCAGATACTTGTACTCATATGTGTGTGGCCGGTTGGTTGGTTAAAATTTTAATGAAAAATGAGAATGCAAATGCATTATGTCATTGTGCATTGAATTTATGTCCAACCGAGCATTGATTATCCCAGTCTGGTGTTATTAAATAATGAGATACGAAATAAAACTCACATTTACGCACGTAATCCAATCCAATCTCTACACACAATTGGTGTTGTTGGACCTTAATTTAATATGAAAGTATCTACGCATCCAAAAATTATAATTCGGTGCACTAAATGTGCACAACCGCCTAAAAGCAACCTAAATGAAAGCAAAACCAAAAAAAAAAACTTGGTCCAGCAGCAAAGAATTTTACGCTCGCAAAAAACAGTTTTTTGTTATGAAAAATGTCAAATTCTGAAGAATGTGTGTGTTTGTTGCTGTAATTATGCGCGTACATCTTCTATACGTATAGTGTTTGAATAGCAGGATTAACGGGTAATTTATGTTAATTGTAATTAATTATTCGCGAATATTCCTAATAGCGTTTAAATATATAAACAAAACCATGAATTCATAAAGTATTCGCCTCGCAAAGCGAACAATTTGTGAATTATTATTGTGAATCCAGCAACTGTGGTTTTGGTCGCTTTAGTTCGATTTTATATGCGAGAATGCTTGTTTCAATTAAACTGTAGTTGCTTTTTTTCAATTTATTTTTAAAATCCTTTTTTTTGTAGAGATAAAATGCCGTCGGGTATTGACTATAATATCAGCCAATGAAAGGATTAATTTTCAAACATATTAGCTTCGAATACAGGGTACATAAGTAGTATTTGATAGATACGTCTGAGACTGGGTAAATTTCTGAAATTAAAGCTTTTATGCATCGATGATTTTAATTTAAGTATTTTAATACAGTTTTAACGCTTTTATTTTTCGAACAATTGTTTTACAAAGTCAGGAAATAAATCGAAATTTGGCGCCCAACAGTGATCCAATATCATATTAAGCGTCTCTTTATTTTTTTAATAAGTCACTTTATTAACCGATTGCTATATTTAAATCATTGCAGAGCTCCATCCTGACTCAGACAGCGCTTTCATATTTAAAACAATTGAATTTATTTTGAATAGGCCAAGTCTAGCCATTGCCGGACCTAACAATTCTTTCCAGCCCATTAAATATAGGGTTTTTCCAATAAGGACTTGACAACTTTTTTTTTTTAAATAAAACACAAACCATTTGAGATATTTCAAAAACTTTATTATCGGCTTGAAGTACAATCAAAACATTTATGAATGGAACTCGACTTCATTCATATGGCCACCGTGGGCACGTTTGCAGCGGTCGATTCTTTGCACCCAATTTTCAACTACTCGGCCGAAACGGTCGCTATTTCGCGTTCAATGTTGGCTCTGAGCTCTTCAAACGTCATCGGCGTGTTGGCATAAACCAATGACTTAACGTAGCCCCACAGAAAATAGTCGAGCGGTGTTAAATCGCACAAAGGAGGCTGCCAATCGACTGGCCCGTGTCTTGAGATAACACGCTCACCATACTTACTCTTCAATAAATCGATTGTAGCGTGTGCTGTGGGGCTTGTGACATCATCGTGTTGAAACCACATGTCGTCCAAGTCCATATCTTCCAATGCGGGCCAAAAATAATCGGTGATCATGGAGCGATAACGCTGACCATTCTCAGTAACGTGACGATCGTTATCGTCGACGAAAAAATATGGTCCAATAACGCCGCCGGCAGGCAAACCGCACCAAACAGTTATTTTTTGTGGATGAAGTGGTGATTCATGAATCACATGTGGATTTTCACCTGACCAATAATGAGCTTCGTCACTGAAGATGATTGTGCGATGAAATTCATCATCTTGGCGCATCTTCTCCAGAACTCAATTGGAGAACGTACGTCGCTTCAAATGGTCCATCGGCTTCAATTTTTGAGTCAGCTTGATCTTGTATGGGTTTAAACCAAGATCCTTACGCAAAATACGCCGTAATGTGGTCTGAGCGATGACCAATTCTTGAGAACGCCGAGGAATTGACTGATTTGGATCGTTTGCTACGGACGCCTGAACGGCAGCGATATATTCGACACTTCGACCAATCCGTTGTCTCACTGACACGGCAACATCACACAACGAATATGTAGACTCAAATTTTTGCACAAAACTTGTTATTGCCTATCTACTAGGGCGAGAATTACGACCCAAAATTGGAGTTAATGCTCTTAAAGTTGCAGTCACCGGAATAAATTGACAGTGACAGTTTGATGATTAGTGAAAGAGTGCATTCACAAATTAAATTCAAATTTGTCAAGTCCCTATTGGAAAACCCTTTACATATGTATATATATGACTAAAAAATAGAAAATGAGAAGGGCATGGACTTTGAAGAGAGACTCTCAAGAGCTTCCGAGATAAAGTTTCGATCACCGAGTCTTCAGGAGCAGAAGATTCGAACTTTAATATAAGCAACGACGTGGCGTAAATACAATGAAATTGTATTAAAATCGAGGATGCAGGCAATAAATAAAGAGACTTAAAGGTGGTTTTGAAGAGCTCGGTTGACTTGAAAATATTTCACAACAATAAAGAATGTTCATGGAAATCGCTTCCGATTCAAGTGACACTTTGGTATCTAAAAGTTCCTGAATAAACATTCTTGCCGATTGACAGGTGGCGCAAAATTAATCACCCTATCGGAAGATGGTATAATTTTTGCAAATGGCGTAGTACGTCAATTATGTTGGACATTTGTGAAGCAAACAGCCGCAGTATGCAAACAGAAAAGCAATGGAGCGCTATACTCCCCAAGAGCGTGGATGTTTTTGGCCAATAATCGGTCGCTGGTGCTAGCGCAGCGTGCATTTCGGCATCGATTTCCTAATTGTGTCGTGCGAACTGGGCATACATTCCGGCGCTTAGCCGGAACCACAGGAGACCATCCAGAGCGTTTCCGCCCCCGAACTGGTCGTTCGGCCGAGAATATCGCGGCTATGGCTGCCGATGTCGCTGAGAACGAAGAGACATCAACCAGACGACAGGCCACGCAATTGGGCATCACTAGACGGACCCTACAGCGAATTTTAGTGAAAGACTTACACATGTTCCCGTTCAAAGTGCAATGAATGTATCAGTTAATGCCTCCTAACCGTCAGTCGCGTGTGCATTACTGTAAAGCCATCCCCCATCTCAACAACGAAGAGGACGATTTTGTGTCGGAAATCATCATGAGCGACGAGGCGCATTCCCACTCAAGCGGTTACGTCAGTAAGCAAAATCCGCGTGTGATGCACAAAGAGCCAGGAGGGATTGGGCCGTATTTTTTGGAGGACGTCATCAGCAATACGGTCACTGTTACTGGCGAACGCTACAGGGGCATGATAAATGACTTCTTACTACCGGAATTGGATGAGCGGGGCGTGGTGAATATGTGGTTTCAACAAGATGGTGCAACTGCAAACACAGCACGAGCCACAATGGATATTGTGAAGGAAGCGATTCCTGTTTTCGAAATCTCCCTTTTTGGCGATTTGGCATGGCAAGCAAGATCACCCGATTTAACCATCCCAGATTTATTTCTGTGGGTCTACTTGAAGTCGCGGGTTTATGCTAACAGGCCTCAGACAATCGCAGCTCTTAAGGAGAATATTCGGCAGAAATGCGAACAGTTATTATCGGAAATCTTACGGAAAGTCATGGAAAATGCGATAAAACGGGCACATATGTGTATCGACACTGGCGGCAGCCACTTGGCGGATATCATCTTTTCCACTTAACAGAAACAATTGTAAAGGTCCATATAAAGATTTCCATTACTCAAAATCATTTTTTTTTATTTAGTATACAAGTAATGCAAAAACAAAATTGGATGATTAATTTTGCGCCACCTTGTATTTGCTGTTACGAAGGTGAACCGATGGATATACTCACTTCGCTTATGAAGAGTACATCGAAGAGTGAACATAGGCAAGGAAAAGATCAATGAGTATTCAGAGTTTTCAAATAAAGTGTTGAAAGTGGAAGGGAATATTCGTTTTGCCGGTTGTAGATAAATGACCTTTGTGACCTCCTTGTGTCACGAGAACTCTTTATTGGAAGTTCTAATCCCGAAAATTATTCGACATTTACAATATTTTTCTTTTTTTAATTTACAATATTTAGTCTTGAATCGGACTGACAAATTTTCCCACAGATGGCCTGATGTTTTTTCTCTCGCCCTTGGAAATTTCATGCAGGAGAAAAGACAGATTTATAACATCTCAAGAAGTTATAGACCTCGGAACATGTACATGTACATATACATACATATACATATGTATGTTGTATATACAGTTTCAAAGTAAGAAAATCAATAAAACAGCGTCGTACTGTCACCACTCAGAGCCTCAAAGGTTCTCGAATTCATTTCATTTATTAAAACAAGCTTTATGTTTACAACAATTGAAAGGGCTATGCATCAATTCACATTATCAAAAAATTTTAGCCTGATTAAAAAAAATTTAAGAATTGAGAAATCCTTTAAAAACTTTCTGAATAACTACTTTCTATCATCTGAATCTAGTAAATTCATGAGTATTCCGTTTTTGCTTGTGATTTTCCAATGAATATGCCGATCGCATTTGTTTAAGATACGTCAAGCGAGCCAAGAGTCAATATTCGACATGCTCTCATTCACTATCACTAATCACATACATATGTATTCCTGTGTATCTCGAATTCGATTGAATAAGCCTTTTGAAGATATGTACATATTTGGCCTCTCTGAGATTTTATAAGATCCATGCACATCATTCGTTCTAAAATAAACATGACTGATTTTTTGATTTGTATTTTAATAATTTTTTTTTTAGTTCATACGAGTATCTTCCGCTGCAGATAACATATATTCTATAGAGAGTATTCAACATGTCAGTGCTTTGTTAAGTTTGCCTGATGTGCGACTACATATGTATTGAGATACATGTTCTCGACAAGTTGAAATACTTTTTTTTCCTGTTACATCATAATATATTTTAGCAGATAGTGTATTCGTAGTAAGATCTTCCTTTTAAATAAAGATATCAGCCAAAACAGGAACGAGAATCATTTAAAAAAAAAATGGATATATATGTATATATGCGAGTACAAAAATATATTACAACTTCAGTCCACTTCTCTTACTCAATGCCAAGAATGAAAGAAAGAACATGAATCCAATGAATAGACGACAGCTAAATGTAAAAAAAAGACCAAGTAAAAATGTTTTACCTATCTGATAGGAGCATTTCCTTCTACATACTTCCTCTTTGGAATGGATTTCTTACAAATGTATCTGCTAGCTGCACTTTGTGAAAATGGATTGTGTTCGATGGAATGCGCCAGCGTAGGTAGTTCATATGCGTACCAGAGACAAGCGGAAGAGAACAAATTTATGTCGATAATATCCAGAAGAACCTTTTTGAATGCAAATATTTTCGTGTTTTTTTTTTGCGAACAAGTTTATGGTTGCTCTGCTGATCTGAAAGGAACCACCAAGCATGCATAAAGATACATTTTTATCTGCATGATTTTGTTGCAATGCACGAGAATGAAGGTATGGCGACGATGACGATGATTATGATGACAGTGATGCGATGCTGGCACATATATATACGATTACATTTGTATAGGGGAATTTTTTTATCGCTTCCCCTTCTGACATTTCATTATTGACGCTTTTGACATGTTTCAATTCAAAATAATTGCACGTAAATATTTATGCTTCAAGTGATGTATGAAATAATTTCGATGTGCTGGATACAATCTTTTGTAAATTGAAAAACAGGAATGCCGATGTATTTTTGTATTCCAGCCGAAACCGATATCAATAACGTATACACAATCTTTTTTATATTGGAACGGAATAATTTGTGAAAGTAAGATTTCCGAAGTCCTGTAATGATTCTCTATTCACTTCTAAAAACAAATAACGAAATGGCTTTTCAATAACATGTATTATTGATACCTACGAGTATGTATCCAAATGACACTGCGCTTCAATGTGCTTAATTTCCATTGCATAATTTCGTTCTCGCGAGAATCCAATGCTCTTCAATACGCTTCAGAATCAACGGTCCTTATTACATCTGCTACAAATTTCTATCTCTTTTATGATCTAAGTTAAAAAACAAAAACTTGCAGGATCTTATCAGCTAAGTTCTAAATCAACGCATCCTTATTTCAAGCAGCATCATTTTCGTTTCATTTTCCGTTACGCCTACGAGAATGTAATGGCAGAAACTACAGAATTTTAAAATTGACTTGGTTATTTTACCAGTTTTGATAAAAAAATATTTTAAGTCTCGTTTCACTTTTCGTGATGTTTGTCTCTAATATTCTGTATATGTATAAAAAATTAGTTTCCTATAGGCGCCCAAACCGCGTAAACGATTGCGTCAATATGGATGCCCTAAAAAATCTGAATTCGCCTAGATATTTTTCGGAATCAAAATTTGTTGGCTATTCTCAAAATTTCATAGTTTAAAGGATTCTTAAGACAGAGTAACATATGGTGGAATGCTAAGGAAATAATCCATTTTGAGGTGTTGTTGAGACTATCACCGCAAAAGTCTACCGTCAACAGATGTGCAGGAGAAAGTTGGCACTAGAGCAGAAATGGCCAGGAAGGGGTGTTCTATTCCATCAGAATAACGCTCACCCCCATACGACTAGGACCACCTGCACATATTTACAGGAGTTTGCTTGGGAAAAAATGGTGCATCCGCCTTATTCTCCAGAATTAAAACCTTCAGATTTCCATTTGTTCCGAAGTCTGCAAAACTTCCTTGATGGAAAAATTTTTAGATCTCGGGATGATGTCCAATAGGGTCTGAGGATAGTTTTTTCGTCAAACCCAAACAATTTTTTAGTGGCGGCATTTCGAAGTTGCCTGAGAGATGGGCAGAAGTGTTTTCTAATGAAGGAAATTACATAGACGATTATGGCAAACAAACACTCAAAAATCGCGCAATACTTATGATACTGTGGCAAATATGTGAAACAAAAATAGTTTCATTAGATATCCCTATTTTGGACTAGCATAATGTGTATTTCAATTTTCATTATGTAGAATGTAGCTAAGCTTAGCAGAGACTAACCTATTTCAGATGTAGCGACTTTTCCTGCCGAATTATTCTTAACACAATTTGCTGAAATAATGTGACTCTCGCGGTTTCGACAGAACATGTAGTTCTTTACACCACGCACTTCTTTCGGGTCGCGTTAAGGCGCAATGCGACCAATTGTTAGTCCATTGGGAAAGCGTGGGTGAGCAATGCCTTAACTAATCCTGGAGCTAAAGACATTTATTGATATATTTGTCGAGATCGATAATCTTCATAGAGCAGAGATCATTTTGATTTCGGTAACTGCCTAGAGATTGCAATCTGTTCCATGCCAAGGCACAGCAGTTGCAAAGGTAATGCTACACAAATTCCTCTTTATCTTCATCTCCTCAGCTCCTTTCAGCCTTTTGGTGACTGTATTTTTGCTAGTTTGGCAATGTCCCTTCCCCCGAGGTTGAAGGAAAATTATATATACTACGAAACATTTAGACTTAAGGACTTAGAGATCACTTAAAAGTGTCTAATTTGTCTAGCATAGGACATTGGTGGATTGAAGTTGTCAAGTAGTCTTCTGTTTGTTCCTACGGATCCGAGTCTCGCCAGTTAATTGGTGCCCTAGTCTCTAATCATTCTCAGGTTCATGATGTTCAAATTTGGGGATCTAATCTCTGTTTGATAGATTATGTATATTACCATATCCGAGGCGGGTATTGAATTTTGGCTGAGCCAAATGCTGTTTTCCATCTGCCCGGTAAGAGTCCTAAAGAGTAGGATTGATGAAAAAGCTTACGCCTCTTCAGAAGGAAGGGAGACCATCTGGACCAGTGGATATTTAAGATCGACCGACGCACTCAAGTGTAGGTGGGGACAAATCACAAATCATGGAAGTGTTGAGCTGGCCGTAAATTGTGCAGCAAGCAGTTTGGCCCTGTCCAAAGAGCTGACACCTGGAATGTCATTGTAAATGAGCGTTGGGATGGAGGATCAGGCAGAATTTCTAATCTTTTTGGGGAATGACCAACAATTTTTACTACCTTTGGGACATTGTAGTATTTTTTTTCTCAGTTTTGGGTTGTATTGAAATTTCACATGCTTGGGAAAGACGTTGCATTCTTGTTAGAATTTTTTCGGTATTTCTCTGTCATGTCTGTAACCCTGACAGCCTCTTTACAGCTCGAGTCGTACCATGCCTTTTCTTTTGGTCATGGTTGACATGGTTGGTTAACCTAGCATCTTAACTTAACTTAAGTCCTAAACCGAGTATTTCTTCCATTTTTCATCAAATGACACGATTGAGGGAATGAAAAGCCTGAAAGACACTGCTGAAGCAAGGAAGATCTAGGGTCTACTAATTATGGCCGTAGCAAAACGGTTGATTTGGTTGATAGATTGAACTCCAATTAAATGACTAGAGTCCAGCAGAACCCCACAGCAGAAACACACAGATTTAGTAGTGGCGGAAATGCTAACAAAATATGTTTGCTAATTCTTACTGACTTACCGATAAAGCTCATGATCCTTCGCCTTCTTAATAATATATCCTACCCAACTCATTCCACTTATAACCAAAATTAAATACGTTTTTTATTAGGCAATTTATAATCGATAAAACTATGAAATTATTCTGTAGCTTGTACATATCTAATGACAACAGTTGCCTCCTTGTTCATTTTTTTCTTCTTCTATTTCTATCATACATACTCGTAAGTCGTGTTTGGAATATTTATATTTTCAAATTTAAAATGCATACCAATTCGTGCTCGCCTTTGTGAAAAGGGAAAACGCCAAAATTCCCCAAAGCCATCGGAACGGCCTATGAATAAATATTATTTTTCGTCTGTGTCAATATGGTTCTCTTTCGATTTGGAAATACTTTTTGTTTCCGTTTTTGGTAATTCATAATTTCTATTAATAAAGTTTAAAATATATTCAAAAGATAATCCATCCATTAGAATTTATTCCTATGCTGAATACAGTTTTTTTTTGACGTTCTTCTTCGTTTTTTTGTTTCTTTGCAGGTAAATATCGACGCTTGTATTAGTATGAGTACCTTGTATCTGATTATTATCGACATGGTGCGATTTGTTCTGGAACATAAAACGAGATATCTAATTTGTATATTCATAATGTTTTCAAGTATCAGATGGATATATTGAACGAGTGGATTCGGTAAGGTTCAAGTGGATTTTAAAGACGAGCATAAATTTTGTTTATTACCGAATAAAGAAGCCGATTTTGGGTTATGGTCGTATTTTTAGGTTTGACACTTGGATTTGTTATGTTTTCTTTGGGTGTAAACAGGATTTTTGAAATTGAAAAATGTTCAGGCAGACAGAAGTTGAGTATGGGTTGGTTTAATTCACCCTGAACTTGTAAATGTTTGAAAATATTTTCTAACTGTCTGTTTTTCTTTTTAACTTTGATTAGTATGTTGTTAAGTCTATAAGGAGAGCTGAATTTTTTAGGTCCAAATCTATGTGGGCCTTTCTTTTAAACAAATAGATTGGTGTGATTAAAGCCCAGCGGAGAAAAGAGCGCTTACGAAGGGCAACGTGATTTTAACAACACGATCTACTCGTCACGAAAATCACTTCAAGAATGATTTTTTATCGATAAAACGTATCGCAAAAAGAAAAATGTTGCAGCTGCTGTCCACTTATTTTATCAAAAATAGAGAAACAACTCCGCTAAGAGCTACCTAAAGAATCGCTTTGTAAGTATTCCACATGGGTGCTTACCAGCAGCTTCCTTCCGACTATGAAGAGTAACCGCTTACACACTACACTCTAGAAGCGCTTACTATATTTCCCGCTGGGAGTGTAGAGCTAATGAGATTCAGAAACCTAATAAACTTCAAAATATTAGAGATTGTATTGGCTATGCCGAATATAATTTTACGTTGAAATTGTTCCTAAATTGCTTCCTTCATTCACTTTGTTTGGAATCAAAACAAAGACAAAGAAGGACATGATTTACTCACTTTCTTAGTAATAGTACAGCAACTACAAATCCCGCTGGGAAGCAGCGATAGTGCTTATATCGTGTCACCATATATCAACTGCTTAGCAAATCAATTAATGTTGTTATCTACCATGTTATCGCACAATAGCACGTCATCTAACTTAACATGAATCTACACATGAGATTATCGTCCTCGAATATTGAGTTCGTAAACCGTATACCAAATTTCAGTCATCACGCAAACCATGAAGCCAAGTTAATTGCGGTGTGTACCAAGAGGAGAGTATATGTGTGACTGAACTCGACCGAATGCCATAAGGCTAACTACAACTTGTTCTGACTATCTTTTGTATCGACTAAGGCCTTACCTGGCTAATCAAAGCAGAATGTCAGAGTTCAATTATGTAAAAGTAAAGGGTGTCCAGTGGGAAATCACTTTGGTAATCCGCAGTCGAGTAATACTTGAAAGGCGCTGAAACACTGCTTCATATTCGGCGGTTAAGTAATGGTCCGAACACGCAACTAGGTGTTCACAAAGTTTAAGGCAAGAGAGAACAACGGTTAACCCTTGGCAGGCAGCTAGCTGCCTCCAGTTTCGCAAGCTAGGCTGATTGAGTTTCCCTTCTACTTGCGTGCGCCACTTCAGTCGCGGTCTTCTAATTCTGTGCTGTCTCTTGAAGACTTATTGGAACTGAGCATTGGTGTCCATTCGCTCTACATGACAGAGCCATCTCAATTGTTAGACCTTAACTCTTCTGCCGAATTGCTGTACAGCCCGTTGGTTCGTCGTTGTATCTCCTCCTCCACTCACCGTCTATGCAGACAGGACAGAAAATTATCCCAAGAATTTTCCTCCTAAAGAAGCCAAGAGTACCCTCATCCATTTTTGATAAAGTCCATGCATCTGCACCATAGAACATGACTGGGATTATTAAGGCCTTATATAGGGTCACTTTTGCTGCTCGAAAGAGAGTTTTGCTAGACAATTGCCTTCGTAGCCCAAACAAGCAGCGATTGGCACGAGTTATTAATCGTTTCATCGCACCGCTGGTGTCGTTGTCTAAATTGATAGCGTGGGCTCCTTAGATACCTCAAAGTTATGTCTGTCGAGGGTAACGTGCTTTCCAAGATGTCGGTGCTGGGTGTCCTTTTTTGTTGATAGCATATACTTGGGAAAGCCATCTTCGCTGCTTCCGTCTCAAAACTCACGAAAGCGCCACTGACAACACTCTGCTTTCTTCCGATTGTATCAATATCATCGGCGTATGCAAGTAATTGTATGGACCTTTGAAAGATTGTGACTCGTGTATTGGCGCGTGAGTTTTGCACTATTCTTTCAATAATACTGTTAAAAAAATCGCTTGACAACGCATCGCCTTGCCTAAATCCTTTGTTGACATCAAAGTTCTCGGTAAGCTCTATACCGATCTTGATGCAGCAGCGTGCATTCTCCATCGTTATCCTGCACAAATGGACGAATTTGGTAGGGATGCTAAAACTAGATATTGCCCTGTACAGCTCGCCTCTGTAGATGCTATTATACGTGGCCATAAAATCGATGAATAGCTAGTGTGCATCGATTTGAAGCTCGTGGGATTTTTCCAAGGCCTGACGTAGTGTGAATATTTGATTGATGGCGGACTTTCCTGGTTTTTGACGAATGTCTTCAGTCTTTTATGCAATATTACAAATAGGATCTTGTAGACGATGTTAAGAAGACTGACGCCTCTGTATTTGGCGTAGTACAGATGGTCTACTTTCTTCAGATCAGACAAACAATGCTGAGGTTCATGAGGATTCATGGGGTATACTTTCGTCCGACTATATTTTACCGATGAGTTGGTGTATACTCCTTACCAACTCATGGCCTGCCGTCCGCTATCTTCACTTCATCCAGGGCGGGTGGACGGAATTTTTGAGCCATATCGTCCTGGTTTAAAGCTTCATTCTGCCTGACACACTGTCACACAATGACACTCATTGGAATGACAGGATCATTCCTGGAGCAGTATCTCTTAATTTATTCGACGTCGCGCCTCTCGTGCCAAATACGCGCTGCTTTTGGCTTCGATAACAATCGCCGTATTTGATTTCGCAATTTTTCATCCTCTTTTTGTCCGACACATTCCATCGCATTTCTTGGATGACGGTAACATCTGCTTTGCAGCAGTCCAGTACCTCCGCTGGCTGTTCAACTACACGTGGCCTCTTAAGATACATAACATTACAAGTGCATAATTTTATAAGTTTGGCAAGTCGAGTCCGGATGGACACCGACCAGTATCCGACGGTGACCACTTGGTGATAAAATAAGCACAATTGATGCGTACACAGTTACAGCATTGTGTATCGCTAGATTGACACCTCTCAGTGCCTGCCATATTTCTACAGCACCCAACCCATCATTATTCGTTATCCGTATTCATTATCACCAGCTATACTGATTCGGTACTACCTCTACCGTCAGAGAAAGCAGCTGAACTTATTGAATCCTAGGTATCGGACAACATTTTTTTTAAAAGTAATTAATTAACTTAACGGTATTCAAAAAGTACGTTTAAAAGATTAATTTCTGGAAATAACTACTACTTCCATGTCAAACCATAGGTACGTACATCGAATACGGAATCAGATGGGAGGTCTAAACCTGCTGAAAAGGTGGAGTCAAGGAAAATTCAACTGGACACACTTTAGAGTAGCTCCAATACTCTCCTACACTCAAAACAAAGCAAAAGGTAGAGCCATCTGTTCAGAACCTTAACGGTGCGCTCATCAAACATTTTGAACTTTGTGGCCATCCTGATTTGTCTGCAAGCTGGTCAAGATTTCAAAAAAGGCACCAAATTAGCCATAATGGAAGCCTCATCATTTTATCGAACCTCCACTTAGCTGAAAGCAAATACCCTGTTTCATGCTAAATTTCTAGATCCGCGATTTGCAAGCAAGCAAGACCTGAAAAATTCATCGAGTTAGATTGGATGAAGAGGATATTCTTCGTCCTAAAAGATTCCACTAGAAAGTTAATCCATTCATATCTGAAACTTTTTGTAATTTGTTATGTTAAGCCAAGGGAATCACCTTACTCGATGCGAATCCTTAAAAGTCGTTATTTAAATTTACAGCCCTAACTCGAACAATAGCAGCTTAATTCCAGTTCACCATTAGAATTCAAATCCAATCCCACAATATGGTGCAACGGGTAATTGTCTTGATTTATGCGGACGTTTTGATATTTTTATTTATCCTTTGGATTTATTTGTTGCTCCTTACACTGTCATTCTCATTTCGAATAGAGGTAACACTGCGTCGGTGGTGCGATGTCATTAGGCTTACCTTTACTATGGGACAAGAGTTCTTGTATTCGTGTTGTATTGCTCCTAAATCAACACCAGAATTCCCCGTCGATTATCGTGTGATTTAAGTAAATTCACCGTTTACACCGATGGTCGGATATTGATATTATATACAGGCAGAGAGTTACCGCTATTCTTGTTGTAGTTTTAGTGTTGTCGGTGTTATTTTTTTGTTCTGATGATATTTTGTTAGTCAATTGTCTAGTGTTTTGCTTTATATCCTGCTACAGGTGCACAGATGTTGTTGATATCTAAGCTGTTTTTATTTCTTTTGGTGTTTGTAGAGTTGCCATGAGGACTAATTCGACTAAACTGATTCGAGTTGAACTCTTCTTTTAGGGTAAATAACTGATTTTTATTTTTTGTTTTTTTCTCTATAAAAAAACAGTGCAATTTTGGTTCGTACCTTTAATCTTGGAAAGTCTCTGCAGTGATTTTCGCGTGTATCATAGATTTTGAGCTAAGTTTTGTTATATTGAAGAGATGAATTTTATAATGTTGAATAACGTTGGAATAGTAACTAAAAAGTATTTAGACTTTCAAAACATGTAACAATATGGAATCTCACCAAATGTGAATGTGGCCACGAATTTGCAGAAGTAGGCTCAGAGCCCCAATGCTTCGGTTTAATTGCCAAGCTAATTGAACCGAATAATCGAATGGAAATAGTCTTTTTAAAGCCAAAGATGCTGGGAAATCTGATTTTTTTTTCCTTTGATTTATTTTGAGTAGCACTTAGATAGATAGCTCGTGTAACAGCAGTTTTTAGTTATGTAAACTACCTAGTCCTGCTATAAGTTCTGTTACAAATATAAAACGCTACAAAAACAAAAAACAGTAAACATATATTATTCAAAATTATTTCATTTGTTAGACCATAATATTGGTTATTAAAAAAAATTTGATTCACACTGCCTTTTGCTTTAACACAAGTTTCCAAATTGCGTGGCCATTGGGCTATAACGGCACGTACGGTTTCCATGGAGATCATGGCCGCTGCTCTGCTTAATGCTCTTTTAAGGTTTTCCACATATCTGTGCGGGGTCTTTCAGGCCATGTTCTCCAATTCTGACCACAAATCATAAGCCAGTGGATTCAGATCTAGACTCCCGGACTCTGCTGCTGTAAAGCGAGGAATATTGGCTTTGAGCCACTCCTGTATGATTTTGGCTTTGTGCGCTGGAGCAGAGTCCTGTTGGAAGATCCATCTGTATCCATTGAAAAGGGTATTGGTCAAACCCTTCACAACACCCTCTAGCACATTTTCTTTGTAAACCTTTGTACCAGTTTTTACACCTTTTCCACAAAAATGGAGGGATGTGACACCATGGTTAGTAACCCCCCACCAAAACGTTACGGAAGCGGTTTTTTCACTTCCTTAGATGAAGTGGCGGCATACTTTTTGTCATTTTCTTTGTTGAAAATGTTTCCACATAAAAATTTTCTCCTCCGTAAACGTAAATGTTTTCATGGCCATTGCCGCGTGCCAGTGCAAAAGTCGCTTGCATCTGTCTAGCCTAATTTTTTTTTAATTGAGGGGTTAAAAGATAATAAGTGGATCGACAATAGGCTTCCATATGCAGATCATCCCGAATCAGCCTAGACATGGATCTGGTTGATATGTCCAATTTCTCCGAATTCATTCACGCACTGTCTTTACTACCGCTTACGTACGGATGACGCGCGGGAGGCCACTTCTTGGCCTGTCCTCAACTCCAGACAATTCGCCGAAGTGAACAATAGCCCGATAAACGAATATTCTCGATATTCCGAGTGGTTTTAGCAACTCGAAAATTTGGAAATTTGGTCAGCACTCTTTCCGTAGTTATGCAACGCTATTAACGCAACTTGATTTTCTTTAACACCCCACTCCATGTCAATAGTTTGCAAACTGAAACCAAACTGACTAGTATTCTTCACTGATCAGTGAAGTGAAATTGTGTAACAGAACTCATGGCAGGACTAGGTACATGAATTTCATCACCACATCATCACTTAAATGCCCGAAAGACTGTTATTTGAAGAACAAAACGTGAAATAAATCTATAGCAAAAGTTGGATGTAGACTAAGGGCTAGTGCTTACGCTCACCATGTTATTTGTCTTGTCCTGGTACCCGGTACGATCGTTTATGAATTTCGAATGGCGAAAGAATGACATATTTTTGAAAGGCTTCTAAAAAGATAGTGGGGTGGATACGTATGTAGGTACTAGTATTCGCACTGCTTTCAAAAGTGTACCATTGACTTCCAAAAGAAGTAGGTACTTAGGTGGAAGTATTAGTACCAAGTGCCGTTTTACTGCCACAGCTTGAAAAGCCTGGTACTTGAGTGGTCTCACTGAGAAGTCTTATCCTCTACAGTTCTAAAAAGATATTCACTCTTTACACTGACAGCATCCGCAAGTATCAAAGTCGAAGTCCCCTGCTCACTATGTCATTTTGTCCTTGTTAAGCCGTTTTGCGAAATATATTTGAGGAAAAGTCCGAAATATTACTATGAACGTGTGGTTTTGCAGTCCAACACCCAGATCATCTCATAAAGCCAACCGCGGAGTGTCTGTGGCAGGTAAACATGCTCTTTGTTTGGTTATATTGAATTTAGAACATGGTGCCGTCTGAAATTATTTCTTTCTGTTTTTCTATACATAGCTTGAGAATCAAACCCAGACCTATGGCGCAGTGGTCGACGAACTCGTTTTTCATTCATTTTAAATTCATTTTTATTTAACTCAGTAATAGCTTAAATAACTTAAAAATAATATTATTCTAACTTACTGGCGAGCGCTCTAAGTTAAACATGATACTTAAACTATGTCTTTCGACTTTTTTAGAATATTTTTGTTTTTACATTTATTAAAACTAAAACTAGGAAAACAAATTTTTAAATAAAACAACTTAAATAATTTGTTATAATTTTGTTATATTATATAACTTGAATCTAAAACATATAAACTACATAAAAATAAGTCTTAACCCACTTATACTATCGTAGCTTATTTTATACTATTTGCCTTAATTTTTTTTTTGTATTGGTTACCTCTTCTTTTAGGGAAAGTTTCTACCCACCTCTTTTGCAATTTTTATAATTACATTAGATGTATACCCTAATCGTACTTAAAACTGTGTTTATGCATCGTTGGTGCTGCCAGGGAACATCCCTCATGTCGTGATTCCCTACCGCTATACTGAACCATATACGCTCCATGTGCGACGTTTCTGTCGTAGTTTAGTCCCCTTTCAGCAGCTGTTCGAGTGTGGTGGACGATATGTGATATCGATAATCTGTCCTGGATCAGACCTTTCATATCACAGCGTAATCTTTCATGAGAAATACATGTAATTGGGGTAGTAAGCCCCGGAGATCAGTTCGATAAAGTCATTGCTCTTCCAATGTGCCTTCGGGTCAACTTAATGACGAAATTATCCACTCTTATTAAGTTCGTCCTATTGTACAAGACCTCATTAGGATAGAATTATATGTACTCGGTCTCTGGTGTTCTTTATAAGCGAAGATATGATATTGATCTAGGCAGATCCTAGGCTATCTGACTTTATTTCGACAATCAAGTGGCTGCATTCTTCCTAGAGGCCCCTGACAAAGTCATCCTGAACAAAATGATTTAATTCAAAACAATGATTTAATTACAACAAAATATTAATTCATGCCTTTTTATTTGAACTGGATTTGGCGAGACACAAACATTTGATTTGCACTTTGGTACAATAAATACTTCTCTTTAGATGTCTAGAGTTGAGGTCTTGGTTTAAAAAAGAAAAAAATAATAATTCAGAAAAACCGTATAACGGTCTAGCGCTTTTATCCGATTATATCATGTTTACTACTATTCACTTCGTCTCTATGATACCGTCGTTTTCAACGACAACGAATCGAAGCCAAATCGTACCCAAGTTGCAGATGTCCAGTTTGTATGAGACTTAAAAGCTTCTTTTCGTTTTCATGCGTCCATTTAACATCTCTGAGAACCTTACTTTAACCCTTTCTTCAGATCAGGTTATCTATAGTTATCCATAGGCTTGCCTTCGTTAAAGACACCTACACGGTAATAAAGTTTGATTACGTTGCCCTATCCAGTACTCGTAGGTATATTTTAATCGCTTCCTACCTTTGCTGCATTGATTCGTTGTTACAGTTTCTCGTGATACCTTTGCCTTTATAAAGGGCTTTCCAATAGGGACTTGACAACTTTGAATTTAATTTGTGAACGCACACTTTCACCATCAAACTGTCACTCTCAATTTATTCAGTAAACTCAGCATTTTCATCATGGTAAACTACGCGAACGAGCAAATTATAAAAAAAATTTCTACCGGAATTTGGAGTCGGTGATCGCAACTTTAAGAGCGTTAACTCCAATTTTCGGTCGTAATTCTCGCCCTAGTAGACAGGCAATAACAAGTTTAGTGCAAAAATTTGAGTCTACATATTCGTTGTGTGATGTTGCCGTGTCAGTGAGACAACGGGTTGGTCGAAGTGTCGAAAATATCGCTGCCGTTCAGGCGTCCGTAGCAAACGATCCAAATCAATCAATTCCACGGCGTTCTCAAGAATTGGGCATCGCTCAGACCACATTACGGCGTATTTTGCGTAAGGATCTTGGTTTAAACCCATACAAGATCAAGCTGACTCAAGAATTGAAGCCGATGGACCATTTGAAGCGACGTACGTTCTCCAATTGAGTTCTGGAGAAGATGCGCCAAGATGATGAATTTCATCGCAAAATCATTTTCAGTGACGAAGCTCATTATTAGTCGGGTGAAAATCCACATGTGATTCATGAATCACCACTTCATCCACAAAAAATAACTGTTTGGTGCTATTTGCCTGCCGGCGGCGTTATTGGGCCATATTTTTTCGTCGACGATAACGATCGTCACGTTACTGAGAATGGTCAGCGTTATCGCGCCTTGATCACCGATTATTTTTGACTCGCATTGGAAGATTGGACTTGGACGACATGTGGTTTCAACACGATGATGCCACAAGCCCCACAGCACACGCTACAATCGATTTATTGAAGAGTAAGTATGGTGAGCGTGTTATCTCAAGACATGGGCCAGTCGATTGGCCGCCTCGTTCGTGCGATTTAACGCCGCTTGACTATTTTCTGTGTGGTTACGTTAAGTCATTGGTTTATGCCAACACGCCGACGACGTTGGAAGGGCTCAGAGCTAACATTGAACGCGAAATAGCGGCCGTTTCGGCAGAAATGTGTGGCCGAGTAGTTGAAAATTGGGTCCAAAGAATCGACCGCTGCAAACGTGCCCACGTTGGCCATATGAACGAAGTCGAGTTCCATTCATAAATGTTTTGATTGTACTTCAAGCCGATAATAAGGTTTTTGAAATATCTCAAATGGTTTGCGTTTTATTTAAAAAAAAAGTTGTCAAGTCCTTATTGGAATCATCATCTCATTGAAGAACTTTGCGAATATTCTTCAGAAAGTGTCTAGTTCGACTACCCGTTTCTGTTCTAATTGTTTCACTTATTTTATTTTCTTTAAAATATGATATGTCTCTCTCATGTGCGACATCTGAATGTTATATTCAAGGACTTAACTTCTCTTTGTTACAAGTTGCCGTATTTCTTTAAGAAGATCCGAAAATTATGTGAAATAAAACAACTAGTCCACTTCGTTACAACGTTGTAAATTTAGTGTTATTTCTTGGGGAAAAATTCTATTATTATATAAACAGTTTGACAGTTTTCTTTTTCATCTAATCTCAACGTACTCTAAACAACTATAACATTCAGAATAGTATGTTTTTTTTTGTTTAATTAAAATTAACAAAAAAATGTTGTAATATAAGAATTATGAACTGGCAGCAACAGTTACCCATTGACAATGATTAGGTGATTAAAAGTTTTTTTTTTTTTGTGGGAAAGCAATCTGAAAAATGTAGGCCCATTTGCTCTGCGTTGATGTTCTATCTTTTTTGAGGACTGTTTGACTGCTTGCAGGGGAATATCTCTTAAGTTCTGTGATAGTACAAAGGTTCTACTTCCATCCTGCATACACTAGCTATTGCTTTTTTATATAATGATTTCTACCCTTATATTTTAACCAGACATAAAAGTCATCCACCTCATCTAGTTTTTCATTTCCTTACTTAGCAGTCTACCAAATCCAACTCCTCTCTGGTTTCATTGGAAAAAAAACCGTCCACATCCATATTCACACAAGACAATGCCTTTTACCATTCAATTGCAAAGTTATGAATCGTATACGAATACGGTACGAATAAATGCATTCAGCTCACTCTATATAAAGACATAGCATAGAACTCCTGCATTCCACACATACATATGTATGTATGTATGTTTGGACACGTAGATATATACAATTTTTGTTGATATGAGTATCTACAGCAATGGGTTAGTTTGTACTCGTATGTTATCAAAGTCATTGTCAGTTATAATTTTCATTCTGTGAACCTTTCATTTGACTGAATTGAACAGCAGCAACAGTAGTAATAGATAGCAGCCAGAGTAGATATGTATTTAGATACAGTCATGCTTTTTGTAGCTGCAGAAGCAACAGCTCCTTTCAATGCTCACTGATTCCCGCCCACTGCTCTCAGCTTACTTGTTCACTGTTCACTGATCTGTCGGTGGAGCAGTCAGCTACAGTTGTCATAGTCAGAGTCATACTCATAGTCATCCTCATCATCACATAAAAAGACGAAAAAACGAAAAACAAAAACATGAATCCAAATCTATTTCTGTATATGTATCTGTTACACAAAAATCCAAACCAGACCAAGCAGATAGGCTCTAACTGTCATTGCTGTCATATTTGATTTTTTTTTTTGTTTTTCCCTGACTTTCGCCTGCCATTGTTTCTAGCCCCCCGCCGGAAGAGAAAATTGCTAGAGGTGGTTGCGATGGTGGTGATGGCGGTGATGGCAGTGAAAGGGTGGATGAAACTGGAAGAGAATGCTATTCGCAACGGCAAGTGTCATTAAACTCGCAAATGTACGTTGAGGTAGGCCTTTTTACTTTACAACCCTTACCTCCCACTATCCGTACTAGTCGGCTGGCATAGCTGAATGCACAATAACTGTATAGATGCATTCTCTTTCATAGCGTAGATACTCAGATACTCGTAGATGAGATGGTATATTTTATGAGATACTTCTCGTTTTTTTTTTAATTTTAACTCCTCAGTGTGCAATTGCAGTGTGTACAATACAAATGGTGCAAATATTTGACAACAACAATATCAGCTGAACGTCAGAGTTATGATGGATATTGTTATGCTGAAAATTGTTGCATCTTTCCCTGAGATACTACTGAACTGACTACTGAGTTTGATTCTTGTATAAGCGGATGGCTCTAGGCTCCTGGATACTAAGATGGGGTGGGTTGGAGAGTGAGAAATATTTTCATTATGGAAATTGCAACCACTTGGCGGAGGATGTATCTAGTACTCCAGATCGTAGTAGTAGTAGTAGTTGTGATGTAGTACTATACGCCAGCTGATGGGTTATCAAGTTGGACTGGCTTTCAAACAGACTGGAGGTGGAGTACAATTTTTAACTAGCAAACTTAGATCTGAGTACTCAATGGATGCAAGCAGGTACGTTTATCATTGCAGATGATGTCTGTATTATATTCTCATTTTTTTTGTTAAGAAATTCATAAACAGATCCTCGTACTTGTGAACATGTGACCTAGATACATTTACCCTGTTGCTTCGTGGTTGTAAATTTTAATTACACGAGTTTTTTGTTTTAATGTTAAAAAAAGGAAGAAACGGATGTATCTGTATCTGTTGTATGTATGCTATCGGTTTTAATACGTAAACATGAAATCGATTGGTTGGGAGATTTTCCCAGCGTGACTATACTGTGGACTTGGAGGCATCTTTCATGTCTTATACCCAGCATGGGGTAGATATGTGTTCTACCTTCAGATATCGAATATTGTGTGGTGCATTCAGCGGAAACCTAAAAATGAATATATCCTCTGGCTGTTTGCGGCGTCACACAGAACACATTACGCAACGTCATTGTGCACAGGGAGTCGAACTCTGTCGAACTGCACTGAATTTATGGAGTGATAGCGGAAAAGGGTAGGAGGATCATGCACTTTGTTAACGACTCTCAGTGGAATTATTTTTGTTATCAGTAAACAGTCTCAGTCTTCGTCCGGAGGGCGAGCACCAAAAGAGAGTCCGATGCGAATTTTTCCTATACCCAATGCTGGGGAATGATAAAAATAAATCTTGGGGCTGTAATTGTACGCTTTAACAATATGTCAAGGCTTTGTGATAAGAAATAACGAATTTTTGTTTTGATAAGCGCATTTGCATCCGGTTGAGTTGAATTTTTTTTGTGTCCTTTGATTTCATCCATGACTGGACAGATGGCATTTATTTTAAATTATTTGTTTTTACTGAAATGTCTAAGAGCTAAGGGGTTAAAAGTTTATCAAATTCTCAGATGCTTGGAATTTTGTAAGTCAAATTATGTTTATTGCTTTGACTGCGTTGAATTAGTTTGGACATCTCGAGACATGACGAATGACTGTAGTAAGTAATAGCTTGCGGAAGGCATTGCCTCATTCTATTTAAACTGTGAACATGATAATCGACTATTTGGTCAATAGTTTATAATTCTTAGTTAGGCCGTGGAGTTTAGGTTGACATTTTCTGCAGAAGGTTGCTCTTAATTAAGAAAAGTACGCATTAGGCTAATGTTCACTTACTTCTGGTTCTCAATAAGGCTTGCCAGTGTCCACTGTAAACAGTTAACTTATGCCGGTTTCCGGAGTAAACATCATCTCATCAGCAAAGTGTGTGGGGGATCTTCAATCTACTTGAGGTCGACCTTTCGTTTTTATCTTGTTCTTTCTTTGAATTGTACAACGAATGGTCGAAATAAAACTGGTTTTATTCTGGGCATGTTAGGTAGTCCTAAGTTGCCTCGTCTACTTCCTAGATTTAAGAGATAATGCTTAAGCGAAGCATTTCGGTCCTCCGGTTTGTTAGCAAATTTGATGAGGCCTAATCATAACCATGACAGTATGATATGTGCAGATAGCTGCAAATGAGCTTGTTCTTCACTCTATTTCAAAGCGACATTCAATTAAAGTAGCTAATTTGTCACATCAATCACTTTAGCTTTGTGTGAGATATACCAGAATGGATTTAATGGCCTTAGTCTTTAAGATTTCTGTCTTCTCACTCAACTTGAAATATACATTTCGTAAAGCCTGTGACATATGTGATACCTATTCGTGAAGAGACATCGAGTAAGAGTCCTGTGACTCAACCATCCCATTCTCAGGCTCAAGATCATTCACTATGAACAACTAGATGTTCCATTCACAGGCCTTGTATAACCGAGGATATATCGCCTCGATTATAGAGCGAATGCTCAGTCAACCGCTTTAAGTTATTAAACTGCTGCGATGTAACATAAAGCTTGAGATCTTCAACGTAAGAGATTGGCTCTAGTGGTCTATTCCCGATTCATGGTATATCCTTGCTGTAAAAGATACTCTAATGAGCAGTAATAAAAATCTTGTGTTTTTGTGCATTTTTGTTCATTTTTGTGACCATTGCCTCTGTGAGTTGAAGTGATTTATTCATAACAACCCTCAAACGATAATTAGTCCGTGTAGTTAACATAAAGATTCGGACAATCTGTCGACCTGAAGACCTAGTTAAGGAATTCACAACATCAAAGGACCACTTAATTAATTTCTTTCCATTAAAATTTGTGGTTGTTGTCGGGTAGCCGTCGAACCGCAGTTGCATCCACACAGAACCATATAGTAACGATGCCTTGCCAACTGGCGCGTTGCAATTCATTTGCATTTTCGCATTCAGTTTCGCGGTGAATTGCTTGTTGTCTGCTTTTTTTTCCACCTTGTAAAGAGCATCTAGCCGCAGAATTTCCTCTTTTTATTATGCCAGAAATTTTCTGAACATTATCATCTTTTGGACGCGCTTTGGTGAAGTTTTCCCCTTCAGTATCCCTAGAGTGAAGCCTTTTTAAAAGGAATTCTGTGAAAACACTCCTACTCTCGTAATGTCGTTGTGACCTACATTTGTAGCCATACGTACAGTTGTTGCTTTAGCTATCTTTCATTTGCTCATTTCCTTGTCCCGTGTGTCCTTTCTGTTGCTGACAGAGACAACGCAGCTCAGAAGAGCGTTGTAATAGAATGTGGCGTAATATGCATACGTACAATTGGCACAAATTCCCCATTGGCATATCCTTTTGCTTTTGTTGTGGATACATGCATCATCATTGTTGTTGTTGTTAGGTCTTTGTATGCAAAATGAATATGTAGCGGGTTGGAGGTGTTGCTTTTGGTTTTTGTATGCTTTACGTGGATGAGCATATTTTTGTCCTAAAAATGAAAATAGAGCCATACCCAGGCTCAAGCCCAAGCCCAAGCCGAAGTCCATGCCCAGACCGAGACGAAGGCTGAAGACGTATTTAGGAGTATGTACATACTCGTATGCATATGTAACATATATGACAGTGAATGCGCTAGGAAGGGAGGTTTTGTCTGTTTGTTTATGGTTATTGTGTGGTCATGGTTAAAAATGTGGGCATCCTTAATGACGTAAGAACACGAGTGTACATACATATGTCATGTGTGAATAATTTATGCCTGCCTGAGCAATGCAACAGCGGATGGTTTCCAATTTTACAATGGTAACTAGACGCCTCTCAAGTGCTGTGAAAGCATCGAATGTAGATATCTATATACGGATACATATGTATATGGATACCACGTATCTTTGCAGCTTTTCATGTGTACTTTGTTATATTTTGACCGATTCTATTAAACAGCATGTACGAATGGAAATGATGTTGAAACTTCTGAAATGGTGGAAGTATAATACATGAAATAAATTCACGACAGTAACTGGCTGGCTAAATTATCGTCTGCGAAAAGAGTTTGCAGTGCAAAATTGGATTGGAGCTTATGTCCAACTCTGTTTTTCCCATCTGTGTTTGTATTGTAAGATATAAGGGACTGATAAATGACCAAAAATCTATTGTCTGTCTTCTGTTAACAGCGAACTGTATTTTTGTACTGTATAACTGTATAAGTACGCATCGTTGATATAGGATAAAACCACGAAAGTAGCTTAATAGTTGAAATGCGCTTCAAATCTTTGCACTATTTGTATAAGTCGATTGTGTTGAGTTTAGTTCACTATTGGGAGACATCAGTTTCTTGCCTGCAAGATCAATAGATCTTTATGTCGGATGTTTTGGGAAAAAGATAACTCGGATTCTACCAATGCAGCCAGTGGATATTTACCTCAGCACCTTTCACCTTTTTCTTATGTAAGTCACAATGCTGACTAACGTTGAATTACAATAATATGAATTTGGCCCTTTCTTCGTGGTTTGAGTTTCCACCCTAGCCGTAGCAGCAAAAGTTGTACATATTCAGTTATTGTTCATAGAATGTTCATATTGGTGAAGGTACACTCCTTCATCTCAGAATAATAGTTGTCTCATGTGGCCGTGGTGTAGTGGTAGTAGCAAACGCTTCTCACTCGGAGGGTCCAAGCTCGAATCCTGCCCATGGCAAGTTAGTTTTTCATTATTTAATTGGAACTCAGACAGAAAAATTCTGCGTGTGAAGGCATAACACTGACACGTAGATTTGGCTGTTGTAGAGTTTCAAGCACAGAAAAGAAAAATACTGTGATATACCTCGAATCACTCTGAGTGAAGAAAAACTCTCCGTCCTATTCGGACGGAGTTTCAAACCACTACAAAAAAAAACAATTTTCGTTTCTCCTCCTTCTATCTTTCCGCCCGCGCCCTGACAACAGTAAAAGGGTATCTAACCCCTTAGGCGCGCGTAAATTATAAAAAAAAAAAAAATACTTAGATTCCCAATAGGGGAACCTCTTAGAAACAATGTGACGCATGCTTAGAACGATTCAGAGCTTCTGAATTCAAGTTACTCAATGTATCACCTGGATTATGTACATTTTTCGGAACTTCGAATTCAGATACATGTTGCATAATTCGGTACAATAAATTCCAGCGAATGTGGTTTCAAAGTCGATAATGAATTTTGACTAGGAACTTCTAGAACCTATCGCAAATTGTTGCATCATTTCGCTTAGAAAGATGACTAGCTGCTTTAGTGGTAAAAAGACACATCATGATGTTATTTATTTCTATCACAGTGAGGTGCTCCACCGGGTTGGCAATCTGTAGTCATTTCTGCTGAGGAACAGAAGTAAAACGGACTTTCTAAAGACGTTATAATACATTCGTTTGTTTCATATCCTGGGGTAGACATCCTACCTTACGGTTTTGTTAGGGCCCCTGCCCTAACCCAGCCATTGATGGCTTCGTCCATCAATGACGTTGTCTAATTTGTTGTACTGGTCTTATCGTAACGATTTTCGGATGTCGCTCCGATTTGACCAGTTATAGTCTGCCGGTCATAGGTCCTGTTGGTGGCAGGACCACCGGTAGTGTCTACCAGGACTTAAATCACGGTACCACGTCTTATTGAGGTAGGCCCCCTTGTGGGAGCGGCATGGTGGTTGTGGTTTAAACCCAAAGTCGCGGGAAGGGTCTTCCAGTTAGTCCTCATGTTGGTTAGACCCAATGTAGAGTTGCAATCAGTACTGGGTGTTGAGACTATAAGGTGAGCAAGAGGTTTTAGATCGGCGGACGGAGAGCGATGGCAAGGCGTGTCCTTGCTCCCGTGAATGTATTGGCATTCAGTAGAATTAAGCCTACATGGCAGGAGTGCACTTTAAAAACCAGAGACATCTTACGGTTTTGCTCACGAAAAAA
Organism: Volucella bombylans; assembly: GCA_949129095.1. NCBI lineage: Eukaryota > Metazoa > Arthropoda > Insecta > Diptera > Syrphidae > Volucella > Volucella bombylans. Next base: position 110,471,126 of record OX422141.1, read on the forward strand.
CTCAAACGGCTATGAAATTGAGGTAGCAGACCGTTCTTATGAAGCTTTAGGTCTTGCGAAATTCTTTTCTGAATGCAATTTTATAAGTTCGTGAATAATCGTGCAATTGTACTACAACTAATAGAACCATATATTTTGGCCTTCTAAATGCATTCGGAGAAGCATTGCGGAGTATGTTCGGAGGCGGTAGTCGAGTGGTATTAGACCTCTTGCCTAGCAAGGTGGGTCCCTTCATACACATATATTTCTTGCTCATTGCCATTACAACCAATGAGTGGAGGTTTTCATACACCAACAAGAGATTCTTGACTGGTTTTCCAGCGATCCATGAAGATTTTTATACATTCCGTTTCCAATTCAAATTCTGTGGAAAGCTAAAATAGCCTCAAGTGTCCACGGCAAGTTTAGCCTTTGGTAGCTTTTAGATATGTCTGTAGTGTAAGCGTGAGCTCTACTTACGAAAGGTACCTCATTTGCAGTTCTAATAATCGTTGTATGTTGTGAACTAATTTTGGTTTATCTAAGTGGTAACTGATTATAAAGCACTAGACTGAGAGTAAATAGTTTCTATGTGTTTCCAGCCTGGTTGATTTGTCTACTTTGGAGGTTTTAACAACGCAGCTGGCTTCGATCTTTTCCTCAAAAGTCCTTATAACTTTAAATTTACTTTTGGATCAATGAGTTTTTCTCAGGATTATTCAAAGTGAAACTAGATATGGTTGGGGACAAAGCCAGCTTTCATATCCCTGAAGTGGAATATTTTGCTTAAGGGGTTCCAGAAAGAGCCCCTTTAAGCCGATTAATCATGATACAAACGGTGAACTCCTCCAGCTGCCACTGCAGACTCAGATCACTACGTGCTGCAGCCACTGTATGTCTTCAGACATCTCAGACGCCAGCAGTAACGGGTTCTACTCACACACAACGATGGATGGAGTGTGAACGCCTATGAAGCTGCACTGCCTATCTGACCTCTAAACTGTTGGAACTACAGAGGCAATAGTCTCCTCAACATTGCTTATAAGATGTCATGTGCCATATTGTACGATTACTTGGAACTTATTGGCTCCTATTACTGTGGTTTGAAACCACAATTGACTAAATAATCGCATTATGTCAGATCCTAAAGTAAATCCACGAACTTCATGGATTTCAAGGCACGATAAGACAACATCTATACAGACGAGCTTTACAGAACTATGTCTAGTTTTGGCATTCGCCAGATTCGTAACTGTTAGAAACGCTGTCATAGCATTACAGCATACTATTGTAGAAAAGTTGTGCAAAACTCACAAGCAAAAGAGGTAATTACAAACGTTGATGATATGGGTATTGGCTAATGGTACTTGTCGCTGGTACATTTGGAAATATTGAAATAGATGCGGTAAGAGTACTCGTAGATTTAGCTATTAGAAAGGGCAAACCCAAGTATATGCTGTCAACAAGAAGGGATGCACAAGTAATCGCTCAGATCGTCACCTCGGCTCTTTGAGCGTATTTCAGTCTCGTTTCCGTTGATGAACTGTCAGTTGCCTGAGATAGCTAGGAAATGATTGTTACCATTCCTTAAGTGGTGTGTATAAGTAGAATAGGATTTCAACCAACTTGGAATGCGAACTGGAGGCATCTAATCAAGGACCAATTAATGTTGTAAATGTCCTAGGCCGCAAGCGACCAAATATCTAATAAAATCTATAACAGCCCTTTAAAGATCAGTTTAGTTATAAATTCGGGGAATTGCATTAATAAAGCATCCACGGCCATCTTTTGCACAAGTCCTACACTCATCGGATCTTATCTCAGAAATTTAATCTGATTGGTCGTCATTTGTCGTTCAAAACCTACGTTTTACATCTGCTTTAGGCTCTTCAAAGATCTAGCGTTGTTTTGTGGCTTGTAATTGTGTGCTTAATTCATCTGTGCAGGGAAATTTAATCAAAATTCTTTGGTTTCTTTCCTTGAATTCGTCTACTATGTACTTTAGTTCCCTTCAAAGGCACAAAACGGTCCTTTGGTCCTTTCAACTGTCATGTTGAATGTCATTAAAAATCAAAAAAAAAAAAAACAACGCGCCAATATGCACCACCAACGTACGTCTTTCGTAAGCCACAGAAAGTGGTTTTGAAACTAGGCTTTCAGCCTTCGGGGCAATCATTTAAGCAGAAGGTAAAGTACGATAAAGGATGAGGTAGAGAAAAAAAACAGAAATAAAGAAAGAAAAACAAACGCCCACTCACTCCATACAAGAATTCAGTATATAGGAAAAATCCTTTCAGAGTTAAAAACGCGAATAGGGCATTACAAAAAGTAAAGTCAAAGCAAAGGGGGGGGGGGGGGGGGGGGGGGGAACAAATCAGTTTCTGTCCATGAAAGGATATCAGGTGAAAAATTACTGAGAACAGCAAACAAATAACAACGCCGCAACCAAGCCATAGAAGTCCTTTATTTTGATTCTACTGCCAACTGCCTACTTACCTGCCTGCCTTCGTACCTACGTGCTTTGCCAGTTTGCCTTTCTATGCCTTTTTCAAGGAGACTGCATAGAAATCCTACCACGTCTCTCTATGTTCATTGCCAGAGGGTTGAAGTATTTTCCAGTACTTTGCTGTGTTGCAGATCCTTATCTTCATCCTGTAGTTAGGCATGGGTGCCAACAATTTGCATATGGATTCCTAGGCTAAAACAGAGCCATTCATTAGGATGTTAAATAGATAGAGCCAGCGCAGAGGGAACTACATACCTACATACTACTACTGTTGGAGGTTGGTGTTGGAAGATGGCACGATTGCAACCACCACCGAATAGGCAACGTTCATCCAAAGGATCTTATAACTAAGAGAAGTGAAGGGAAAAGACTTGAAACATATCAACAAAAAGTAATTTGATGTCCTCCATCTCCATGTCCTGAGGCCAACCGTCAATCGAGAATAGGATGTTTTCTATGCGGATAGTGGATGGTTGAAGCTTCTTTTTGTCTTAGACACTTTTCGGTCTACGAGTATGACAGATTCGATCGGAGGTTTTAATTATATTTTCACTTTGCAGTCAGATTTTCCTATACAGCAGTTCGGAAGACTGTTGTTGTCATTGAATGTCCTTTAGGTAGAAAAAAAAATGCTTTTCGGTAGCAGCCAAATAATTGACGGTGATACAAAGGCACAAATTGAAAACTGAACCTGGTTAGGAAAGTTCTATAGGAATCGCAATATAACAAACTGTGCTGTTGACACATCGCAAGAAATGTCATACAAAAACTATTCGAATTTTTCAAATGCAAAATCGAAGAGTGATGCAATTGTGATGCACACTACCTAATAAAAGATGCCCATAGTAGGATAAGTGATTTATCCAATCTATGTAATTCTGTTTTCCATCCTATAATGCCTATGCACTATCTCCATAACACTTTCTTTCTGTAGCCGCGATTTTAAAATAATTCGATCGTCCTATGCCATTTACCTTTCGATTAACCCGCTAATCTGCCATTTCGGATGAATTACATAGAGAAATTCTTTACCCGTTCGCTGATAAGGTTGTTCTATGGTTGTTGCACTGAGAAAGCAATTATTATAGTATGCCGATTTTATATACGCATTCAGGTTCTGCTCTCCAATTATTTGCGAGCTGCAGCTTCATATTTGTATATGACTGCTACAAATAGTTAAGAAAGTGACTTGGATCATTCGACGTTCTTGTTCCAAAAATGGACTTAAGGGCAAACTGATTGTCTTTCATTGCGAACTGAGAGTCACTACTGAAGGTATAAAGGGACAAAATTCGGCTGCCAATTTCGCTGGTAGAAATAGGAATAGAAAAAGGTAAGACATTAGACATTACGTCGGTGTACCAGCCTGTCAATTGACTATGCAATATTAGCATCACCTATGAGTTTTATTGCACAGTTATAGTGGTTATAGGAGCACCTTACCAGATTTGAGCATAATTCTCCAAATTAAGGCGAATAATAATATACAGACAGTGATGCGTTTTGGAAACATGAAGTTCCACTCAGTCAGAGATTCCCCAACTAGTTATATCGGGATTTAAAAAGTCCAACGTACTCTGTCGCTCACATTCTACGACCTAAAAGAAGCAGAGAGTACTATCGTCAGCAGAAAAATTATACTGGTTTAGAAGTAGCCGACGGGAGATCATCAATGACAATTGAAAAGAGTATCGGGGAGAAACCAGAGCCCTTTGGTACCCCAACATTTATTTTGTGAAAATCAGATTTACATCCGACCAAGGCAACATGAATTGAGCGTTCCGAAATGTAATTTCTAATCAATTGCACTCATTTTCGAGAAAAGAACCTAAAGTCAAACTCCGCTCAATGTTTTTGAAATATCTAGTGCAATTACTATTCTTTCCCTAGATTATTGGTGTTGACTATGGTTTTACTTTTCAAACATGCCATCAAGTCACCAGGGGTCCTGTTGCTATGAAAACCGTTCGTATTTCATATTCTGACCATAAATATGCTTTTCCATGAACTTGAAAAGAAAGGTAGTAAGTGCATTAGGTCTGTAGGATGAGAGAGAAAAAGAGTAGAAATGACGAAAGCAGCCCACGAGTGGTCTTGCCAGTGTAGAAGAATATCTCTTTAAAAAAAGGGGAGATTACCACCTGGGCCACCAGATTTGTTTGTTGAGAACATTGAGTACTCTTGCGACTACAGGAGTGCAAAAGTGGATTCATTCCATAGAGTGTATGACGCGCAATCAATCGCTTGTCCAAAGAGCTGAGAAGTGGTATGTCATTATGAAAGAGCGTTGGGATAGAGGATAAGGCAAAATCCTTAATGTTTTCAACGAACACCCTGCTATCTTTTGGGATACTCTTGTGTTTTTCGCCTCAATTTGTGATCATATTTCACACATTTAATAAAGGCGCTACAGGCATTCCTGACACGTTTAAATTTTTTCGATGTTCCCCTAATCGGGTTGGTCTTGAAAGAACGAAAACAAAGGTCGTTAACCCTGACCAGCATCTTTACACTCGAGTCGCCTTCTTTTGATTTGATATTCTTCATCCGATGAGAGATAATGAATTTAATTCCAAAGGTATTACTAATTGTGATTATATCAGCAGCGCCACCTACGTCTTTATCGAGGAGACATTACGACCAGTTAAGTTTCCAAATGAGCTGTTTGGCCAACGTACGAGAAATTGGCTGATTTGACACAGTGATCTGACTAGCCTAGCTACATACGATGTATTTATCAGCAGCGAAAATCTCTGTTGATCATCCATCGGGTGTTGTCTATCAAAAATATCGAAGCCATCCATAATTATGTATATTGGAATTACTGCCCTATTTTGTGCTTTGCGTACTTATTCAGAAGTGAGTACTTTTCCTTAAACCACACGAATTTGAATTCCGGATTGGAATAGAAACTGTTATGGCCTGTATTTTCAGACGTGGTCGTAGGCAGAGAAGTCATTACTTCTTATCCCGAAAATGTTTGCTGTCCACTCTAAATTTCCGGTTCATTACAGTGAATAAACACGAATAACACAGATATTGGTGATGCTAATAGAAGAACACTACTCAGTTATTTTTTATGCTACAAGATCATTTCACTCTGTGTGCTGTTGAATAATTGGTATTTACCCGATACCACATTTTCACAAGCTAACGGCTTATATAAGTATTTCATGTCACTATCTGCGTTATCTTGCCCTACTGCCTGAGGACTGCTACCAGAAAGTTTAACAAGCACTTGGTTACACATCTTACTGTTGCGTGTTGGCTCAACCAACTTCGCGCTTACATAGTTTAGCACCAAACCAATTTGGCATTGAAAGCCGACCGGTGGTCTGGTAATACCGGCGTCATCAGCGAAGAGACATTATGAGAGATATACAACCCGATGACAATAGATTATGCTTCTCTAAACCTCTGAAAGATTTATACGAACCATGTTGGTAGTTAAACAAACTATACTTCCTCCCCTATAGCATACATTTCAATTCACCCGTATCTATGGAAATGAAATAAAAATAAAACAGATAAATGTAAACTAGAAAATGCTTGTGGAAGCAACTCATCCCTTCTCTTGTTTTCTGTTTTTTTTATAAACAAAAACGCAGCTGTTTTTGGGGTATTAGAAACATTAAGCTCTGTAAATTTCATTACACATTACAACCCTAGGACAAGGAAATTACAGCTGGCGAATTGAAAACCGCTGTACTTTCCTCCACCTCCAGAATAAAATACTCCAGAGCAGAAATGAAAATAATTTTACATAATTTATAGTCCATTAAAATATACTTCAGCCCCGCATTTCTCATGAATTCGCCGATTCGCCTTTCCCCATCCATCTTTGGGATCTTTGCGCGCTGGTATGCCACAACTCTTTTCACTTACATCTGGACCGATAGGGAGTGAAATGGACCAGTGGTTTATAAAAAATAAGTATAGATCCCGCGCACGTATTTATGTAATAAAAATTAGCATAGCTTTCCACTTTGGTGCGGGATCTTGGGTGGTGTTTGCACCCCTCCAGAGAAATGGCCCAAATGTCTTCTTATTGAAGATAAACAATGTAGAGCCCAACGACATGGAACTTGAAATATGGGCTTTTGCCATTAGAAAGAAGGTCGCCTACGCAAAGTCTGAACATGAGATTGTAGGGTTAGTGATTTGGAAAGTATTATTGGCTTAAATTTTTCAAAGACGATGGAAGGATGACTATACTTGCGACGTGATAGAGCAAGGAGGATAACCAGTTTAGTGTTTTCTTCAAATCAGATATTAAATTGTTGCAAAGGACATCTTGAAATCGAATGTTCTGGGGAAAATCTGCAACAGCCAGAAATATCGAATTTGGACGAAATTTGGCTGACAGACGCAGGTGGAATGGCAAATGTGAATTTTCACTTAACTTGACATTTGCTATGTCAGTTTCCTTTGTATTCTTGTCTGTGTTTTTTTTTTTTTTGATTCTCAAGACAAAAGATTTTTTTCAAACACTCCTTCAGTATATCCGGTATATAGTGTGGAAGTCCGTTTTTAACTGTTCCTGGATTTCGTCATACTAAGTTTACGAGAATGTTGGAAATGCTGGATATGCTAATACATATCTTCTTAACTCTGCCGCTATATCATTTGAAATACACTTCGTTAGCCAACGGTGGTCCTTTGTCCAATCCACGTTTCGAGGTAAGTTATACGTTATGACTAAAAAAAGTTCGCGTACTGCAATATGGAATTTTGTGAATTGCTTGTACCATCAGTTTACAAATCTGATCGCGGGCTTGTTGATGTTGTTTATAGGGCCCGAAAATGAAGCTCCTTGTCGTCTACTGACATGGGTTAGGATTTCAACACCTCATCAACAAAAAAAAGTCCTTTCCAAGAAAATGATTTCTCGAATATGCGTTAGTTTGACATTTATTGGCATTGAGCTCCAAAAAAACTTGTCTACAGCAAGTTGGAGAGCTATAGAAATCAGCTGACAAACGAGAGCCTGTGGACGTAGAGTTTTACTAATCTTTTCTAACGTGGCACTCCAATTCGTGGCACTACATCTTCTATCAACGTAGTAAGCTGCCTTGAAATCGACGAAAAATGTATCATATATAGTTGTTTGCCCTTGTCCTAGTAATATTGGGCAATGACAAGATATTATCCACTGTGGAATAGTTTTTTTCTGAACCCAGCTTGAAACTCACTGAGTAGTTCATTTGTCTACATCCAGGCGGTTAACCGATCCAAGATGATTACGATGAAAATTGTCATCATTGTGTTGAGGATGGTAGTTTACCTCCTCGGTGTGGAAGTCTGTTATATACTTAAGCCACTTTCAATGTATAAAACAGTAGTCAATTGTCGAGCATGTGGTACTTCTGATACATATATGTCAGCTGGCCTTTTGTATCTCTGTATCCGTATATTATTATTAAGGAAATTCACTGACAAATACGAGTAACTAACTGTTATAATGATACGATTTTATGTATAAAGAGAAACGTGATAAAATCGGGAAATAGCGGTGTGAGAAGATTTGACATTGTAACGTACTAGTACCAGCTATGAGAGCGATGAAGGTCCGAACCACACCTCATTAACTTCAACGAATTAAATTACTTAGTTAGGCATCTAAACCTGCCCAAAAATAAAGCAGAAATTCTAGCTTCTCGGTTGAAATAGTGGAATAGCTTGAAACAAATGTTAAAATAAGTGATCAAAGAAAGATTCGAAGACGGACTTTACTACTGTAACGATGTGAAGGACTTGTTTGAAAAAATCGGAGCTCCATGAGTTCACTCTGACCGGTGTGTTTTCATAGACATTTCCACAAAATTTTTAAAAGCTGTCCACGATGGAAATAAATTGTCCATCTATACGTTTGGGTCACTCCGTGATGCTCAAACAAAATTACAAAAGTGTGAAAATGGTGCTTGAGAGTTTACACCTCTCACAGTACACCTGGTCAGTGATTTTATTATGGTTGGCTTTCTGGTAGAATCTCAAGGCGGGTATACCGAACATCCTTGCTACCTCTATTTATAGGACAGTACAGCAAACAATTCGCATTACCAGCAGCACTCAACGCATAAGAGAACCTAAGAGAACAACGCCTAAATATGACTTAAATGTCGAGCCTAAACACATACATTGATGCCTCCATTGCATACAAAATTAGGTCTAATGAAGTAATCCGTAAAAGCTCTTCATTAAGATTTTGAAACTTTTCAATATCTGAAAAAAATATTTCCTAAGCAATCCGAAGCCAAAGTAAAACCTAATATTTTCGTCCAGCAACGAATTTTTACAGCTCAGCACTCATGAAAGGCGAGCATGAGACAGCCTTAAGGCAGTGGTCCATGGTTTTCTCGGAAACATCAGCTGCGAATTACAAAGAGCCCAATCAACTTACTCTCTAATCGAAATAATGCGATCTTTAAATTTCGTAGGTAATAAATTGATTGGTTGATGGGTTGGTTAAAACCAGAGATCATCCAGATGCAATTCATTCAATTTTCGAAAAAAAATTACCATGTTGCGGTAAAGTTTTCCATTCACTGTAACTGTCTCTTAAGCCTCGTCTTCGAAAAAGTACGGGCCAGTGACGCCACCAACCCATAATCCGCACCATACGGTGACATTTTTGGGATGCATTTATTTTTCGTGAATCTCATATGGGTTTTTCGGTCCCCAGGAACTACAATTTTGTTTATTTACGTACCCATCCATCCAAAAATGGGCTTCATCGGAAAAGATGAAGAATTTTACGAAATATTACTTTTACAGATCGCTCATTTTCGTAATAAGATTGAATAACAAAAATGCATTGTTGTGTGGTAAACGTCTCTATGACCAAAATTGACAAAGATTGCATGACATCTGTCAAAAATCTGAACCACATTGAATTCAGTAAAGGACAGTGATTGACAGCAAACACTCCACACCATCTGTTGGCTCAACCTTTACAATAAATAGATGGAAAAAGAAAATTTTCTTAAAATCTGTAGTTTTATTCTGACAGCCATATAAGTAAACTTTTTTTTAGCTAATTTGCTGTTTTTTTTTTACTTTAATTAACAGGGTTGGAGAAATAAGCAAAACTCAGACTCAAAATTTGTGTTAATCGGTGTTATCAGCACCGAGTGTTACGTTACTTTAACGTTCCCGTCCTTCTATATTTTCTAATTTTTAAAAATTTTCTGCAGAACCAACTGCCTATGGCCTCGATAGAAAGCTTCTCTTTCAGACAATGTCGTCACTGGTCTGCTGCGCTTGGCTTTGGCAGCACTAGTTTTCTCAAAAAGTCTTTGCAAATTCGATAGTAAGGTCTCTAGCAGTCTCCTGTGACTGCAGTCGTACAATGCCAAATTTCTTCATAGTATACTATATACTTATTCGATGTTCCTTCGTCCGGCATATTCGCAGTCGCACCTTAACGCAAGGTAGTGGTCTAAGGGTATGTTGGCTTCTCGAAACGTTCGAACATCCAGAATACTGGAGCTTGCGTCAATCTCAACGTGGTAAATCCGGTAGACGGTTTATTGATACGATGACTTCCAAGTTACTTTTTTGATGTTGAGATGTGTTAATGATACTCAATTAGCCTGGAACCAATTTCTTAACTGGTGTCGCGTTTTCTATGTTTTCGTTTTCGAACTTTACCCTAACATCGGTGAAGGACGTTGGTTATACGTTTGGTTGAGGATCTTGCAGTAGCATCGTTTGGCAAGGCCATCCTTCTCCTATGTGAAAGCGTGAGCGCATATCCGGCTTTATTTAGCATTAATGGTTGGCTTAGGTTCCAGCCCAGCTCTCTTTAATAATATCGTAGTAGATTTCACAGAATTGCATACTTCTTTTGACCGTATAAAGCGGCTTAAGGCTGCTAATTTCGCGGCTGTATGTTTTCTTTAATTGTTTACACATTCCATCAGCTCAGCCGAAATTCGTTGTCGATTTATGGAAGCTTAGCCATGAAACCGTGAACTAGATTTTATTCTCTTCGAAAAGCATGGTATTTGTATATAGATTTTGGTGCTGTGGAAGTCTAAATCTCTATTTTTTGTTGAATTTCGCTAAGAGTGGTTCTATCATCTTCGAAAAAGCCTATTTTGGCACAATTTTTCTCAATTGTATGCCCGCTTTATCTAAAGGTAAAGGATTGCCGTCAATACCATTCTGAGTATGCAGCCCATGATTGGGTAAAGTTAAGGTCTTCTCTTCTTCTTCATTCCGCCCTTTGATTTTCAGGAAATGTTATTAAAGTAAACTTCTCTTCGAGGCCTGATCTTTACATTCATTGTATTCCGGACTTGTTTTCATACCTAGTGTTGGAACCTGCAATTCGTACCTTATAAGGTCTCTCCATGTTGCTGTAGGTGGTTGCAACTGATCGGACTTATGGCCCACCAATATTTTATGACATCAGATCTTTGGTTTCCATAAGATTTGTTTGATTGCTGTTGCCTTTGTAATCTTTATTACAGAGGAGTATCAATAAAATTTAAGAAAATCTTCAGAGGGCTTGCCATAAGTCACATTAATGATAACTTGGTACTAGTTTTCGTAAATTCTATTATGGTTAGTGTTTTTTTATGAATTTCCTCCTTATGTCTTTCTTATAATCGGCTTCGAAACATGTTCTCCTTACGCTTAAAGTCAACACTTCTTAAATCATATCATACGAGTATGCATGCCTCTAGATTTTTTTTTTGCGATATTTTCTTATTGCGGATCGATCTCCATTGCTTGCTGTAAGGTTGGCTGGAAGACCCTCTTATTTATCTATTTTAGTGACAAGTCTCCTAAAGTCCACTGAACGCCTCGATATCTTATCGGTGTGGAGGAATTTTATTGCCTTCGAGAACTCCCAGACACTGATTTACCGATTGTTAGAGTTTTATCAGAGATTGTAGACGCCTGACTCAGTTGGAGATATCAACTAAGAATTACTGAAAACTCCGAAATGCTAAAGTTGATCTCATTCGCAGTAACATTTTCAATGTTGGAAGTCAAGAATACACTTCTTGTTTTGATGATGGCCATTTACACTCTGCGGAAATGCGAAAAGATTTAACTTTTCTTCACACATATCACACATATGATCTTCATATATAGAGGAGGATTCTGTAGGTAGTGCGAAACGGAAAACAGAAAACTGACATATTTTTTTCACTTGTCTTACACTCAACCCTCACCAATCATTCCAATCTTTGCCATGGACCTTATTTATGATTCTTTTACGAAGTATCCGGTTGGGTTTTTCCGTTGCTTTTTTTGTTTTGTTTTTTTTGTTCTTTCATATCCTTAATCCCTGGGGTAAAATTGTCAGAATCCTATGTGTAAGAAAAAACAAAAACAAATAAAAACATTGTGAAAAACGTAGCAAGCGAGTTTTAGAAAAAAAAACAGAGTTATACTCGTACAACACTTCAATTGCCAAACAAGGCGAAGAGCAATAAATTGCGTATACGACGTGGTAAACGTGAGCATTACTAAAATCCAACAAAGCAGGAGTGAAGAAAAAAAAATTTAAAAAGTGCAGACAAAAGAAAAAAAAACACGATGAAACTCAAAACAGTATTCGAGCCGTGGTATACAATAGTTGTGAAGAGAGGAAGAATAAAACAGGAAGGACGTGGAAACGATGGTACTCATCCACGCTATCCTTCATCAGGCACTCGGACGGAAGATATTTCATTCTTTTTCTATAAATCATTTTCTGTTTTTTTATTATTTTTTATATCAGCCGCGTTTTGTCTCATTTTTTTTTTTTTGTCCCCCCACAGCATTCGTCCACCCCGACGACTATTTTGTTCTCTTGGGCAGTTTTCTTTTGTTTGGCTGCTGTTTCATTCGTTCGCTTCTTTGGTATTCGGTTTTCGGTCGTATTTTTTTCCCCCCCAAAACAGTAATTGTTTATGACGTGGTGCTGTTTGTGGAGCTGTTCCACCCACATACATCTTATCCTGGTATCAGGGCGAATTCTGTGCTGAGACGAAATATGGTCCGATTAAGTTGGGGAGGCAAGAGCCTCCTCTATTGTTTGACCAGAAAATCCGTTTATGTCCCGATGACTTTTTATGAATAAAAATGGGAAAAACATTATTTAGTCATTAGCTTTGGTGTCCTTTGGTACAAGTACGAGAGAGACGAGTGCTAGAAATGAAAATATAAATGGAATTTCTAGCTTCTATTGTTGTTTTGCCGCCAGGATATTACGTTTGTGGATCAACAGAAAAACAAAAAGAATACGAACTGTATTTATAGAAGTTGCTAAAGCTAAAGCTTAGAGGAAGTTCCAATATTTTTGTGTCTTTCTTATGGAGACTTTTGTGGGGCAAAGCAGTTGTTTGTTTGAAAATTTGTCCTATGTTATAATTGGGGTGAGATATCGATAGTTGATGAAACTTTTCGAACGATCTGATTTCTTCCCCCGAAGCGATGCTGCTGGAGACTTTGGTGGGACAAAGCAGTTGTTTGTTTGAAAATTTGTCCTATAATTGGGGTGAAATGTCGATAGTTGATGAAACTTTTCGAACGATCTGATGTCTTCCCCCGACGCGATGCTGCTTTCTTCTGTGGTCCAGTCAGGCAAATGTCACAACAAACTTTATTTCGAGAACCTGTTATCGCTATCCTCATATAAGTTCATTGGTATTTCGTCAGGAATGTCTTATATGAAAAGCTGTCCATACGATGTCAACAAATTCAGATGGATCTTTATTACTATGCCATTTTGCCCTCCTGAATCCCTGAGATACTACTTCACATCTTTTTTAGCACAGAACTGCACAGTTTTGGATTCGTTTTATACTATGTGTCTCTTGATCGATGCTTTATTCTGCTACCCAGGATAGCATGTTTCGAGGAACATATTTCTTTAATAGGTGGAAAGTACATTCAAATCCTTGCCATTTAAGCGTAAAAATTCTTCGTTTTCGGTAAACATAGATTGTCTTCTTATTGGTTTTAATATGGGAAAGATTACGATGAAGTGTTGAACATCTTCTTTCACACGTAGATTGCACAGGGTGCACTGCGCATTCCTGTCGAATCTATGTGTCATGTAATTCAGATGAAGAAGCTCCCCTCTAGTCTTGAAAATGACTGAAATCGTGTCTTTACTGTTTTGGTCGTGAAAATAGTTTTTTTTTTCATAAGGTCATGGTTCAATAACCGACATATACACCTACTGTCACTTTGCTCAGTTTTCATTCTAAAATCCTCCAGGTATGCTTCTTCTATCTTGGACAAACAATAGCTTCTGTATAGAAACTTTCCACGATTCTGCACAATATTCTGTAGTCGGGAAATTGTGTTCTCTGCTCTATCTGCACAATTCTTTTGAGAAATTCCAAATTTCGGCGTGTTACGTGTTTGGAAACTATATGTGGAAGACGGTGGCATGGAATTGTCATTACTTTTAATATACTCTGGAAATGCAGCCTAATTATAAGGATATGCAGAGGAAGGAGTCCTCTTTTTAAATGTAACATATACTCGTAATTTGGTGTGTTTTCAAGTAGTTCGAAAATTTCCTTAATGAAGTATCTAAGAAGTTTTTCAATTTATTAGTACTGATCGAAACCCCAAGCTTTTCCAGCGTAGCACTTGGTGGGATGGTTATAATTTATTGACCTTTTCGCCTCTTTAAGTTTCTGTTTTTGAACAACTCTGTAGGTGTTGTGGTTACCCAAAGGTACTTATGTATATTCTTTCACAATTTCAACTTCTTCGTTTTGCCAAACCCATTGCTCATGCCTTGAGTACCTTCCAGATCCATTTCGAATCACCATTATTTTGGATTTACTGATATTGACTTTGAGGTTCCTTAAGTCGCAATATCGTTCGCCCATACGAAAATATCATCCGCGTTGAGCAGGAGCTTTATATGAAGACCCTCAAATACGATTCCGTATGAAGTCATCGAAGGACATCGCTCAAGTCTGCTTTTTTGAACAGCGGGAATATTATACTCCTTCTAAAAGTGTCTTGAACCTCATCCATATCGAACATGTAATTGTATGTTAAAGTTATTCTTTCTAGGAACTCAATAGATGCAAATTTGAAAAATTCGAAGGGAATACGGTCTTCTGCTGGCGTTTTATTTAAGTTACATCGATGAAGTACTCTACAGACGTATTGGAACAAAATTGTGCGATCTAGTGAATACACAATTGCATATGGAAAAGCATAACTCAGCAGGTTAGAACTACAAATTGGGTTTAATAATGCTTGAAAATGTCTGGCAAGCACTGCTGTTTTCAGTTGAGTACCCCATCTGAACACCAAACAAAACGAGTGACTATCTTTGATTCCCACAAGGGTACCTCACTTCTTTATCTCTACAAATGCTTTTAGATGCCTCATTTGCCTCTTGCTATATGTTTTTTGCCATGCTGCTGCCTGATTCCTTGACTAGCCGTAAGCAGGCAAATGACTTCGCGGCTACGCTCTCCCAGTCAAACCATTTTTGCCTTCTGATGTGTCTTCCAGACAGTTGAAAGATAGTCGCATCATCCGTTATACAGGAAACAAGACTGTTTACACCACTACGTCTAAAATTAAGATTTCGCTTATAACATGTGGAGTAGCTCGTTTTTTATTTACATGGGCAGTAGCCGATGTTCCGGAGGGATACCTTTTGCCAATATTTGTAGAAACGGCAGATGGTCCGAAAAAATTTGTCCGCTCACTTTGGAGATCAGTCACACACTCCAGCCACTTTCCGCGTACAAAACAGTAGTCGATCATTGAGCAGGCTGTACCTCTACAAAAATGTTAAGTGACCTTCCCCATCGCCCTTAGACTGGCCGTCTATAACTGTAATGTAAATTTTTTTATCTATTGCACCTCTAGTAAGACTTAAAGACTGTGATAATACCTGGGGATCGACCTCAGGCAACTGTGTGTCTCCAGAAATACAATATTAATGTATAAATAATGTAAACGTCAAAAACTGAGAGAAAACCTCTTCAGGGACGCGAGCGAGTTGGTCCATTACAAGTAGCATCGAAAACGGCGACTAACGGGCTTTTCTCCTTTTTAAAGCAGCTGAATAAATTCTCATCTACTAACGTACTTCGTTAAATGTCGCTACAGTCCAGAGTGGTCGTGGGCATAGACTAACTATACCTAGATATCAAACTTTCCAGATATTGGAAAATCAAAACCGATTTTCTACTGATCGTCACTATCCGTGAGACTCTGTCCGTGAATACGTGTGAATTGTGATCAATGGCAATTTATCTCCTTTTTTATACAAACCACGCCCATTTGAACCAAAAAACGTCATCCACATTACACACACTCGTGCAAATCGCTCTCATTCTAGCAATTTTACTTGTAAATTGCTTTCATTCTAGCAAATTTTGACAAAGTTATAGAGATGAAAAAGTGTTGGAATTTACTTACAGTGTGTCTGTGCGAAAGTTAAGGGTTTGCAAAAATATTAGTAGAGTTTGACATCTAGTTTAGTTTATCTATGGTCCTGGGTCTCATCAAATAAAACTCTCTTTGTGCTCTTTTGCCAATTACCTTCGTTATCATAGTGGGCTAAGTCTGCGACTGATGCTCACATTTCTTATCACATCTGTGTGGCTGCACAGTTCGAAGAGCTCTCTTTTACTCGTATATCTCCTCTTCCCAAGGCAAACGGTTCTGAAAATCGATCGAAGAATCTCGGGTTGAAAACGATCGTCCTCACTTACTTTCAAGCTTCTGCACCATAGAGAAGGGATGGGATGATAAGGATCTTGTATAGAGTCTGCTTAATGTCCCTCGATAAGATGTTATTGCTCTAAGAAGCAGTGACGTTCCATTCGATTCGTCGGAGGTATACATTAGGGTGTCCCTTATATGGGCTAAAAAAAAATCAACATTTTTTCACGCATACCCCTTATTTTTTTTCTTAATGCCAATACTAACTTCGATGCAAAATATTTTCCTCCTGGGATGATGTTAACACGTGCCGACTAGACTGCAAAATCAACATTGAAAATATGTATGAAAAATGTAGAAACATTTTTTTTTCCATCCAAATATTTCATTTCAATTACAACTTTTTATTAAATAACTATACTAAACACTTAAATAGGAATAATATGTAGCAAAAATGAATTATTGCGGATACTTTCTCTTCAAAACTTCTTTCTTGTAAGCAGGATATAACTTCCTGTACTCTTTCGCACAACGAAGAGGAATTGTTTTTGCTCTTCTTCAGCTGTCAAAAGTCCGTGAAAATCCTGCATTAGCTTGACAGCTCTTTCGACTGTATCGTTCACTACTTTAAGAGAAAGAACCGTTCTTTTGGCTTCTAAATAGAAAACATTGTTATCCCACGGAGATGGACTTTCTTGGAGAAATGTTTCATTTATTTTCAACCGAGAAAATAAATTTTTACTCTTGGCCGACACAAAATCATCCAACGTTTTATCTAAATCAAATAAAAGAACAATTTCAGTCATTAATAAATAGAAAACAATTAGAAATAGTCAAATTAGCTAACCCTGCATTGAATTGCACATTGCTTCTTTCGATGGAACATAACTTTTAAGAGAATGGGATTGACTTTCCTTATTAAAGTTAGCCACCATTTTCGTTTTTGTGTCTAAGTCCACAGTGTCATCAAATAAAGATAAAACTACGGTCTCTTCGGTCAAATAATATAGATGCTGACACAATTTTTGAAAGGCTGCTTTCGAAATCGACTCGTCTACTTTTTCATAATCTTTCAATTTTTTCAGAAAGCATAAGTCTTGAAAGGGTGCTTTTACTGCCGAACTGCACTGCAACCATGGTTTAACATAAACCATCACAATAAAGACACAGACCTCTTTCAATCCACCACTATCTTTTTTTGCCAATTTAAGTTGCGAGCGTAGCAAAAATATTTTTATCGCATAAATTGCTCTTGCCATCCATCTGGCTTGATGCATTGCACCTGGGGGCCTGATTTTTAGTTGTTTATCGACATCTCCTCCTAAGAATATTATTGAAAGTTCAGTAAGTTCGCGGTAGTCATTTCTAACAATTGGTTTTCGTAGCTCCTCAAAGTAAAAACTTAGAATTTCGGTAATTTCGTGGTCATCAAAATTCTATTTAACAATGTCTGCACCGGTTTGAAAATTGTTAGTGTCAATATTTTTCCATTCATCTCGAAACATTTTAAAAAGAGGTATTTCTGGACTTATTGTTACTTGGTGGACGTTCGTTTCGAAGACACTCTTAAGCACGAGCTAGCTCATGTATATGATATCGACAACCAAAAAGGACCAACTCTCTTTCTAATTCCTATTCTAAGAGCACGCATGTTCCATTAAAGCTACCTGAGTTAGATGCAGTTGTATCGCAACACATAATCTGAATTTTGTCATCCAAGTTCCAGTCTTTAATTGCCCTACAAATAGCTTTAGCTTGTTCTTTACCAGAAGAATTATCCAATTTTGGCACGGATAGAAGTTGTTCCTCATCTCCAAAAGTAATAACAATAGGAAGTCGTTCTTCCTTAGCACACCTTACATTCAACCCAGGTAACAATTTTTCATCCCAGTGAACAGTAAAGACCTCCGGAACATTATTTTGAAAATCAGTTTCAATGTTTTCTGCCCTTTCTTTTCGGATCCGTGTCCGCACGCATTGAATCGAAGAATTATTGATTGGAAAATCCTCAAAGTTAATCCTCCACTGTAGCCTGAAGTATATAAACAGAGTCTCTTATGCTCAACTGACATCTGTCTAAGGATGAGACTAATTTTGGAGTAACAAAGCTCTTTCTTCCTCGTTTTGAGCTTGCCTCAGATAACGGTTTAGGAGCAGTGGGAAGAACTTCGCTGCTTTCGTCGAAGCTTGCATATATGTCGTGCTCTTCAGGACTTAAATCCTCCAACGTCGCTGAAGAAATATTTAGATGGTATTGCCGATGACATGTTCTTATTACGTTTTTGCTCTTCTTCTAATCGCCTTTGTCTTACCCTATCTTCCTTTTCAGATTCTTTTTTATCAACTCCCGCTAAGCAGCATGGTCGTCCTGGCTCTCTCTGACGCTGTAAAAAAACTCTGTCCTCTTCTATAATAATTTTTTGAAGATCATCAGCATGGGCTATGTCAAATTTGTTATGCAAATCGTCCTGGAAATCTGCTTCTCGTCGTTTATACACCTCCTGGGTTTTCGTTGAATTTTTTTGCAATTCTCTCCAAGCTTGATACAAATTTATAAGCTTCTTCACAGAGTTGGGTAGTTATTTTGTGGTGATTCTTGCCTTTTCCCAAAAAATAGTACACTCGCGAATAACAAGATTTGCACTTTTGCTGACTGTCAATTTAACCTCCCGCATATTAAAAAAGAAAACTTCAAGAACTTGTTGATTTGAAGGTAATTTAGCACCCTTTATTTGATGATTTACATCTCCCACTAAGTAAATCCTCTTTGTATTGCTTCTTCATTGCAGTGACATCTTTAACCGATTAAAAAATACGTGTTTACCGCGTGAAAACTAAAAATGCAATAAAAATTTGCTTAGGCACGTGCTACTATTTCAGTATAACATGTTCTGACATGTTTCGATCCAAGTCGGCACAGGTTAAAATGCTCCAAATGACCTAATTTTTTTTCGGTTACGTTTTATAATAAAATAAACAAAATAAGAACATATGTGTTCAAAAAAAAAAGTCGAAAAATAAGGGACACCCTAGTATACTCGTACATCCCTTCCTAAACATGGTTTTGTTCTCGTTCACAGCTAAATCCAGATTGGCCGCATGTGGGTCTATACATGGAACCCAACGTGACAGCTCGTTGCGTGCTGCTAATGATATCAATATCATAAATGTGTGCAAGTAGTTGCACTGACTTTTGGGAATTGTTCGCCCTTGTGTACATGTCCTCAAGTATTATGTTACGGAAGTCACATGACAGTGCATGACTTGGTCTAACATAAATCCTGTTTAGGTATTAAGGATATGATCGTCTCTGAAATTTACAAGGGCCGAGCTTTCTCCATTGTTATTCTACACAATCTTAGGAGTTTAGCACTTATGCCAAAATTTTGTTGACAACCCGCACTGATTGGGAGCACTCAAGGACACAATCGTTGATGAAGGATTTCAGACGTTCACAATATTCACAACACAGACAAGTCTCGTACCTGGTTAGTGAGAGACTTTGAACAGTTTACTTTCATATGGATGCGACCAACAGGGTACCCTTTATCTGAAACACTTTCCTCCGACAAAATCGCCGAAATGAATTGATGAATGCTTTCTACCAAGCCATCTTCTGCTATTGAATATAGCTCGGCAGGTAAGCCATCCGATTTGCAGCCTTATTATACTTAAGTTTAAGCATTTCTATCTTTAGTTCATTCTGGCCTTTTGGAAGGAAGTCTGGGGTTTTATCGCAGCTTGACAGCGGAGTTTGTCGTCTGGTTTCTGTTCAAGTCTTGTTGCCTGGATATATTCTACTTACCATTTGCTATGGCTGCTACACATTGTTCCTATGATAGCATCTCTTGATACTCGTAGCATCTCTTGATAGCATCTCTATTGCACGCTGATCTAGTCTTTCTTTTTATACATAGAAGCTGAAGTTTTTACTTCCTTCGTTGTATGCAGCGGCGCTTCATAGACGAGTTGTTTTGCTACATGTGCTTGCCCAGGACATCAGTTACTTGTAAATTGACATTGTCAAAGAATAGCCTGGTCGGGCCAATTTATCAGGGACATAATTCTGTGGATCATCCGAGTTACCCAGAAGCCAGCAGAAAGTGATTCTTAATGCCAATACTAACTTCGATGCAAAATATTTTCCTCCTGGGATGATGTTAACACGTGCCGACTAGACTGCAAAATCAACATTGAAAATATGTATGAAAAATGTAGAAACATTTTTTTTTCCATCCAAATATTTCATTTCAATTACAACTTTTTATTAAATAACTATACTAAACACTTAAATAGGAATAATATGTAGCAAAAATGAATTATTGCGGATACTTTCTCTTCAAAACTTCTTTCTTGTAAGCAGGATATAACTTCCTGTACTCTTTCGCACAACGAAGAGGAATTGTTTTTGCTCTTCTTCAGCTGTCAAAAGTCCGTGAAAATCCTGCATTAGCTTGACAGCTCTTTCGACTGTATCGTTCACTACTTTAAGAGAAAGAACCGTTCTTTTGGCTTCTAAATAGAAAACATTGTTATCCCACGGAGATGGACTTTCTTGGAGAAATGTTTCATTTATTTTCAACCGAGAAAATAAATTTTTACTCTTGGCCGACACAAAATCATCCAACGTTTTATCTAAATCAAATAAAAGAACAATTTCAGTCATTAATAAATAGAAAACAATTAGAAATAGTCAAATTAGCTAACCCTGCATTGAATTGCACATTGCTTCTTTCGATGGAACATAACTTTTAAGAGAATGGGATTGACTTTCCTTATTAAAGTTAGCCACCATTTTCGTTTTTGTGTCTAAGTCCACAGTGTCATCAAATAAAGATAAAACTACGGTCTCTTCGGTCAAATAATATAGATGCTGACACAATTTTTGAAAGGCTGCTTTCGAAATCGACTCGTCTACTTTTTCATAATCTTTCAATTTTTTCAGAAAGCATAAGTCTTGAAAGGGTGCTTTTACTGCCGAACTGCACTGCAACCATGGTTTAACATAAACCATCACAATAAAGACACAGACCTCTTTCAATCCACCACTATCTTTTTTTGCCAATTTAAGTTGCGAGCGTAGCAAAAATATTTTTATCGCATAAATTGCTCTTGCCATCCATCTGGCTTGATGCATTGCACCTGGGGGCCTGATTTTTAGTTGTTTATCGACATCTCCTCCTAAGAATATTATTGAAAGTTCAGTAAGTTCGCGGTAGTCATTTCTAACAATTGGTTTTCGTAGCTCCTCAAAGTAAAAACTTAGAATTTCGGTAATTTCGTGGTCATCAAAATTCTATTTAACAATGTCTGCACCGGTTTGAAAATTGTTAGTGTCAATATTTTTCCATTCATCTCGAAACATTTTAAAAAGAGGTATTTCTGGACTTATTGTTACTTGGTGGACGTTCGTTTCGAAGACACTCTTAAGCACGAGCTAGCTCATGTATATGATATCGACAACCAAAAAGGACCAACTCTCTTTCTAATTCCTATTCTAAGAGCACGCATGTTCCATTAAAGCTACCTGAGTTAGATGCAGTTGTATCGCAACACATAATCTGAATTTTGTCATCCAAGTTCCAGTCTTTAATTGCCCTACAAATAGCTTTAGCTTGTTCTTTACCAGAAGAATTATCCAATTTTGGCACGGATAGAAGTTGTTCCTCATCTCCAAAAGTAATAACAATAGGAAGTCGTTCTTCCTTAGCACACCTTACATTCAACCCAGGTAACAATTTTTCATCCCAGTGAACAGTAAAGACCTCCGGAACATTATTTTGAAAATCAGTTTCAATGTTTTCTGCCCTTTCTTTTCGGATCCGTGTCCGCACGCATTGAATCGAAGAATTATTGATTGGAAAATCCTCAAAGTTAATCCTCCACTGTAGCCTGAAGTATATAAACAGAGTCTCTTATGCTCAACTGACATCTGTCTAAGGATGAGACTAATTTTGGAGTAACAAAGCTCTTTCTTCCTCGTTTTGAGCTTGCCTCAGATAACGGTTTAGGAGCAGTGGGAAGAACTTCGCTGCTTTCGTCGAAGCTTGCATATATGTCGTGCTCTTCAGGACTTAAATCCTCCAACGTCGCTGAAGAAATATTTAGATGGTATTGCCGATGACATGTTCTTATTACGTTTTTGCTCTTCTTCTAATCGCCTTTGTCTTACCCTATCTTCCTTTTCAGATTCTTTTTTATCAACTCCCGCTAAGCAGCATGGTCGTCCTGGCTCTCTCTGACGCTGTAAAAAAACTCTGTCCTCTTCTATAATAATTTTTTGAAGATCATCAGCATGGGCTATGTCAAATTTGTTATGCAAATCGTCCTGGAAATCTGCTTCTCGTCGTTTATACACCTCCTGGGTTTTCGTTGAATTTTTTTGCAATTCTCTCCAAGCTTGATACAAATTTATAAGCTTCTTCACAGAGTTGGGTAGTTATTTTGTGGTGATTCTTGCCTTTTCCCAAAAAATAGTACACTCGCGAATAACAAGATTTGCACTTTTGCTGACTGTCAATTTAACCTCCCGCATATTAAAAAAGAAAACTTCAAGAACTTGTTGATTTGAAGGTAATTTAGCACCCTTTATTTGATGATTTACATCTCCCACTAAGTAAATCCTCTTTGTATTGCTTCTTCATTGCAGTGACATCTTTAACCGATTAAAAAATACGTGTTTACCGCGTGAAAACTAAAAATGCAATAAAAATTTGCTTAGGCACGTGCTACTATTTCAGTATAACATGTTCTGACATGTTTCGATCCAAGTCGGCACAGGTTAAAATGCTCCAAATGACCTAATTTTTTTTCGGTTACGTTTTATAATAAAATAAACAAAATAAGAACATATGTGTTCAAAAAAAAAAGTCGAAAAATAAGGGACACCCTAGTATACTCGTACATCCCTTCCTAAACATGGTTTTGTTCTCGTTCACAGCTAAATCCAGATTGGCCGCATGTGGGTCTATACATGGAACCCAACGTGACAGCTCGTTGCGTGCTGCTAATGATATCAATATCATAAATGTGTGCAAGTAGTTGCACTGACTTTTGGGAATTGTTCGCCCTTGTGTACATGTCCTCAAGTATTATGTTACGGAAGTCACATGACAGTGCATGACTTGGTCTAACATAAATCCTGTTTAGGTATTAAGGATATGATCGTCTCTGAAATTTACAAGGGCCGAGCTTTCTCCATTGTTATTCTACACAATCTTAGGAGTTTAGCACTTATGCCAAAATTTTGTTGACAACCCGCACTGATTGGGAGCACTCAAGGACACAATCGTTGATGAAGGATTTCAGACGTTCACAATATTCACAACACAGACAAGTCTCGTACCTGGTTAGTGAGAGACTTTGAACAGTTTACTTTCATATGGATGCGACCAACAGGGTACCCTTTATCTGAAACACTTTCCTCCGACAAAATCGCCGAAATGAATTGATGAATGCTTTCTACCAAGCCATCTTCTGCTATTGAATATAGCTCGGCAGGTAAGCCATCCGATTTGCAGCCTTATTATACTTAAGTTTAAGCAT
This sequence comes from Volucella bombylans, assembly GCA_949129095.1. NCBI lineage: Eukaryota > Metazoa > Arthropoda > Insecta > Diptera > Syrphidae > Volucella > Volucella bombylans. The sequence continues at coordinate 110,494,806 of OX422141.1, forward strand.
TTCTATCTTTAGTTCATTCTGGCCTTTTGGAAGGAAGTCTGGGGTTTTATCGCAGCTTGACAGCGGAGTTTGTCGTCTGGTTTCTGTTCAAGTCTTGTTGCCTGGATATATTCTACTTACCATTTGCTATGGCTGCTACACATTGTTCCTATGATAGCATCTCTTGATACTCGTAGCATCTCTTGATAGCATCTCTATTGCACGCTGATCTAGTCTTTCTTTTTATACATAGAAGCTGAAGTTTTTACTTCCTTCGTTGTATGCAGCGGCGCTTCATAGACGAGTTGTTTTGCTACATGTGCTTGCCCAGGACATCAGTTACTTGTAAATTGACATTGTCAAAGAATAGCCTGGTCGGGCCAATTTATCAGGGACATAATTCTGTGGATCATCCGAGTTACCCAGAAGCCAGCAGAAAGTGATTCTATTTTGTTTGGCTATCTTGTTAGGAAAAACGTGGCAGTACTTTACCACCCTCAATTTTGAGGTACATATTCGAAGTAAGCACTCTATTCTCAGTTTTTTTTCATCTACGTGGTTTGCCAAATATGCTCGAGGGTATTGTGTGAGAAAAAGCCACGCAGACGCTTAATAAATAGCTCGGACATTGGTTTAAAAAAATGCGTGAGAAGTCTGTCATGCCCATTTAGCTCTTTTGAATATCTCTCAATTTAAGGACAGAGTTTGCGGTGTGGGATTTATATGTGTTGAGGTGGTGCTTATGTATATTAAGTAAACTGTCGATTTTTTTTCCAGTGCATACTACCAGAAGGCTAGGCGTTAGGACGGCCCAGTATTTTTTCAATTAAGTTATTGCTTTATCGATCAATTTTCAAACTAGCACCGTCCGAGTGCCTCTCCGCTCATAGAATGACATTGCAAAGAATTGCTTCAACAGACTGATTTGCTGCTGCAAGTATAATCGGTGATCTTCAATTTTGCCAACAGCTCCCAATAGAGACACTCAATGTAAGCAATTTTACAATGTCTTTCGTATCGCACACATTTTGCCATAGATTTTCGGGTAACTCAACGTTTCATTTATTATCGCTGGAATGTCTACCAGATCTAATCTCGTTGTGGACTATTCTCCAATACGGAGTGAATTGTCTTAATCGCTAATGAGCAATATTCAAGTTCCTTCCATTAAAAGTACATTCGAGTTCAAGGACCTGGGTTCTGCTTAATTTACTTAGTTCTTTGTTGGTGGATTTTATAATAAAAGCTTTTCAGTTATTCACTTCAATTCTCATTCTATTTAAGAACCTCCTTAAAACAACAAAGGATTTGACCCTTAAAGAAAGCCTTCACATAAACCAACACCTTCTCCATCATTAATTTTCACCTTCTCACCAGTGCCTTTTCAAATCTTTCAGGGCAAAAAAAAATCAATCAACATTAATCCAGTGTCCTGTTGTCCCATCGCCCCTTTCCCATCGAAACTCGCCATAAAACCTCTAAACCATTTTTAGTCCTCCAAAGCTGCAAACAAATTGTCAATGAAACTATTTGCCATAAACGTTAAATAAAGCGAATATCTGTAATCATCGTTGCGTAGGTTTTAAAGTAGCTTCTAACCGCTTCGTAAATTTTTAACTTCTCTCCTAAATTCCGCTGCCATAAAACCTAATTCCACTCCGGTTTTTTGGTGACACCCGGTCGCCTCTTTACACCCTCTGTCGAAAATAACATCTCAAAACAACATGGTATTCGTTTCGTAACAGAGTCAACCCGAATGTCTAATGAATTGAACTTCAAATTATCATTCCCTTCAAAGAGATAACACAATGTCATCATTGCTATCCCATCTGTTCGGGGCCGTGTTCTTTTGGGGAACTTTGGAAGTAACCCACACCACCGTCAGGACTAAGAGAAACAACAATATATGGCAACAACAACAACAGCAGCACCAATGACACTCACCAAATGGAGGCTGTAATTTCCACGATTCAATTTTCCGGTATAAAGGATGCCAACAAAAGATTGAAGAAGCTATGTAGAAAAATTAACACTGCCACCGGGTAGGGGTGGTGGTGGTAGTGGAATATGGTTGCCTGAAACAACCCTTAATAGGTAGCAAGTAACTCGTAAGACAGGTAATAAATTTACAAATATTATTACAATGACGACAAGAGGACGGTGGATTCCATGAAGAACGAAAAGCGACGAATAAAGAACGAAGGATGTGGGTGGGGCGGAGGACAGAAAATGTTACACGAGACGCGAAAAACTCATGATGCTTGTTGTGGAAAATGTTTTTCTTATTTTCTGTTTTTTTATTTGGTTTTTTTTTTTTTTTGTGGGGTACTGCCACCATATCTACCCCCGAACAGCACTGCCAAGGATGATCCGCAAAAAGGTAGTGGGAAGTACATTTACCTATTAAATGTGCGTGAAATCAAAATTAGGTAACTCTGGGTCTGTAGCGCGTACCTTTAGGCTTCAGGGGTCGTGCGATTTTTGTGGCAAGCCCTTGCGAGTAAATTAACTTCCCCATAGAATGGCGCATATCCGTATATTTGTAGTCATTGATGGTGGTATAGAGGTGGTTTTTGGGGAGGTTCAGGTTTGAAGAGCGAAAAAATTAAGGCGTAGGCTAAAGCGCTGTTTAAGGATAGTTAATGAAAAAAATTAGGGATTTACTCCCATCAGCTCATCAGTAAGTTTTTCTTTTGTAGCTGTTGTCTTCAGCTGCTTAAGTCTAGGACTAAGGGTGGTTTTTAGTCGTTAAGAACATTTGATTAGTAGCTACAAGAAGGAGGATACTAAAATATAGAGGGCTATATAGCCAGAGCAGTAGCGAAAGCAATGAGTGAATGTAAAAGGATAATAGGAAGTAATGACTTTGTAATACTCGTACCTATAGCGAAATGTGCAAATGAGAAAGGGAATTTGAATTAGTTTTTGTTGTTGTTGTTGTTGCTGTTGCTGTTAACAGCTCAGGGTGGAAAAATAATTAAACAGCGAGTAAATGGAAAGTTTTTTGTTTTTAAAAGTGGTATCTCATGTGGGGGTACATAGGGGACATTCAAAAAGAACATAAAACAAAACGTCCTCGCTCCGTATAGACTTTTGTTTTCTAGTTGATTCGTTTCCTAAGGAACTAGAGAAAATCCATCCAGACTCTAGTTTAGATATTCATTTTGTGTGTTTGTTTTTGGCATATCATCCTCGGATCTTTCTATGAAAGGCAAACATTATATCCAGCTCGAGGTGAAGAGAAATTTGATCAGAAAATTTATTTGTCTACTCTCGTCTTCTCTTATGGATTTTTTTTTTTTTTTTGGCTGTGGGGGGGGGGGAGTTGGGGTTCAAACAGAAGGAAACATAAAATCTCATATGAGAAGCGGGGAGAAGGAAAACATTTTTTCGTGGCGCTTATCCCTGGAGGTGAGGTGCTTTTTTTGTTTTTTATCTTTCTCGTTTCTGATGGCACGAAATGAGGTTGAGGTTACCTTTGATTTTTGAGTCTTCGGGGTCTGTTTTGGTTGTAGCTTTACTTACTTTTTTTTTTGGGGTGCCAGGAGAAGATAAATCTTTTACCTTGACGCTACGAAAACATACATACATGCACTGAGCATGTGTGTGTGTTTGGTTTTTTTTTTTCCTCTTGACATCATTTTGTAATTGGGATTGAAGGTAATACAGAGTAATTTTGTATGGTGGAGGCGTTGGGATATGGTGTGTAATAAATGAATTGGAAGAAAATTGAAAAAAGATGACTACAACGATGGTGGATGTAGCTGGCACAGTTGAAATAACTTTGCCAGGTAACAAAAGCTGGATTTATTGAAGTATTGAGAGTATTGGAAGCTTGAAGCTTAGTTTAATATTAGTCTTCTTCTGTTCAGAAGTGATCTCGAAAGGGTGCATTATTAATTTAATTTTATGAAGGCACTTACTTTGACTATAGTGGGTGTGTTATGCGAAAATACTTAAACCCACTCAAACAGTGATGAAGTGTCAATAGTATCGTTAAACAGCGCCCAGTACATGTTACAAAGTAAATCATTTGTCGTTCCATTGTAGCTGGCAACGCAGGATTTGGCTTACTTATATCCAGCACAACTAAATCCTTAACAAAAGCCTAAGTCGAAAATCTATCTGTATTGTCCTCTGTGTTTAGACAACAATAAGGCCACACAGCTATGCAGATTAAAAGAATCCTTTTCGGTGATGAGTTTCGTATCTTGTCAAAAGATCGCTGTCATTATCAGAACTGGCTCTTTACTATGCACGATGATATCCAGATGTTAAGATTGCTTGGAAAACGGTATCTACATCTTGACTATTCAGAATTATTTTTCTCGTGAGAAGAAGAACCTTCGTTTTAAGAGGGCTGACACAAAGGCTGATGGGTCCTAATAAATCGCCATTTTTGCCAGTTCTCGGTACAAAGCTAGTCGCTGTGTGACTAATAACGAAAACTCCTTTCAGAGTTATCAGCAGTCTGGCTGACTTGCCCTTTTGAGAATTTTACCAGCCTGCTGGATTCAACAAATGTTTTCGGGGAAGTTAAAATAATAAGCGAAAACTATTGAGGACCGCAGAAAGGTCGCACTTGTTTTGTTCGGTATGTCGAAAGAAACAGCTTTAGGCCGAAAAGAAAAATTCGTAGGAGTATAGGTTGCATTTACTTACCCTTAGACTGTGTCCCATCAATTCATTCCGGTTTTTGGAGGCTTGTCGTCAGCATCAAGTATTAGTCATATGCACGTACTCGTATTAGTATATTTGTACGCAAAATACGCATAACACTCTGATGCTGTTTTCACCCTTTCCACCGTCGTAGAAACTAGACGAATATCCGGTCAGTTAAGTTTTTATGCATTTTTATTTTTAGAACTTAAATTACTCTTATATGCTAAACAAAAACCGCTTAAAAATTAGTTTAAATAACTTAAAAATAATCTTATTGTAACTTACTGGCCCCATGTGGGCACTCTAAATTAAACATAATACTTAATCTATGTCTTTCGACGTATCTCACAGTCTAATTTTATTTGTAATTTAAACATTAACTAATCCTAAAGCTAAGAAAATAAATTTTAAGTAACAACTTAGTAAATGGACATTTTTTAATTTTTTATAAAACTTAAAACTAAAAGCTTACAAACTACCTAAAAAAATAAATCTTAATCTTCTTAACCTACTTACATCCAACACAAATAGAGACATACAGAAATATATATATACATAATATATAAATGTAATTATATATATATATATTTTATATATTTTTTTTAAATTTTTTATTTTTATTTATTTTTTTGTGTTTTTATATTTTTTTTTTCTTAAAGTCTAACTTAATCCTACCTAAAACTATGTAAGCCGGCCATGGCTAAAGAAAAGAAGAAAAAAAAATTAGGCCACTTTGCTTCACATGAAGCTACCTATCACTGGAGGAGTTCGACGACGAAGCATCCTCACCTTCAACAAGCCACAAAAATTGCTGCTGCTGCTGAGCAACATCCCTCCTGTCGCGACTCCCTACCGCCCTACTGAACCGGAGACGCTCCGCACTGCCATGTGCGACGTCTCTGTCGTAGTTGAGTCGCCTGTCCGCAGCTGTTCGAGCGACGTGGAAGATTAGCGGCACCGCCAATCTGTCCTGGATCAGACCTTTACTACGAGTATCTAGATAGAGGAACGCTTCTGGAGGAATAAAGCCGTCAAAACGAACTCTCTCGTTATACATATAATTGGGGTAGAAAGCCCCGGAGATCAGGTTGTTCGATGAGGTCATTGCTCTTGCAATGTGCCTTCGAGTCAACTTAATGACGAAATTGTCCACTCTTATTAGGTTCGCCCTATTGTACAAGACCTCATTAAGCTAGAATTTTATGTACTCAGACTCTGGTGTTCTGTATAGGCGAAGGCAAGTCCTAAGATAAGCCCTCTCAAACACCCGAATCTTTTCCACTAAACTTGCTCTCACGTTGAACCACACGGGACATCAAAATACAAGCATGGGCCTGATAAGGGCCATGTAGCAGATTACCTTCACCCTCGCATCGAGTTGGCTGTTATAAAACAGTCTCTTTGAAAGGGAAAAAGCACCTTTGGCTCTGGCCAGAGCAACATCTATATGTTTGTTAAAATACAGATATTGATCTAGCCAGATCCCAAGGTATCTGACTACATTTCGACAAGCAAGTGGCTGTCCGTGTTGTCCGACGATAGAAAACTTTCGCCAATTCTTTCTGGTATCCCTAGGGGCCCCAGACAAAGGCGTCCTAAACACGACGAATATCCGGTGCCAAAAAGATTTGTGGACTCCTGGTTCGGCGTCTAGAAGAAAGGTGTTTGGGTAATATCATATAATAGTCATCGTGTCCAGATTGCTTGCTCTGTCTGCTGTAGAGATCGCGTGGATTGTCGCTCTTGAGAACTTTCGACTATCACGCCACTTCCTAATATAATGTAGATAAGCAGATAGGTAGCAGTAGATTGATTAGGGCAGAATGAATTAGAATCTGTTCCACTTCACAAGTGGTTCACAAGGTTCTATTTCCAATTCTATAAATTGTCCGATTGCTTTGGGAATTGCAGTCATTCACAGCTCTAAGGAGAATGTACGGATTCTCGTATTACAAAACGAAACAAAACTGCTTAGAGTATTTTTTCATCTACTTATCGTAGATATCTCGATAAGTACTTTATTGTGAGTGTAACTTATCAGGCGATCTTGGGCTGTTTATTGGCTTTTCCATCAACAGAACGCAATATTAGCCTCAACTGGTTGAATGGGAGAACGCAGGGCGGCGTCGTGTTCTTACTGCTATGGTGCATGTTAGTTGACTTAAACGTCTATGCTCAGCCATATGCAGTTAATACTATATAGCAGCAGGCAGAAGTAGACATGATCGACGATTTGTGTTCTGAAAATGAGATGCTAGTCAGTCCTCTCAAAACTGTTTTAGCGTAAACGAGCTTTCGGAAAGACTTGAGGTTTGAGACCGAAGAATGTCCTTTAGACTTATAATGAGACCGATTATATTCTTTTCGCCGGTTTTCTGATGGAGCAAGCTTTCACGAAAATACGTAAGTGTTACTTGAGGGTTTTCCTTGCCATCTAGAAGCATATTCACTATATCATATTATGGGTTGCTCTCTTACATTAAAGTTAAAGAAAAAACAGAGCTTTAGTAAAACATGAACTGAAAGGTTGATGACGTCGCGCGCCGACTTTTGACTCTGGTCTTAATGAGATACCGCGTCGGATGTAATGACAATAGAACTCCTGTTACTGCGAAAGTACAGAATGGTCTTAATGAGATACCGCGTCGGATGTAATGACAATAGAACTCCTGTTACTGCGAAAGTACAGAATCGATTTTCACTGAGCTCAAGAATGGTTTTGGTCAGAATCTGATCGAGTAAATGGATACACCATGGTCTTCATGGATGTCTTAAAAATTGATTTAGTATGCGGCGCTGGTGTCATATTAGAGGATAACAGTGTTAGATATTACTCTAAGTTAAGAAAACTTCTGTGGCAATGAACTATGTATATTGTGAAAAATCGTTGTAAGGGGCGAAGTATCTGCATTTGCAGACCCTTCCTAGACCCTTACACTATTTCCAGGCTAGTTCAGGTTTAAAGGTTTCTCTGTACACAGTTGGTAGACTGAATTCACTAAGTCTTGCTTAGATCCCAAGTCACAATTGTATCTCAGGAAGTGAGATCATCCATAAACTTGTTGGGCAAAGTTAAGGTAACATTTTCTCAGGACCAAACCAAGCGTACGGACTCACCTACCTCCTCGGTTTGGGCTTTCGTTGACAATTTAGTTTCGGGTTGTATGAATCTGGAGGACGCCAGAAAACCAAATGAATGCTTTCTGACATTTCTAAGAAGTCAGCACTTTTTATGCAGTCTCTGAGCCATCGCACACTGGACTAGTAACCCCGGGGTACTAGTACACTAGTCCAGTGTGCGATAGCCCTCTTAGTACGAAGGATATCAAATAACGATACCCCGGAACACTATCTCTGTGAGTGTTCGACCTACGCTCATATTAGGCTGCAGGTACTTGGATTTGAATATGGCGGGTATTGGTCTTAATGAAAGACTGAACAATTTCAGAAAAGGTTCATACAAGCAGTACAAAAACTATTTATTTATCTACTTATGTGCTCTATTTCTACAGAAGAAAGAGATAGATTAAACCTTATAGCTCCTGAAAGCTTTCAAAGAAGGATTTGGCTTACGAGTTACATTAATTTCAAGTCGTCAACAAACTTGGGGCCATAGCAGCTTATGTTTTTCTTGAGAAAGTGCATTTACATAAAGTAAATATCGGCTGTATTCTTGTGTAAACCTGGCAGAAACTTCCAGAAAAGATAAAATTTGGTATGCCACTACCACAGTTTGCAGTCTTATATTCCCATTGAATGTTCTTCAAAAGTCTTACAATGTTAAGATCGTGGGACAGTTAACATCAACGCCTTCACGAAAGTCTGTCGGCAGGAAATAATTCTACAGGAGTCCTAAACTGCTTACTAGTTTTATAAAAGCCACTCTGATCGGCTCTCAGAAGACTGTTGCTGTATGATGCGATTTCATTTGCTTATATATATCCAGGGTAAATTTAGTCTTTTAACTAAGCCATCGACAGAATCTTAGAGGGATACACCTAAATTGTAAGTCTATGGTTCAAAAGAGAAAGAAGAATTTTAATAAATTCTGTACCTAATAGGTTTCTGAATTACAGAAGAAAGGTTTAGCTACCGTAGTAAAATCCCGATTGAACCAACTTTTTGTGGGTGGCCGTGGCGAAATAACCACTCAGCCCAAACATTTTTCTCTCTCTCTCTATCCAATTTTACGAAAAATTTAACACGTGCTCCGACATTTTAAGAGTAGTCATATCCGAACATCTTACTATGTAATATCTTATTCCATTAACATGAAACTGGCTGAATGAATAGCTGACAAATTCTATTCTAATGAGTCACGAAATATTTCTCACTAACGTCTGAACAAAACTGGAATCAAAATTGACCTTGTCATTCCCAATGAGAGGATAAAGTTGTTATTTGAACTTTTTTTTTATACAAAACTAAAAAGCAACTCGAGACGATGAGATAATTCTCACCACCCACACACGATCATAAATGAGTTCTTAACTTCTTAAGTGTTTTAATCGAAACAGCTTCAAACCGGAATCAATTTAGGTTGATGTAGGTGATGTGAACTAAATTTAATCCAAGCATCCAACGTGGGTCTGCTTTACGATTAATCTTCATAGCAACACTTGAATTTAAATCGTAGCTCCTTTCGACTTCCCTTCGAATTTGTCACATATATATCCTGTATGGGATCCATTCAGATACCCTAGATATGGGTTGTTATATTAATTTTTATGGTCATAATCTGTTTGTCTTGCATGAAAGGTATGTTCACACATTGGTGATATTTACATAGTATACGCGTACGTACGAATACAAATACCATATTCGCTATCATAGCTCAATCCTTTTCAAGGTTGCTCGCCGCTATAAAAACTAAATTTCCTTTTCAAATAAACAGATGACATAACATTCCCTCCCCCCTCCCCCCAGTTGACTGACTACGAATGACTTGGGGACCGTCCCAGAGGCGGTTCTAAAATTTCACTCCGATTAAGTTTCGTTTTCCTTTCGTTTCGGCTATTTTTATTTCCGTCATAAAAGGCGCCCGCTCCTTCCGTTTAGAATACCTACATAGAAGTTTGTATTTGTGTCAGGAGTGTAACCCAGATACGCACATTCAAAATTACATTAAGCGTACGTATCCATGCATAGGTGGTTGGCCCAGAAACAGACAAAACATTCGACAGAAATAGAACAGACTTCGCCATTCCAACGACATTCAGTCGTAAGCTTTGTAGTCATATCGACGACCACTTCAAAAAGGCCCACTCGACAGTAGAACGCATATACAATAAATTTGAAAAGAAAAGGAAATTTAAACCGAAACCGTAAGAGTTGAATTCGAGTTCTCTGCTTTTAGAGTAATTTCATAGTAGCGGTAAACGCATCCAACACTATCACAAACCAACCTCACTCCATCTAAATCAAAGAAAAGCTAAAACAGAAATACTCATCCTTGTTTGGTTGGCCTCGAAACGAACAGACGGACGAATGAAGGCTAAGGTAATAAAATCTCCAACGACGACTTCGAATGTTTACTCTATCTCGACATTAATGGTGATAGAGCCTAGAGAATGGGGTGTCCTTCATACAGCTCTCTACACCCGATCGGTGTGGTCCTATACCTATTGTACAACCACCCACTGGAGGCTGTAAGACGACTGAATTTATGTATCTTATGTGAAAAGGCAGTCTGTGGGGTGGGGGCGCCCTTAGCTGCCGCCACACAGTAACTACGCTAAACAACTTCCCTGAATTACTAAGAATGCCAAAAAGGATGTCATTAAGTATTCCAAATTGGGAAAGTTATAAGCACGGCAGATACTACCCCATATACCATGCTATGAGGGCTCGTATCTATGTGACAGAACAGCCCAGCCGGTATCAACCGCCGTCATTCCCAAACCCACTTCCGACCACCTCCCCTACAACAGAATCAAAACAAGGAACCCAAAAAAGCCCAGGACAAGTTTGAGGAAGGCAAAAAAAAAAACAAAAAAGGAAAAATCTGCTATCCATAGCGCCGGATGTTGAGGGGAAGGGTGGTATTTCTACAGTCAGACACAAAAACACACGTCCATCCCCCTGAATAATAATAATGTCATTTGTTTTATACTAAACACATACACAGCAGCCTTACGCATGAAAATGCTTGTGCGTAGCGCGATATAAGTGGAATGATGGGTGACTGACTGTACTCGTACTGAACTGAACTGAACTGGGTGGTTAAAGTTGGAACCAGAACCAGAAAGAAAGCCGAAGCTAACCCAAAAAATTCAAGCGAACAACAACAAGAACAAAATGGAAGAATAAATTTCTTATTTGGAAAATGTTATAACAGCTTTTTTTAACTGAATCCTATCTCTGTGCAACTGTGTGTGGATTGTGGGTATTTGTATTCATGTTAAATGATGAAACATGGATACGCATAAAAATGAGTCCGCCATCTCGCATTTCAATAGAATACACACACAGAGCTTTCCGGGTAATGTTTCCCTCTCTCTCTCTCTCTTGATTTTTATCTTTGTGTATGTATGTTTTATAGGCTGTTTCTGTAGATTTTATAGTTCCGTTGTTGCTGTTGCTGTTAGTTTAACTTTTCAACCCCGCCACCGCTACAATAACCATTATACAAACCTCATCTTCTCAACCCCAACTACGAGTAACTGCGCCCCATTTTGACTTTTATTTACTTTATAACGGAATTTTGTGAGATGTTCCAACTACGGATGGATGGTTAGGTAGTGTTTGAAATGGTTGTCTCTCTAAATAGTGGCGGTGTAGCAGGAGGGTTTATACTTTGTAGGTACTTCGTACATGGGTAATGTATATTAAGGTTAATACTAAAAATATATGTCAGACATGAAACAATTTTCTGTTTGCGTCCTTTTTTTTGCTCCTTTTTTTGGCGGGATTTAATGGCAACGAGGGTTGTTATAATTTTGATGAATTGCTAGAAAATTCGTTGAAAAAATATTATCATCTTTTGGTGGATGGCCTTGGAAGTTGGGGACCACATTTCTTACTCAGAAACGGGGACAGAGTATTTTATTTGATTTTGAACATGTCTGAGAGGTTTGGCCGTCTATTGCCGTCATTGTCATAACTACGCAGCTGCGAACCAGGTTTGATTTGGCTATCAGTAGCATAAGAGCAGTTCAGACATTGTTTTGCTTGTATGTTCGTTTTACAGAGATTCCCCAGTCTTTCGTAGATGAGGCATCGCTTTAGTAGTAAAGTGGTAGGTACCTGAAATGTGTACACGCACCAGTATGAGTATGAGTATGAACTGGACACTCACGCATCGCAGGATCTTATGTCCTGTACATTTAGATGTCTAGGAAGAACGTAGTACTCCGTTACGAAGTCGATAAACTGTCTTATGTCTTTCCTACTGAAGGACAGTAGGAACGTCGTTCATTTTGTAGGCACGTCGGGAAGCATTCGTTTGGTCTGGTGGCAGTCCGCAGAGTCATTCCATCTGCAGATGCTCACATGATACCCAACCAAGATCCAGAGTGTTCTTGTGTCCGGATTCTGAGAAACTCTACTTTCAGCCTTGCATGTCAATTTCATTTCCCACATTGATCATACTGTTATTTAGGACCCAACCTCAGAGAATGCATCTTTCCGGCTGCTTTGCATTATCGAACGAGCTGGAAAGTTGTCAGACGGTTCTGTAACACCCTGGTTATCGTAACAGACGCATATTCTTCGTCGAGTATAGTTCATTGACTTTAGTTAAATCTAACTTTATCGTCCTCCTAGAAAATACCAGGGCCACATCACAAGTTTTGAGACCATCGTGCTATCGTAGCAATAGGAGTTCTGGTAACATTGCATCATACGTCATGTCCGAGGATAGTCGGTGCACAAGATCATCAAGGCCAGCACATGTCGTACCAAAGGCCACTTCTTTTTGTACGGAAAATGGTCTTTTTTGGTGCACCTAATTTTATGAATATTATGATGAAAGAGATTCATTACTTCTTCTAAGTATAGTAGAGTCAGACGTGTTAGGTAAAACAGGCAGCTTATTCAATCAAACAACCGACGTATACAATTCATCTTATAATAGCCGCAAACGTAAGGACCATCCTCTGCTAAAACGGTCCTTGCCATACCAAATACGGCGAAAGAAAGCCGACATCTCCTTGAAGGTTTCCAACGTGACATGTTAGAAGTTTGTTATTCTGTACGAAACCTTCGCAAAACTTTCGGACAAACGGATGATCCCTTTTGTGCTTTGAAGACCTTGAAAATAGTCATTCTAGTTGTTCAGGAGAATGCAAATTTATAATGACTTGATAGAAATGGTAGACGTTGGCAAATGATTAAAAAACGATTGGTCTAAACCCGGATTAACCGCGGAGTTTGGGTGGACAATGTCGTTAATTGCATGGAAGTTGTATCTGTCTATTGATCCATACGATTTAGAACGTAGTTGTTGGATGTTTTCTGTGGCAAAGCAGCTGAATGGTTTCTCAAAATAATGCATTTGTCGCCAGACAGTTTGATGATGACTCTTAAGAATGTATTAAGCGTTGGTTTGATTTGGGCCCGTGTTCGTGTCAAACTATCGGTCACACTGCTTCGTTTCATAAAGTTCTCTCTTAAATATACTGTCATAGATGGTCTAGACTTGAAGTTATATCATTCTTTCTAATGCCTGTAGCCGGGTATATTCTAATGCTGCATGAAACCTCACACATCTGACGCTGCATTTATATGGCCTTACTGACATACGCGCCGCGCTATAGGCAATATATGGGAAATACCATTATGTACAAGGTGACTTATGTACATGGCTCTTTCTAAAGTGTTACTACGCAGATCCTGTGTTCCATCAAAAGCATTCCCTTTTAGCTGCTAAATATTGGTGGGTTTATTTTTCTTTTTCTTTTCTTTCAAATATCCCCATAGCAGGCCACTTAAATTCTGAATGAAATTCTGATGAAACCCCATCCCCAGACTGTTAGCAATGGCTGGTTCTAAAAACTTTGTAATCATAGCGCGACATCTTTCAGTGTCAGTGCATTTAATTGAGTTACTTTGCCATTCTATGCGGCGATTTTGTTTGTTCACGTACCCATTTAAGCTGGAATCAGCTTCATCATCCATTATCTGATAACGAATCAAATTACCCTTCTATCTTGCTATTTATTGTAAAGGAACTGCGTATGCAACCAGGACCACCTGGCTTTCATATTGAAATATCTGGAATTCATTTCTTAAAACTCCTTGTAACAACCTGCGAGACGTACCTAGTTTCTGATTTCTCTATAAGATTTCGTCAACATTCGCATCAGTTTGGACAGTGAGAAGTCTTTCAGCTCGGGGAAAATCAGTTGCAGCTCCCTGTTGATGGTGCGTGATGAGGATGTATACGAAAAAGTGACAGCGACGGAAATAAAACTGTTGCTAAAGTCACCGGGTATATCAATTCCTTATAAAGGGTGATTTTTTGACAGCTTACGCATGATTCGTGACATGTATCAAACATACTCAGTTGGCATTGCCATTTCATCACGGAAAGACTTACGCCCGAACAATTAATATTTGATTTTGTTGTCGAAATTCGTGCTCTGTGAAAAATGTTTTTCGCGCACTTCGACCATTTTACGGTTGTCATAATCGACCTACTGAGCAAGCAATTCAAGTCATAGTGACCAAATTTCGCACCAATTTCACGCTATCGGACATCAAGCCACCTACCCGTATGCGTATGTATCTGCCGGTGTTAGTGAGGTCCGTGATTTGTCCATTCGTCGCTGTTCGCAGCAATTGGGATTGTACTACGCGACTACCTGGAAGATTTCATGCAAAGATCTTGGTCTAAAATCTTACAAAATACAGCTCGTGTAAGATCTGAAGCCGAACGACCTGCCACAGCTTAAATCATTCGACATTCGAGCCCGTATTCTCTCTGTTAAACAAGAAGAGAGGCTACTTATCCCTTTTTAAGCACCTTTTTAAGGTTATGTGTCAGAAAAATTCATATGAAATGGGCTCTGTCTGCGTGGCTGAATCCATCATAGTTTATAGTGAGAGAATTGTTCCTAAAATCTAGGCACAGTTTTTTGTATGCCCTCTGTTTTCAATCCTGACAGCTTTTGTCCGGCCAGCTTAGCATTCTATATATGCTATATATATGTACAACTTTGTTGCAAATAAAACATTACTAATTATTCTTTTATTTTTTTCTTTTCAGGTAAATGTCAACTTCATCAATATATTGTATAAATAAATACTATAGACATGAGAGACTTATAGTCTCAATATATAAGGTATGTGCTAGTATTGACGAGCTGTTATTCAAATCAACTCAAGTGGATCATAAAGGGTGAGCCAACAGATGGTGTGTATGTTGGCTGTGAATTACTGCCACTACCTGAATCAATGTGGTTGATCTTTTTAACAGATGTCATACAATCTTTGGCAGTTTTAGTCATGGACTTGTTTATCACGCAACAACGCATTTTTGATATTCAATCTTATTACGAAAATGGGCAATCTGTAAAAGTAACATTGCGTAAAATTCGTCAATTTTTCGGTCAACATAATCACCCTAGTGAGTCCGGAATTCGTACAATGGTGAAGAGTTTTGAAGAAACTGGTTCGGTATCGTGATAAAGTCCGTATCAGCATGCTCGGCTAGCACGTACACGCCAAAACATCACCACTGTGAGCGAAAGTATTCAAAACCAGCCAGATGAGACTGGAGAGACAGTTACAGTGAATGGAGAGCATTACCGCAACATTTTAACCGGCTATTTATTTTCTAAAATTGAGAGGATGGTGCTACCGCCCACACAAGCCATCAATCAATCAATTGATTGCGTAAGAAATTTAAAGATCGCATTATATAGGTTAGAGGAGAAGTTGATTGACCTCCAAGGTCATGCGATTTGACACCTTCAGACTTCTTCCTGTGGAATTATTTGAGAAGTAAGGTCTACGCTAATAACCCAGTGACAATTCAGAATCTAAAACATAACATCCAAACTGAAATTGAGGCCATTGACCCACTTATTCTTCAAAAAGACATCAATAATTTTGACCTTGGTCAAAACCTCCACCTTCATATGAACTATGGTCATATGAACTATGTTGTGTTCCATTCATAATTGCCATAAACCGAACTCCATTAATCAATAAAATTCTACACTGATTTCACAATAAATGTGTGGGGATACCAAGCCATATATTTGGCACTGCGTTTGGATAAGGTCGGCAGCTAGGGCTAGGGTGAAACGAATAGGCAATTCGATGAGAAATTTATGGAAAATATGGAAATTTATTGCTTGCTAGATTCTAAGAAGCAGCCAAGTACATTTTTCTTTGCTTTAAATATAAGCTCACGTTTTTGCACCATGCCTGAAGACTGCAAACTGATTTCTTCCCAGAATGTCAGTGAGTATTAACATTTGTGCAGATGAGCCGTTGAGGAAATTACATCAAATACCTCCGTACCGCGTTTCTATGAATGCTGTCATATGCGGCCTTTAAATAAATAAACAAATGAAAGGTATCGAGCTGAAGCTCCTGGGTTTCTTCAAAGTCTGTCAGAAGCTGAACACCTTGTTGATGGTAGTCTGATCAACTATTAAGCCACTCTGATAAGGACCCATCAGATTATTAATAAAAAGTTTCAATCGTTTACATAGTACTGCAGATGAATCTTGTACTCGAAGTAGTTGGTCTTCCAATTAGATATTTATCTTTTGCAAGCATCCCATTTCGCTGCTTGCGCTTGTCGGCAATCTTCGTCAACGCATTGATTTTGTATTGGTAAAATGTGGGACACCAGTTCCGCTCTAATGCCTTGCTGACAATGTCGCTACTGGTCTATCACAAATGCTGCCAAATTTTTGTTTCCCTCTGTCGAATTGCCCAGGGTACTCCTTTTCATGAAATTCTCGCAGTCTTGCGAAAAAAGATGATTAAAGGTTTTAGTGATAAAGTGATTAAGCTCCAGCGCCCACCACGTCAGAGCCGAATACCAGCAGCCAGATACAAGTGTGGGCCTTGCATTCACACAGGAACAGATCCACTATCATCACTCTCACAGTAAGTGTCGCAGGATTTTCTATCACTTATACCCAGCACACTTACGTGTAAGTGTTTAGCAAAAGTGTAGTGCTCCCTGACGACCCCAGTAAGAAGCTTGTAGTCTTTCCTACAGAGCGACTGCAGAAAAGCCGCTGACCTCTTAGAGACGTCAGGAAGCATTCCCTTGGTCCGCGGGTAACCTGGGGAGTCATGCCATGTGATACTCAACTGTCAATGAAAGCCATAACCGAGAACACAGGCTCTGTCAGAATAGTACTTCTTCAAATGTTTTCGGACATTCGATCTAAAAAGGCTTTAGCAGTCTCTTGCGTTTATAGTCATACGACGTCATTTTTCTTTGTAGGACATACAATAATTTCTCGATGTTTCAACGTTCGATGCTGGTTCCACGAAACTTTCGGACATCCTGAAATTAGAGCTGTGTTTTGTAAACGACAGCGTCAGTTTGGTTGACGGAAAACGCGTGCTAGCAATGATGAGATTTCGCCCTCCCCCACGGAATCGACTAGCCTGTATCCGTGCCGCCAAAGATTTTGGTCCTATGGCATTTCTCGTACGTTTGGTCAGGGAGCTGCTAAAAGCAATCTTTGTTTAAGCTGTTCCTTGGATCATGAGCGTTATAGGGGTTCGAGTGCTGACGTTTGCTTTACTGAATCTCCTCCATCACTATCTCTATTTCAACAACTTGGCAAGATGCCGAGGAGTCCTCATATAGTGGCTCAAATGTATGCAACAAACATAATGAACCAGGTATGAATGAATGACTTGTGTTTGTGCATAGTGCCTTAAGTGCTTCAAGTCATAAATAGTTACATATTTTTCGGTTTGGCTGCCTGTGGTCTTATGCTTTTACTCTTACTTTTACTCGTAAGTCATTATCCATAATGCTTAAGTGGAGTGTTTTCCTTGCCTACCATGTTGGTTTTTGCAATTCAACTCTAAAATTCAGCCATAAATGTTCATTCAACATTAATGTGCTATCCGGTTGTTAGCTCTACATTCGGAATTCGTTGATGACTTTGCTTATTTATGCAAACATAGAAGAGCAAGATTGTGTTTTTAATAGACGAGGAAAACTCATCAGTGTCTATTGTAGCTACGTTAGCTTGTATTTCTGTCTGTCAAGTTTGAGAACAATTTTATTTTTAGTGTCTTCAAATACCTGAACAATATCGTTAGCCCTTAGCGGCAATCAGGGATTCGTTGCTTAAAGCTCCATCGCATGACTACATGGAAAGTTAGGAAGTATTCTATCCCTACTGTACGTGTTTCAAATACAAGTTTCTTTTTGAATCATATGTTATTTTGACAGTGGCAGCTCTTTCACACTCGAGTTCTTGACTTTCAGGCAGTATCATACCTCCGCAGAACGAAATGAATCGTTTTGCGCTTGAACGACGTTGGGAAATATTGCAAACTTATTTCAAAAACGAGTTTTGTGTTACCAAAACAGTGCGTTTATTGAAAATAAGTTTTGAGCTAAATGAACCACCCACCGCGCCTGCTGTACGCAAGCTTGTGCAAAATGTTCATGGGACTGGCTTGTTTGCGGACAACATTCACGGGCCCCGTCCTCGTACGGCACGTGCTGATGAGAATGTGGCTGCTGTGGCCGAAAGTGTTCGACTAAAACCAAAATTATTGACTCGCCATCGATCTCAACAACTCAACATTTCACGCACCAGCCTGATGAAAATTTTGCACAAAGATCTCGGATCTAATGACCATCCGCTTCCTTATCGCTTCTCAGTTTGGTCCTTACAGCAGCTCGAATTGGACGTTGAATTTAACCGAAAAATCATTTTTCATGACGAGGCTCATTTTCACTTAGAAGGGCCGGAAAATTCATGCGTGATTCTCGAGATGCCAATGCATCCGCAGAGAGTGACAGTTTAGAGTCGTGACATCATTGGCTCATTTGATTTCGAAAATGCTGCTTGATACGCCATGATACCGAATGTTTGTGGGCTGAAATTGAAGACATGGACTTGGACGATCGTTGGTTTCAGCACGATAGCTCGCCATGTCACACAGCCCATTAAGTAATCGATCTTTTGCGCGCTAACTTCGATAATCGTGCCTCGAATTTGCGATTCGATTCATGCCCTTTGAACGAATATCGTCGGAGCCATTTCGTAGGAAAGAGCAAGAAATATTCAACAAGGTCTCGGAAAATTCTGCTGACAGAATGCGCTACTGCGAAACCAGCCGAGGCAGCCACATTAATTCCATAACTAATGGGAATGTTCGTCCTTTTTAATAGAGCCATAACATAGCGAATATAATTGATTTTTGTTCATGTTATCTTATTTTTAAAAAGAAACTTTTATTTGGACCGCTCTGTTGTAAATCGTCTTAATGATGCAAGTAAATTCCGAATATTCTTGGGATATTAAATACGTTGTGACTACATGTGTATGAATATCCTTCTTGGTAGATGACAACACTCTGTCGGAGACAAGGACTTTTAGCTAACATTGAGAGTGCGCTAATCGATTGCCTGTTCTCCTTATCCCATTGTTGATGAAATATTCCGATAGAAATAACGAGCTTCAAAATAGATCCCTTATTCTTCATTTTATTTGGAGCTGAGCGTTTTAATCAATAGTAAAACCCTTTGAATGATCCTCTAGTTTCGTCTTTACTTTTTTCAATCCCTTGTGCATATCCGTTTCATGTTCAATACAACATGGCTTTAAAGCATACATAAAATTCTCATCCATTCTGAGGGTGAATATCATCTACTTAAACTACAACAATTATCTCGTTAGAATGGTGGGTCGGTTAATGAGACTGTTACTATCTGCTTTCATATATTTAATGAAGAAATTATAAACTCTTTTCGAAACCCCTCAACCAAAGCCTTAGCCGTTCGTCCTTTAATTCTGTTGTAGTAATTTTGAAGAACATTCTTGATTTAAACTATGAAATATACGAGTATACTAGAGAATTGTGAATAATTTGGCCAGTGAAACTATTAATCAAAACTCTAGCAATATTTTGAAATGTGAACTTTCCTCTTTCCTGCACATCCGTGTAGCAATCTGTCTAAAAACCTTGACCGCAACATCGTTTAGATGTAAATTTCATTAAATTTTCCATCTCCTCTCCTTGTAATCTATTCCATCGCGCAGACAGTACACTAGATATACACAAGAGTGGATACGAACTCGTGTATACTCGTATGTTTACTCATTCAACAGGATCACATTTATGAATATGCAAAATTAGTTCAACTCCATTACTATCAGATCTGGCAGCTGACGAGGGACTACCATTTGCTCAAACATTTTAATAAGGATTCAATGTTAATGGACGAGGTACTCTACATACTTCCGTCTAACCTCTGGGATATATTTAGCGTTTAATTCCCGGAGTCGTGTTTCGTTAGTGTTAGTAAGTACGAAATGAAAGTTTTCAAAATACTTCTACAGTACGTACTCGTATGCCACTCTTTGCCTCTGGCCGAGCAAATTATCATCCCCCCATAACATTTAACGCAACGAAAAAAGTTGAAAACAAGAAAAATATTAAAAATAAAACCGGGAAAAGGAAAAATTACAAGTAATCCTTGAGGATTATGAAAGTTTCCCTGTTCTGCTTTGACTTACAGTAGCGAATTTGTTGGGGTGTGTAGGGTTACCGCTTTTTCTCGATCCCAATCCTTTTTCAGTGGCTTTCTCGCTTTTTCTATGCCTCATTGATTATGTTTCATAATCCACTGGTAATTGTTTAAAATAATAGCATTTGCTGGTTTTGTTTCCTCCTTGTGGTTGTCGTCTGTTTTGTGTTGTTTGTTTTTGTTTTTTTCTTTTTGTCTTTATCGTTCCCGGCTTTCCTTTGTGGTCTTTTGCTTTTGGTGCTTTTGTGAAGTTGTTTCTTGTGGTTGTCCATTGTAATTATGTAATCCGCAGAGAATTTTCATTGAAGTGCATTTAAATGGGAACAACTCAAAGAGGAAACATGGATGCTATCCGGTTGTCCGGTTAATCCTGGTGGGGTGTTGATATTAAGTCTGATTGGTCTGTCTCATGCCAGTGATCTGAGGAAATTTGAATTCAAACGACAACATGTTGCTGCATTGTCTAAGGGTGTTCAAAAGGGGCTGTAGGATTTACAAAATTGTACCTTTCCAATGATGGAAGGATGTGAGCTTATTTGCTTGCATATCATATATTGAAGGAAGAAGCTTAAAACATTAAATAAACCGTCTATCAATCCCTGGTGGTTGCCATCTCCTTTTCAAGAAATCGAGTAGGTCTATGTAGATGTACCAATTTCAAGCAACAAATACGTACAGTCTCTGATATCCCTTTCTAAGCCTAAGCATTACTGAAGGGACTTTCTTAGATTATTCTGACAGTGCCATTGCAATGGATCAAATAAAGGTAGATTGTGGGTTGGTACTACGAAGTGGTCTTCCGTCAAACCAAAATAGTTACATCTGTTCTATCTTTTAACCTGATAAATTCAGTTGGAAATTGATTTTTCCGGTGAATCAAGGAAAGGTGTAGGAGTTTCACTAATTGTCAAAAAAATAAAACAACTTTCTATAAATAGATGCCTGGAGAATTCCCCAAACAGATCTATATAGTTGCTTTCAAACATACTTAGTCGAATTACATAAAGGATTTGGAGGAGAACCGTGTTATATTACGATGTTGTAAGAACTCTATAGCCGATCCCAAACTATGTTGAGAAAGGAGGAGGGTAGTCGCTGAAATAACAAATGCAAATGTAACTGAAAACTCGCACCTGAGCAAGGATAGCTGGGTGAACTTCGATGCATAAGTATAACCAAGACAAAACATAAAACGGGCGATTCGTCAGAGAAATTATCCAGATGAAGCTGGCCCAGACGCAGATCCATCAATAGCCTCACTTAAGGTACTTCGACAAATTCGGAGCTCACTTCGTGTGAGGATCTATCTTCGGCATTTCGAAAGGATAACGACGGTGACGGAAGAGTTTCCTGTGTACCAACGGCAGCGCTCATACGGGTTAATGGACCGACCATGCAACTCAATATTGTGAAGCGACAGGTAGCCTCTTGTATAGCTGATATTACTGTTGACGACCCCAGCAAACAAAAAACAGACAGCGACTTTCGGTTATGCACGTGGAATATTTGGATATTCCAAGACGTGGGGTAGGATAGACCTTTGTCAAAGAAGTATGAACAACTGTGACATCTACTATGGTGATTCTTATAGAGAGAAGGAACCGCGTCTTAAGCTGCAAGTCTGTAAGCGATTAACTAGTAACGATTCGCATTAAAATTAAATTCGCAGACATAAGCCTGATATGCCCCAAGAGGAGAAGAACAAGTTTGTCAAAAATTATTTCTACCAGCTCCTCGACCAAGGTTAGGTTAGGTTAGGTAAGAGTGGCTGTTGGAAATACCAACCCACTTAGGCCTATTGGCCCATTGTGATGCCACGTGGATCTATGATCTTCTTACTACTGGAACCAGTTTGAGCTTTTAGTAAAAGCGCCAAGCCTTCTTGCGTGCTTGCCTATGAGGCTGTGTCCGGTAATGACACCTATTATGGCGCTGAGATGTTTCCTATCTAAAATGATCAGACACTTAGATCGACTCAGATCCAGCCTTGGCCAGATCTGTTTGGTCGCTAGACATGTTTGTCCAGCAGTCCACCTAAGGTCCGTTCTTTTATTGGCATCTAGCTTTAGTGTTAGTTTGCACGTAGCGATTGGTATACCTATACTACCTTTGTCTGGTAGGATAGGTAGAGTGGTTCCAATTTTGGCGAGTTCATCGGCTCTGCAGTTCCCTGGAATGACTCTGTGGCCCGGCACCCAACAGAGGTGAATGTTGAACTGCTCTGCCATCTCCATGAGAGATGATCGGCATTCAAGGGCAGTTTTAGAACACAATGAGACCGAGTCCAGGGACTTGATGGCGGCCTGACTATCCGAAAATATGCGGATATCCTTTGCAGATATCACGTTTTTCTTCAGCCAGGACAGAGCTTCTTTAATCGCCAAAATTTCCGCCTGGAACACGCTACAGTGATTTGGAAGGCGGAAAGAGAGGCTTAGATTTAGCTTATCTGAGAAAACACCGCCACCAACTCCGCTGTCGGTTTTAGATCCATCTGTGTAGAGATGGATTGACTTGTCCTCCATGAAAGCATCCTCCTCCCAGAATGATCTAGAGGGGAAGCTTACATGGAAGTTTTTGTCAAACCAAAGTTCAGGTATGGTGTAATCGGTGTTCTCTGTGAGGATTCCTAATGTATTAAGAATGTTGGCGTGGCCAAATGAATTATTTGTCCACTGTTTAGTCGCTTTAAGGCGAATAGCTGCAGTCGCAGCTACTTGCTTGCTAAAAATGTCGAGGGGTATCAAGTGAAGCAGAATATCTAATGCCGCAGAGGGGGTAGACCGCAAGGCTCCGCTTGTGCATAGACATGCTGTTCTTTGGACTCTGCTTAATTTAATGCGGTTAACTTCATTTTCCAAGGCCGTCCACCAGACAACCACCCCGTAAGTAAGTATCGGTCTTATGATCGAGATGTATAGCCAGTGGGTTATGCGAGGTTGAAGGCCCCATTTGTAACCAATGGCTTTCTTGCAAGAGAATAAAGCTATTGTAGCTTTATTGACTCTTTCTTGAATGTTAGGTTTCCAGTTTAGTTTCCTGTCAAAAATGAGACCCAGATATTTTGCTGTATCGGAGAAAGCTAAACTGGTACCGTTTATTGAAGGAGGGTCTATGATTGGAATTTTATATTTCCTAGAAAAGAGGACAAGATCAGTTTTATGGGGGTTTATTCCCAATCCACAGCGATCTGCCCAGCAGGTTAATCTGTTAAGATTTACTTGGAGGAGTTCTTTAATGGTATTGAGATGATTCCCTGAGACGGCTATGGCAACGTCATCCGCATAGGCAACCACTCTGCTACCACCCGCTTTCAGGTATATCAGTAGTTCGTTAACCACTAAGTTCCAGAGAAGGGGGGAGAGGACACCGCCTTGCGGCGTACCCCTACTGACATATCTTTTAGCAGAAGTCTCACCCAGTTTGGAGTTGATTATCCTGCTTGTTAGCATTAGATTAATCAGCTCCCCAAGTGAACCGTCTACCTGCAGAGTTGACAGCGCAGTCGTGATTGCGGATGTGTTGACGTTGTTAAAGGCGCCCTCTATGTCTAGGAAAGCAACCATTGTGTACTCCTTAGATTGTAGGGATCGTTCGATGTGGCTAGTCAGAGAGTGCAAAGCCGTTTCCACCGACTTTCCTTTACAGTAGGCATGTTGAGCCGTAGACAGAAGTCCTGGATCAACTTTAGCTCGAATATGGATATCAATCAGTCGTTCTAAAGTTTTCAGAAGGAATGATGATAGACTTATAGGTCTGAGGTCCTTTGGGACCACATGAGAACATTTTCCAGCTTTGGGAATGAATACTACATTGACTTCTCTCCATAACAGTGGAATGTGGATAAGTTCTACACAGCTCCTCATAATATTTTCTAATACTGGTAGAATAATATCTGAGGACCTCTGTAGCTCGGTAGGTATTATACCGTCCGGACCAGAAGACTTGTATGGTTTGAAGCCATGCAGCGCCCAGTTCAGTTTGTATCTCGTAATCAAACCATGAATTTTGGTCACGGTTGCAGTAGGCTTGTTTGGGCTGCTACTGGCCGCGAGTTGGGAGCTACCTGGAAAGTGGGTGTCCAGAAGCAGGTTGAGTGATTCATCACTTGAGGTTGTCCAAGAGCCATCGGTTTTTTTCAAACAGCTGGGCATCATAGGATTTGTGGAGAGGATTTTTCTTAGCCGCGAAGCCTCAGAGGTTTCTGTGATTTTGTCGCAGAATGACCTCCAGGATTGTCGCTTTGCCTTCCTCAGTTCTTTTTTGTATAATTTGAGGGATTCTTTATATGAGTCCCAGTCGGTCACTTTTCTTGTGCTTTTTGCTGCGTTGAAAAGTTTTCTGCAGGTGTTTCTGAGCAGTCCTAGTGCCGATGTCCACCAATGTGGCTTTTTCTTGCCTCTTGGTTGAATAAGAGGGCAGGAAGCGGCCATAGGCTTATTGAGAGTCAGAGTAAATTCCCTGACTTTCATGTCGAGCTCATTGGTGTCACGCGGGGGACTTGATAGTTTAGAGGATATCGTTTCCGACAGTATTCCTCTATATTTTGTCCAATCAGTTTTCCGGTAGTTCCGGAAAGCTGGTTGGCTGGGGGGAGCATCACTCAGACTGAATTGGATGTATCTATGGTCTGAAAAGAAGTGTTCAGACGATACCATCCAGTTTGTTAGCCTTTGGGTGATGCTGTCGGAGACAAGAGTAATATCTAATACTTCTTGTCGGTTTTTTGTTATGAAAGTGGGCTCATTGCCAATATTGCAAATTAAGAGGTTAGTACTTAAAATATAGTCTAAAAGTGACTCACCTTTATCATTGATGTCGGTACTGCCCCATACCGTATGATGTGCGTTAGCGTCGCATCCGGTTATGAGGCCAGTTTTTTGCCTTCCCGCTTCCAGTACCACCCTTTCTAGGTTATCACCAGGGAGAGGGCCCACTTGGTCATGGGCAAGGTAAGCCGATGCCAGCCAGTAAGAGCCTTTGGCAGTCTCTAATCTGGCAACGGTTAGGTCGGGGTCACTGAGGTTGGGAAGTAGAAATACATTAAGGCTACTTTTCACTAATATACAAGTTCTAATCTTACCTTTGTCTCTTGTATAGAGCGGAACGTATGAGGGTGTCCTAAGTCCACGAACCACGCCTTCTGCAATCCATGGTTCCTGGATTAGAATTATGTCTTCTGCGCTTTTGGAAAGACGCAAAATGAGTGCGGCCGAAGCCTTTTTTGAGTGGTGGAGATTAATCTGGAGAAACCGTATCATTGCTACAGTCTTCCAGAGTCGCCTCCACCACGGTGTTGTTGAGGTCCTCCGATTCTGAAGATGTGCCCAAGAGCTCATCTTCTATCTCTGATCGTGTAGAACCTCTAATTGCTTCGTCATCGGTTTCCATTTCCGACAATGTGTCAGAAGAGGAGACCGACGGCTTGGTAGTCACCTCGGACAGATTGGAGTCGTCGCTATCCAATTCTGGAAAGGATATCGACGCTCCAAGATCCAAGGTTGTGATGTCAGGTGTTAAAGGAGGAGGAGGTTGCTTATCAGCATCCAGCTCATCCTTTTTGTACACCCTTAAGTGAATTGACTCGAATCCAAACCGAATCATGCCTTTCGTCTGCGCCAGAGGATTAAGGGATTCCTTATTGATCACAATTAACGCGCATCTATAAGAACCCCTTAGTTCCTCCAGTTTCGCGACTTTCCAGTCATGAGTCGGAAGAGTCGGGTTGCTGAGCCGGATGATTTCCAGGATACTTTCTGGAGAGGAGGGTTCGGCTGGAATCCAGGTACGAGTTCGAGGTCTACTAGGAATGTCTTCCTTAGATACGACCTCGAGTTTTGCACCTGGCCAAACCTCTCCTAAACCATCGATGGCCTTGGTGAAGAGATCGAGAGATCTCTGGTTGGAGCAAGCGATGAGCTTGACATGGCCTTGGTGCCAGCCAGCGTCGCTTGTGATAGGAGGTGGTCCTGGGTTCTCACGCATGATGGCCAAGAAGTTGCTCGAGAGCTTCAACTTGACCAATTGCCACCGTTCCGGTGTAATGGAACCGTCGGTATCGCTTCTGTCGATCACCGCGATCACCAATGCGTCCTTTAGGAGACCTCAGAGATCTGCTGTTGGATGG
Organism: Volucella bombylans; assembly: GCA_949129095.1. Taxonomy (NCBI): domain Eukaryota; kingdom Metazoa; phylum Arthropoda; class Insecta; order Diptera; family Syrphidae; genus Volucella; species Volucella bombylans. Next base: position 110,521,265 of record OX422141.1, read on the forward strand.
CCCAGGGGTTGTGGAACTGAGTGTTTTGGGCCTCTTGGAAACCGGTACGGTTTCCTCCAACGATCTCTGACGCTTAGAGGAGTCTTTTGACGTTTTGTGAGCAGTGGAAGCAGTGGGAAATCCGTCTTTTAGGATGTTTTTAGCCCACTCAACCTTGCTCTTTATTTCCGCACTTCTCTCCACCTCCGGAATGGATCCGAAGGTTTTGATGATGCGTGAAGCATTTCGGCGTCTTATGTAAAGCGCCTTAGATGGAGCTTGCCGATGCGGCTGAGCTCCAGATTCCTCTTTGGAGGGAGGAGTTTTGGTAGCAGCAACAAGTCCGTGGCCTGCCACAAACTTGCTGCTGCTGGGGGCGGGGGAAGTGATAGGACCATGGGTTGCCACAGTCTTAACACTCCCCGAAGGAGTTTTGTTAGCAGCGACAAGTCCGTGGCCTGCCACAAACTTGCTGCTGCTAGGGGCGGAGGAAGTGATAGGACCATGTCTTGCCACAGTCTTAACACTCCTTGAAGGAGTTTTGGTAGCCGCGACAAGTCCGTGGCCTGCCACAAACTTGCTGCTGCTAGGGGTGGAGGAGGTGATAGGACCATGGCCTGCCACAGTCTTAACACTTCCTGAATTCTTGTTACTTGGCTTATTAATTTTGCCTTTAGAGGATGGCGCACCATGGCCTGCCACAGTTTTGCCTCCTCTCGGCAATGCAGGAGCCTTGCCGGTAGTTTGTTTTCTGGTTATTTTCCAGTCCCACGAGTAGCGGAGAAAGGGATGTCCATCTGTACAGAGATCCGCCATATACAGATAAGGCTAGCTAATCCGGAGGTCGCCAGGTATCCGGATACTCCGTTTGCGACTGAGCTATTTTTGGAGATACTGGGCCCTCAGCCAGGTTGATCTTCGGCACGGGTCGTATAACACCTTGATCCAGCCCAGGGGAATGATGGAGTGCTTTGGGAGTTGGGAGGGGGGGGGAGCATCCTTTGGTTTCAGGACTCGTCTGGAGAATTTCTTCTCGAGATTCATTGACCCTACTCAGCCTCTACAACTCGACAAGTTCGATGCTCGCGGTAGAAGCTCCTCGACCAAAGTGACGTGAAAATCCTGCTTGGTGATTTTAACGAGAAGGACAAAAAAAAAAGAGCATAACCTCCGAGAACGATCTTAACCTTATCGCGTCGGCCAACGTCGACAAAGGGCTGTCTCCTGATCAAAAAAGCGAATTGATTACATTGCGATCGATGCAAGACATATTTCTCATATACTAGCATCTTCTAGCCAAGGTGCGAATGTGATTTTAACATCAAACGGCTGCAACCACAAGAGACTTTTAGAGCCTTTTCTGATCGTGTCTCCCAAAACCACTCAAAAAGTCATATGTTTCCAGCAGCAGATGTAAAAGACCAGTGTCCCAATTGTTAAAACGCTACCGGCGACTCTACATCTGGTGTGTTAGGTTTCACCCGATCACCACAACAAAACTCCTCATTTGATGAAGAGTGTCGGCAAGCACATACTGCGAAACAGAAATCATAATGACAAAGGACCAGAGCAACTCGCGAAGGTTTATGAGGAAAAAAAACAGGAACAATACCGGATTCTCAAAAAGAACAGTGTTGAAAGTGTTTGTTAAGTCCTTTGTCCATTAAGGATTAACTTGGAATTCTAAAATATAAAAATTCCACCAAGTTCTGAATGCGTATCTAAGTCAGTAGAACTTGTGCACTTCCACTTCAAGCATCAATTAACTGGATTAGGAATTACGAAGATCTAATCTGTTGGATTTTCTTTGGTTAGGCTTTTCTATGATATGTTTATTCCCATTTTTGACGACCCCTAGTGGAAAATCAACGTTTTATACGAAAAAAGATTTCTTTTTCAAGGTCAGACAGAACGTCTCTGGTCTTTTACGTGAACGCCTGGCAATTGATGACTTAAATTCATGGGATGCACATACATCCGTGGGAGCCAGCATACTCGTAGCCAGCGTTTACCCACATTAGTTGTGTAATACCAAAGCGGAATTTCCACCCCTGAATACGTATGTATGTATGTATGTATGTATGTATGTATGTATGTATGTATATATGTATGTATGTATGCAACGAGGCTGACTTAAAACCTCTTGCCGATTTAGGGCCATATTAGTCAGTACTTACTGCAACTCTGCATTGGATAAAAATTTCTTGGTAGACCCTTCCTGATTCTTTGGCTTAAACCACAGTCACCATGGCGCTCCCACTAAGGAGCCTACCTGTAACATGTCAACGCCGGACCGAAGTCCAGAAGGCCCTGACTCCCACGGTATCTTATTTTTAAAAGTTGCAGTAAGGACTAATGGTGGTTCTGCCCATCAGCACGACTGGCAGAAAACTTCGGTGACGTTAATCGGAAAATATTTACGGTAAAACCAGTGTTTGGCCTTGATATTTGGGTGGGAACCGTCAGGATCAGACAGATATAAGACGGGTTACTCATTTGGTTTGTTTCTACAGCAACTGCGCAAAAGCATTAGAAAAGATGTTATCCATCAAGCATGTTGACCAATCAAAGCGCGCCCAGTGAAGGCATTTAAACATACCTTGCGTTTGTTATCCAACCTGGGTGGACTTAGGCTCCAGATATGACTCAACAAGATATTCAATACAATACACCGTGAGAAGGCAAGAAGTTTTAGGCAACAACGTCAGAAACGATACTTAACTCTACTTCTTTTGGATTGTAGACCCATTTCGGCTAAGGCAATAATAAAACCTCGGTTTTGGTGGTTTCTATGTGATTTCAAAATTAGGGTTTCAGGGAACGAACAGTGTCGAAGGAATATAAGATAAAAAAATTTCTAATTCCTGCAGCATGGAGCAGTGCTTTGTAAATGACTTAAACAAATGCATGGCATGCATGTAGATAGAGATCCTTGCACTTTTGTTAACGGATTAAGGTGAACGGCCATTTTAAATTCATCTTAATGCCTTATAAATATATGGAGAGGATTCCATCGTCTCTTAACAATTTAAAAAATATCAATGAAACTCAGACATGCCAATTTAAGAACCCAAAGAGCACTGTGTCTTCAGTAAGCTGAGTCCCCACAAAAGTATAATACCATCAGGCTCTGATGCTTCAAAGGATCTACGGCCCAAGGGATCTGTTATGGGGTTATTAGATTCAGACAGCTTGTGAAAAGCACAGCTAAAGTGTCTCTCGCTTGCCTAAAGAGGAATGTGGTGTCTTCGAGGAATATCAATGTCTGCATCTGCACTGATTGCCACGTACTCCGTTTGGACGGCGTTGAAAGTAGTAAAAAAAAACTTTTGCTATAACCAACCCTTTATACCGCGATATTCGGGGAAACCATAGAATCGATGAACTTGTCGAAGGAATAGAATCCTAAACATCACTGCCATCTTTAATAATTTAGGACTATCGCTACAGGGCCCTCGTCCAATTATCAAGGATTCTTCCGTTAAAGAAATTGTCTAAAGCGAGAGTAGAGCAAATGACTAGTCTTGTCGTATTACAAGATGATGCCTCCGAAGGTTGCTACGATTTGGCAAGTTACGAACTACCTGTCCGGTCATAGATGCTGTTGGGTGGCAGGACCACCTGTTATTTCATACCAGGACTTAAAACATAGTAGGGTGGGAGTCAGAATTCCCCGGACTTCAGCTCGGGCCTGACTTGTTAGAGGTTGGCCCCCTAGTGGGAGTATCACGGTGGCTGTGGTTTAAACCTAAAGTCGCAGAAAGGGTCTACCAATAAGTTTTGATCTAATGCGGAGTTGCAATAAGTACTGGCTGCCGTGACTCTAAGATCGGCAAGCGGTTTTAGGTCGGTCGCGACTCACACCAAGAGTGGAACTGTGCCCTCAACACAGTCCAACTTGGTATCATTAATGAAGCCAGGCGTATGCTAGCCCCATGTGTGTATGTCTACAGAACCAGAGTTCACATCAAAACACAAGAGACATCTGTCCCTCGCTACATGTAAATTCATGCGAAAGATTAGACTTATGACAAGTGATCAGAATACCATTGCACAACCTTCAATTTAACTGGATGGATCTGGCCTAAGTTGGATCTGAGACTAATAGAGTCCCTTATCTGTTAAACGATCACATATTCGTATTGAAGGGACGACCTCATAGGCTTCTGTTTTATTAACACAAATGCTAAAAATAGACTTGACATCTTTTTAAGGATTTTTACAGATGCTATAAATATGAAGGGATCTGCTCTGGAACTCCTTTCATAGAAAAAAAAAATACCCATCGTAGTGATTTCTTCTTCGAAAATCTTAAAGAACTATCTGAAACAACTCCGGTACGAGATCGTGGAAGCCTTCAGCTAATCTGATATAAGAAAATTCTCATGGCTCCAATTGAAAAGTGAAGACATTGAGATACTGTAGCATCATAAAGGAATTTTTCTCGCTCTCACGGCCACTTAAGTCGCCTTGGATTCCTCAATTTAATCCTGGTACGATTTGAGGTCTTTTCTATAACGCGTTCCATGGTCTTTATACTGTTTCGTATATATTTACGGGCTAAATTCGACGAGTAGTAGTTGGCGACGACAAAAATTATGAAATTCTAACACCATACAACCTCATTTGGTAAGGTTGGAAAGTCACCCTAAGCTTTATAAAATATATCCATCGTAGTAAGATGAGGTTCGGTTACAACAACCTTTGCCAACTGTGAATCCGAAACCCTAAAGTTCTCCGACACATAGGCTTGGAGGGTCGATTTTATGATTTGTTTTATACACTCTAGCTGAACTAACTTGCGTGGATAGGTTAAAACTGGATCCATATACATACGAGTATGTATATACGTTACATAGTAGAAATTCTTTAGTCTCGAAACTGAGGGCTGTTGTCACATATTATTCTATGGGGTGCCCATATCACATATTATTCAAGGTGGGTAAAGAAATCTACGAAAGTGAGATTACTGGCTTTTGGGAGCGGGTCCACCAATCCCAGGCCTCTCTGGTTTGACATTAACGTGCTTTATACTCTCGAAAAATTTGCAAATTCCTATCATGCCTCGTTATATCTGACCCTGTCTTCAGCCAGTAATATCTGGGCCCTATTTGTCATATGCTCTCCTAAAACTCGTATGCTCTAATTCGTATTCCTTGAATATCCTAATATGTTTTGCTCTATAAATTTTAGACAGAATTGCCCTATTTACTCTCCCACTCGGATAAATCAGCGGGTTCGACTCGACTTTTACGATAATTTTATCGAACCCTGGATACGATGTTTGTCCTTCTAGTTCTGCTATTACCACAATATTCCTAGAGACCATGTCCGCAAGCACGTGGTCTTTGCTCTTACGATGCACAATTTCGAAGTCAAAGTACTGCAACATACTCGCGCATCTCGTTATCCTGCCACAAGGATTTTTGAGATTACAAAGCCAAAACAATGGGCAGTGATTATGTACGACCGTAAATCGAACCCCCATTGTACTGTCGCATTTTCTCAATACTGAACAATATTTTGCTACAAACTGTTTTTCATCTTATAGCTCAGAACAATTGTAGCTTGTGATGGATACAAATACGGCGATGCTATGAAATTTTGTGAATCATGAGGAGGAGAACCGGCTAAATAAAATGTGACGTCAGAAGTGACCACTCGACGTGTGCGTTTGCCCGTAAACTTCACATTTGCATCTTTACATTTATTTAGGTGGACAGCATGAATCTCATCTCAATTATCCATCTGTAGTAGGTCTTACTCGATTCACAGTAGCAGATTCTTCATGGGTTCTTCCTTCTGTAAAGGCAGACTTATCGTTAAAATAAAGAAAATAGTAGATGTCTCGGTTAGTAACGTTCATAAGCCCCATATTGATCATATGTTGAAAGAAGGGCTTACTTGAGAGGCACCATGAGATGATGACGATTTATCCTGAGCTCCAACTTCCCATTAAACCCATTCTAATTCAATAACTTTTAAGAAAGCAATTTCATCAGCCTACGCATTCTACCATTTTGCTTTATAAATAAACAAAGAGCTTTTCGTGAGCTCTTCACTTCCAACTTTGAGCAGTAACAAACAAAATAGTACAACACCGTCAACTGTGTAAAACCTTTTCCAGCAGCGCAAAACTTTTTTTATTAATTAAAAGGCAACAATTACGAGCCAAAGAACAAGAAAGGAGAAAAAAGCAAAAAGACAGAACCAAATTGTGCACAACATAAGAATGATGCAAAATTTGAAAACAAAACTCAGAACAAGTGTATAAGAAGCCCTTTGGCAGTGAAACATTTCATAGCGTTACTCAGTCACAAGCAGAGGCATAAGACACAAGTACACTTACAGATTTAGACTAAGCCAAAGGCACACATTCTGTAAAGGGAAGGACTATTTGAAGTTTGAGTTGGGTGGGACACTGGGGTAGGTAGGCGATTCCTCATCATCACAAGTCGCTCACCAAGCTCGTCCTACAATGAGCATCTAAAGCAAATACAATCAAAGCGAACAAAAGGCAATATTTTTCCTTATTTACTTAAGTACGACGAGTGCTTGTTACTACTGCAATACTTTGCTACGAACCCCCCTAGATTTGCAACTCCTATCTCTACTACCACTACCACCGAACCCCTGCAACTTAACATTAACCATGCCACGAAAAGCCTCAAGGGGGCTAAATGTTTCTTGTTACTTGTTTCATGTTTTTTCCCCCTTCTTTGTCGCATTGTACGAGTATACTCGTACCAGTTTCGCTTTCTCTCTTCAAAGTGCTTTTCAATTTTTATGAATTTATTCGACGACAGCTTTGATAGCAGGACCAAAATGAGCACCAACAGTGCAGTGTGTCCCTTGAATCACTCAACCTATAAATTTGCTTTCCATGTTTCTAGTTTTCTGTTACGGGTTTGTACAATAGTTGGCTATTCCCAGTTCCCAACTCCCAGTTCACAGAGCACAGTTGGGAGTTCTCAGTTCCTACTGAATGAAAGGACTCACAAGGGATCCATATGGAATGTACAACAAGACGTTACAGAATTTCCTTTGTTATCCAAGTGTAACATAAAAGCTGAAGTCTCACATCAAAAAAGTCATGTGCTCTAGGTGTTTTTTTCGATTTCTTAGCTTAGCTTAGCTTATCGCAAAATTTCGCTATACTAACAAATATCTGGGAAGTTGGAGGTGACCTAGGTTCCTGCTTATATTGGTTTTCAAAAATACTGTTTTTTATGTGCAAAATTGTTATGTTGTTTTGCGAAGGACTTGAAGCTAGCAGTCCTCACAAGTCAAAAGTCAGTACGTATGTGACGAATAGTTGGGACATCTTTCGTGCTCCTTAATAATTATCTGACTAACCCTAAATGGAATCATTGTCCCGGTCTACGGATAGCCCGAATGCAGGTTTAAGTAGGCAAGGGAAATTCTGCCCTGAGTCTTGCTTAAGTGAGCTAAGACGATGATGATTTGAGCAAGGCCTTTATCGAATAGCACTACAGACGCAAAAACTGCAACATATTCGCAATCTTTACAATGTAGTCAATAACCATTAGAATGGAAATATCTCCTCATGGAAGGCACTGAGAGGTGTTAATCAAGCGATACCCAGTGCTGTAAGTATCACAACTTATCAATTGTGCGGAGGTGAAGCACCTCTCATGTCTCCGAAACAGTCTACTAAACAGCGTGTGGTTGTCTACCCGGTCACGTAAAAGCCTTATTAATGTGAAGTAAACAAAAGCCACGAATTGGGATGGTTTTACTAATGATGACCCTGAAAACAAAGAAAGAACGGTGACGTTTGGGACTGCAGATGGAGAGTTTGAATCGTGAACAAGTCACGTTTAGCCGATCAACTACTGGAGACTTTATACGACTTTAAAACAAGGACCGTGGGATGACCCGCGAAAATAATACTTCATTTGCAGGGGCAGTATTTTCTTTCGGCATGTGAACACATTGGAAAAATCCTCATAAACTCAAAATTAGCCAACATCAGCTCGGGCTTCCAAAAAAAAAAATAGGAAACGATGATATTATACTACCACAGAAGAATCCTCTACATTTTATGCGCCAAAATAGAAAATGCGGACATCTTTAGTAGAACAATGCGAATACTATTGGACTTTGATGCGGCATATCACCATGGCTAGCATTCGATTTCTTCATGGCGATCATCTGATCACAATACAGCTAAGCAAGTTGATCATGCACACCTCCGGTATTATAAAAGTTCGGACTTACACCACAAACCGCCAGAACCTCTGCCAACTGTGTATCCTTCAACCGGTTGTCAATGCCCATATAACCTGCAATAAATGCTGAAGAACAGTGGCATTTATGCAGGGAATCTGTCAGAAATACCGCTACAGATGAGATCGCTGCTTTGGTGAAGAGTTCAGAAATACATGTAGAAAAATAACGAAGTATTTTATACTTCAGGAATAACTTTTGAAACTTATCTACGAGTAGCTTACGAGACCCGAACCGAAATCTGTAGAGATGAACAAGCAAATTTTATAAGTATAGTCACTATCGATGATGAAGAAAAAACACTTCTGGAGACTGTATAACGTTGACGACGCACGACTTAAACTCCGCTGTCAGACAGAAGGAGTCATCCAACTTGTGATATGAAAGCATCCAACTTGTGCCCTATTGTGCGAACGCCTGAAAGCATTTATCAACAAACCGATTGGCATCCATCAGTGTGGTTTTAGATCTAATATACATTAGGAGCTATCCTAGGGAAGACCCAAAAAGTTCAGATTTTTACTTGCCACCTCATTACCGATTACAAGGCCGCATATAACACCATCTATAGGAATAAGCTTTGCAGAGCCATGTCTAGTTTTTGCGTCCCAGCAAAACTCGTCAGATTGCTCAGAGTGACGATTGAGAACGATCGCTGCTCCGCGAAGGTCGGACACAATCTCATCGAGACCTTCGGTACCAACATAGATTCTCGTCAAGGTGTTTAGCTGTCATTAAACATCATAATTGAGAAAATGGTGCGAGACACGCAAGTCAACACTAGGGGCACACTTTTCCCAAAATAATTGTAAGAAATCATGGAGCGCTTGAACGATTTGGAGGTCAACATTCGCCGTGTTATTGCTGATATACGGTAACAGTTGCTCGATAAGTTTCCGAAAATTGGACTTCACGATTGCGTTTCATTCGCGCTAGACGTGGCGCGCATATGCCCCATATCATTTAAACACTAATCGCATAAAACTATCTACTAAATAAAGATAATATCATAGACATTAACATTAGCTTCAAATGTTTTATTTCGTATTGAATTTGTATAACTCTAAAAATAACACCTTTTACATAAGGACCCAACCATCCCAGTCCTGCTCTATAGCGCACTAGTATAGACAAAAGTGGATGCAGATAACATGGTCCTCCTCGAGGTGTACAACGATATTGGCATAGTCGAAAGACACTATTAGTGGCCTGAGTGGTTACAATATTTGCGTGAATAGAAAGGCTTCAGCCCGAAGAATCCTCTACCCAAAGGTATAACAGCGTAGAGGAATACCTAGGTTATGTTCGATAGTGGAGATTATTTGCTAGAGGATGCAGATACACATGAACCAGATAAGGTCGATTGTGATCCCCAGAATCTATTTCCGTGGTCTGCTATCCAATGACTATGTAGTTGATCCAAACTATTCATAATGTGTAATGACTTCTCTGGATGAGCCAGTCTTCTGCGTTAGAGCTGGTAAGTGCTCAGTAGGTGACGGCACCTTCCTCCAGCTTCAGGTTAACCCTAATCCAGATAAGATTCTAGCTAAGCAACCAGGGTACAATATGCAGAGGATACCGGCTGTATTGATGATCAGTGGAAACCATTCCTAAAATAACCAATTTAGCACTACGCATGTGTAAAGGGTTTCGCCTTAATGATACGTAAGGCCATTCTGCGGTTGAACCTGCTAAAGCCATGTAGGGAGCATACACATGGCCCGCAGCATGAGACCGAATAAGAAGTTTAAAAACTCCCAGCACTTTCTAGCTTTCTATCTATTTGTACAGAGATGAACTGAACTTATATGTAAAGCATTATTTTATTTACAAGCAGCATTGCTGATCTGGAAGTAGCATTCAAGTCTGAGTTTCGGCGTAATGAAATCGCGGGATTTCGTGGTGAAAGTAGGTTGATTTAGAACCAAGAAGTTGCCATTGCGAGGAGCTTTTATGATGTCATTTAATTATTAGTGAACACAAAAATTGCTTTGAGTACCTACATAGTCCCAGCTCAAAGTTGAACCTGATGGCAATGCTCTGAGTAGCCTTTTTCTTTTCGATCGAGATTCCCAGTCACGTTGTGAGGGATTTAAGATCATCACATTGAAAGCTCTATCTTTGAATATTTCTAATCCATTCTCTCTGAAAATTACCTCTAACGTCAAATGACTTTATACCCAGCTTACCTCGACACTACTCCGATTTTATATACGTACCGACGAGTGTCCCTGCCCTAAATGTAAATTTCAACTGCAACTTCGCTTAATCCCTTCACAAATCCTTCATCTGTCCAGTCCAAGATTGCCTCAGTTATATTATAAATGCCATTAATCAGGCTTATAGGTAAGTTGCAACATACACAGTTTAGCCAAAAGCGCTTGCAACGTAATGAACACGTTCGCGTAATCGCTTCAAATTAACTTTGCCGCCTTGCAAATCACCGTCACCATCCATCCACTAACACACTCAAAATGCACACTCTCACTAAATGAGAAATGTTGTGTGAATTTCTTCGTTCTCAAAGTACGACAATTGTTCTTATTTCACATGATTTACGTCGCCCGATTAACTATGAACGACATTTACAAATCGCTGCACATACAGCTGCTTCGGGTAGTCCTGGTTGTTTCGAGATTTTCCTACTAACTGCCCCTGCCTCCTCATGCCTTATCGTGCACAATGCACCTTCATCCTTATTCGTTTTCATTCAAATGAATTTGTATGCCTGTATTCCTGTATGTGTGCGCATTCTGATGTAGCCGTGTTGCTGATGTGCATGCATTCAATTATTAAATCATCATCAGCATCAGCAGGCGTGTAGCACGCGAATTCCAATCATTAACATACATACTCATACTCACGCGTGTGTTGTACTTTTATAGACATTGTATACCATGAAGTCCTCTCCATTTGCAGCAGGATTCATTTTGACGGAGATTATCCGAATGGTATCGGCATACGAGTACATATCCGCTATCCAGCACAGCCCATTCACAAACTAAGAGGGTGCCGTCCTTAATTCAGATCGAATCGTAACTTTGCGAATTGCAACAAAGCTTACGAGTAAGTCGCGTTTCATCTGCCGCTTCAACGGTCCTCATCGTTTCCAACCCAATGGATGGAATGAAGGAAGGCACAAGGTGCAACACTACTCATGTACCTCACTCTCGAGACAGACGAACGACTCAAGGATTCGTTCTGACAGAGATTAATCACTCTGCGCTATGATCTGGGCAATCGACTGGGAAAGCATTTCTCGAAAATTCTGCATACCAACATGCATTCGTACCATTCCAAGTACGAAAAAAAAAGAAATACAATTACGAACTTAAGGATGACAAAAAAATAAAAAACAACTGTCGTAGGAGGGTTCTAAGTGTCATGGGAACATGGACGACAAAATTGCAAAGATAAGTGCAAGGGATTTTTATTTACGCTCTTGGTGGGTGCGAGCTCAAGCAGGAGGATACGTATTACGAATAAATATGAGGGCAAGCTATGAGCTCGTGTTGCGATGGTGTGCCCGATAAGATTCATCTGTTGACGGTGCATGAGTTGTCATAGCTGCATCAGCGGCCAAAAGTACTCTAGATGATGGCGCCAGGTGCATGAAGATGCTACAAATTGGAGAGTTTTGCTAGCCCCTTTTTAAAGAAAATTTGTACTTCAGTATCTCTAGAGGTGTTTTGAGTAAGTGGTCGTTTATTGTGTCTCTAAAGTGGCTCATTTTAGACTGTAATGGCTTAATTCTGAATTCTGAAGGATGTGTTTAAAATTAGGGAGATTCTAAGCAGATGTGCATTGATGTATCATATCGAGCAAATGAGACTGACCTTCGACGGACAAGTAAATGTAAAGGACGTACAATCAGCAGCTTAGTTCAGGAAAGTGTAAATGATTGAAAACGTTTCTGGCGCAAACAATTTAGATAGAAAATCAAGCACATTTAAGTAACTTGACAACATTAAGATATACCGATACGAAGTCTCAGTTCTAAAAATGAAGAAAATGAGACACAAAGTAGTGTGCCTTAATTATCCTCGCAATAAACCCCACATTTATATTAGAAGTTGGACTACACAGGCTTACGAGTACACTACCATCTTCGAATAAGGCGAGCACCCATAGAAATTTTCTATTGTGAAAAATGAATAAAAAATGCCATCGTTGGAAAAAGGAATAGTCAGGGGTGAGAGCAAAACTTGTTTCCTGGTCCTTAAATTAGTGCAAAGTCCTTTATCTTTGGTAAACCACACCCATTAGCGAAAGCTCTAAAACACGAAAAGAAGTTGACGTCTGTGTCTTTTTGAAGAACCTATACATTGAAACTTTTACTACAGGACTTTTTGATTACTCTTGCGCTCTTTAGGTCGGCATCCTGAGAAGCTGTGTCACACATGGGATTAGCTGATAACCCAATTATGTTAAATATCTACAACGGACGCCTTGGCAATGTCAATACGGCCATTATCTCTGCAAAGTGTTCAGTAATATCTTCGCGCTGCTCTCAACAAACTAAAACTTGAGCCTATTTGGACGCAGTTTTATATTTAAAAGAGGAGTGATTCGTGATGCGGTCATCAGTCTGACAGGAAGCGTCTAAAGATATTGTGTCATTTATGTCTAGCACAATCAGGTGCTTAACAAAAAAATAGTAACCCGTTACGAGTCCAATAGTCCGTCAGAGGGACAGCAGGAGAGTCACTGACCTATTAGAAATGTCGCGGAGCATTTGTTCGGTCTGCGGGCATCTTGCAGAGTCACCCCATCTGCAGTTATGCTCACATAGAACCCAGCGCAGATTTCGGTCATGAGAAACTCACTTTTGAGCCTCGCCTAGCAAGTTCATCGGCGATCTAAATTGTGATCTGACAACCAGTTTAGACTCATTGGAGGCTTGGAACTGGTGAGATGCTTCAGTAAAGTCTTAAGTGAAGCTTGAATGTCGCTACAGATTCAGATACTTTGGCTGCTCTACCAATTCCTTACAATATGATTCATTGCCATCAGGATTGCGTATATCGCCGATGGAGAAACATACAAGTTTTCTTTAAATGACACATGCGACGCATTCTAGATCGGTTCTTCAGCTATCGGTGAAGAGCCGATTACGTGCCTTTCCCAGTTTAGATTCTGGCTTAAACTCCATATCCATAAGACCAGAGTCAAAAGACAGTCGGTGCGCAAGGTCTTCAATCATCCAGTGTGTGTTGTATCAATGATTACTTCTTTTGTAACAGAAAATATCTTAAAGACCGCAGTCGATAAAATAAATATCAATGCGTCTGGATGAGACCAAGGCGTGTTAGGAAAAACTCTATGCAGCCGGGACAGGTGTAGATTCACAAGTCCCTATTCGCTGACCAGCCTCATTTCTCGTCGAAAGCTCCATTACGCCAGAAAATATGACAACCAAATATTTAGCTTCGTTCAGGAAATGGAATTATCTAAAAGTCCACTTCTGGTGCACCCTCGTCAATCACTCCTAGGGCTGTTAGCGCTTTGGAGCAAACAGTCGCTCGTCATGTTCCAACAGAGAGTACAACTTCATCATCTGCATAGTCCTGAGAGTAGATGCTAGAACTATTAAGAGTGTTAATCAGGGTATCTAATAACATGCAGTATAGCAGTGCAGGCAGGATGCCACTTTGTGGGTAATTCCTAGTAATCCATTACCATTGGCCGAAGTTAGCAGCCGCAATTGTTCTTATCCACAATACTTGTGATTTGTTTACATCTTCTGGTCGAATGGCAAGAGTTGAGTAGTCGAAAGCGACGAAAATGTCGAGAAGTACTCCTTTGGTAGAGTGCACGCTACCTCATTGGTCGGTATGTTCTATCTTGGACAGATCAGCAAATCAGTTTTACGCATATGAAGCTTTTCTCTATGCCTGTTGCGTTTCTTACTACAGTTCAGAATCTGACTGCGAACATCTTTTCTACATGATTTATCCAAAAACATGGACTTTGTCACATGAAAGAGATATGGGCATATAAGTCCGAATCCGCTCTATAGATTTATCTCCAAAGGAAAGTGGACCAAAATCTTCGATAACAATCTGGTATCGGTTTTGTGATCTACGAAATGGGTTACTGATCTTTTAATAAGTATTGCTGACAATTTATCTATGCTCCATGAAGGGTGAAAGAATTTCGAGTTGTTTTTCGCCTTTACTTCCTTTTTCTATTTTCTTTCGTATCAAGAACATTCGTTGAATTACGGTGCAAGCTCTTTTTGTTTACACGCTCTAACATCTTTAAATGAAATTACCTTCAATCTATCAGAATATCTTTCATGGAGTCCATTATAAGTCAAGGGACAGTTGCAGATGATGCACATGAATTAAAAAGAAAGAAATAAAGTAAAAAAAACAATCGCAAAAAACAGAGCACGATGAAGGAAGCAGGAAGGGAAATGAAACAAACAAACCGTTGTCGTTATCATTAATTATAAGGCACCGTGTTGTCCCTTAAATTTATTTGTCCTTTCAATTCCGTTTAATTTTTTTTTGTTTTTACTCTATTTCTTGTACTGCAATCCTTTTTTTCTTCTGGCATCCAGTTACTTCCTATTTTCACCCTCTCGTGTATCTTTAGGGTTTGTTTCCACATTTTTTTTCTCGCGTACTTCCTTTTTATAATTTTGTTGAAGAACGAGAGCATCCTGGTATTTCTGCAACCGCGTTAATTATCGGAAAGTCCGAAGCGAAGGAGAGAACTTGTCCTCGCTATAATTATTGTTTGGAATTTTTCATTTCATTTGTCATCGCAAATTGGATGTCAAGCGATGATACATTGAGAAAGGAGGAGAAGTAGAGAATCGGAAATTGTTAAAATAAAATACCATAGACGGAACGGTACGGTACAATTTGGGTTTCACCCTTTTTTCTTTTTTTTTTGAAGTTGAAAAGGATTTTGTTTTTGTGAGGGTTTTTATCGTCAAGGAGGAGTTTTGTTGTAGGTTGTGTTTTCGTTTTCTAACAAGAAGTCATTTAATTAAGCCAAGGGTTTCGGTTTCCGGTTTATAAGGCTTGAAAAGAAATGGGGACAGAAAAACGATGTTCTGGATCTTATTTATGTACATATATATTAGAGTCGCGAAATGCTATTTTATTGTCCTGCTTCTGTTCACAATTTGGTACTGAAAATACTTTTGGCTTGGTAAGATTTAAGAACCTTCTTACATTTTAGCCATTTATCACATCATTGTTCTAGATACACAGCAGCACAAATTGATTGAAATCAATCTTAACTTCGGTGAATGCTGCGTGGGCCAGAATAACATTTGTACAAAATGAAAAGCGTTAGAGCCAAATCCGAGTAATAGTATTTTCGACCTGTATTTTCGATAATCGAAAGTGGCAACGAGCTTGATATTACTAGCTTTCGCATCTGCGACAGTTTAAGGCAGATTTGACCGGGACATTGCCCTGAATTTGTCTATTTAGCCACTTGCACGATATGGTATAATCTGATTAGGCTATGTGATGAAGCGGGCTCGGCATGGTGCAATATTTAAATCCGGCGAATATTACGTTTGGGTTCGATTCCCACACCATACACCGAAAAGACAGAAAAAGTGGAAAAAAGTATCAGGCAATTTCAAATACACATGTACGAGTGAGAGCGAAAAGTGACAATGCCGAAGGCTCTCATTGACAGTAGTTATCATATCTAAATCTGCGAGATTTTTGGTTTCATTTGTCCATTAAGTGACCTCAAAGTGCAATGAAAAACTATTACGCAGCGTCATAGCTGAAGGGAAATGTGTAGTATACGACTTGTATAGGATTTTCCAATATGGACTTTTTTTTAAATAAAATGCAAACCATTTAAGATTTTTCAAAAAATTTATTATCGGCTTGAAGTACAATCAAAACATTTATGAATGGAACTCGACTTCGTTCATATGGCCACCGCGGGCACGTTTGCAGCGGTCGATTCGTTGGACCCAATTTTCAACGACTCGGTCACACATTTCGGCCGAAACGGCCGCTATTTCGCGTTCAATGTTGGCTCTGAGCTCTTCCAACGTCGTCGGCGTGTTGGCATAAACCAATGACTTAACGTAGCCCCACAGAAAATAGTCAAGCGACATTAAATCGCACGAACGAGGCGGCCAATCGACTGGCCCATTTCTTGAGAGAACACGCGCACCATACTTACTCTTCAATAAATCGATTTTAGCGTGTGCTGTGTGGGTTGTGGCATCATCCTGTTGAATCCATATGTCGTCCAAGTCCATATCTTCCAATTCGGGCCAAAAATAATCGGTGATCATGGCGCGATAACGCTGACCATTCACAGTAACGTGACGAAAAAATATGGCCCAATGGCGCCGCCGGCATGCAAACCGCACCAAACAGTTATTTTTTGTGGATGAAGTGGTGATTCATGAAGCACATGTGGATTTTAACCCGACCAATAACGCAGATTTTGATTGTTGACGAACCCATTGAGCCAAAAATGAGCTTCGTCTCTGAAGATGATTTTGCGATGAAATTCATCATCTTGGCGCATCTTCTCCAGAACCTAATCGGAGAACGTACGTCGCTTCAAGTGGTCAATCGGCTTCAATTCTTGAGTCAGCTTGATCTTGTATGGGTGTAAACCAAGATCCTTACGCAAAATACGCCATAATGTGGTCTGAGCGATATCCAATTCTTGAGAATGCCGTGGAATTGACTGATTTGGATCGTTTGCTACGGACGCCTGAACGGCAACGATATTTTCGACACTTCGACCAACCCGTTGTCTCACTGACACGACACGGCAACATCACACAACATATTCAAATTTTTGCACTTAACTTGTTATTGCCTGTCTACTAAGGCGAGAATTACGACCGAAAATTGGAGTTAACGCTCTTAAAGTTGCAGTCACCGACTCCGAATTTCGGTAGAAAATTTTTATAATTTACAGACGTGGCTCGTTCGTGTACTTTACCATGATGAAAATGTTGAGTGTACTGAATAAATTGACAGTGACAGTTTGATGATTAGTGAAATCGTTCACAAATTAAATTAAAAGTTGTCAAGTCCCTATTGGAAAACCCTTTATATGTATGCAGAAGTTATAATCAACTTTAAGAAAGGAAAGCAGGCTCTTTATGATTTCATTGGAATTCTTGCCATTGATTGACAGCTGGTCGTATACGTTGTAAAAGATCAGTCTCAGCGATAGAGAGAGAGAGTGGTGTGGTATGTCTCTATCGTAGATCTAAACAGCCCTCAGTCCTAATTGAGTAGAGGTTGGCGAGTCAATCAAAACAGCAAAGCTTTAGGGGATACATATTTTCGTGCCATGTATTTTCTTTATGTCCCGTCTACAAGGAAAAGGATCATATGTCTTGACCTATCCCTACTATCCAGTGTAGTGTGATCAAACCTGAAACCTTTTTTTAATACACTTTTGGTAGATGCCAGTGCGTCTTTTAAATCGACAACATATCATCTGGGACAGATCTTGAAAAGGGGTAATGAACTTCAATTCCAGACACACGATAGAGCTGTTCCCCGTCTTCGTAGTCTGTCTGAGCTAGGTGTCAAGCAAGGGATATCGTCAACAAGTCAGTTCGACTAGTTTAGTATATGCTATGCTTACGACATTGATATCACCTATCGTATAAAACGTGATGTTGTAGAAACGTTTACGACAGTTAAAGGAAAGGCGTCAAGAGCAGGTCTGGTAGAAAATGAGAACAAGACGAAATATATATCGGCAAACAAAATGTCAGTTGTTTATCGTTTGCGGACAATCGTCACTGTCGACTGTTGTAACCTTTGATTGGGTTAGAAGTTCACCTACCCCATAAAATAATATATTAACATCCCAAAGCTAAACCTACTAAACTGTTTGGAGAAGTAGCTGAGTTCAAAACTTCTAACCCTCAATCAATATCAACACGATAATCCATGATGCAAGATTCTATAAGTTGCACTCATCGTCACCAAGTCATACCCACCCTAAAAAAAATGTAGTGGACGATAGTCAAATCCCGTGTGCGAAAAGGGACCTATTTTGGGTACGCCATTGATGTGGGAATCTTCTAAAGGTTATCTGTACCCCGAGCTATGCTTGAGGATGCGCCTTTCATATACTTGGTCTTTGTATTTAGTTAGCAGCCAATATGTGTCTCTGTACTAAACAGCATCCCGTACACATACTTCAATTTAACCCCCCGCGTGACTGTCTGCTAAATATTGTACATATCGTCGCTGTTAAATCAGACCGGCATGTGTGAAAAAATTGAGTTTTTGAGTTGTTGGTATCAAAAAATTTCTTTTTTTCCGTCTATTTTTATGTCGAACCAGCACATCGTATAGTTGAATAAAAATCCATCAGATGGTGTTGGGCCGGTATGCATTTACCTGGGAATAGCCATTTTGTTTATCAGAAGACAGATGTATTGCTCAAGGTGAAAAATACGCGTTTTGCTGATATGCCGGCTGGCAAATCATTCAGTGAGTTTTGCGTCAGCTGCTTCTACTTTTCTCAGCCTTTCTGTGCCTCATTTTGTAGGGTTGTTGCAAGCCTGCATACTGCCGTTCAATTCTCTTTCAACAGCCGAAGTGTTTTAACGACTTGGACAACAAAATGATCCATGATCTCCATTTGGATATTTTGTAAAATTTTGGTAAGCTATCGCGTCCAAGTCGGTAGGGATATTTATGGTACCTGCCACGGCCAGACAGGAGCTGCGTAAGATGTTGTAATAGTCCAACGGACCTGCCACATAGCTACTGACGCTGCGTTTTCTTCAACACTTATCGTCATGGCTGATCAAACCTGGAAAATACCAACTTTTTCCCTTGATAAATCGGCCACTGCTCTTATGGCATCAGCAATTGGTCGTTCTTTTTCGGGCTCCTCTCACCTATGATACTGCTACTAGTATAGTATATTATTTTTTTGAAAAGATATGGTGTCCAGGAAGCATATTAGACGACAGGACTATGGTTCACGTGAAGACGTGTTACCTTATCAAAGCAAACTCAAATGCCAAATTCCTTGCCTTATTCAAAATGCCGTCGGTTTCGGATGTCTATATTGCTGTATGTGTTCACCAAATCCTTCAGAGTAGTCAGTAGAATCATTGTCTTCTCTTATAATATTGCAAATAGAAGCTGATAATTTGAATAAAATGTGCTCTACTCTAGTATTCAGTTTTTTTTAGAAAAATTTTACGTGCCGAGCCTTATCGATTAATGCCGAATTCTTCTAAATGATATTTCAACCATTCGATTTTATTCTCTTTCATGGATCTGCTTAAATTTTATCACACCGGTCTAATGGTATCCACACTTCTATGTAAGAGGTCTCTTTCTTTAAGGCTAGACTTCGCAGGGGCTAGTAGGCATTTTACCCGAAGTGATCTTGTTTCGTCGATACACCAGTAGAACGGTGCAACAGCCTTCAGTTTTGTCTTCTACGCATGCTGTGGTGATTGACGATACGCAAGGGTTTTAACTGCTCCACTTAGGTTTAGATCATCGTAACATCTTTTCCAAATTATTGTCGAAATTCTCTTTTGAATCCGTAATTTTCGATAGTTGATCTAGTTTCTTTCCATTACTAATGTCTTTTGGTTGGTATATGATCATTCCTCACTGGGCTCCCACTCTTTGGTTCCCAGGAGGATATTTCTTCCAAAGGTGATCTTAACGATGGGGTCTACTCCCTCCTTCCGTATTAGCGATGCTTATCGCTAGGTGAATGGACCTCAGAAGGTACAACTGTGAACTCCCTTATTGGTATCAAGATATGAATTTAGTCCAAAAAATGTAGTTACACCGAAAGAAAATAGACGACGATAGCCAATAAAGTCTTCGCGTCGCATCCCTCGTGGGACAAGATTCGGGTTGAGGATGATTGATGGAAGAAAGGCTTCCATTTACCACAAATCGTTAAATTGTAAGGTTGTACTCATCTAGCATATCATGATGTCACTTTATATAAGGAAACGTCTTTTCATAGCGCACAGTCTCAGACGAATTATGAGTCGCTTGCTTTTAGGCAAATTTATAATTTATTTTGCTAACACAAAATGGATGAACTGCATAGTTAAGGCATCATCTTTTCTGCAAAAACTCACATATTGCAAGCCTTTTCTTTTGCAGTGAAGAAAGCTCATAGAACGTACTTTGTGCGTCAGATCAACCAGCAAATTTTTCCGCAGGCTTTTCTAACTAGGTTTTGGAAATATTTTAAACAGACTTCCCATAGCTCTACTTTAAGACAAGGCTATTTTAAATCTCTGACAAGAATATTGTTGTAGGATTTCTTCGCCGAATCAGACCTCTGTATCCGTATACCTCAATTGATATATGAGAGGATGAGGGTGACATAATACGAGTAGGTCTCCTTTTTTTCTATTGTAATATAGTCGAAGTCGCTAAACTCCGGCTGATGGAATGAATTGTTGTATCGAATCGATATTTACCAATCAATTATTCGGTCTAATATCTGAGATTTTGTCAAATCTCTGAGTCGTTCCTGTTCTCATATCTTCGTATCATACGTTTCTCTTTACATTGTCAAAATGAGGTAACCTTCAAACGAGCTTATTACATCCATATTGCCTCCACTCTAGCGTAAACCCCAAGGATCATTGTCTCCCATACTACTATCCAAGGTTAATGATTTCTACAGTTAACGAATCTATTCCCTTCCCATAGTTTGAACAATTTGCAATAATGATCACTGAACTGTACTAAGTTGATGCAATTTTAGATAAACAATTCTTGTTAATTTGTCCATTCAAGTAAAACAAGCCCCTTTATGGTTTAGTCACCGAAACTTCTTGGCAATATCTTATCGGTTGAATCACAACTTCCTGTGCAATCACCTTAGTTCCCTCGATTTCCCATCGTTCATCCAATTAGTCTTGACTAAAAGGTAGACCTTACAGGCTAGCTAATACCTGTGGTAAGTCATTTGCACCGAATCACTGACAATCAGCTTGCGTGTGAAAATTCATCATCGTATTGCTTGTGTGAGATTGTAAGATTTGGACCAGGAACGACACTTGAAACAATGAATCAATTACCCCACCAACTAAATATGCAAAACCCAATCTGTATGCACTTTCGTTCGCAGAACTCAAGGAATGTCACATGTCACATGTCACCCACCCCCCACAACAGCCCCTGGCGCCTCAGGCAACCATTGTTTAATTACAACTCTAATCGTCCAATTGCACACAAGCTGAACGCAAGTCGTTGATTATAATTTCAAATATGGTAGTGGCGTCGTCGTCATTTCGTCATCATTATCGTCGGACCTGTTCGTTCGTTAAGGTTTCTATGACTCACCGGATGGCATAGTTACGAGTACGAGTACCCGTAGTTAGGTTTTATTTGGTTAGGTGCCAGTGTATGGGTAGCCCATTCAAATGATACGTGACATGACCCCCCTAATATAACATGAGTAGAAGTAGAAGCTTATTGCCTGAAGGCATATTTGTTGAATGTCAAAAGTGTCCCCGGCGTGGCATACAGCTGTCATATATTCTACAACTACAACTATAACTGTGACTCCGACTTCTCCTCTTGAAGCAGTAACATACCTAATTACGCGGACGTTGGCAATTTTGCCATTTGAACACGTAGTCACTGTATATGGAAATGACTGGTAATAAAGGTGCATACCGAATGCGGTGGTGTCGGTGGTCGATTGTGGTCGGATTGTAGCCTTTCCAAATGCAATCTGTGGCTTTCGTAGAGTGAGTCTGCCGTTTTTTTTGTTTTTGGTTTGATGAGAGTCGAAGTATAAGTCGGCGTCGTCGGCAACACGAGGATGACGATGCAACATCGTGATACATGACGCACTTGGAATGCATAACCATAATGTGGTTATGGCTGACCTAAATAGCCGACAGTAGAAGCTTAATAATCTTACGGCTTTGGCGTGAAATAGGCAGGACGTGTTTCCAGTCATGTATGAGTAGATCTTCGATACAGAGAAAAATCCAAGAACGGACAACGATCGTCTATGGCATACGAATTCATATGTTTATGAAACCGATATCTGGGCCGGACATGATTTAAATGTCAATATCAGTAGGTGCCCAGGTAATTGGTACATATGTACGAGTACTTTTCCAGAAAGGAGGTTAGGATTAGTGAAAAATTAGAGGGTAGCCATAATGAGCAAGGTCGTAGAAAGTACACGTTTTTCGGCTTCTCTCGTCCAGCAACAGAATACGCTATGATATTTGTTCTAGCGAAGGAACACTTTGGACTATTGTTGGGATGTTGGTCAGTTATAAATGTGCTTTCGTGCATGTTTTATTGCCTTAATTGGGAATACTTTTTCATATCTTTCTAAGTAAAATAACAAGACCTAGTTCAGAATCGATGTACTAAACATGCATACGCACGAGACCATCAAGATGCTTAGCCACTGAACCACTGAACATCTATTCTGAGAGTACTTTCTGGTTCTGAAACTGAATATTGAATATTGACAGCGAGAATGCAACAGCATTGGTTCGTCTGTATCTGAGGGAGCCATGTACTCGTACTCTGGAGATTTTCTTAAAGGAGAAACCAACGATCAATGAGGCACTACCATGGTTAAGTTACCACAAAGCTATCCACAGGGCTTTACCAGTCAAGCTGGTCTCTTTCTAGGCATGTATCAGTGAATCCAGCTTTTTGACATGATACCGAGAAGCCCTGAGTCAGAGATTCTGTTCTGGCAAGAAAAATGTCCGTTCCATCTTATCGTTAGATGATTTTCCGAGTGCAATCCGCAATATGAAAGTCAGAAGATACAAATCTCAGAGGCCCATCTACTCCAAAGCAAGACATGTTATAGAGAGGTCGTATGCAGCCAAGCGTTTTATAGAGAATGTCTAGACTAGTAAGGACACATTTACAAAAGTGATTTTTGCACTTTTGTCTGTTGGACACATAAGCTTGACAGTTCTTCTCTATATCTTGAGTGTATCTCGTTCGAGATAGAAGGCTTGAAATACCTTCAATTTGACCCCATGAATTATATAGACTGGGAAAAAGCTCGAAGTGAGCTCTTGTTGCATTTACTCCATGTCCCTATAATTACACCTTCGTGTAAACGGTTTAATGACGCCAAATAGGTTTACTATTTGTCGGACTTGACTGTACGTGACTGTCTGGAACTTGTGACTGTCGTTCACAAAATGTGGTAAAGAGAATCTTGATGCTGCCGAAGTTGTTGCAGTTGTTCGTCTTTAATCAGGCGGTTCTTGAATCCACTTGGATGCCGATAAGAATCTTTGTATGTTCCTGATCTGATTTAGATCCACATCCAATTTGAGCATTAATTTACGTGTGACGAGTGGCATTCCTATATTCTTACAACTTGAATTGATCTCTATGGCTATGCCAGGTATGGAAAGTTCATCGGCTTAACAGTTTTCTCGATACACAAACACACAAACAATTTTTGATTTTAAACCGTTTGGCCATCTTGTCATGATAAAGACGATGGTTGTAAGCTACGAGTATGTGCTATTGATTTTATCATAACCGACTTCAAGCATTCCTGCTTGGGATTGCAACTTAATTCGCTTTGAAACATAGAGGAACTATTGATGTAGTCGATATTTAGAGCGAAATATTCTATGTATAGCTCGCTTTAAGTCGGCCGCCGTCTACTTTCCGCAGAACTTCAGAAGAAGGAGATGAGAAGTACGTCTAGTCTATCAGTGAAAAATCGTAGTATACATAGTAAATGACCACTATACTACCTTACAATGGCGTATTATGGCTTTTCTGTGGTGCCGTGACATAACGCCAAACGACATAAGGCCAAATTTTAAAACTTTCGAAATTCCAGGATTTGGCTTTATGTCACTTTCCACTGTTTGAGGCGGGTGACTCGCTTCGCTTGCTAACAGGATTTCACCCTTTTCTGTGCAGGTTTTAGCCGCTCACGCGACTTCGTCGCTCCACTAAGAGTATGTCAACAACTGTCAGGCAGGCGCCTATAAGTGAGTCTGTGGGGTGTGTGGCTCACTTCACTCGCTTCGCACATAACAGTGTTATTCTTATCTCAATTTCAGCATTGAACGAATTATGTTCGGCAGGCGCCTATATCTTAATAGTACATTGAAACGTATTTGGTCTTATGTCTCAAAATAATGCTGGAACTTGCCTTATGTCACTTGGCGTTATGTCACGGCACCCTTTTCTGCATGTAAATACTCACCCAGGCCTTGCCAACACGTTGCTGAACAGGATTGTCTATTGCAATGTCCTCCGGATACCTTACAGCCTTCCCTTTGCAGAAGTTTAAGACAGAACAGTGGCTTGAAGTGTGGCTCGACTATTT
The DNA here is from genome assembly GCA_949129095.1 of Volucella bombylans. NCBI lineage: Eukaryota > Metazoa > Arthropoda > Insecta > Diptera > Syrphidae > Volucella > Volucella bombylans. The sequence continues at coordinate 110,545,817 of OX422141.1, forward strand.
GCGAGCTGAAGGTTCTCCTGTCTTTGTGTCGCTCAGTTTTTCTAAGATGGGAATACACATGGGAGGTCCTTGATACGTTAGGTATGAAAACCACATTGATCTCCTTCCATAAACTGGAGGCATGGTAAAATAAACCTGGTGGGTCTTTTTTTTGTTTTTGATTTCGACAGTATGTCTAGGTGATTCTGTGTAGTTTGTAATGGTTCTCGAAAAGGCCCTGGAATACGAGAATCCAATAGAAGATTAATCACTTCTTTACCGGAACTCGTCCAGGAGCTATCTGGTTTGGAATTGTTAGGTTGAAGCATACACAGTCTCAATATTTTCACAATTTTTTCGAGGCTTGCTTAGTTCAGTTTTCAATTGTTTGATTCCTGTCCTTCTCATAGGACTTGTAGTTAAAAGGTTCTCTGTTGCTTTTACCTTACCCAAGATCCATCGAATTTGTTTTCTTAGATCCTGAATCGCTGTTATATTCCATCAGGGCGGTTTGGGCTTGCTCCCAACATCGTTTACAGAGCACGTTCTTTGAGTGCCTGATTCTGAATTATTCGACTAGTAATCTGAGATCACTTCGTATAGGTAGCAGAAGTCTGTTGTCTATAGGGGATGAAGGTATATTGGACTATGCAGTAGTCTCTCGGTCCAGACTCTAGTTTTCCTGCAAGTTTGTCTTCATTACTTAAATTGAAAAGAAAAAAAGGTATATTCTCCGTAAGAATACAGGCTCTAGCTTTGCCTTTGTTTCTCATGAAGATAGGTTAGTTCCATTATTTAATTCTGAATCCTCGACCCTTGCTGCCTGATATGCACGGTTCTTGAATCACAGCAATATCCTTTCCCAATATGGGGAGGACACTTTCTGTAACTTATTCGACTAATTGTTGATACAATTGCTGAGCTTCAACGATTATTGTATAACTGGAGTTTCTATCTTGGCTAGGGCGGGATAAGAGTTTGAGCTCAGAGTCCGGTCAAAAGGTAACATTAGTGTTGTCTTGAATTTTCATCAGCATCGAGAGTGCTTCTATTTTGCGTGTAGTGTCTGCAAATAGCCTTCAGTTTAAGACTCGCTACCAGCGTCAAATATTTACATAAAGTGACCACCGCACTTATGTGCAAAGTATCATATTTATGTATACCATTTCCACCGCTTGTGGTGCCGATAGATCATGTACAAACAGCTTCTTACCGTATAACTTATCCTTATTAATGAGTACAATACAACACCTATCGCACATACAAACATATTCGCAGATACATTCGAGTACACTGAAACGCTATTATAATTGGGATTATAATTTCCAACCAAAAAGTCTGTTTGCAATATGTATCCTTCAGTTAGTTATTGGGCAACATCTTAATTTTCTTGTGTATGCTTCTCTTGTGCGCGGGTCTTACATAGCTTAGTTACCGTTGTTATTATTATGACGCCATGTAGGAAATTTGTCTGATGTAGGAAACTGCAACCGAACAGGGTGTGTTTTTTGTTCTCCTTATTTTTATTATTTTGTTCACATGCATCGAGAAGAAGAAGCTTAAGCTAGGACCCTCTATGGAAATACAATGCAAATGTGCCCCAACCCAACCAGCTTGCCCCTCGTTGTGACTGAAATGGCTGATGTAGACGGTTGCATTTTCAAAAGGATTGCGAGGCAAAGTCTCACGCCTAAGTGACTTATTAAAGGAACTTGTCTAGTGGTTCCGCTGAACAGTTTGCGAACATAATGTATGTGAAAGAGTAAGAGTTTGGGAGCTGGAAAAGATTTACCATTTCCTTAAAATAGATTGAAAAGTTTTGTTCATTTGTTTGTTTGTTAGCTCAGAACATACATGTTTATGAATGTATATGCTCATTGCATAGCATACTAGTACACCCGTTCACATGTGGGTATGTCGGCAAGTAAACAATGAAATGACTTTCGAAGCGAACATGTATTTATGGGAACGCACTAATGAGATATGAAATAAAGTTTTATTAAATTTAGTTTCTTTGAACTTGTGCCAGTCGAAACTTTTCGCAAAACTTAAAGTAAATAACTTTGTGTTTGAAATGAAGTAAAGACGCTTACTTTGGGTCTTTAGAACAAAGAGGTTTATGCTAATAGCCGACATGAAAGTTTTATTTTTAGGGGAAAAAGGGTCCTTGATGGCTGAAGTGAAAATCTGTCCCTGAATTCTTTTTCAGTTTATTCTGGGGAATGCTTATCTTCAAAGGAAATGAATTGTCATTCATGCCCAGTATCGGAAGATAAATATTGCAAATTGGCTTCTTAAATGGTCTTGGTAGGACCAAGCATCTCCTCATTAGTGAAAATTTTGCTGAACGTTATAAAGCAGAGAGCGTTTGCGCGTACTCGTGTTTGGCAAAGATATTTACCTTTTTCTTTTTCTTTTTTTTTCTTTTTATCGTCTTTTTGCGACAGCACTTTGTTCCAGTCCATGGGTGTCACAGCAACGTCATCGAATCTGATCCATCGTTTTTTGCGGTAGAAAGTTCAGTTTGAATCATCAATGATGATCTTCACACTATGCTGCCTTTGCTCATCTGTGAATGTACAATATGCTGCCCATCTTTCCTTTCATTTTCATTGTAATTTACGGACTGGGATGATCTTGAACCTCACCAACATGTCTCTTTAGTCAGCTCGTTAGTTAGCTGGCTGTCTCCAGTTTTCCGTGAGGAGTTATATGAGGCCTGTCTCCAATTGGGCGTGCCACAATGTGTTAGGAATTCAACTAGATGGGATGTGCGCTAAAATCCATACTGTATTGCCTACATCGCTGTATGTGTAGTTTTCTGACTAACGTCCCTGTGGGTCCATAAACGCAGACACGGTTGAAGAAGCAATCTTGTAACAGGTCAGGGGTGATTAGAATCTTGTATAAGGCTTTTTATTGGCTCTAGATATGGGTTTACTACTCAATTGCCCTCCTAGGCAATTAAAGCAATTGTTGACCTTATCTCCGAGCTTAAGTTGTTGCTGGAGTTCATTGCAGAGCTCAGTTCTGCCATCCGCATATGACAGAAGTTACACATAGCTCTGGAATATTATGCTGTTGTGTTGGCGTATTGGTTTTGCACAATACTCTTATTCAAATTGTTGATGAAATCACTTGACTTTGTCGCCCTTAATCCGGATAAAAATGTTTGGTATGTATCTTTCCTCCGCCATTTATAGAGTAACGAGAACTTTTCATCGAAAATATTGACATCGTCACAGCCTAACGAGTTTCGCAGAGATGCTTAAACTAGACGTCATTCCCTCTCTATAGAAATTTTGGTTCATTCCTGCAGTGACAGCCTCCATCTCCCGTTTTTCAAACTTCATCCCTTTGCCTTCGAAGAGGCTTTTTTCCGCTTTTATACTACGTTGGTACTTGTCGGCTGCAGTCCTCATATACATCATCGTACAATTTATGAACATGCTGACATTCATCATCCAATTACGTGGCATTTCTGATTTAAAATTTTACTTCTCGTACTGTGCGGTAATCTATAACCATGGATACATATAATTCAATGTGATCAATCTGGGTTGTCGTATTTTCATGGCCATGCATTCTAGTCAGGCTTTGTCCGTTTTCAGATATGTTATTGATTAAGTTGCGCATGATCATGACACTACTAAAGATCCCGTTCTTTTATATTATTTAATAGAACTGAGGGCACTGCACTGCTCAGTATTTCTTTCATAAAGGTTATAGAAACCTTTTTTGTCTCCCTCATCTTTCTACGTTTGGGAATGCGTGCATATATATACCATAAGGGTGATATTGACCAGTTATCTCATCTCGTTCCATCGCAATTCTTAGACAGCTGATAACTGGGTGATAGCAATCCACGGTATCCATAAGATGATCGATTGCATATACTCTTATAAGGGCCTAAAATAAAATCCGCATATCCCAAATTCGTTATACCTATCGCGCTGAGTAATACCAGTAATAGAATCACTTAAACCGAGATGTTTCATAAAGGAAAACCATTTATAATATTAAGGTTGGTAATTGAGTTATCGCTATGCACAATCTTGAGAAGCTGTTTTCAATTTGAGCCTATTAGTAAGCTGCTAGGGATTGCAGTGCCTGATTTGTTCGGTCGTTAAAAATACAATACAAAAGCAAAGGTCCAATGCAGTTAAAATCCACAATTCCGGAAAAATTGTAAGCTATCAATCTCAAAACACTGGCTGGAGTAGTTATTTTCTATTCCTTTCCTTATATACTGTAATCTAATTTCATAAGAAAAAAGGAAAATTAGAAAAGTGCAAAAATCTTATATGCTAACAGGACTACTGGAATTTCACCTACCTGCTGTCTAGAAATAAACCTCAGAAATGAAATGAGGACGTACACGAAGTTTAGCAGGCGGTGCAATTTCGGTGCCATTCTTCTTCAGTAAAACACTTTCTCTTCATAAATAAAACGCTATTGCCTTGAACTTGATACTATTTCATCACTTCATTCTTTATTAACCTATATAAACTGACAGAACAGAAGTGCAGCTAAATGTAAAAACAGAGCACCTTCACTTCTCCCGTTATATTGGTTACATAAGAACTATGTATGTGGTATGAATCTGGGAGTTTTAAACTGCAGAAATCCCTACAGCATGGATGAAACGAATTGAGAAGCTTGGTTTGAATATTCCGAAAAAACACTGAAATACTTGGCCTAAGAAAACAACTAATTTCTTTGGAAAAAAGGAAATTTCCGGAGATACAGTATTGTCTGGCATACCTGAGTGTCCGGATGAAAACCTAAAACAACTGTTTCACCGATTATGCCATTCTATTGACCGCAAAATTACTCAGCTGCGAGTCATTTTTCGTAGGTACAGGTTAGGTTAGATTAAACAGGGGTGTAATGGATATGCTATCATACAGACACTAGGCACCAAAACGGGCCCATCGCCCTGTGGAATTTGTATTCAAATGGCAAAAACCTAAACAATCGCCCTGGTGAAATACCCAATTTTCTTGCAAAAGCCAAGAATGCGTTTGAAGTTCGTTTTCGTTTTTTTCTCACTATGTAAAGGGGTAGTTTGATATTGGCAACCTCACTATTGTCGAGTTGACCTCCTTTTCTTGCAAGCTCGTCCGCTTGTTCATTTCCTTTAATACCGCAGTGTCCTGGCACCCAGCAGAGTCTTACCCGCTTCTGACTTCATAGTGCCTTGAGCACTGTGCGACAATCCCTGACTGTATCAGAGTTGACGTTGATTGACTCCATTGCCTTGAGTGCAGCCTGGCTATCGATGTAGATAGCGATATCTCTTTCGGACACCGATCTCATCTGCATTAGCTCAGCCGCCCTGAGGACAGCCAGAATGTCTGATAGGAAGACACTGCTTGCGTCCGGTAGTCTTATAGACACTCTTAGTTCCGGGTCTTCTGAGAAGATACCAGAACTTGCTCCTTCCTCTCTTTTGGAGCCATCTTTCCCAGTCCAGTCGAGGCCAGTCCAGTCCATGTTCGAAACTACTGCTCTTGAAGTGACCCAGATTAGTGAGTCTGTTGCCAGCAAGTTTTTTGATCTGTAGGTGGTGTCTAATGCGTAGGGGTGATACGGAGCGCACCTGTAATGGCTATGGAAGCCGTTGCTTTCCACCATACTAGTCCGCCGTATGTGAGTATTGGTCTTACCACCACCGTATACAGCCAGTACACCATAGCAGATTTTTAGCCCTAAACTTTTCCTAATTTGTAGATAAAAAGAGCATTATATGCATTTTTAATTCTTTCCGCTACGTTAAGATTTCAGTTCAGTTTTTTCGTAGGTACAAGAAAGCACAAATCTTTCTTCAATTTTGCTTAAGTCCAACAGCTTTCGAGAGGGAAATGCTATCCGAAAATCAGCTGCAAGCTATAGAAAAAAAAATAGAAAACAGAAAACATCTGTTACTTGAATGATTCTAAATGGGCCGTCCCATAGAATCCGTTGCATCAATTACGAGTACGTTGACGTATTCAACTGATAGCTAGATGGAATATACGCTTTTTTATAGTTTTAAATGCATTTTATTTACTTAATCATTAACTCTTACACACTAACAAAAAATGCTTACATGCTAGCTTAAAATTACTTAACAATCTTATAGTAACTTACTGGCCCCACACAGTCGCTCTAAGCTACTCTAAATTCTTATGACTATGTCTTTCGACTTCATTTACATTTTATTTAGGAATACTTATTTTCTATACTTAAGGTGAACACGCTTTTTTATTGAAATAGCTCCGTGAGCAACGGATACAACTGATAAAGTGAACCAAATGTCGGTTGTCGGTCCTTTAAAGCAAGACGTCAACACCGTCAACGGACCGACGACCGACTAAAATTTTTGTCATCAAGGAAGTTTTGGAGACTTGGGAAAAAGCGGAAAATCAAGCGAGCTCCTATAACTGCGTGCAGGAATTGAATACCCATTCAGTTAATCAGACCTGGCCGTTTCTACTCTAGTACTCTGCACAGCTGTTGACAATGGACTTCTGCGATGATAATCTGGTTAAACGGATTATTCCCTCAGCATCCCATTATACAGACAGTAACACCTTGAGCGGATATTTTTTCGGAAGTCCGTCTTTGGGATATTGTGCTGATCTGTCTTCTGGACTTAGCCATTGGTGGCGATGTTTAATGGTATTTTAAAGAAACTCATTTATCATATCCGGTAACGATTCGGTTCAAAAACGGTTTGTGACGCGACAGAAGCACACTGCAAGCTTCGATTCTTTGCTGAAGATTATTTTCCATTTTCCCAGCTTAATGACTTTTCAATGGATGGACATATAGCTTACGTTGAGTTCCCTTGCGAGTTCTCTTAACGTGGGATTGCTTTCGGCGGTGGTCTTCAGGAGCACATCGTCTAGCTCTTGCGGCCATTCTTTATGTCAAAATTGCCATTTTTAAACTTTTCAAACCAACACCGACACTTGAATCCGCTGAGAATACTCTCTACATGTACATTTTGGCTATCTCTAGTGGCTTCACTTCCATTCTGGTTTTTCCGGAACAAAAACAATAAAATATGCCGAATATGCTCTTCCGCTACATCTATTTCAAAATTCAGTTAAAAACGCAAAAATGAGCAATATATCCCAAATACTAATTTCAATACCTGTCTCAGCATTAAATTAGTTTTGCGAATTTTATGGCAATTGGAAAATAATCCCCAATGCTTACGTTTCAACCTGATATTATACTTCATCTTATATTCGTATTCCCAGCCTTCTTGACCTTTTTATTGTTTCTAACGCTTTACCTGTGTTACTTTTTGACCAACTCGTTATAGATGGCATCTTTAACCATGGTCTTACTTTCTGCACTTTCAGTCCTTTCTGCACGATTTTTCTCACTCTTCTGTTCCACATTCGTTTACATATGTACAGAGATTTTAGCGCCATAGACCTGTTGAATTTACAAAATGTGGTTGGCTTAGCTCCTTGGTATGGTTGCAGACTTATGGCAGACATAAATGAAATGTGTACCTACTAAAACCATATATGTCCGTAATAAAAACTGCCCTTGGTTTACATATGATGTTGTAGCCTAAATAAAAAATCGTAATAAACTTTATGGAGAGTGGAAACACAATTCTTCCCGGGGCTGCTTACAAGAAAGCGCGTAATATCGCAACCCATTTCAATCATGCTGCAAAACATAACATAACTATTATTCTTCAAAGTTAAGTATCATACTTCACTTCATACTTCACCCAAAAAACTGTGGACTAACTTGCGTCAGAAGTGTGACGTGGGTACCGACGTCCTTAAAGATTTTTCCCGGGAAGTTTTTCCGATGTGTCTGATTTTGATCTCAATAACATTTCTCGACCTTAATATGGGCAGGGTGATTTTCATGTGATTCACTGTGTTCTAGATATTAAATCTAACTCAACTAGGCTCGTCGGACCATTGTGTTATATCAGCTAATTTCTCGTATGCTATGCGGTTAGCAGTTAAAGAAAAAATTCCTAAAAAAACCCGTATGGCAATACGAGAAAGCCAATTGGAGCTAACTTAACACCTTCTCCAGGAAATTTAACTGATCGATATGTTTCGTCGATAACGACGTGGATGCCGCTGCTGATAGGATCACTGACACTATTCTCCTTGGAATGAGATCCTTTATCCCTTATCGGATTAAGAGTAACAAACCAAAAGAAAAGGCATTGTGACTCGAGCTGTAAAGAGGCTGTCAGGGTTAGAGAAATGGTTTTTCGGTTATATAAGACCGACAGAGGAAAACCGAAAAAAGTTCAATCGAGCTAGGAATGACTGCAACGTCTTTCTCAAGAGTGTGAATTTTCAATACGACCGAAAATTGAGGCAAAACATACTACAATGTCCCAAAACTAGTAAAAATTGTTGGTCGTTCGTCAAAAACATCAGAAATTCTGTCTCATCCTCCATCCCAACGCTCATTTACAATGGCACTCCAGCTGTCAGCTCTTTGGACAAAGCTAATCTACTTGCTGCACACTTTGCGGCCAGTTCAATACTTCCAGATTGTGCTTTCTCTCCGCCTACACTTGAGTGCGTTGAATCTTCAATGGGACGAACCCACTTTCGTACTCGTGTAGTAGCAAGAGTATTTAAAGATCTTAACATTCACAAATCCGCTGGTGCGGATGGTATATCTTCCTTTCTTCTCAAGAGGTGTTCTTCCACGCTGGCAAAACCACTGCGTAAGCTTTTTCCTCAATCCTTCTCTTTAGGACTCTTTCCGAGCAGATTGAAAACTGCATTTGTCCAGCCCGTCCATAAAAAAGGCGATTTTTCTTCTCTCTCCTCCTACAGACCCATTGCGCTCACGTTCCTTCTTTCCAACGTCATGGAAATGCTGATAAACCGTCAGCTCATGAAATATCTCGGAACACGAAAACTTCTCAATGACCGGCAGTACGATAATTTGATAGGATGTCGCACCGAAAAATAGAACCAAGGTCTACACCAAACTGGCGAAAGCTAGATAATTGCACTTGATATTCCTAAGGCATTTGACAGAATTTGGCATCAGGCTCTTTTGTCGAAAATGAGTGCATTTGCGATCGATGTTCTCCAATGGATTAGAAATTACCTTTCGGAACGTTCAATTCAAGTTGTCTTGGATGGTTTCAATTCTGATATTCACAAAATAAGTGCTGGTATGCCCCAGGGCTCCGTTCGATCTGTGACACTCTTTTCAATTTTTATTAACAGAGTAGAATTTAATACTTCCAAAACACAATAATGTCTGCTGTCGTTAAAGCGAAATTTAAACACCCAGCCATTGGCCATGAATAGCACTTGCATCGTCGAAACCGAAAAACTTTCCATTCTCGGTATGTGTGTCAATGATAACTTACGTTGGAATGCGAAATGTCGTAAGTTGCCTCAAGCATTGGAGTAAAATGCTCACATCTGGTCAGGTGCTCCTAAGACCTATTTGCACTTGCTAGATAGGATCTAAAACCGTGCGATAAAACTCATAGGTGATGACAATATTACACAGTTCTTCAACAACCTCGAACACAGACGTAATCTCTCCTTTCTCACCTGGTTGTATCGCTATTTTCACCACCAATGCTCCACCGAAATTGCCATTAGCATTCCATCCCTTCTTACTTTTAACCGCAACACCCGTCTCGCTATGAATGCTCATCAAGCCCAATTTCGGACGTACTCTGAAATATCGTGATTCGGTCCTAAGCCATACAACTCGCTTATCGAATGCCCTGCCGAACTTTTTATTTCCTAGTCACTATAACTTGCAAACATTTAAAAACAACGCACATCGTTATCTCTCTTTTTTTCTCTCTGTAACTTCCCCTCGCCCGCGCTATGTACAATTATCTTGAGGGTACACAAAACCCCTTGTGCGCGTGCCAATTACAATATGGAGTTCTATGGAGTTTATCGCCAGGTTATTGGCTCAGAAGAAAGCAGGCCAGGGCTCTAACCCAAACGCTTTTTCCGTCAATGTCTCTTCTTATTTTTCTTCTTCTTATTTTTCTGTACTTCGATAGACTCTGGGCATAATTTGGTCGTCGAAACCATACCCTTCCAAGACGGTGACTGAGTCAGTTGCAGTGGCGTGTCTTCTTGATGAAATATATTTAGATTATGAGCCGCTAGAAGTGTTAAACAGGACCTACTTACAATCATCTAAAGCACTTCCTCGTACGACGACTGGGAAGAATGGGACGCAATAGGGCGCCTGAGTATACCAGATTTGATGATCTATCATAATTGAAACCATCGTCCATTCACACATGAGCAACTGGTCATACCAGCCGAACCCTGTTCTGAGCCTTCACAATCTATATATACTCGTGATGGTTGTGATGATATTACATATTTGCAACTTGTCACATTTTGGAGACAACACGTGGTACGTAGGTAACTGCGAAGTCTATTGAACTTTGTAGCATGTATCCCATACGTACGCTATAGTGATGGTAATGTGTTCCCCACACTGATGCCTGGCACCAGTCTCGAAAGAAAATAACTCGAAAACCGGGGAATGTGAAAAGTTTCATAATTATTCATATTTCCTCCCAAACATCCCATTATCTCGTATCCCCGTCTTATAGGAGATGAACTGAATACCTTAATTATCTCGAAAACACCTTAAACACAGTTTGAGCTTGTTTGAGAAGATTTTCTATTTTGCCATGCACCGTCGGCAATATGTTAACTTTAAAAAACTACAAGTTAATATCATAAAGGATAACCTCGTTCTCGTTTACAGTTTTCCATCATTTCTTGGCTCTTCCTTTTCTCATCCCAAAAAGTCGTCAAGATATAGCCAAAAAAAAGGACAAAAAAAGGACTAAAAAAAGAGCATCCCCATTGAAGAACGAAGATGAACAACTCCTTCCCTTATTACTACGAATAACATACATGTGAAACAAAAATCCATCGTGTCACAGGGCTGATACGACCAACTGTCGTGTTCGCAAGCGATAGGGGGAGAAACTTCAGCAAATTGAAAATTTCTTTTCCCTACTAAATTGCGGAAGAAGGCAAAAACTCTGCCATTTATCGGAGGGGTGGAGATGGGTTAAAACAGGCGCTCTAAAGTACAAAGTGCATTTAGTATAGGAAATTGCAGGATAAGAATAGGCTAAAGAATTACGCGAACTATGCAATGTCTCCGAAGGATGTGCTCTCTCTAAGGATATAATAGAGCAGTAGAAGGCGTAGGAGACACAAATTTGGATTTCTTCCAAATGAAAATTAAATTTTCTTTTCATGAATTTTCTCTGGGATTCAGTTGTTGCCTGTTAGCTCTTAGCTGTTCGCTGTTCGCCTTTGGGTTGTTCCTTCTTAATAGAATTTCGTTTTCTATTTTCTCTTTTGCATTCAATATTTATGCCAAAGATTGCGGGAGTGAAGATGAATCGGGGATGAGCTTTCTTTTGGTGTACCGTACCACAGTGTGAGGATGTTTAAGATCTTGCTGAGATGTTATGTACACCGACAAATTTTTGATAAAAACCCCAGACATGGATAAATTTCCCAATACCGAACTTGGGTTGAAGATCGCATCCCCATTAAGAGATTCCTGATTCATCTTTACCAGGCCTTAAAATTAAATATTTCCAAAAATTTGGTTAGCAACTTCTAAATCCCGCTTAAAAAACAAAACCAAACATCAACACATCAAACATCAAAAAACTCCCACCCCGCTGATTGTGCGAGGACGGTTAATAAGGGACCAAGGGACTGTATAAAATTGAACGAGAAAAAGGAAAAAAACACCGAAATTTGAGAACTTTTCGGCAACTAACACTATTAGAGCGCTCTGGGAATTACGAGTAGCTCTCCACTACCTCACGTTTTGTTTTTTTTTTTCTCTCTTTTGCAACATGGCACAGATGTGCCGTGGTGCGGATGGTGGCGGAAAGCATACATAAATATGAAGGATGACTTTTCGCAAACTGTAAATCCCATCAAAGGAGTGTGAGAAGTGCATTTTAACTTTTTTCGCCTTCTTCTTATGCGTCTTCCGCCAACTTCATACCCATAACCATTGGTACCGGTATCGTAGTCATACTCGTATCTTATGGTTTTGTGAGAGTGAGAGCTACCATCATCCGGGGTAGCCAAGGAACGGTACCACTTGTGCACAAAAAATCGGAAATAATATTAACAGCAAGGGTTCTGCTCCTGTTTCCAAAGGCGAAGAAGGAGTAAAGTAAAAAGACCGACTCAAAGCAAACATAAGACGCTGAAAAAGCAAAATAAATAATAAATAAGAGGCTACTGAAAAGAGAAGCACACACATGCGAATATATAAAGGAAAAGTGGAAAAATTGTCAGTCGATCCTTTTTTCCATTTTATTTTCTGTTTTCTTTTTATTTGGAAAGATGAAACTTTTTCGCGCGTACACACATGTCTTTCTGCTCTGAATGTTAACATCTACAAAGCGATAACAGCACTTTCCTTTGACTGCTGATTTTGAAGAAAGTTTCCTTCTTTCAGTTTTTGTGTTCTTTTTTTATGGGGTTGAGAAAGGGGTTGTCTTGACAACTCCGAGTAAACGTAACAAAACGATATGACAAACAGGCTGTTCTGAGTTGCCACACACATGTGTTTCATGTTAAAGGGTTTTGAAGGAAACTTGTGCTTCTATATATTGTACAACAATCCATTTCTGAGCTGGAAGATGACTATTGTGAGCGGAGACATACACGTGACAGTTACTTTGATTCAAACTGTACAAACTATGTAAATATGTCTATAAGCGAGTATTAAAAGGATCGAGGTGTGCCTTAGAATGAACGTGAACCCTTAAACGAGTAAAGTTTGTTCAACGGAGAAGCGATGTACTGATTACATACTATAGACACTGGGCTGATTGACAGTTAACCGGATTGACGACATTCGGGGATTAGGCGACTATTAAGAAGTTGGAAAATATGTTTTGGAATATAATGCGACTGCCATCTTATAGCTCAAGTACTCCTACGTATTATAGAATGCAAAAGCAAAACCCACAGATTTCGGGATCACACTGTTCGGAAATGATTTATTGACCTGGTCAACTTAACAGTCAGCAAACCTGGGCATACAACTTTGTACAACCACTGGAAATCTGTAAAAAATGTGTTTGTAACCGGTGGGCAAAGGCGGCAGATCGAGGAGCGTATCTTACCCCCAGCTTAAATTATAACAGATTCAGGAGTATAGAGATCTGGAGTTGAAGGGTGTCACCATGTGAAAATAGAGGATCGGCAACTAAGATCAACAGTGTGGTCATTGATGGAATTCCTGTGGATTTATTGAAATCTGTGCCAAGTCGGCATTGAGATCTGAAGCCCTATTTAGGTTCAGTAAGCTAGTTCATGGGAAAAAGAATCCGAATAAAGAAGTGATCATCAAGTTTCCTGGTTAGAAGGTATTGATTAGATGGTTCAGGATCCAGCATTGAGTTTGTATATCTGTGTGGAAAAAATAGTTGGAAAGTAGTACTTCAGCTCTTCGAAAATAGAAACAATGCATATGCATCATCATTTGATATTTGTGATACAACTGCGGGTCACACAAGCAGCTTACATTACATCAAGTCAGCACTCTATCGACATCACTAGGCGGCTAAGGAAGTGCCAGTGAATTGGTCACAATTTAAGGCGTAAAAGCCGCATGCAAGCAAATGCAGAAGACCGGGTCACAGTAACCAGATGTGTCGCAGAACGATTCAGGAAGAATCGAGGACACTTGAGGTGAGCTAACGATAGTGGATCTGCTTTGCGCAAACAAAATGACTGAGATGGATTGTTAACGCAATCCAACCCCTGGGTTCTACAAGAATTAAGTAATTAAGTAACAGAAGTAAATAGATTTTTGATTTAATAAGGAGACAGCAAATTGGTTGAAATCTGTAAAAGCTCAAATCAACCAAACTGAAAACCAACACCTAATCAACCAAAAAAAAATTTAATGGTATCCCTTTGATGATGTCGAATGGCTCATGGTATCGAAATCTAATGGAGATCATCCTTGTTTGCCTGCCGTTGGTCCAATTATTAAACTTTTACACCGAGAGAAGTATTAGTAAATATAAAGTATGATAGTATTCTAGTTTTTATTACCTGGGACAATGACATCAGAACTTCCAGTACACCAAATATATATAGTCAAATGGAAGAAGTTTCGAATTCTGCACCGACAGCTGAGGTTACGAGTAAGTTCTTGCTTTGGTTGATCTACGTGGAGAATTCGAGACTTCTCTAAATACTATGAATTCACTGAGTCTTATAAGTTTTTCTTTTTAAGTCAGATTGAGCTGCCGCTCAGACCATTAAAACATATTCGGCCCTCCATTTTTTGGTAGTATATTGGAAGCTGTACAGATGGAAGCATTTTTCAGTATGCCCGGACGATCGGCAATCGTGCATTTGATCCGCTGGGGTTGAGTAATTTCCTGTTAGTTCCGCCCGTATTTACTACAGCTGGTAGTTCTAGATTTTACACAGGAAACAACCAGTTACATCTGTAGAGAAGGGAATTGAGTGCTTTGGTGTTATATTTCCTTGTAAGCCTTTTGGTTGATGTTGTACGTTAATACCTACGTTGCCATTGGTTTTGGATCGGTAATTTACAATTCTGTAAATAGTGCCCATCCATTCCTTCTGCCTGCTTGCGTCTAAGTTGCTCATAAGGTCATACGGCTGTGTTCATTCATATGCCTGTAGGTATTCAAAATTCAGCGTAGATATGGAGAAGTCAATGATGCTGGCTCGAAATCCTATTTCGTTGGCGATTCTATCCTTGCTGAAATACTGTAGTTTACGCCCACATAAACGAGATTATTGTTAATAGACAACAACCTTGTTGCCGCCAATTCCTATTTTTTATCTCCGTGTTTTTCATTCAATTTGTAATGCCAGAAGCTGTGGCTATTTCAGTTCCCAGCGTTGATTGTCTTCTGGTCTTAATAGCACAGCAAGTCTTGATAAAGTTGACTTTTTTCACAGTAGTTTTGTGGCACATGTTCTGCCTTAGGGCTTCTTTTGTGAATCTCAAATATTGCCCCGCCTCCGATAGTACAATAGTTTAGACTTTATTGCAATTGTTGTTCCTAGTAGGAACAGTCGATTGAATCCGTCGTAACGGATCTTAGACCTTGTGCTTGCCCTTAATAAGTGTACCAAATCGACACTATGAATCCTTTACAACTAGGGCGTACAATCGAGAGTTTGTTATCTTGTATGCAGTTTTATGTTGCTCGACTCGGCACAAAAACTTCTTTCGACTTAAAGTTCTTGTATGACGACAAAATTGGGTGGCTAAAACTTTGCACGTTACCAACCTCTATTACAAAGGAAAAAATTATCTAAATATGTTTGCTGCTTTCGGATGCTTAATCTTATTACAATACCTTCTTCTCAGTGTAGTCTTCAACTAATGTAACGTTTCTAGCATGAAACGATAAATGATTTACCTGGCTTATTAGATAAAAATAGCGACGAATCCACAGTAACTTTGTGTCCGTTTTATTCAATTTAGTTCTGTGACCTTGGAGGATCTGAAGCAAATTGCACCTACCTACTGTTATAATCACTTGATTGTTTTTTTTTCTGTTGGAATAGAGCTTAGACTAGGTTATGTTAGATTAGGTTGGAAAAGCCAAGAAACTTGGGCCTATTGATCTGTGGTCCTCCTACTTTTGGAACCAATTTGGGCTTCTAACGATTCGTAGGAGACTGTTAACATCTATATTGTTTAGACCACTTACGTCATTGTAGACTCCACTTGGGAGCTTTCTCCTTTGGGAAAGAGCTGGACACGTACACCCTTTTCGCATGCTAGGCAAACAGTGTCTAGTGATGACACCTATGATAGCACTGAGATGTTTCCAATTTAGAAGGATCAAACTCTTAAAGCGATTCAGATCCAGTTTTAGCCAGTATTGTTTGGTCTCTAGACATGTTGACCCAACAGCCCATCTAAGGTTTGTTCTTCTAGTATCATCCAACTTTACCTCTAGTTTGAACATAGCGATTGTTATACCGATGATGCATTTTTCAGGTAGGATAGGTAGAGTGGTTCCAATTTTGGCGAGCTCGTCGGCCGTACAATTGCCTGGAATATCTCTATGGCTTGGCATCGAACATAGATGGATGTTATACTGTTCTGTCATCTTCCTGAGAGATGATCGGCAGTCATCATGACTATCCGAAAAGATGCGGATATTCTTTCCAGATATCATGTTTTTCTTCAGGACTGGACTTATTTAGTCGTAAAAATTTCCACCTGGAACATGCTCCTGTAATTTGATAGGCGGAAGGAGAGGCTTAGGTTAAGCTTATCTGAGAAATGTAGAATGTGTACAAATGGATTGACTTGTCGTCCATCAAAGCATCTTCATCCCAGAAAGATCAATAGGGGGTGGTTTCATGAAAATCTTTATCAAACCACTGTGTAGTCGCTTTAAGGTGACTTGCCTGCTGAAAATATTGTGGGGGTTCAAGCAAAACCGAAGCAGAGAGCTTAGACAGACAACTAGTTCTCCTTACTCCTTATATGCTCCTTTTACTGGAGTTCGTCAGTCATTCAGAGGAAGATGAGTAAACACTTCAGTGAAAAAGTGTCAAGTATAGCAGCGCCCACCACATTAGTGGCGAATATCTAGAATATCTAGAGCCATACTATTTTCAGTTATGGTCACATGAAACCCAATTGTTAACGGAAGCCCTGCCAAAGAAGGCAAGTATTCCTAACTCAGGTTTGGACCTGCAAAACTCTCCTCATTTCTCTTGATCTAAATGTGACTTTAGTCCCAACTGGTTAGTTAATTACATCGTAGATATGAAAGCTCTATGCCGCCAAGATAAACCATTCTTTGAAGTTTGAAAGCATCAGCACTAACTTTCTTCAGTGACAAGCCCAATGTTCATGACAGGCCCCTGGAAGATTTTCAACGCGACGTATATAGTCCAAGGAAGTTTGCTATCCAGGATGGCACTCTGATACTTAGCTTCATTCGATAAACGAATAATGTTGCCTTTAAGCACTAGTTTGATCAAACAATTCAGCTTTCTGCTTTTTTTAAAGAAAATGATAATAGTTTTAAAAGATTGTAGCATTGAACCTCGCTTCCGTCTAGTGCTGCTGAAGCTATTCTTGATCCAAAAGACAGTACAGCTATGTTATTTTCATATCCATAGATGATGCTAGATGCTAGAAAAGGTAAGAGAATTAAGCATTGCGTTGACTAATATCCTCATTAGCACTGGAGACAGAACGCTGGCTAGTGATTTCTGGCCGACGATTTTGTTAAGAATTGTGTTGTCGACAACACCCTCAATATCTATGAATTCAGTGAGTTCGGCTACTATCTTTGGTGATGGCGATTGTATCGAATCATTATGAAATGAATTTGTGCCATTCTTTGTTCGTTTCCTAGTTTATGCCTAGGTTCTAGGTCTTTCCGATCACTAGTCATATAGTGGGGTGAGACCCTTTAAACATTCGAAAGCACAGATAGGTTTATCCCACACTCATGGTTCCTATATGGATGTAATGTGAAATTTTGAATTCAACACAGAAAGCCTCTTTAATAGGGAAATACAGTAGCAGACTTGGGATATTGGAGGCTAATCTAAGAAGAAGTCATCTTCTTATTAAAGGTGTTCTCTGCTATACTGCTCACAATCATAGTAATATCGTTCCTGACTGGGTGATGTCAAGATGATTTTGTAAGCCAAATCACTGTGTGAGTTCATTTTCTTCTTAGCGTTTTGTACTGAGGACGCTTCTGCTTCTTGTGCAATACGAATTATTCCTAAGGATAATCACTCAAACAGCTATATTGTCAGGTCTTTGGTGAAGCTATGAAACACCCATAATCTCTGACAATTTTAACGTTGCAGCAGCAGGAAATATTTCCGCAAAAGACCGTTCATCCCAAATTACAAATGTCTTTTTCATTGACTTAATAAAGAATAAGAACAAACCTATAAAAGAGAACTATTTCGCACTCATCAACTAATGTGTTATTCGAAATCTAGAACAGTCGTTGAGTGTTATAGCCAAAGCAAAGCAAACCAAACCACATTTATGAAAACAGCTCTTTACGCACATCTCTCCCGTCGTTCAGTGATTTTTATTATATCCCTTTCCCTTTGTGTTTATCAAGTTTATTAGTACCTACCAGAAATTTGGACAGCGAACAAAGAATCAATTCCGACCATTGAAGAAGAAGGGAAGACAATCCGTATCTGTTTCCCTTGGACCATATCTTGACCACTGGTGTCAGTCAAAGCATTTTAATTCCCCAAACCGCACGTCATTATATTATACATACGTACAAATGTATGTATGTTCGTTCTAGCACAGGACATTCAACTGACCACGAAGCTAATATGGTCAACCCCTGCCTGCAGGGTGACACATGTCAGTCTGAATCAGATAAACAACCGGTTGCCATACCAACCAACGGAACGACCGAACGATGACTAGGAGAAACAACCAAAAGATGGCATCTCACGTTTCTTGATATGAGTATCATGTTACCCTCCCACCACACCTGTGTCCGCTTGTTCTATCCATGGTCCTATGTCCTTTCCAAGTTCTGTACAGCTCTCACGTCTCATCGTTTTGACCAGATGTGCTGTCGTTGTAGTGTGAGCCACTCAAATTGTTTCCTCTTTTGTGCTGCTCGTGCCAGTTTTCCTTTATTTTTTGTTCGTCAGAGTCCTTTTTGGATATCATTTCATACTGAGTGAAGGATTCCAAAGGGGATAAGATTAAGTCCAAGGGCATGATGATGAAACGAGAGATGAAACAGGACAAAATCAACGACTGGGTAGATAATAGATAGGGATATGTAAAAAGGCTCCAATTGCCATGTTTCTTGTATGTAGAAACATCCACACTGGTAGCAGGTGCATTTCCTGATTCGTTAAGTGCATTTCGGTATCATCAGGACAAAGGCCATCAGGACACAGTAAACGACTATGACTACAAGCACACGATCTCTAAATTTGTACAAGTTTTGGTTGGCCATTTTTTTTTTTTTTTTTTTGTCAAGTAATAACCAACGTTGGTTGGCTTTTAAATGGTACGGTTCAACCCCTGTATTGCAACGGTTTCTCTCTTCGTTGTGATACTTTATTCGGAGTTTTTTCAACTTAACGCTTCGTTAAACTCTTTATGAACTACCATGCTGCTATACCTCTAAGCTCGTGCAACATACATTGCAAAAAGGACCAAAATGTTAATTTTATTTCACTGGAGCAATACCTATAATTAGGCACAGTATGAGCACCGTGGTACTATTTAGTATCTGGTTCTGGACTCTTTTTTTTCAGTTTACCACCCTTAAAGGTTAGCAAATTTTGCGCAAACATAATAAGTTCGGGTTCGGGTTGGTTTCCTGTGTTGTTTTTTGAGTTTCTTAGTCGAGTATGCGGCGAGTTCAGAACGGTGTTCCATCTAATTTTCGAACGAGGAGTTCAGATGTAGAATCTCGCCCGCTAAAACCGTTGGAAAATATATGTACATATATTCCGCTGACAGAGGTAAGGGTCCTTTTTTTTCTGCTCGGCAATGGCTTAGTTGGGAAAAGTTCTCATTATAAAGTGTAGGGAGTATTCCAGAGTGCAGTGCAGTGGCATTGTGCAAACTGCAGGGTTGTTGGTGGTACTTCCTACTTCCTGCTTCCTACTTTGATGGTGTATAGTGTATCCGGTCGGTTGCAAAAAGTATCTCTCTTCTTTTAGTCAGACATTAAATTATTTCACTGTCACAGAACGCCGGAGTACGTTACCATGGAATGTTTTAGTGCTGTTGGTGCAAAAGCGTGGTATCTTTTTTTCGGTGAGGCTCAAGGAAAATGTAGTTTTTTCTTTTAGTCCGTTTAGGGGTGATGTTGTAATTAAAATTCCGCCATGGTTTGTGGTATACTTTTAGAGAGGGCTAAAAGAAAAAAAACCGAAATCAGATGGTAATTTTTCGCATAATTATCTTAAAAAAATGGAACGGTTTCGAAAAACTGAGAAAGGGTGCATTGAGGAAATGCTTCGCTTGGACTATTTTTAACATCTGCGAAAAATGGCCGATGTAGTGCTGTGGGTGGCATATTAATGTCCTTATTCATGCAAGGTCATGAAACCCTTTTATCTGAAAACATTAGACTTTCTAATTCAATGGGAAATAATGCCCCAAACTAGAAGTATTTTATTCGGACAAGATATCTGATCCTAGCAGTTTATGTGAGCCAAGTATTATTGTATGTACATATTTATGTAGATTTGTTGCTCAAGCTGGAATTGCGCTCACAATATGACTTAGTGTGGCATATCATTTTATTACAACGTAAATAGTTTTTAAACCTCTAAAAACAAGAGTAGGATAGATTTCACTCTCAATCATTTAATGTGAGGAGATTTGTTAATTTGTTGAGTTAATTGGGATAATTGAACATAGGCGATGTCTATATAAAGTGCAACGCCTACTACGAGGGGCGTTCAACATATTCTCGGTATCGGGGTGAAGCTGTGGTTGTATATATAAATTGACTTATTTATCCAGTAATACTATTATTTTAGTGCATTCATGTAAAATTTCATATAAATGTGATTATTAATTCGCGTTTTATCTCGATTTAAACAGAATCATAATGGCAACTGAGACGATGAATGTGAAAATTGAGCATCGCGCTGTAATTAAATTTCTCACTAAGCAAGGAAAAATTCAAAAAACTATTCATGAAGAGATAGTGGCTGTTTACCAGGGTTCCGCACCTTCATTATCAACTGTGCAAAAGTGGTCAAGTGAGTTCAAGAGAGGCAGAGAGACCATTGAAGACGACCCCCGCTCCGGCGCTCCGGCGCCCCGGCTACTGCTTGTACGGTAGAAAGCATCAAATAAGTCGATAAACTTGTTCTTGAGGATGCCCGAATAAAGGTGAAAATGATGGCAGAGATCACCAAGCTTTCAATTGGTACCATTCACACCATTCTTCATGACCATCTTAACCTTTCAAAGGTCAGTGCAAGGTGGGTGCCACGAATGCTCACAGCGCCTCAGAAAAAAGTGAGAATCGCATGCTGTAGTGAGCTTTTGGAGATGTGTAGTGAGAACGCGGACGGTGTTATGGATCGAATTGTTACTGGGGACGAAACATGGGTCCACCACTATGACTCTGAAAGCAAACAAGAGTCCATGCAGTGGCATAAAAAAGGAACAGACCCCCCGAAGAAGTTCAAAGTCACTCCGTCTGCCGGGAAGCTCATGGCCACAGTTTTTTGGGACTCAAATGGAATCTTGCTCATTGAGTACAAAAAAAAGGTGAAACCATCAACGGCACATCCTACGCTTCCACTTTGCATAATTTGCGGGAGGAAATTAAAAAGAAAAGACGGGGTAAACTCGCAGCGGGTGTGTTGCTTCTTCATGACAACGCTCCTGTTCACACGGCGCGAGTTTCCAAGGCTGCTGCGCGAGATTGTGGTTTCGAAGAAATCCAACACCCACCCTATAGTCCAGACCTTGCCCCTAGTGATTATTTCCTGTTTCCGGATTTGAAAAAATGTCTTCGTGGAAAAAGATTTTCGGATGATGAAGAACTCAAGTCGGCAATAAATGGGTATTTTGCAGAGAAAGAGGAAATTTATTTTTTTGAGGGTTTAAAAAAGCTTATCTCAAGATGTAACAAATGCATTGATGTTAGGGGATATTATATTGAAAAATAAAAACAATTTAAATTGAATTCGCATTTTCCTTCATATCGATACCGCGAATATATTGAACGCCCCTCGTATCTACCGAAAGGAGCAGTCTTCATTTGCATGATATGTCTGGTCAACTGCCTTCTCCTCGTAAAGGTGGACTCGATTCGAAGACCATGCTTTTGTGCTGCAAACCCGAGAAATCTTCTTCTTTTCTTCTTCTACTAAGTTTTAAAATATCTAACACATACCATACATATGTATATGTACTTGTACGTATGATATATTATTTCTTTAGTTCCCTAGGTTTGCAGACTTCATAACCATTCTATAGAACTCTATATTTTGAGTAGTGGGATTGCTAGTATTTTCGAATCTAACTAATCCAATTATTTTCCCTTCGACCGTTACTTCGAATCTCAATCTGAACATTAGTTGCTTTTCGGACCGAATCTTCTATCAACTTCCTTTGAACACGGCAATGGTAACTCTTGCGCTCAATCTGAAATTTTCCTGTTGCTGGTTTTTTAACATGAAGCCTATATTGACACATCCGGTGATCCATAACATATTCATCTCCCTTGCTGTCCTTTTAGCCTTTAATTTCTCGTACGTCGTCCAATACAGTGATGCATTTTTTAAAGCCAGACATACAACTGTAGTCTAAAGCAAACCTTTGGGCTTAGGTGTCATTTGACTGAACTCTATCGTAAGTCTCCACTATATGCGACATGAGCTTTACTGATCGGCAGTTGTTATAGTTTCTCGTGTCGTTTTACCTTTTATGTTTTGAAATCAATAAACCTCTTAACTCCGAAATACCGATTGATCCATACCTCGGAATTAAATAAACAGATCACAAAAAATCCAAGAACTAAAGTCAAGTAAATATTATCTCATGAATATCTAGCCTAAACACCGTGTTATGCAACGAAAGTGTGGATAAACAGACTCGAAATAGAATCACCACCACGTAGGCATAAGTTTGTGCAATCTTAAATGCTCCTCCAATCTGTTTAAGTTGCCGATTACAAATACGACGTTCTGCACTTGAAGAAAAGTCACTTTTACTCTTGAATGCCTCAACGGCTGTTGACGGCTTAACTGCCGAGCTGTTTAAAGAAGCAGGTGATGAAGGGCACGTACCATACATATCTAAAATCTGAGTCGAAGAAAGTAAGCCCGACGAATGGAACCTCAGGATTGTTTGTCCGATGCCCTGAACTGCGCCAAATGTTGAGGAACCAGTCTCCTCAACATCGCATATAAAATAATGTCCGCGGAATTTTGTCAACATCTAAGACCCTGTGATTTTGGGCCAGGAAAGACCACCATGGATCGACATCGATATGGATGCACATCACTTCATCTATTTCAACGTCGCATATGGCAGCATCTATAGAAATGAATTGTGTCTAATTTAGCTCCTTCGACTATGCAGGAGAACAATGGAGAATGTACGCTGCTCCGTCAAGGTCGGCTATGGTAGAAAACTAGGTACTTAGAAGTGTAATTTCAACATAGAGGCAACGCCATCTAAATATCTACAATATCAAAATATCTTTGCTACAACACGAATTGAAGTTGTGATGACGCTGTCTTTTGATTATAATCTTACGGGCGTGTCGTCTGATACGATGACACCAGAACTTATGTTGCTGCTAAAGTGCGGAATAGACTTTCCCTGTGTCGAGAAATGGTATTTGTTAGGAAAAGAATGTAGTATGGTATTCACTGATAGCTCCAAAACCGATCGTGGATGCTGCTCTGGTGTCTACTCGGAAGACGACAACGTTAGATTTCACTTTTGGTTAAGAAAACGTGCGTCTGTCGAAACACAATCCTGATGACAAAGTACTAGAATGTAAAGAATCGGTGGAAGTATTTGTCTGTGTAGCGACAAACTGCCCTAAAGACCTCATTCAACCTTCTCACCACATCCAAGCTAGTTCGAGAACTCAGACCTTCTCTGAACGCTGTCTGAAGACTAAATTCATGCGGTGTTGTTTGCGTTCCAGGTCACAATGGAATCGAGTTTTTCAGTGCCAAATCTGCTCCGAGATTGTCTTCATATTCAGAAAGAGATTCAGTTTCATACTTCTTCAGAATACCAGCCTACCAAACGAATGCTTATCGAAGTCATAAATAAACAAGGAGTAGGAAGAAGGAACTAGCCAGAACAAACCTGATCCATATCATCCATACAGCTGTTCAGCTGTAGGGCTTACCCGATGGCTTCAACCCAAGATGATGCTATGCCAGACTCTGATTGCCTTTGCTTACCAATATTTTCCTGGTCTTTGAAGGACAACACATTTGGTCGACTATTGGGCTCTGTCTGCATAGACAACAAGTACGAGTATACATTCTGTGACACTATGTTACCTTCAAATAGCTAACATCATCTGGACGTTGAGTATCCATTTTATTTGTTTGTAAAGCTTGTATTGTCAATGTCTCACACTGGAAAGTAGTGTTAGTAGCAGTGCGGTTGGCAGGTCACTGAAGTTCTGGGGGCTTGATACTATAATACTTCTAAGCCGCTCAATCCAGTGGTAAGAAGTGTATTTGAGGTTTACTAAATTCGAACAACATCTTTCATTGAAGCGTACGTATGTACAAAAGCCAAATTTGTTTTTCGGGTAGCAATATCAAAGTAAAAACAGGTTTATAGCAACTTATCTTCAATCCACAGGACATCTCCAGTGATCATTTGCAGCGTTTGTCTAAACTAAAATATGGCCATTTAGTGGCATTTCTTCTAACTATTCAGATAGCCATACTCGTATGTTTGATCTGCTGTTATATGAACCATATTCAAACTGTACTCAATAATATCATTTCACTTCACAGCTGATCTACTAACCTAGTCCGACTTCCGCAAATCTAGCTAGCTCACTTTGATTTGGAAAAATTATCCTTAAACTCGTTCGTTCAATTGCTTCAATATCGGATGCATATTCCTGCATATAGAAGACTTACCAATCAAATTACCTCATAAGCCATATGGCTTTTCTAATTTCCTGACACCAACTCAATCTCAGTGACCTGCTAATCGAGTTTCGAATTTCCCCTGTCCGTCATCACTAAAAAAAAAACTGAAACCCACGGCACTTCCTGATATGTGCCGATGAACAGAAACTTTATTCCCACCAAGTACGTGTGTGTACAAATCGATATGTGACTGAATTTCCCATTCCTCGACACAGAACAAAAAAACAGAAGAAACTCTCTGTCGGAAAACATTGGAAAACAAGTACTCATCCCTTCCACCATCGCGCTGTCCCATTCGTAGGGACAACATTTACCTCAATGTACATCTCGTTTGCCGGCATGTCCCATTCGTAACGACCCCATGTAGCCGTCCTACTGAAGCCATCAAAGTGTGCAATTTTCTGTGATTTCTTCTTGTTGCCTCGGCGATGACATATCGACCATTGAGCCATCCACAACACACACATGCGAGTCCACACATAAATATACAACGTCCGCCCCACAAACTGCCAGAGTGCCAGCACAAATCTCGCATAACTTCCAGCTTTCCACAGAGATTATGCAAAACTCCTTGCTCCAACAGAAGTGAATCGGTAAACAATCGTAGACGGTGCCATGTAATGGAAAAGCAACGTCAGAAGAAAGGAGGTAACAAAAAAAAGCACACTATGGCGCCCTGAAGTATACTGCGCCCAGCCGGTCTCCTAAGCGGTGTAAGGACAGGTTCCTGCCCTGTGATTACGAAAGGTTAGCTCCACACGGAGTGCAGTCAAGATTGGTCATTCCATCAAATGTTTGCATGAGCGTGAAAGTACAGTGTGCCGCTGCCTCCTAATCGGCTTAGGAAGCTTTGTTATTGTTGTTGATGGAATTCAGGTGCCTATATGGTCACCCACACATGTGCACCCACATGAAATAGACCCTCGGAGTCCGACAGTCGTATTGCAGCCACTGCCAGCATCGGAAATAGAAATAACGCGAGAACAAAAGCAACAGTGTCGTGAACTAGTTCCATAGTCGGGTGATCTGTATTCTGTAGAGGTGTTGGATGTTGCTGGTGCCGGTGCTTTACACATTGGACGATGCAACGATGATTTGATTTGTGAAGTGCATTCCAGCAGTGGCATGGATCAAGTTAGTGTTGCCTGGTAACACACATGTTTTGTTACATCGTACAATCCTTTGGCAACCTTCATTTGGTATATCCATGAAATGCTTTCCTTGGAATCCATTCTTTGTGGATGCTTTGCTTGGCGATGTGATGTGATGTGATGTTAACCCCTGGAGGCGTTTGGTTTAGGTAGTTAGTGACAGTGAAATTGGTAGTCAAACTAAGGATGGTACTGAAACAGCATGACAACGAGTTGAGAGTAGGCGCTGGTGTCGAACCTCGCATGTTGTTGAAGAGGAAAAAAAAATTACCGACAAGGAAGAAGTTTGTGTCACCTATTAACGATCTATTTACGTCAACAGCTAGCTTTCCAATAAGAACTAGAAAAACATGTATCCAGGAGGCCTTTGTTTAGAAACAACGATGATTGACGTATTATTGTGGACACCGCTGGAAAAGAAAAGCACTAAAACATTTTTTATGTCGAGTATATGAGAAGAATGAGGGTTTCCAAAGGAACTAACTTCCTACTTTTTATCAGCTATCTGTAATTTTCTGCAGAAAAGACTGGGAGAAGAAGATTATCAAGTTCCCTTCAGCTTCATTATATTGTCAAATGATGCTAAAGGGTGCCACTTAGGCATTTATCCACTTTTATCTGAAAGTTATAACCTTCATTGTGTTCATTACGGACCGTTTTAAAAGAGAAAAAGCTACATACGAGTATGTATAAATGTCTGGTATTGACAAGGCGTTTCAGCGCTCAAAATAGGAAGTGAGATTTTCGCAGTTGTGCAAGAGAGTTTCGGTGTACAACTAGGTAAGTTGTCGTAGGTCGTTTGAGACCTCATTTCCAAATTCTGCCTATTTGCTAGAGAATATTAAATTGTCTTATTTATTTACTGAGCTTCGCGGATTGGTTTCATTCCTCCTTTCTCCATTCCTTCTATCGAATTACTGGCTAAACGCCGAAGATCAATTAGGATCATAGCTCTATTTCTCTAAGGCACAAGCCCATAGAGTAGACGAACTTCCGAATTGAAAACCAAACATTTGGGTCGAAGAAGTGCCCTAAATACCTCTGAGTGAGCACGTTGAGTGCTCCAGCAATAAGGCAGAGGTCTCTTGGATGCGTACGAATATCGATGGCTCCGAATACGCGGATGTAAATCACCAGTCTTCGCCATTATAAAGGATTCGACCACTGAAAGCAAGCAGCATTGGACGCGGTTAGAACTAAATACAGAGTTTAGGCTAAATGACATTTATGAATGCATGCCACCTTATATGCTCGGTGTGATATATAAATCTGTAACGTAGCACCCCATGTACATTTACCTTTCATAGTAGGTAATTGCTTTGATAAAATCAAATATACGAGACGAGGAATTGAGAGGTTCATCGTCATTATCTCCATGCTCTGGACCTCTGTCGTTTTCGTTTTCGTGTTTGCAGACTACCATTAGTTCGTCTCCAAAGTGGATTCTCCGGCATTCTATTGTCCGCGACACTCCTTTTCATTCCTTTGATGTCGTTCGAAGCTAGGCACCGTAGAGCGGGTTATGTGCTTCCTCTAAGCGCATGTATCGGCGACTTAAATCCTTGCTGAAAAGTGAGAGCAAGTAACGACGATTAGAGCTGTCCATTTTGATTGCAAATGTAAAACATTAAACCTTCTTTGTATTCCTTTACGTTTTTGAATTTACATGGCACACATGAATCTTGGCTGCAACGAGGTAGGGGTTCCAGTTTATGTTGTCACCTTGCATCCCCCACAGCACTAGAATCGTGCCATCACGATTACTTTGGTTGCACTTTGTGTGATAAGGGGCAGCCAGGAGGCCTTTTTCAGATCGTATATTAAACTTTTTTACTCTGATGCTACTTCCTGTGACGAAGTCCGAAAGCCTTCATTTAGTTTTGGAGACTGTTAGTTAAGGGCCAGTTCCATCCCGAACTTTAGTGCCATCGAAACTTACTAAGATATTAAGTAAGGGTATATTAAGAAGCAACATGAATAGTGGATCCTTTAAATGGAACGCAGAAACAGGGCCACAAACTGGTAAATCCTAAACCTTTCGTTGGCATTTAAAGTCATGAATGCTTTAAAAAATTCTTGCGATATTATTCGAAATGTCAAAAGACGTAGAAGGATAGTTATATCCAACTTGGTTTGGTTCGGCTTAAGCATTTTAGACATATAAGAAGATCCCGAGATCTTCACAATGAGTGCAGCTGTTGATAAAGACCGTTTAAACCAATAGTTATCTAACCACGCTACCCTGCGGTACCTAATCTTAAACTTCGTTCAGACATCTAGATATTGCTGTTTATATTGCCCTTCTTGCTGCTTTAGATAGCATCTACATAAGTCTTAAAGCATACGAGACAAATGCTACTCGAAGATGTTCATCCAGGTTTTTTTGAAAGTGTTTTCCTTCAGTTTACCATGGAATATCAACGAAGTGTTGGTTAAGGGACTAATACTCCTAGGAGTCGAGGCACTACAATTAGCTGTCTCGCTTACTTGTGCAGCTACAACTGTCGCTTAAGCACTGCTAGCAGAATCCATCCTAAGGTCTAATTCAAATAGAACAAGTTGTATTGAAAACGCTCGCAAAACTTTCTCTATGTATTGTAGTTCTTTCAGGATATTGTATCTTTAAGTAAATCTCACTTAAACATTCTTTATATCATAGAATTCGCATGATTTTCAATTCACTTTCAACCATAAAGCTGCATCAAAATCTAAATGTTTTGTTTGTTTTTTCTCTTTCTAGGTAACAATCATCTGATAATTGGTAACACATTTTCCGGAACACACAACAAAACCCTTTACTCACTGGTGGTCTCTAAAGATTCAACAGACTCTCTCTTTAACTAACATACAGTAGCTTATTTCTCGTTTTTCATTCGATACCCAGCTGCTGGAAATTTATCACAACAAAACGAATGCAAAATATAGTACAGTACTCGCACGACGCATATAAAGGACACATAAAGGACACCATCAGAATCCTATCTCACACTTCTTCGTAATATACAATGGAACCCCAACAACACGGACTATCCTTGGAAATGCGTCTGCAAATCCCCTGGTAATTGCCCATTCCGGGGTCGAAAGTTCAATGACCAAATGGCAACTAGAAGGCAGAGAGCCTGATAAATCCAGGGTAGATCCCGCTTTTACCGGAAACAAGAAAATATCCGTACGAATATGTGAGCCATAGGAAATGGGCCGCAGACCAATACCAATACCAATGGAACATCTGCAACAGAAGTGTCTATTTGTCCTGTTTTTATATTAAGTCGTAAATTGTAAAGGACGACTCGAGTAAATAAAGCCCCTTAGGCCATTTTTGGGGTTCAGAAATTTTTAGTCCACTTATCGTGGAAAAAGCGGTTTGAGGGCAGCACAGATATGTACTGGAAATATTTGAATTGATTCTCCTAAGTGCCTGAGGAAAAGGAGAGTGTAAATATTTAGAAATCGTTCGTTTTTTTTGTAGGCAAATACAGAAAGGATATGTGTGGTTAGTTTCATAGATGGAGTTAATCTCCCATCATTACGAGTATTTGATGTGTTCTTTGTGAAGTGCTTTTTAGAGAAAATTTATTGGATTTTGTTTTTTAAAATAATACTAACCGGGGTACCTGTCTAGTTCTATTTATAATTTCTTGCAGACCTTGGAAGCATCTGTTAATCTGATATACAGCCCTACTGAGTACTCAATTGGCGGCATATATTGTAGTCACACTATTCGAAAGAACTATTGGTCCTTTGGAATTTATTCTGTTTTTAATCATCAGAATACCAAATTTTGTGTAATCGTTGCGTATGATAGACAAAAGCTAACTTTGAAGATAATCTGGATGATACGGCCTATGATAAGTTCAGCAGAAGTTGTTGACCTCGGTCTCATAATTAATCATCTACACTTGTTTTCTTACGTAGACGTAGGGCATCATAATTATCTGCTATGCTCCTCTGTTCTTTCTAAACTATTGTAAGTTCCATAGTTTTCTCCTGCTTAGGGCCATCCGCTCTTATTCAATCCTGCTTAAGATAGATCAATTGCATGGCGAACTTGGCAATGAGGCTGGTTTCGTGCCTTAAGGTGCGATCAATCCACCGCACTTCATAACAACGTCTACTTGCTTCCAACCAGTTCGTTCATTCGTAATGCTACTTGGCAACGAAGAACAACTCTCAGGATAATACGTGTTTACATGTGTTTACAAATATTTACAGCCTTCGGGTGAATCTGTCGGTTACTTTGCAAGTGCACAACCATGTGTATAATATATTAGGACCCAAGGATCTTAGGAGTCGCAGCTTAGATTTATCGCTATTAAATTTGCCTTTGCAGACTTCGGATATCGAAAACATAGTTTTGGGCTTGCCAATTTCGCTGTCATAAATTCGGTGCCAATCTCAGCGAACGCAATGCTTTTTAACTTTGTCATTCTCCTGTCTGTCAGTGTAACAGTGAAAGAGTTTAAACGACTATGGTTATGGACTTTATATGTTTGCCTCGGATTTCACTTTCTTGATTATATGGTAATCAAGACCCTCTGTATATACACCCTTGACTAAAGCTGCGGAATGCCTTCTCAAAGTTAATAAAATCAAGTAGAGCGAATTTCTTGACACATTGCCCTGTTATCGAGCAGGGAGTTTATGTAGCTGATGAAAGAAGATCCAGAGCAAAAGCCTGCTTGTTCGATGTCTAGGGTTGAATCTAGGATCATCTTCATCATCTTCGTGCATCAATTCCAGAATTTTTTCGCATCTATTTTGGCCACAGTTGAAAAAGTACATGTGTTGGCAGCAGTTTCTGGAATTGATTTCTATTCTGCGTCAGGGTTTCTCCTCTGGGGAACGCTTATTTCCTCATACGCTAACTGGAACAGTAGCTTTGCCAATGTTACAAACTAAAAAAATACTTCACGGATGCTGTCGATACCTTCATTCTTTGTAAGGCTCTTAATCGCGGTTGCAATCTCCATATCGCTACAGAGGTTTGTGCGTATTCACAAAGTAACTGCCTGTAACGCTTACTCAGATTCAGGACATTCACGCTGCCATCCAAATGGTTTAACCCAATTAATGCTTCTTTCATATTTTCCATGTAACGGCTTCTTGCGCTATGTCTTCCAGTAAGCACATAAGAAAAATCATAAAAGTATTACTGCCACGCTGACTTGCTGCATCTTGCACTTGTACTGTTGAATCACTGATGTACTTGTATTATTACGCTTGCCACGTCTGTCAATATTGGTCCTTGGGTTCATGTTTAGATCTCTGTATTGATGACATTTTTGACATTTAAATTCCAAGAGAAATACGCTTAGGTGTCCTCTGGTATACCTTTGCCATCCGGTGGCGATATAAATTTTCAAACAGGTCTTCAGATCTGCAGACCACTTCTGCCCCTTAACTCTGTATTGTTGATCCCGACCTCGCGAGGCTGGAGTTTCAAACCATGTGACTCTGATGACTCCGCTTATCAGTGTCCTTTCGATCTCCCTGGTCGTGCACACCCATCACATGTTTGAACGCGGTCGCATTAAAATCATTCATCACAAACCGTTAGGCGTTGGGTTGCAGTCAGTATCTAATTCAACTTGTCCCTTCTATTCTCTGAGTGTTTCCCAAGTTTATTGGTGTGGCGGTGACAAGTTTTCGGTTGGTGGCAATGGCGATGCCATATAAGACTTGTACACATAAGGTCACAGCAAGCGTGTCAGGATTTTCAGCACATTTAGGTGCTAAGAAAAACTAATGTGCCGGGAAGAATTCGTTGGGTTTGCCGGCATCCTGAAGAGTCACCCACATGGTAGTCTATGGAAGCCCTAACCAACCTAATGCACGCAGTCCTAACGCGGGTACGGGTTCTGCTATACTCAGCTCTATGTCTTGCTTAGCAAAAAAGTTTTGCGTTTTGCATAACAAAACTCTGAGAATTCTCGAACTAGCTTTTAAGTGGTAAGAGAGTCCAGGTTAGTTGAGTGAAAGCCTATTTAGAACCAAGCGTCGAGTACGTCTAGGGCTGTCACCAATACAAAACAGTTACATTATACACATATATGTACCTGAACGTAGATATAAGACCCAATGGAGACGTTAAGCAATGCCACCTTGTGAACAACCCCTGTTTAGCTCTGCCGTCACATATTGGTCGCAGTTAGCATCCACAATCAAGGTCTGGCCAAGTTACACATGCTGCTCCATTAACATTTCTTCACAGTAAGTTTGTAATTGAATTTCCATTTCTATAGTTCTTCTTTTCTTTTAGCTTGAAAATTCAGAACCGAAGTCATGTGAAGGGCCACTGAAACCACCCAGCTCCGAAACTTCAATTGTGTGCTTGTTCAATCAAAACCGAATTTAAGTGGATTTACACTTCTACTGATTTTGAATGATAAACAAATCCTTCTCGATCATGACACTTTCTTGCAAGGCGCACAACGTCAATGAAAAACACTTTCAAGTTCCTTTAATTGCAATTTTTGAATATTCTAAACCTGCACCATCGGTAAATGGAACATTTTTCAAGATTTTGGACATGATAGAGCAAGGAATTGGTTTCCAATTTGTCAAAAACTTGGACATACACTCTTTATTTAAGCATCCTAACAAAAAATGGTATTCGTACTTTAGTCATCATTTGTAAGGATCAATTACAGCAGCCCATCTTCACCAACTGGTAATGAGATCTAATGTACTCAAAATGAACAACGAAAGCCCCTCTCTGACATTTGTCGTAAGAAGCAATTTTCATTCAGCATTGTCATGTACATACTCGTACATATCTATGTATGTATGTTAGTCCTTTGAAATTCGTTAACCCAACATCACATTAAATAGAAACAAAACCCACACCTACATTTTGTCATTCGATTTATCTTTGATCTCCTTGTTGAGTGACATTTTATGTTGGACGAGCAAAGGCCATCAGAAAACCAATTTTTATATTGTAGTTTCGTATCTTCGCTTTTGCCTTTATCCAATAGAGGCCACAAAATAGATACACGAATCAGAATCGAATTCCAAATTCGACACGAATCCTTAATACGATTACGATTAGGGGGCGATGTCCTTGTACTGATATCCTTTTCTAAAAAAAAAAACAAAAAAAAAAAAACGAAAAACAATATCCAGCCTAATCCGAAAGTTTGTCCTTGGTGCAAATGGAATACATTGACTTTAATGATACACAGGGCTGTGTGAGCTACAAGGGGCTGGTCTATCACTAGCCCTACTATCTAAATCCGGATCGTTAAAGGTGAGGGGGTTGGTTATCTGTCTGAAGCAGTAGGTGACGAAACAAACACATATTATCTCTATTTAATGCTGTTTTCTATTACAAACTACTCGTATCCTTAATCCAACTGGAAGCTATGACCTAGCAATAGTTGTTTTAGTTTTTTTTTCTCTCGCTGTTTGGTGTTTAGGATTTTTTTTTGTCGAAACACAGAGAAAATTTATCTGTATTTCTAAGAGGAAATAGAAGAAATGATGACAATTCAAGAATATTACAGATAAATCCTTTTTAAATGCAAGAATAATAGAAAGGATAACATGAAAAGTCTTTTTAGCACTCTGCGCGGTGAGTAACTCCCCTTTTAACGCACCCTTCTGGATCTTTGTGGTTTGTTCCATTTTTGGTTTTGCTCTGTATTTGAATGATGAACCGAAATAAAAGGGATCAAAGTGAGGAAAAGGGAAAAGATTATCTTATAGATTTAATTTTTTTCTTCTTTTTCTTTTGGTTTCGGTGTCGAACTTCCGACCGAGTAGGTGTAAGTAAGATTGAAGGAACAAGTGAGTGTCAGTGTGGATAAATTTTTGATTGTTCTATAGTCCTATAGTTGTAAGAGAATTCAATAGACTGATGTTATGAAGTGGCAATTATTACATCAGATATATTCTCGGAAAAAAAAACACCTCAAGATACTCGTAGAGTGTGTTCTTAGAAATGTAAGTATGTTCTGCAGGTGGTGTCACTGGTAATGGATTTGTCTCCTAGGTCTACTTATAGTATCATCTTTTCATTTATTTTTTTATAATATTCGAGGTGTAATTGCTTTTTTAACAGCGTTCCAATCTGTCGTTTCTGTTTGATTCCCAAATCTTATACCAACAAACAGGAACAAGTATTTCCTGAGGCAACACCTTCCACGAGTGGAAGTTTCTAAAAAGTTTCTTATTTTCTCGCTGCCTTCCTGTTCTGTTAACGAATATGTTTTTCAAAAATCAATCAACGTTTAGATATGAGATTTTTGCGTTTTATGTACCGTGCGTCGCCTGGATTTCGACCTCTAGATGTTCTTTGAAAAGCAGAGACCGCTCAACAAAGTTATTCATGTTCCAGCAATTATGAGCTGATTAGATTCTTTTTATCACGACGAGTTTGAGAAATGATGAAATGAAATATACAAATATTAGCCATCATTATATGTAGCACTTCCTAAGCAAGATATGTCACCCATTCGCTACATCTTCATCAAACCGAAGCAGTGGCAGTGACCGCCGAACCTCTCTTCGAGGATGTTCCTGGCTTTGGTATTTTGTTCCAAAATGTGTGCTGTACGTTTTTGGGTCGGCGGAGCAGACCAACTGAGACCAACTGTATCTGTAGTAGGATCTTCCTTCTTTCGATCATCTAATACCTTCCAGCCAATAGGATGTCCTTAGAAATTCGTAAAGATTTGACAGTAAGAATTGAGAAGGTTCTTGATTATCTTGAAAGTATGATGTAGTTTCTTAGTGTTCTGTTTATCCTCGTAGAACACTTTATCACCGCAGCCTCTACAGAGGTAACAGATTAGAAATCGCTGCAATCCAGCGGAAGCTATTGCTTTCATCGCACTATTTTTTCCTATACCTTCTAATCTTTTTATATTTTTTTCATTGCGTTGAGTGGGGGTGTTAGTCGCACAATTGCCGTTCTGTTTCCAACTAGGTTTTCTACTGAGAATTTTTTCCAAATATATTGCACCCTACTCAAAGAGCATCCCCACAATATTTACTCACTCCAGAGAAGGTAAGTTCCTTGACTAATTCAAAGTTATTGTTGTCAATAGTGACATCTTTTCCTACGCGCTGCACCGATGTTCACTTTGAAACCAAACCGTTTCTAGTCATGGTCAAAATAGATCTTTTAACCTTCGGGATATAGAATGCCAAGCTAGCATCGGATAGCATCTATTCAATTTGGTTGACATTTAAGTTATTTAGAAATAGCTAAGTTTCTTCATACTTTATGCTAAAAAATCAATCAGCTGAAAGTTGTTGTCTATTATCGTGTCGTTAGGGCTATAGCTGCCAATTAAATAATCTGTCGAACAATTTTTATTTGCCGACCTTAGCATTTAATCCGTAGGATCAAGTACTTTTCCTTGCTAAAGTTGTTAACCTCATCAGTATGGACGTGAGCATGTTATATAAAGTACAACCTATAAAGTATAACATGTATTCAGAGACTTAAAACCAGGCCTCTCTCTTATCGCCTTAAAGCCATTGATAGTTGTTCTCAGCCTGTTTCCTACATTTGTATAATCCGAATGCTAGCATGAATCTCTGCTCGCTTACTTAGCTTACTTCAACTCAACGGACACGCCAACTCGATCTTCATTTACTTCCTTCCAACTGCCTAAGCTACTCTCGTTAAGGCTTTACTTTACTACTCTTGTTCATATATGATGAATTCATAGATCCTACGAGCTGGAGTAACTGAGCTTACGCCCTCTACGTGCCGTAATCTTCTTATTCGCGTTGAAGCAGACCGGACCAACATTTCACAAAGAACTTGTGACTTAAATTTACCAAGAGCACTTTTACCCCCTTCAATGAGTGTTCATGCTTCTCTGTCTGTGTTTTTGATGACAGAATATGTATATCCTGTTTTACTTTCAATGACCACTAGTCAAATTTTTGGTGCTCCTGCCTTAATGCCTACAAATTCCCCACTGATAGACCGCTATTTTCTCCCAATTATGTCAATGTCATCTGGGTATGCGAGATGTTTTTCAGATTTTTGAAATATTGTTCTACTGTCTTGTGAGTTTCTAACATTTTTTTGAAGCAAGATGTTAACGAAGTAGCATGATAGCGTCGCCCTGTCCATGATATTTTGTAATATCAAAAGACTCTGTGATGCATCCTCCAATTTTGATGGAGCAGCGGTATGTCATCGTGGATAACAAAACTAATTTATCAAAGAAACTAAAGACACACATATCTTTTTCTAGCTCGTTTCTATAGACCCTATCATAAGCAACCTCAAAATAACTGAAGAGGTGGTGAATACCGATTTGCTATTTTTCGGTCTTATCCAAGATCTGTAACAGAATAAATATTTTTTCGATATCGGACTGGCCAACTGGTAAGTACAATAGAACTGCTCTGATATTAATTTATGCGGCAATTAGGAGGCTTGTCTCCCTACAGTTGGCACAGGGGAACGGGACTGACAATACTGAGGTTCAGTTCTCATCCAGTGCGTGCTCCTCCGACCAACATTTATATATGAACTTGTGCATGCATTAAACCAAATAACTTTCTCCAGCTTCAAAGAGCTCGGCGGCTAATCCATTGGCCAGTAGTTGAATTTGAGTTTGGATATTAGTATCGTCAGTTTCTAGTCTTCATTCAGGTTATATGTCGCGTCCTGCTTGCTAGCATTTAACAGTCTTCAAAAGTATTTCATTCAATCCTCAGCACTTTCTTCGTCACTACTACTTCCCGTGTTTGAGGGTCTCTGTTCGAGTCATGACATTTCTGCCTCATTGGTATAATACATTTACAATAGCGTCTTTCGAACTCCTTCTTACTTCTGGGAATTTTGTGTTCGACTTTTGTCTTTTGTTGGAACGTGCCAAAGTTAGCTCTCATAAAGTTCTCCTCCCATGCACAGTGTGGTCTGATACGCTTCTTACCTGACTTTAAGTGCCCGCCAGCATTCATCTCGGACCATATGTTTCCTATTTGTGAACGGGTAGTACTCGTACATCAAAGGTGGCATTTATTAGGACCTACAAGCACTTCCACTCCTCCCTTGATGTCTGTGATCCGAGTGGTTGATGGAAACGCGGTCCAAAAACACTGGCGGATTCCAGTCATTGTAGTTGTTTGACGTCGAATCTTCTCACACTTTTTTTTGATATTCGCATTCATACCTTTGCTTGTGGTCCGAGTCAATATTGGCACTGCGCGTTTCTCTTTCTACACCAATATGCTCATTTCATCTTGTCGAGCAGACTGCAATGTGCCTTATGGGTCCTAGAGCAAGCTATGCATACACCTGCATCAATGCCAATGGTTCTCTTTTTATCTACTGTGATTGAAGTCATCAATTTCAATTTGTACGTGGTGATAGGCTATCTCAATAAGTTCGTAGGAAACTATGCCGGTGGCGTGGTATCTCTCCTTGGTTTGGCCATATGTGGAGGTCTAATGTTATGGAACTTGTCCCTGATGAGGATTATCAGTTATCTACAGGGCATTGCCCTCTGTCCTTAAGTCAGCTTTCAAAGACAAATGCTTATCCAAATATCCTCTGGGCGAAATTGCAATTGTCTCAGGAGATGTCGCAAGTGTTGGTCAATTTCATCGAATTCTTGGATGGCTAATATATTAGTCTCATGTGCTAAGCTTGGAAGTGCGTCGGACCTAAGCAAACCAGTGAATTCATATTTCATTTTAAAATCCTCATTTCTAGTCGCACGTAATGCAATATAAACATCAGGCCTATAAAGTCGGAGACAAATTCGTACAATATTTGGTGGTAATCTCTAATATTAGTCCGCATTTATAGTAAAGAACCTAATTTGCTATGGCTATATTGAAACTTCCGTGTTACCTTACGGCATTTCCTTCAGAACAAGTCGATTAAAATCTATTCCCATTAATCAGTCAAATAACCGACAACCGCAACTAGTACCCAATTACCACAGAACCAACCAAAACATACATAATACACCGTTTGCCTCGACCAATCTACGCACCGGCCATAGAACCATACGAGTATAACCATAGACCGTAGATCGTAGACCGTAGACCGTAGACCACATAATTCATACCCGGTAATTAGACTCCGTTTGATTTATTCACAAACCGTAACTTTAACATTTCCCCAGTACATACCAAAATGTCGGAGCATAAATCAATGCAAATTATATCCTTCTAAAGGGATACACTAAGGCATTCACTTAGCGAAGGCTCTCGCATTAAGCACTTCCCCTCAAATCCCACAGCTCCACCACCCCAAGAACAACCGAAAGAAACTCAATATGTCTTTTGGGTCTAGGAAATCCTTTCAACTTTTATTGCCCAGACACTTAGAGATGAAGATGAAGACAAGCCTCTTCTACTTGTTCTCTGAATTTATTTAAGTTTTTTTTTTTTTTTTCTTACTCGTCCTTTTCCAAGAAAAAGGATTTTCTACACCCAAACTCACGAAACATGTCATGCCATCATGAAAATAAGGACAATAGAGAGGACAAAATTTCTTCGCCCTTTCTACAGGGCGAAAAGAAAAGAAAACGAATAAAGCAATTCATGACAACGAAAGGAAATACAATCTCTGACTGAAATAATGTTCTTCTTTGGACATTTGAGAGCTTACCCGAAGTCTACTTTGTCAAAAAGGAAGACAAAAGTCAAGAAAAAGATTGTTACTCGCCCTTGCGCTTCACCGCACTTTACTACATATCTACTCTTCACCAGAACCCAGTGTCCAAAGAGAAAGAGACAGATTTTTGTCACCGGACCATCAAATCGGAATCAAATCACAACACAAGGCTAAGATCCTCTTGAAAGTAAATATCCTTTTCTTTTGGATTTTGAGTGGTTTGATTCGGACCCAGACCGGACTGCTGGGGTTCGGGTTTGGTTTGGTTTGCTTTGGTTTGGTTTGTTCAGTTCAAA
Organism: Volucella bombylans; assembly: GCA_949129095.1. Classification (NCBI taxonomy): domain Eukaryota; kingdom Metazoa; phylum Arthropoda; class Insecta; order Diptera; family Syrphidae; genus Volucella; species Volucella bombylans. Next base: position 110,584,521 of record OX422141.1, read on the forward strand.
TAAAAGAGCAAGCAAAAAAAAAAAATATATCTCAAAAATCATATCAAATAACGGTGAAATATTTGGAAATTTCTAATCCTTGACACGTACCTATTTGTTGATATGGGTATAATATTAGTGCCCGTACTCGTATTCGTACTCCAATTCGATGCGAACAAATTCAACTTTTGTAGATCGTATATCAAAAGGTTTAATATCCTTTGCTTGGTTACACACTGCACATACGGATATATGGATGGATTAATGGATGGTTGGATGGGCCCACCTCCATATACAAAATATAAAACTCCAAATTCAACTGGAAGTTGAAATGAAATGTTTTAGAATTGTTTGACTCTTTTACTTGTTTTTTGTTTTTTTGGTTTTTGTATTTCGGTTTTCGAGATGAGTGGAAATTTTTGAAAACTTAACCTTAACATGGTATCGCCCGATGCTTGCAGCAGCAGGAGCTCCTCGTAGAGATTCTTTGAACGTAAAGTCGAAACAGGTGTCTCTGTGGGGGGTTGGAATGATTGAATTATGATCTTTGTTACGGAGTTCTACCATACTCGTATATACGTACGAGTATATGTATGTATATTCCATGAATTTTCTGTTGGTCTTTGGGGTAGAAAGGTCTTAGGGGTAATGTTTTGAATGTTGCCTCACCTTGTGTAGTAGAAGTAGTGATTGAAATATCCGATTAGCAGTGATTGAATGTGATACATAGTCATATAATTCGAGATAGGGTTGTAAATCACTGTGGGGATTATATTCTTCTCTGACATTTGAGAAGGGGATGAAGTTAATAGGCTATACAAATAAGATGTATGACCAGATTGAGTCGATAACATTTCGTTTTGTTTCAGTATTAATTTTTTTTTTAAATAATTTCATTTGAGATCGAATTTCATGTCTGCTCATTGGGTCTGCTCTTCTACTGTTGCTAAGGAGTCATTTTTCAAGTGATTGACGTTGATCGGCGGTGGAACGATGATTGTTGAAAACGTAGCTAAGTCGTATTATCATATTATAGTGGGGGATAGCTATTCTTAAATTATTTAACGTCACAAAATACCATTTATTGTAATGTTTTCAATCCTGTTCACCGGCTACTACAGAATTAGCGCTCTGTCGTGCGGAATAGTAAGGCTTTCCTCTGGGACTTGGAATCGGAATACTTCTTGCCTCATGTGTTGCTTTGGTATGTCAAAAACAAGGTAGTTGACACATTTTGACTTTCCACTTCTTGGTAAATGTTCGTTTATTACACTACTTCCCTGGTTATCATTCAGCACAGGGAGCAGCTAACCTGGCAAGCGGCAATAAGTGTTTGACCCATTTCAAACTATAGGATAAAAAGCTGGAATAAATCGCTGTTCCATGTCAGTGTAAGTCTTAGTTTCTAAAGACATTTTATTTGTTTAGGGTTACGCTGTACGATAACATACGTTTCGTCCTTAGACTGTAGACTATAGTTCTGAAAGTGTTATATAAAAACAAATTTAAAATAACAAACAATTATGTCTTCCATTTAATAGAACGTGCGGCTGCCGCACAGTATGTTATTTTACACATCTACCGGATCTTTATTCATTTGGCTCTTGTAAATACTATTATCTATTTAATTGAGTTATCTATGTATTTCTACAAGGTTTCCAGAGCTTACTAATTTATTTACTCAATACATAATTTGGAACATAATATGATTCTTGCATAGATTATCTCAAAGAATGATTTCGGTCAAATCTTCATGTAGGTGTTTGTGTTATTTACTTTTAAACTTACATTACTTTTTTCAAAGATTTATAAATGTAGATACCAATAACAAGCTTTGGAAAAAATTAATGTAACTTAAACATTAGGTTTTTTAGAAACTTTCTAGTTTATTTTTATTCAAACATATTATAATTGTTGATTCTTTTTTAAATTGCTATTCATAAACTAATCAGAATCAAATTCGGATTCTCTTTCTATGTACCATTGTAGTCCGGCTCGATAGATAGGGACCCGAGGAAGGTACAAATTTGTTAAGAACATCTCTATTAGAATGTAGTCTTGAAGGCTGTCGACTGAAGAGCTCCCGGAATCGTTTATATTCTTTATTGCTTGTTTGTGGGCCTCTTCGGACAACTGTCCGAGTGGCTATATGCAAGCTTGAATTATATCTTTTGAATGCATAAGAATCTTATGTATGCTTGCAGGCATATGCTACCAGACATAATATCGAATATATAAGTTCTTTGCTCCAATCGCATAACCACCAAACTTGTCGCAATCAATTTCATGATCACTTGATATTACTTCTAGTAAAATTCGGAAACGTTTTATAAGATCAGCATTAAAACCCGTTATTTCTGCGCTTATTTCAGCGTTCCTAAAAAATTTCGAGCAGTGTTACCATCATTGCTATTTGTTTCAGCATGTCTACTAAAAGTCGCAATTGTTCCCGAAATCTTGATTGTATAAACTTTTTCCTGTTTGCAACTATTTTTTCTTCTTTATTTCTAACTTGTAAGAAATATGTAATAAGCACTCAAATACTCTTATCCAAGAATGCAATGAAGAAATACCAAAGTTGAACATTTTTTCATCTGGTTTCTTTATGACAATGCTCTCGCTATTCATTTCCTTGAGAGTTGCGCCACAAATATAGCTCATTTTTGGGAGGAATCATATTGTGATAAGGCACTGCATGCCTTTGCGTCTACCATAGTAAAAAGAACTTCTAAAGATTGTCGTTTAAAACTATATTTGTTGGCATTAGTCTATTTATTTGAGTCTGCATTTGATGTTGTTCGATGTTGGTGACTGTCTTGTTTTCGTTTTTAAAAATAAATTTCACAATCCTGCAGTACCTAGTAGAATTCGGCCTTGGGTTTTGTCGTAATATCATCAACTAAACGAAATGGGACGAAAGTTATAGAAAATAAATTCTCGTCACTGCATTCTGCATCATCCGTGTTAATTTTATAACAACTTTGTGCTGAGCTACCATCACAACCCCATTTGGATATAAGACGCAAGGATAAAACTTTTGAACCTAATGATGTTAGATGTTCAGATAGGTCGTTTAGTGCTTCGATAATGCGTTTCACTGTTATATCTACAATATGTCAAGCAAAGCTTCCAATCTTACTTCAGCAGAAACATCAGGCACATTAAATGCTTCTTCTTCAGGGTAGCATTCTTTCTTTGCCCCTTGAACTAAATAGTAAGCCGGATATACATTTGCATTCATGGTTTTAAGCTGCTGGCGCATATTTTTGTACTGAAAAGTACTTAATTTTGTGTTCACCATCAGCAAAAGGGCTTCCTGTGGAGAGATGATTTTAATGGACTCATGCTGAGATAACCTAGCCTTTTTTATTTTGGAAGCCCTTGCAGGAGAACTAACAACAAGCTCTTTAATCAGATTTGGTGCATCCCTTTTACCAGCCGAACGCAAAGTCACTTCTGCTGCAACAGCAATTTCGCTTGCCGTTCGGTATTTTTCGTTTTTGTACTTTGGGTGCACATTCGTCGAACAATTTTGAAGTTCATCCACTATGCGGTTTCGTACTTGAAGTTGGAACTTCGTTGTAGAACTCATCCGGAAACTGAATCTCCTTATTCAACCATTTTTCATTGTCCTTCTGGAATTTTTTCATATCTCGACAACTATGTCCCCATCACTATTTTTGAAGTTTGAAAAAACTCCAAGAAAGGGCAGCGTAATATGGATATTTCGTTTTTTTTTTAATGAAAAGCTTCGATCTTGTGGACATGGAAAGTGTTCCTAGAATGCTTCAAATTCTAGAAAAATGCAACTAACTTAAAAAATAAATTTAGCTCAAGTTAAGCTTCTGTTTGTGATGTCAGTGAACGGTACATATTGTTTTAATTTGTTGTTGTTGTTGTTGTTAACATGTCTGAGGTTGAATTTTGAATAAAGTTTCGATAGATGTGTGAAATAACGCACTGTGTGCCATTGGGTTTTATTAAAGCTATTTTGTGTTACAAATATGACTGTTAGCCCCTTTTGTGTCTATAGTTCTTTTAACCGGGTGGTCAAGCAAGTCTTGCAAAGGGTTTTGAGCATATTTTGCTGCTGGTTCAATTTTTTCAGGACAAGACTGCATTTTAGATTGTAAAATTTTTTTATATGTTGATAATATACTATGTATTATGGCGCCAATATCATCAATTGGTTTTTTAATTATGTCATATTGAAAGTTTGGGAGTTTTGTTTGAAACATCAGAACTAACGCCTTGTCGCTTCTAAAAGCTCAATGGGAAGTATTTGTTTTTAGTTCCTGCACTTTGTATTTTTTTTTGCCCGAGCACAGCAGTCTTCAAACAATTTATTCGGTCGTTCACTTGTACCTGCACCTGACTAATTTAAGCAAGAGCCAACATCATCTTGTTTAAAACTAACAAAAATACATTCTATTATATTTTATCAAATACACATATCAAAAATACATTAGAAGAAATTTCTCTTTTATATTACGAATTGGCTTATGTATATCTTTGTTTGAAATTCGGTAAGAATCTTTCCTTAACTACTAAAACAATATGTGTAATTCGATGTGGTTCGAAATGTTGGTACCTTCCTTGCAAGGGGTCTACAAGTGAGTTAATACTCCTGTTGAAAAGGAAATCGCACAGCACTTTATATTCTTTGACAAAATTGGTAATTTGAACACTTCTTAACTTAAATGTTACTCAACAGAAGCTCAAACTCAACTTCAACTATGGGTTTTTGTTATTCTACATATAATAATATAAACAACAAATATTACCAAAATACAATAGCAGAAGTCGATTTCAAGATTGAATTCAAGAACGCACTGTTACACTTAAAAGCCTCTTGCAGGCAAAGTGATCAAAAGTGTCACTTAATTTTAACACGATAAGTAGCGCTTTACAAAAGGGTCGGAACCGGCGCATAGCAACTTGGAGGTTTTTTTTATGAACAAGAGAAAAAGTGTGAAAGACTCGCTTCGAAGGTACTTATATAGCTCCAGTTAAGAGCCTCTTTTTCTAGAAAAAATTTGAAAATGATAATTGTGCTATTAGAGCCAAATATCTAATTAATAAAATTAAGGATTTATTTTACAAACATGAGTGGTGTTTGTAAAGAAAATAAGCTTATCAGTAAAGCTAATGAATATTTTTAAATTTCTGAAATCTTGGAAGAAGCCACTTTATGTTAACTGTACTCCGGACCTGAAATAAAAAAAAATAAAAAGCATAACACTGCTGAACACTTTCCTTCGCGAATGCTCCTAGATTGCGAATCAGCTATAGTTTGATCCGTTCCATTTTTAACATTTGAAAATATTTAGTTCATCTATTATATATTTTATGAATCCGTTTTCTGTTCACCATCGATTTGAGTTTAAAATTCGTTCCCTTTCATCGATTTTGAAGCACACTGATTCATTTTACAATGATAGAATTTCCGCTACAATTTTTTTGATTTATTCAAGTCATTCGTTTAAAAAAAAAAAGTTACTTGACACTGCGGAGACAGAAAGCAAACCTGAAAAGGTCAGACAATTGTCTCCTTACAGACAAGTAGCGTCTATTTCAATAAAAAACACCACCTTTCTCGATAGATTCGCCAATCTCTTGGTACATTCAAAAAGAAACACTTTTTGGCGTTTTCAGAATAGCGAAAGATCTTTTAAAATAACAACATGTCTTAGCAGCTCTTCCTCAGGATATTATCGCGTATCAAAAATTAAAAGAGACTCTCATTGAACGTCACCATATGAGCGAAGAACGAAGAATTGAGGAATTTAAAAACTTATATCTAACGAGTAACTCGGAGACCACAATTCATTGGGTCCTTGTAACATTTAGCAGGTGTGTCTAGCATGATTTAGTAAAAATGGGAAATACTGTAAGTTTCATTTTAGATTTGGCAAGGACGCAGAAAAGTGTCATCCATCGCATCAGTATGACTCTAGTATCTCTTCCAATAGAGCAGGGACTACATCGCACTCAAAAAACACTTTTACAACAGAAGCGACTTCAAGCAAGATAGATGTGTCTTCGAGTCACTTATTCATCAACAATAGAAGCAAGAAACTCACATTTTTAGTACACACTGAAACCAATTTATCAGTTGTTCCCAACAGTAGTTCAAATAGTCTTGTCTCACCAAGTAGTTTAACGATTCCAAAATAGAAACATATGGCACAAAAGAATCATGTCCACAAATGCACTTTTAACAAGGACCACAGTATCCGAGTTTGCGTGCATTATAAGAGAGTTGCTTTCTCTTTTAAAAACTGCAGATTTTAACTTGGCACTTAAGCGCAAAGTGCAACATCACATTCTAACAAAGGGTCGCCTGCCATTCATCAAACATCATAGACTAGACGCTTCAAAATTCAGAGCAGTCAAATTAGAATTCAAACACATGTTGCAATTAGGGGTTTGCAGACCATCGCCTTCAGTAGCTTCATCATCATAATTTGATCATCATCATGCGGCACATGGAGCGTATTTTAAGGAGTTCCATGCTTACAATTTTTAGGGCTTGAGGTAGCTGACCAAGATATTACTCCAGCAAAAGTGAGTATTCAAGTGATCGCAAAACTAGAACCACCAGATTCCATTCAGAAAACTTAAAAATTATTGGGCTTGATAAGAGAAGTTTTGCAGGAGTGTTGTGAAAATGTCTTTTCAAAGAAGCTCTCCAATCTCTACTACAGAGACTAAATACTCAGCCTTCGATGGCGAGCTCGTAAACATTTTAGATACATGATAGAAGGTAGGCATTTCATTTTATTTATAGACCATAAGTCACTCACTTTCGCAATAATTTACAAAACCGAACGTGGACTACGTCAAAGCTGTATAGACTCTTTGGAAACTAAACAGCAAGAATTGAATCTCAACATAACTAATCTACATAGATTACAAATCAATGATCCAGAACTTAAGAAATTATTGAATTCTTAGTTTAGTAGCTGAAAGTTCAAATTAGAATATTTCACAGACCTCATTTCCCCCTAAAGGAAGGTTTCGACACATTTACATTGACCTTGTGGGACCACTTCCGCCCTGTGAGAGTTGCACATATATTTTGACAGTCTTTGATAGGTTTATCCACTCTCCAGAGGCTCATACATTAAATGATATAATACAAAGACATGAGCTAAGGCATTAGTAAAGCAGTTTTTTCCCACTTTGGCGAAATCACCATGGATCGTGGACCTCAATTTGACGCTAAATTGTTTTCAAGTGTGTCAGTATTCACACGTGTTCGCCATATTAAAACCACAGTCTGTCATCCCCAAGCCAATGATACGAGTATATTGTATGTATTGTAGTTGAGTGATTTCACAGACATATGAAGTCTGCGCTAATGGTATTTGTCCATTTAGGTATCCGCGTTTCAGTGAAAGAAGATCTTAAATGTAGTCCGGCTGACTGACTACATGGAGAGGCATTTAGACTCACAGGAGAAATATTTGCACCCACTTCAAATTTAAGTTTACAGTCCGGTCTAGTCGAAAATCGAAGAAGAAGCATGAGTAAACTTACGCCAATAAGTCTTAGACAAGTAAAGCGCCTAACCATCAATATAACATACTACCTAAGCTGCATAACTCTGACTTTGTTTTTGTGCGCATCGAACGGACTCTGAAGTGCCTAGTACCTTCATACTCTTGACCAGATAAAGTCATTCGTTCTTGGCTGTTTGAAGGAACTATTTGTTTGGTCATATGAAGCAAATAATCCTCCTTAGAGTTCCCTGTTATGATTTTCCACTCCTAACCTCGCGACCAGCTTATCAACCTCTTAATTTTTCGCTGTTGGAGTCTGTTCTGCTACTATCAGAGTATCATACAATATAGACAATAGTGTTTAGCCTATCACGATGCTTTCACGATGCTTTCTTGTGTGGACGCGTTTGTAACTTTTACACCATATGCAGTATCTACGAGTATACCTTCCTGTACAGGTTTTGGAAACGTTGTCAAAATGGAAGCACTGAGCTATCCACATGGTCGCGGTTAGATCGTCAACGTCCTATAGCTAGTAGAAAAAAACTTCTATGCGGCTTGTATGATGTTTTGCTCTTTGATGTTTCCACACATTCTATTGTTTTTTTCCAATGGCCGTTATGTACATATTATCGTTTCCGCTATCTTAGTTCCTAGGATTCTTCTTCGAATGGATATCTCTGAGAGCTAATTTTAACGTCTGACCTGGGCGATATCGAACTTTAATTTATATGACTCTACATCTTTCAGTCCTAAATTCTTCTTTTTTTTCCATGAAATTTTTATGAATCTTCAATTCAGTAAACAAGCACCCTCTATCCTTACTCTCACCTATTCTACAAGATTTATTCCACACGAAAAAAGAGATTAGATTCCAATAGTTCCTTAACCCGAACTTAAGCAATGAATAAACCACTAACTAGCATTCCCTGCACGAGTCACAAATCCAAATTATGAACACAAAATTCTTGACTGCATGGTCATCATGACTCCAACTCCCATCCGCAGAAACGATGACAGAATGAACAATGGAAGTGATTCTCGAACGGGGGTACTACTTCGAATGTACAATACATACGAGTATACAGCCGGCCAACGGTGGAGGTGTGATATTACGTGACTGAAATCCTTAATTTCAACGAGAAATTCTATAGCAGGTAATTGTAAATACTCGTAGTTTCATTGCTATAGCTATACGAATAGGTTTGTTTAATTCTATAGCTATAGCTGCCGCTAAGCTCATTATTCGTTGATAGTAATTATTTTCAATCCTTTATGGTGTCACTGGCCACCGGCTGCCGGCCGGTGTCCAATTGAATCTGTTCGTAAATGCACCATAGCTAAATAACTCTGTGACAACAATTGTGGAAAGTATGCTGATGAGGTTGATGATTTTAACATATGAATGGTGCCTATCTCTGTTAAGCGTGTTGCTATGCATAGGCAGACTATCCAGAATCACTCAATAAAAGGTAGTAGGTAATACTGAGTCAATGCATTTGTAAGACCAGATTAACAACCTATTTTTAGGCATGTACCCTGCTAAGCCTACCACGCGTCACATTTTGAAGTCACTCATTTAGATAGGAACTAACATGGAGAGAAACTCGGGAGATGAGATTTGACATCGAAAAAAGAACCCACGCAGTGGATTTAACAATGGAGTGAAATGCTATCAGGTGGTTGGGTGCTGTAGAAATAAGGTAGGCAGTGAGAGGTATTAAACTGGCTATGCCGAGCGTTGTAACTGTTTCCACACATCAATTGTGCTTATTTTTCCTTCAAATGTTAACCATCGGGTATCTACTTTATAATGGAACTGGCTATCCAGGTTGATCGTTGCGCCGCCGGCTGTAGCTGCTCAGCCATGGACAAAATAATCAAGTTACGGAGCAACAACATCGGATATGGACGGATCTACTGCTAACAACAGCGGCAAACGAAACAAGGGTAATGAACTTCGTATCTGCATGTGGAGTTTTAGGTCCCTTAATAGGCCATATGAAGCAGAACAGCTAGCGGAGGGCCTGGACTGCTGCAAAGTAAACATTACTGCCATTCAAGAAATGCGATGGGCTGCCACTAAATATTGTCCTCGGCGGCTTTAATGCAAAGCTAGGAAGAGATTGTATCTTCGGTAGTACTGTCGGAAAGTGCAGCTTGCACTACACCACCTCCATGGCGGGTTCAGTCTAATCGAATTTGAGGCGACGCGAAACATTATCGTAGCTAGCACGCGGTCCCTGCATCTCAATATTCATAAGGGGACTTGGAGAACTCCTTAACTCCATTGCTATTGACACAAGCCACTCAACCAGTATTATGGACGTCCAAGCATTCTGAGAGGCCAACAGCGGCTTTGTAACCAAGGTACGGTTGCGGATATCCCGAACATCGCAATGGCAAACTAATACAGCTAAGCAGCTGGGGATTTGAAAAGAGCATTTCTGTAAACTGTATAACGGTGATATCGAACCAAATACCACTGTCAGGCAGAATGAACCTTTCAACCTGGATGATTTAGCCCACCTAAATAGCCATATCTAAGCCTAAGTCCAACAAAGCTGCTGGAGGGGACGACCTGACTGCCGAGGTCTTCAAGCGGCAGTGTCAGGAGCCAATATACGGCCGATGAATGGAACAGCATTGTTTGTCAGAGACCTGCACTGCGCCAACTACAGTGGCATCGCCTACAAGACTCTATTTGCCGTATTGTGTGAACGCCTGAAGCCGTTCCTCAGGTCCACCATCGACCAAATATTCACACTTTGAAAAATCTTTGAAAAAACCCACGAGCTCTAGATCCATGTACTCCACATATTTATCAATTTTAAGGTATGACAGCATCTATCCGCTTGTGCACGATAATGACGGAGAATGCGCGCTGCTCCATCAAGGTCGGCAACGAACTTACCGAGACCTTCGATGTCAACAAAGCGTTTAGATAAGGCGATGCACTGTCATGCGATTTCTTTAACATCATTCTTGAAAGAATAGTTCGGAACTCACACGTTAACACAAAAAGCACAATCTTTCAAAAGTCCGCCCAAATATTCGCATACGCCGATGATATTGGCATGTGTGATCGGAAAAAAACAGCGTGATGACAGTATCGCGAAAATGGGTTTAATGTTCAATGAGAACAAGGCCAAGTGTCCAGAAAGGGCACCCAATACCGATGTCTCGGACAGAACGTCACCCTCAGCAGATATATCTTTGAGGTAGTAAAGGACCCTGTCTACCTAGGCTCTGCTATCAATTCAGACAACGACACCAGCGCTGAGATCAAGCGAAGGATAACCCTCTCTTGACCAATAAAAGTAAGCCTATATAAGACTTTAATAATTCCAGTCCTGCTCTATGGCACAGAGGCTTGGACTTTATCGAAAATGGAGTAGTGCGATCTTGTCTGCTTTAAAATGAAAATTCTTCGGGTGATTTTCGGTCCCATCTGCATAGTTGTTGAGTGGAGTAGGAGATACAACTATGAACTGTACGGGCTCTGTATAAAGTGACATGGATGACTGGGTCATGCAGAGCGGATGGACACCAATGCTCTGATCCGAAAAGTCCCAATGGACAGTAGAGGTAGACGGCGACTCTGGTAGCGCACGCAAGTGGAAGGGTACAATTCTCTTAGCTTGCAAAACTGGATGCACCCAGCTAAAGATCGATCAGGTCTACCCCGGACTCCTAACAATGGTATTTTTACAATTTGGACTGAAACAAGTTAGCAAAACCAGAGGTTGCCAATTCGGTGAATACGATGCGTTTAACACTTCCTGGTAGAAGTATGACGCCACTTCATCAGTCACTGCGGCCGGCGTCCTTCACGCTTTCACTAAAAACACGACAAAGACACTGTTTGTATTCCTAATCACTTCATATGTCCTTGTTGCCGAAAAATCAGGTTTATACTAAATGTTTAATTGCTACCCGCTGTTACATAATACTTCTCATCCATCCCGACAGAGGTACCCCAAGTAATAGAAGATTTTCCGTACTCGTGAACAACTACATACATCTAGACTATTGCCATTCAACGCAGCTGTTTTGATGGTTCACACAGCATTTAGTCATTCACAAAGCCATTAGTCTTTAAGTCATTCATGAAAAGTCTTGACCTCCTATAAGACTACTCTGTGCCATAAGAAACAATCCATTATTGGACTACCTCAGGACAATGCTCAGATTTCATTCTCTGGTTCCTCATTTCTGTAATCTGGAAGTACAATTTTCGACCACTTTTTCGAGCAGCCGGGACAGTATATCGGCAATAATGCGGCGGATATTGGTTTCCACGTCGTCCATCGTCTCTGGTTTATCCGAGTAGACTAGCGACCATATCCTAACAGAAATTCACACAATCTTGTAGCCCAATTCGTACGTCCATGGATATAAATACATGTACGCTCGCTATTATCTGTAATATTCTGGGCGAGATCATTTTTGATAGACCGAAGATTCACCAGCTCATAAAGCACACCAAATGGATGTATCGGCGTCTCAATATTGGCTTGTGAGCCTAATCTCTCCACTCAATATGATACTTGTCTTATCTTTTTGTGAACAGAGACTTATGCTTTTTTGCCGACTCCGAATGAAGTCGGTTTGGTTTCAAACTAGCTTCAGTATTGAGCCATTGTATGCTGTCCCGGACCGGAAATCGAGTCTTGTATGGGTCACAATATTCAAGAAAACTACACTAGTTCTGTGCCGAAAAGAAGAACTAGAATTGTCGGCCTATGGTTTTTCAAGGAAAATGAGCAGACTGTCAGAGCCAATTCAGCCAATTCAAACATGCTCTAGGAGCTTTTTTTGCCACGACTTGATGAAATGTACGTAGAGGACATATGGTTTTAACAGAATAGAGTAATGGCCCACACTCAAGAGCATCAATGGATGTGTTGCAAGAGCACCTTCCATAGCACCTCATCTCACTGAGTGGTGATTTGAACGCGCCGTTCACACGATTTGATCCCTTGCGACTTTTTGTGGGGGTTTTGGAAACATCGTGGCTATACATTCAGAAAGAAACAGCCAAACCATTCAACCAGTCTATCGACATTGGGGGGGCGTCACTTACCCGATATGATTTTTAAAACAATGTAAGCCACAATCTTAAATGTCTAACTTTTTAATAGAAAAAAAAATCGTTCCTACTTTTTATTTTGTTGCGTTATGAAATAAAGCAGTTATCTTGCCGCACCTTGCATGAGATTATCTACCATAAAGAGTCTCATCAATATGTGGGTGCATTCTATGTTCCCATCAGTATAAAGTCAGTGGTCGCCCTTACCTTTACCATTTCGGATCTTTATGGTCAAGGTCATTGTTAAGAAAGCATTATCTCTTCTCTGTGCCTCTGTGTACGAGTATAACAACTACTCAATTCTTCTCAACATTTTTAGTATTCTTTGCAATCAGATAACCGCTTATGTCAGCGATAAAAAGTTAAGGCCTCTGCTCATCAACCTAATCAGGCGTAATCGCTTCACAAAAGTCAACCTTGGTTAGCTAAATATTTACGTGCCATGCTGCCCAAATAAAAACAACATCTCGTCGTGCATCTAGTCGTATAAATGCAAATAACAGCCAAGTAATTTTTGTTATCTTCTCAATTGAAGAGGAAAAGTAAGGGGAAAAAACTGTTGTCCACCAACTCAACTGTTCATCAGTGTTATTCGCCAAAAATACTAAAAAGATACTTTAGTACCGACCGCCACCCCTTAATTTTATAGATTTTCTTTGATTAAACGAACACCATGTCCAGAGTGTAAACAAACCATGCAAAGCTGAACAACTCTAAGGCAAGAAGGACATAAATAAACGATCCAAGGAACAGTACAGTAGACAAGGAGACGGGCAAAAGAATCTCTCCATCCAAAACATCTATTTATCTATCGATCCAATTCCGTTCAGCAGAAATAGTACCAGAAATACAAATACTCGTACATCCAAAGGGAAGATGTCCTTATCCGTTTCGATGGGGTGAATGAATTTTACTGCTTTTGCTTTCCTTCCTCTTTGACGGTATTTTTTTTCCTGTTTTTTTTCATTTTTTTTCGTTTTTTTTTTTTTTTGTTATCCCACTCGCGCTCTGTCATCGTTTATTGTTCTTCGCATCCTATTCGCCAATGTTCTTGGCTGTCAAGACGGAAATTACTTCGAACACCACGTTGTATAGGTATATAAGAACGTATGTATATTTATTGTGACACCACCGATGATGAAATGTGGATATATCTACTTGGTGCTGGTCGTAATGCAACCCCACCCATGTCGAACTTTCAGCCCTAAAGCCCTCTCTCTCTCACACACATACACACACATTGAGAGATACACTGAGAAGAAATACACCACTGTGCCAAGAGTACCACTTGAAATAAAGCAGACTGCAAACAAAAAGGACGAATTAATTCCTCATTTAAATTCAGTAACGCGTACACATTGTATTGGGTTTATTTTTAGGATTATAATTGAAATGATTCCTCAACCACCCCTAATATCCACTTATAGTGCCACCGGATGCCCCCCTTCTTTTGGTTTATATGATGTACGAACGAATACAATCACCAAAAGGAAGGGTGACTAGTGGGTTAGAGAGGTTCGTATCCCTACACATCGAATTAATCTTGAAAGAGGCCCAGGCGGTCGAACTGTAAGGATTCTAACACATTAAGTGTATAAGTAAGGAACCTAAGGACCACAGTATACAGTATGGTTTTTAACGGCTCTTTGGTGCTTGTTTTGTTTTTTTTTTGCCTCTTTTTGGGGGGTAACGCAAATAACATCTCCTGCAATTGATTTGGCCCAGTAAAGATTCTGAGTTTACTGAAGCGAATTAATAAGCGGTCATCTGGTTGGGGAAAGTGGAATGTGGAACAGAAGATGGCGTTTAGAAATTCCCTCATCAATGGATTTTATTTGATATCCTGGCAAGTGGATTGGATGTTTTATTACTCCCTGAACACATTTTTTTCGTTTTTTTTTTCTTTTGCCTTTTGTGCAGGTCGAAGTGAATTCAACTGAGAATATATTTTTTTAAGAGTCTCCACATAGTTACAGATGAGTATGTTGGGCTTTATGGCATCTTTATGTGAAACAGAGTCCCTAGTTAACCCTAAGTAATGTACTGGCCCGTGGGAAGGTAGATAATTCCGGGGGTGTTTTCAGTTTTAAGACTTTCAAGTTTTGATTCTTTAATTTTGTTTCAAAATTGTCTTTTCAAAAAAAAAAGTTTAAACAGGCCCCATATCCTGTCACCTGTCAGTGCAGAAGAACTGGTAATTCCTTCCATACTGCTCCGTCATTTTGCAACCAAATGTGGAACTGATTTTTGGCGCATAATTAGTAGGCATCCACCGATCCATCCAGAAGAACACCTAGAAATAGACGTGCTATGCATCTATTATTTTGCATTCTGAATGACATGTGGTCAGCCCTGTGGACGTCCACCCAGTTTCTTCGTATAAAAGCATTTTTTCGCTTGGTAGCCAGTGTAAAACTTATAATTCCTACGACAGCGTCTTCTTCAACAGGTTAATTTACTCATAACCTCTATACACAGTAAGTTCTAGGCTCTAGACTGTTATTTTTGAACTGTAATGCCTGATGTGATACCGACCGGTTATCTGAAAACTTTTCGTTTGAATTGCAATTTGGTCAACAAAGAATACCATATGTTGCATCGAGACTAATTGCCAATTTTTGGTGAAAGTGGACGACATTTGCTAGGTGTTCAACCATTGGGGAACATTATACATATTCTAACTGCAAACATTTTAAAAGCACTCAAAATCCCTGGAGCGCACGCTAATTAAAAAAAATCGGGATTGCCCTAATCCAATTATTTATAAAATTGCTTCTGAATATACCAAAAGTGTACTTCGCCGTTTGGGTTATTGAATATATGAGGTATTTTTATTTAATCTCAGCCCTTTACAATTTATTTGGACTAGATTTTGAATACAACATTAATCAAGTGTCCGCCTTTATTGATCAAAGCAAAATGTGTCATTTTTTCTGTGTTTTCCATCACCTTTTCGAGCATCTCGGGCAGTATAGCGATGATTTCGGCACGAATGTTTGCCTTGAGCTCGGAATGGTCTGAGGCTTACTGGCGTATACTAAGCCCACAAAAAGAAGTCCAGAGTAGACAAATCTTGAGATTCAGTTAATGTCGACATTATTTGACAGCACACCTCCAGGGAATTTTCGTTGCAGAAACTGCATTGTTGCAACCAGTAACCGTACGGATATTTTTCACACAATTTTGGGCAGACATAATGAGCCAACATCCACCGATATCGATTCCCATCGCCTTCTCTGAAGAAAAATGCCAGGCCAAAGTCACTTTTTGGTCATGAAATAATGTTTCATGGATCTCCGTTCCCCAAATACAGCAATTTTGAGTGTAAACAGCGCCAGACCTTGTTGGTCTTCAAAATTTGCTTTCAAAAATCAGGCTCAGTGTCGAGCGACTGTTTGGCCGTATTCCAGGCGACTCGGATCGTCTGCTGGCAATATTCTTTGAGTCAATTGCACTTTATACGAAAACAAATGCTACTCATCCTTCAAAATGCGCCGCAATGTGGTTCCACTGACGCCAAAATGCTGAGCGCCATGATTATACGACAAATGTGTGTTCTAGGCAACACTATCTCTTACCGCTTCAACCAGTTCATTGTAACGTCTGGGGAGTTGATGTATGGCATGTCGATGAACTGAACGACTATTTTCAATTAACAGCGTCAGTATTGACGTTTCAAAAACATGTCTACTCAAGACAATCGGTTGATAAATGTCAAAGTTATTCAATGTCTACATGTCGATATAAAATATGGCGCACCCTGTACGTGTGTATACGAGTATCTTGTTTATTCTGGCTTCGGTAGACACGACATTGCAAAAGTATTGAACACTATGCTTTCTCTACATATTGTTGTCTAATGCAAATTTGTCCCGTTTTGCTGTTTCTGAATACTTTATTCATACATTAAACTCGTCTTTGTTTGGGGAATGAAATGGGATGCGAGCAGTTGATGGGTGGATGGTTGCTCTTTTGCGGGCTTATGTTTCTCTGGTCTTCTATCTTGGAGATCTTCGTTCATTACTGCGTTTTCGTTTTCATTTCGTTTTCGTATGCTCGTACCATGAATCTGTCTTAAAAGGTCACATTATCATTATTCTGCCAAGACCACAAGTTCCCACAGGATTTAAGATTGCTATTGAAATAAATAAGAAAATTTCAAATATCTGGAATTGTTACTGTGTCCAGGTTCAATAGTCGAAACTCGCCATCGTAAACTATACCATATTCATACGTATACAGTGTTTCGCTATATTCCGTATCGGCTTAGAATAATGTTGTCAGAAATGTATTAGGATAACTTTCCTCCATACGCCTTAGTCATTTATGTAATCAAGTAGTTTCTCATCCTAGGAGCATTCTAATAGACTGTGACTCTTCTTAAGAAATACCTGTTTCAGCGATGCAGGCTTTGATGGATACATCCGCGAAGGTAGTTTTCTTGTCCATCTTCCCACTCTTACTGATCACAATAACAGTTTTACCTGCCAATTTCTTGTCGCGCCTGGCAATGTTTTCTAACGTCTTTAATGGCTTTAGCACTCTTCTCAATTCAAGTGAGTTGATTAAGCTATTACGAAAAATACATAAATTTATTATTTTAAATGATTTATTGTTTTTCAAAGTATTCTCCTTCAATATTTGCACACTTTTCCATTCCATAGAACCGGTTTTCGACACCTCAGAATGATGCTTTTTGAACGCCTCTACCGCCTCTTCTGGCATTGAAAAACATTGACCACGCATTTTATTTTTTATGAACGGGAACAAAAAGATATTGTTAAGCGATAAATCATTAGAATATTGTCAATGGCTCATTAATTCGACGTTTTGAAACTTAAAAAATTGAATTCTTTGACTGATTGTGTGTGAACCAGCATTGGCATGGTGGAGTATGACACGTCGTTATTTGTTTATTTTACACAATTCACTGGTGACTTCCGGCAAACAAATTGTTGCGTACTAATCGGTACTAATTCGATCCTCTAAAGCTGCAGTAGCAACATGGCCCAATTAAAGTCAGCGATAATTTTTTTTCGAACTACTTCTAGAACGAGTCAATTTTGTCAGTTGTTAGTTTAGTTTTTTTTAGTTTTGAATGCATTTTATTTACTTAATCACTAACTCTTACATACTAACAAAAAATGCTTAAATGCTAGCTTACAATTACTTAACAATCTTATACTAACTTACTGGCCCCACACAGGCACTCTAAGCTAATCTAAATTCTTATATCTATGTCTTTCGACTTCATTTACATTTTATTTATAAATCTTTATTTTGTGTACTTAGGATTTTGTCAGTTGTTGCTCACCTTGGATTACCTAAACAGCCGATTGGCGCTTAGATTTGGGTTCATACGAGTACATATAGATTTCGTCGCGATGCTGTACAGTACACGTTTTTTGAAGCACCACCATTGAATTTTTTTAGCATTTCTTTGCACTATTTTATACCACCCTTTTTTTGAGCATCGGTCAGCTTGTCTGGTATCCACTAAGCGTTCTTTGACATGTTACTGTTTCGTACCAAAAATTCGAATTTTATGAATACGATATTTGAAAACATCAAGAGAATTAGTGCTGCCACATCTTAAAAATGTATCGGATAAACCTAATTGAGCTTAACATCTGCATCCAAATGATTACTTCAGATGTCCGAACGTCCCTTTTGACTTGGATTTTAGCAGAAAGCTGGCTGATGCTTAGCGTAGTTTTTGCAACAATTTAGTTATCTAGAGGCAGTAAGGACTGCAGCAGTGATGTTAATACGCTCAATATGGCCTAGCTATCGTAGCCCACGAATTTTAACTCTTCTGGACATTTATGGCTTTATTTCGAAGCTACCAAGGGAATTTTCGACCCTTATAAGGGTCTTATGCTGTGCTTTCCTCGCTGTTTGTAAGAGGGAATGTTTCTCAGTTGCATTCTTAGTCCACAGAAATAGCGATTATCAAAAGTGATTCCTCGCCTGATCTCTACGGTTGTGACACTGTTTGAATTTGCGTCTAAGCCTATGTAGACAAAACCTCAAAGTAATAGTTTGCTTTTGCTGCGTGTTGTCCGAGTATTGGGTCCCTGGTGTACTTTGTTGTCCACAGCATATACTCGTACTACAATATACTCCGTTTCCATGTTTCCATACGTCAATGTCGTCGGGGTATTGCTTTGAATTTCTTGAATTTTTCCAATGACCGGTCCTATGGTCAATATCTACTCTATGGCGCACTTACCAGGCCTAAAACCACATAGAGAGTTTTAACCGTTCACATAGTACAGTAGATACAATTTTGTGTGCAATCTGAACAAGACTGATTATACTATAGTTATTGCAGTTTAGAAGGCATTAAGCACTGGGTAAACGACACGGAGACTCCATTCACCATGCATACATTCATCCGACCATATTTTGCACATAAATTGGGGAATGCTCCTAACCGACTCAATCCCCGGTGTTTTAAAAAATCCCTCTGCTCCTACAACTTTATTGGTCTTTTAATTAAATATTTCTATTCAGAGGGTAAAGTGGAAGTAGTTGTTGATCATCTACATATATTGAATGTCGTCGTCGTCTTAGCCACTAAATTGTCTGCGGAAGTAATTTTTCCAAATTTTGAAAACCGACTGTGGCTCTACTTTTACGTCCTCTCATTTTCATGTCTGCACGCTTCTGTTCGGTTATTCTCTCCTTGTCCATTTTTTAATATGTTGGTTAAACTTCTGCAGAAACACGTCTACATGGTGTTAACATAACGCCTTTCTGCGTCTGTCTGATTGCTGAGAATCCAACATTCCCCCTGACTCTTTTGAGGCTGCTTGTGAGCATCTCGCATCCTTCCTTGCGCGTCATTTGGACACTGTAGCAATTCAAGTGGAAACAACGTTAACATGATCGCAGACCTACGAGAAAGCTTGTCATCCTTCTGAACCTTCTAGTCTACTTTTCAGGGTTTGAAATTTTGCATGATGACGATGAAGAAGGACCAGCAAAAACAGAGAGCTGTATTTAGCTGTGAAATTCCACAAGGTTGTTTGTATGGACCCCTAATTTCAAATAAATTATTGTACTTCTTTAAATACAGCCTTATTTAATTGCAACTCTTTTGCTATTAAGTGACTACAATATATCATCTTTCCCAAGTCGAAAGATGTTCCTTTCAAATTTAAGGTCATAAACGTAGCCCCCATCGCCAGTATGCGGAATACCGTAAATGCCAACCAAATGTTTTAAATGCAATTAACCAACGTAGCCGCAATGAAAAAGTTTTCTCTCTTCTACACCAAGTCGATTCCTAACTAACGCAAAACGTTTGAAAAGAGTTTTGTTCGCTCTGTTTATTTAAAAATACTACTGTGTACATACCAATTTATTCGTATTCCAACGACTAACGAAGAAAAGCCATTCGAAAAACTACAACCACTACCACCATCACCAACAACAACAACAACAACAACAACAAAAGAACTCCTTTCGAACTATTTCAGCGCCTGAGTTATTCAGAAAATGTTCCTTTCGAAAACTTTCAACACACTACCAACAAAAAAAAAAGGTGCATCCACCTACTCGTTCACCCCTAAACTAAAACGGAACAGAGCGCCCTTCTTAAATGGGTTAGTAAAAATATAAAAACAAAAATAGAGAGCTTCTAACAGAGTCCTCAAAATAAATTATTTGGAGAACAATTTTCTCAACAAAATGGCTGCTGGGGTTGGAAGGGCTATTTTTTTTTTCTCAATTAAACAGCTATACGTGTAGTACGAGCAGCGTATTTCATATTTCATATTTCTCTGCGGTTTCTCTTCCATTTTTTTGCATTTGTATCTCGAATCCGATGCGGCTACCCAAAGCAGACCTAATTTTGTAGATCCTGCCTGCTGCAGGAGCAACAGCAGTTTTCTTCAAAACGGTGGAGAAAAAAAAAACACCATTTGCAGAATAGTGAGCAGGAACTTAGAGCTGCGGGTATAGCATTTCCGCTTGCTTTCCAACGGCGCAAACTAGGAGAAAATATTTAACAAATATTTTTCCAAGTCCTTGTGGGCAATCCTTTGACAGAAATGACCTCGTGTCTAAGAACGAAACGAAATATGTACAAACTTTTGATGATAAAGTAAAAAATGTGGTTTTTCGTAAAACGAAAATACATTTAAAAAAAAGAAATGACAAGAGATTTGAAAACGCAAAACGCTTTTACAAAGTACTCCTTGGAAAGCTGGGTAGTTGACCAGTGGCATTTAGGGGCCGAATGGACGGATACTAAAAGTATTCGTTCTTCCATTGTGAAATTGTAGTTATGGCCATTGCTTGCAGCCATGCCAAAGTCTGAGCTGTGAAAAGTCTTTGTTGCAGAGATTTATTTATTTATTTTTTTTTTTTTCAGAAAATAAATTAGAATATGACAAAGAAACTCAGATGAAGGGAGAAGAAAGTCGAAAGTGAACATGCTTTTTAAATTTAGTTGAAACAATCAGAGAGAGCGCTCACATTGAACGATTCTTGAATCAACGATTAAGGTACTACGTGTATCTCGGTTCTCAAAAATATATAAAATAAACCGTTATTTTTTTAAACACAGTTTTATATTATAAAATATAATTATTTTATAAAAATGACTGAACAGGAAAATATTTGAAATTGGTCTTTTTTTCACTTGAGAACGGAAATAAAACAGGTTGGCAGCACGTCTTTACTTAATACAGTAACATAATTGCCTATGTTCTCCTCTGTACAAGTAATCACTTTTTAAATAAGCGTTCTTGGATGGCAGAGTAACCAAAAATAGACCATGATGACACCACTTCAAGCGCTATCAGCTCTTCACAAATTGGATTCTTTCCACTGAAATCACCTACCTATGTATTGTATTTACTTATCCGGCTATATGAACATAACAACTTCAATGCCTGGCTAGGTGGCTTGTTCCATAAACGGCCCTGGGGTGCTGCTTCTAGTAAGTAGGACCGAGAATCATAACTACACCCTGTCTGAAGGACCATTGTCGATTTGCTCTGTGTTTGTGCTCATGAAATCAATGCACATCTGCCTTGCCTGATCCATATCAATATATATGTTCCATAGAGCTAGCGGTTACATTTACTCAATATACATACAGTGACCGAAATAAGTGTAAAGACACAAGAAATGTAAATGCTCAAGTGAGTTTTACCACAAAATTATGAAAATTAAAGAGTTTATTTTTAAGTAATCTTGTTATTTCCGTAAATAACAAAACAATAATAATAAATATTCCTTACCACATAAACTAGTTTCTTCGAATTCCTTTTAATGAACTCTAAAAACAAGCAATTTTCCTGCGAAATAAGTATAAAGACAGTCAATATTATAAGCATTTAAACAATGAATTTTTGAGTTTTACCTATCAAACAGTAACTTAGTACTTTGTACAAGCGCCTTGATTCTCAATAACTTGAAAAATTCTATACGGCATTGATCGCTGGTCATGATCTCCCACAAATTCTCGATTGGGTTCAGGTCAGGAGGCCATGGTAAACACCGTGTTCCACTGACCTCAAACCATTCACGGTCAGTCCTCGCATTGTGAATGGGAGCAATATCTTGCTGAAAAATAAAGTATTCACCAGCCGGAATGTCTCCAAATTCATCCAGGGCATATTCCAATATCTGCCTGGATTTTTTCGAAAAAACCAAAGACGCCCCAAACCATCACACTTCCGACTCCAGAGTGCCGACTCGTTTTGATCGCTTTTTCGTCTCTCAAATCAAGCCAATAAAAGCTAAAACCGTCGGGACCATCCGGATTGATTTTTTTTTCGTCACTAAAACGGACTCCCACTCCCTGGTCCACGTCATGTGATCTCTTGCAAATTTTATCCTCGCTTCCTTGTGTCGCTGCTGCAAGTGCTGTTTTTTTTTTCATTTTTGTGTAAAGAAGGTTAGGATTTGCCTTCAACACTTGCTCCACTCTTCTTGCTGTAACTGGGAGATCCAACTTCCTCATTATTTGACCAGTATTCAGCTTATTTCGCCTCGTCCAAAGGCTTGGGTGACCAAATACAGTGTCATAATTTTGGCCTAAATTTAAAAATTTGCAAACAACGGAAACAGACTGCCTAATCTTCGTGGATATTGAGCGGTTTGATAAGCCCCACAATTTTTGTTTGATGGGCCAAAATCCAACAGATTTCCTACCTATCGTCCAGCGTTCGGCTTTATATGCAAAATTGGTATAAGACGAGTATTATACGAGTACGTCCAAGTACGAGTACATACAAGTACTCGTATATACGACGGGCGTTCAATATATTCTCGGTATCGATATGAAGGAAAATGCGAATTCAATTTAAATTGTTTTTATTTTTCAATATAATCTCCCCTAACATCAATGCATTTGTTACATCTTGAGATAAGCTTTTTTAAACCCTCAAAAAAATAAATTTCCTCTTTCTCTGCAAAATACCCATTTATTGCCGACTTGAGTTCTCCATCATCCGAAAATCTTTTTCTACGAAGACATTTTTTCAAATCCGGAAACAGGAAATAATCACTAGGGACAAGGTCTGGACTATAGGGTGGGTGTTGGATTTCTTCGAAACCACAATCTCGCGCAGCAGCCTTGGAAACTCGTGCCGTGTGAACAGGAGCGTTGTCACGAAGAAGCAACACACCCGCTGCGAGTTTACCCCGTCTTTTCTTTTTAATTTCCTCCCGCAAATTATGCAAAGTGGAAGCGTAGGATGTAGCGTTGATGGTTTCACCTTTTTTTTGTACTCAATGAGCAAGATTCCCTTTGAGTCCCAAAAAAGTGTGGCCATGAGCTTTCCGGCAGACGGAGTGACTTTGAACTTCTTCGGGGGGTCTGTTCCTTTTTTATGCCACTGCATGGACTCTTGTTTGCTTTCAGGGTCATAGTGGTGGACCCATGTTTCGTCCCCAGTAACAATTCGATCCATAATACCGTCCGCGTTCTCACTACACATCTCCAAAAGCTCTCTACAGCATGCGATTCTCACTTTTTTCTGAGGCGCCGTGAGCATTCGTGGCACCCACCTTGCACTGACTTTTGAACGGTTAAGATGGTCATGAAGAATGGTGTGAATGGTACCAATTGAAAGCTTGGTGATCTCTGCCATCATTTTCACCTTTATTCGGGCATCCTCAAGAACAAGTTTATCGACTTCTTTGATGCTTTCTACCGTACAAGCAGTAGCCGGGGCGCCGGAGCGGGGGTCGTCTTCAATGCTCTCTCTGCCTCTCTTGAACTCACTTGACCACTTTTGCACAGTTGATAATGAAGGTGCGGAACCCTGGTAAACAGCCACCATCTCTTCATGAATAGTTTTTTGACTTTTTCCTTGCTTAGTGAGAAATGTAATTACAGCGCGATGCTCAATTTTCACCATCATCGTCTCAGTTGCCATTTACATGAATGCACTAAAATAATAGTATTACTTGATAAATAAGTCAATTTATATATAAAACCACAGCTTCACCCCGATACCGAGAATATGTTGAACGCCCCTCGTAGAGCCAGGATTTTGTTCTTCGAGGGAGTTATTTCGCTAAATTCGCTCGGAGGTCCTAATTTCAACTTTCGTTATGCATCGCGTACTTTTGAGCTTCCAGGCAGATTGAAGCGAATGGTCTCATGACATGGAAAGTATACGCTGATAAATATTTTGTAAGCAATGTGTGGCGGAAGTATGTAAACGGAGGCTTGAAAAGGCTTGTTAGTTGTGACGCACTCCAAACTGTAGCGCCACTGAAGCAAGTAAATAATTTGAAGGGTGTTTTTTTTTTGTAGTGGCAGACTTTTCAGCAGGAATAATAATAAGCTGTCACATTTAGCTGCTAGGTTTCATTTATTGTTAGTACAGTTTGGCATTTCATCATTGAAAGATTGCCGCCACAACAACGATTTCAAATCCTTGACATTTATTTCCAAAATCTAAGCTCTGTTCGCGAATCTTATGCAGCACTTTCTGAAATTTGAGGTAAACATCATCGGTCAACGTGTTGCTATTTATCAAAATATTGAAAAATGTCGCACCCAATTCACGTTATTGGATACTCACACACCAACAAGAACTCAAACGGTAGATTCGGAAGAAAATAGGACCCCAATTAATCGATTCGTCGTCGTTCGCAGCAACTTGGCCCTTATCCATGTACTATATGAACAATTATGTGTAAACATTTTGGTCGCATGGCTTACATACATATATGCTTTTGGTTAATCGGCCGTATTTGGAGTCAGAATAATCCTCAAGAAGTTGGTGCGGATCGGTCCTTATTTCTTCAAGAAGCAAGCCACAGCACAAGTTACTGTATTAACAGTAATAGTCAGTACAATAATCAATGATTATTTCTTTCCAAATTTGCATGACATTAATGTGGTGCACCACTCTATACTACCAACGAAAACATCGCTTTATTGAAACACAATTTGGTAATAGATTCATTTCAAGAAATGAAACCGACAATTATCCATCAAGTTCATGGGATTTGACGTCATTGAAATATATTCTCTAGGGCTAGGGCAAGTCACTAGTTTATGCTGATAAACCAGCAAACATTGACATTGCTTCAGTAATACGCCACAAAACCCTGCAATTGCTCGAAAAAGTGGTCGAATATTTTATCTCTAGAATGCGCTTCGTACGAGGCAGCCATGGTGGATATATGCCCGAAGCTATTCTCAAATATTAAATGGTATAAAATAGTCTTTGGAATGAATTTAATAGGTTAGGTTAAACAGGGCATCACACAGACACCAGACACCAAAACAGGCCCATCGTGATCCTTGTGGAACTAATTTGAAAGACAACTTCAAATGGCAAAAACAATCGCCCTGGTGAAACACTCAATTTTCCTGCAAAAACTCTAGGTTTTCGAAAAAGTATTTCCCTAAAAATTTTCTTCGACTACGCTATATTGTCCTCAATAGCTTGCAGATCACCGCAGAATTTGCCGATATCCGTATCTGAATGAATTTAATAAATCGTCGTCAAATTAATTTCTTTGTATTCTACTCGTATTTACTCGTAAACAAAAAGTCTGAACCTCTTAAAAAAAAACCTTTAATACTTCTATAGATATTGCAAGACATAGGATCTCCTTTTTTTTTTGTAGGTGGGACTGATAAAGCTGATATTTTGGAGTCCGTTCCATACGTTCCTTTAAAATTCGGGAAATGACGTTGGTCATGCTCCCGAACCCACACCTATACGTTGAGATCAAGCTTAAAAAGTTCGAATTGTAAGCCCTTCTTTTGTTGTTTTGTTTTTTTTTCAGGAAATCATGACGTCATCAACCTGATTTAGATTAAAATCTTTCCCTATCTCTACCTCTTGGTAATTTCCTCTACGCAGCTGATTAAAGGTTTCCACAATTTTCTGCGGTTCGGTGATGAAATTGCCCGAACAAATACGACGATCCTGAGTTGCTACTCTGATACCTGATGTCTGTGCATCAGCATTTCTATAAAGGCTTCTAAGACGAGTTTTCTTTCTGGACTTTTCTATTATGTACCGTATCCTTGAAATGGAGATTGCGAACGTTTTTCATTGTACGCAGCAGTTTTCCCTCCTTTTTCTCATAGCACACTGACATTTCTTTGGCTTCAGAGTCGTCGGTCACTTTTCTTTCTTTACCGAGGGTTTCTTCGGCTATTCCCTAATAGTGTGGCGTTGCGATTACTTGTTGTAAACGCCTGTTAATGGCAATGGTATATTGCAAAGTCTTTCGCTTAAATGCAGACGGAGGCTAGTCTGTTTCTTGTTTGTGTTTCTAATGTAAGATCACTGTTTTAATGGTTGACACAACTTTTGCTCCATTGTGAAAATGGTTTGAGTCGACATTGGCTACTTAAGATAAGAGTGAAGAAATCAATTGAAAAAAAAAATCAGCCCTAGTTTAAGAAATACCAAGTTCAATCAGAAACCTTACCCTTTACTCGCGAGCCATCCAAGAAAGTCTAATCGTAGATCACTTTCTTGGCGACGGGCAATGGCACCCAAGGTTGCGTTACGATTGAGTGCCCCAACATCTGCGCTCTTATTAATGACCGGCTTTTTTGGACCACCATTTTCAGTCTACTGGCTTTAGTTTTAGATCAGTTAGTTAGTTAGTTAGTTAGTTAGCCGTACACTTAGTACTTAAAAGTTTTAAAAGATCCTTGTGAAACACAAGTGATTCCTGATCGCGCTATCGAAAACAGCCTCAGACTCTACGAAAGAAGATTTGGAGCAATGTGAAAATTTGGTTACTGGTGGACTTACCAGCTCTAAAGTCACAAGATCCAACCGTTTTTTGACAATCTTTCACTCACTGCGCTTAACTAAAATTTATATGCGATAATTTTCACCTTATCTGAAGGCAGTTAATGGTTGCCTAATCCTGGTCATACCAGCGGTTCCTTCGAGTCAAACACCTTTTTTCGACAGGAGGCAATATAAAGACTAGAGCAGAAGCAGATTTTGGGAATTCTGGAATTTATGATTCTAGTAGCGAGTCGAGATTAGGCTGTCCAAATTGAATTCAGCTCTTCAACGTTGACCTACTTGTATATATACGTTTCTTAGTGGTATCTCGATATGATGTTTGATCCCAGCAGGGTAAATAGACGTTGTAGTACAATTATTATAGAAAGTTAATTTTTAGCACAATAATCCGCGCTGAACCAAAGCTTAGTCCCTTCAGCTCTCTGCATTGTACGTTCTGTCATTTTTGCCGACTTTGAAATATGACAAAGCGAAAGCCTTTGGCGTCCCTTGGAAAAGCGTCACCCATGAGTGCGGCATCTTCATACCAAGTATCCCGATATCCAGGATGTATATCCTGCTAGTGTATGTTAGCCCGTCATCCTCAAAAATGTGGTGTCCTTATTGGAGACGTATTGGATTGAAGTAACCGAAGGCCTTCATCTATGAGGAGCTTCTTCGGGTTGCATATTCATTCACTCTTCAGTGGATGTTGAAGTAACTATCCATCTTTATATGCAAGTAATTGAAAATATTTGAGCAATTAATTCTATTGCTTGTATTGTCCTAGGACAGACTACAGCATAACGTTCTGACGTTAATCGTTCTGTGTTATACCGTTACTTTTCCAACGTAATCCTGCATAAATGATAAAAAATTCAAAAGCACGGCTAAAGCATTCTCAAGTGTGTATTTCAGGAACCTAATTCCAGTTCAGGCAGTTCCATCATACCTCCTTCATCTTTAATTTTGAAACGAGTGCCATCCTTTTGCCAAGACATCATTCATTGTTTCGTCAAACTAAGATTAAGTCACAATAAACCTGAATTCACCTTGGTCCGGTGGATAAAATTGTTAGCTGGGACCATACATAAAACACATCAAATCCTTTCGTCCCTCCACGTCAACAAAAAATCTTCAACAAGTTCTCTTCGTTACCTTTTAAAAGTTAATTTGTAAGCTTTTTACCCTTACACTGTGAAGTTGCTGACTACAGCTCGACTTCTGATTGTTGTCCCTACAGAAACACTTGATACCTTTCCCTTTCTTTTATGGTAGACATTGCCCCTCTCATCCTTGAAGTTGGGATTTGTAGGTGAATATATTCTTATTGTACCCTTCGATAGTGTCCGTGCAAAAGCCGTCTGCTGAGCTGCCTATAATTGCCGCCACTCTTTTTTAGGTTGTGCTTCTGTAATTCTTGAGTGAAACAAAGCCATAGAAAGCAGATTTAAGAATTCGGGGGCAATATTTCCATAGGTCTCCGGACCTTATGATGTAAATATTTGTTGTTGTCGTTCTTTTCCGATTTTAACGTCGCAAAATCGAGGTTTCCCATTTCCCAGTTTGGTGATTAGAGATGCTCAATATCCGCACTTAAACCTAAACGTGGTCTGAGCCCTTGCGGATAGTCGGGATACTTAGGGCTTTTCAAACATCAGTCGTAATGTAACCAATTCGATCTTAGACACCACAAACCTGGTGTTTAAATCTATACTTCTATTACTACTCGTATGCCCTGTCAGGAGCCCAGTTCAGCCGGCCATCATCGTGTTACTCGTTATTCTAGTATCTCCTGGGTCTAGAAACCGATGTTATGTCTCCTCCTACCTTAACAGAAACGTTCCTTGTGACTCCTTGCCCAATTATTTAATCAGTTACCTGATAGATATATTATTGAGCCAGTGTCTGCGATCGGTATTCTGATAGTTCAATTTAGTTTTATCACAGTGGAACTACCACATTACCACCAAAACAGGGACTGATTGGGTCCACAAGGCTGCATGGGATGACATTCCCCTTTTGGCATGGCTCACAGTCAAACACAACTCAATTACATAGTTGTGTTTCGGTTTTACACTACTTTAAACTGAGGTGATTGGTGAAACGTGACCGAAAGGTAGCGCCTAAACAGAACTTAAAATTTACTTGTGAATCTTTAATGCACTAACCCGGCGTCATTGTCGACAACATGTACTTCAGATACGAGTACCCTACCAAAAACACACTGGAGATTGAACCCCTTTGGGGAAGTATTTTTCCACTTCCGGCTTATTTTTGTTGGTTTTTATACCGGGTCGGCGTTGGTGGGGTGAACAATTGATTTCCCTGGATGTTTGTTGTAGTATCGGTCGTCCTCGGAAAAGGACTTACAATTTGTTTACACAAAAACCATGGGTCGTAGTATGCAAACAATTGGCGTCCAACGAACCAATTCCCTTTTCAATTTCATGCGAGTTGTATCTACGAGTAGTTGTAAAGTTGGTGGTGTAACTATTTCGCATTTAGTCTAGCTTTACGCAGTAAATATAAATGTGTATGGATACTTATTCCTAGGTGTATAGGTGCGAGCATACCTAACCATTACCTTGTGTTTTATGAACTTGCAGGGCTTGGCACTCAGGGAATCGGCGTGTTGTTGCCTTCGGTGATGAAATGCATTGAGTTCTCAATCGGAAGGAGGCGCAATTATATGCGTCGGTTCATTTTAATTAAGACACCGCAATGACCACATACTGGTCGAGTGCCTTTAATGTGTTGTATCGATGGCAATTGTAATATTAAATAATTTGTTAACATCGAAATTTTGCGTATCATAGGGGCTATGCCGCTTCTCAGTGACATTGGACTATGAGTGTAGAGAGTTTCGAGTCCATGGGTTTGCAGGAATTTGATCCAATTAAAGTCGGTACATCTTTAAAAGCTTTCTGTGCTGAGATCTTGTTTAAGTGCTCAAGTTTGGAAAATATCTCGAGGCATTCAGTGGTGGCCTACTGTTTTAAGCTTTCAGCACGTGATCGAATGCATTGTAACAATATGCTTACAACAGCCTTGTGTTCGCTCACACTATAGAGGAAAAAGTCGATGTTGCTAAAAAAAAATTTTTTACGAGCTCCTCGACAACACCTATGAGCAGCCTTAATTACGACAAAAAAAAGGAACTTTTTAGGCGATTCCGCCACCGAGATAGGAAAAGATCAGATCGTTGGTAATACACACGGAAAGCTTAGCCTATACGACGCCATGCCTAGAAGTGATTAATTTCCGGTTGGAGGGGGGAAGGGGGAATATGACTACAGCTTGCACACATTCTTCATTTCAATGTTTACAGAGTATCACAAATCAACAAATTCCAATGTAGACTCGAACCACTAAATACTCGTAGCATAGTTGCTGCCGAGGTACATCTATGGATATTTCAGTCGCCACAACAAGGAAAAAATATTGTGAAGGCTGCAGTGTTAACCAACCCCCCGAACCTTTGTCGAACGAGTATCCCCCATCATTAAACCTCTCGTCAACGCCTTTACAACCTGAATTAATTGCTGAAGATGAAATGCATGCGAAGGACTCGTCAGGAAGGCCGCGTTTTATCTGCTGGATTTCTTCCAACCATCCGGTGGTTTGATGAACCAATCGTAGCAAAACAATAACGCTGCTGCTCGTGCGATCTACTAGGAAAGGAAACTCGAAGAACATCAACTTCTCCGAAATAAAACCATGAAAATCGAGCGATGGAGAAAATGGAGAGGTGCTACTCCAGGAACAAGGCTCGCAAAATTTAGTGTGTGAGATTATTAGGAATTTTGTTTTTGTTGCTGTTTTTTCAGCCCAATTGCGTAATGTGGCCTTGTCAAGCGACATTAAGGGGACTCTATTTAAAATTCTTATCAACTTAGTCATTCTTTATGGTTTCTTTGGGGAAGAATCATGGGCTTTAGCGAAGCCAAGTGAATATACGTATAATTGGTTGAAGGATTTTGGAAACGACGTGGTGTGAAAAGTATTTATATTCTTATGAGATGACTAAAGCTTATAAAGCAAATGAGTATGAACACTTCAGTCCAAAAAGTCTCCGATTAT
Source organism: Volucella bombylans (assembly GCA_949129095.1). Taxonomy (NCBI): domain Eukaryota; kingdom Metazoa; phylum Arthropoda; class Insecta; order Diptera; family Syrphidae; genus Volucella; species Volucella bombylans. The sequence continues at coordinate 110,615,420 of OX422141.1, forward strand.
TGTCCAGAACGATATCACTTCGTTTTAGGTGGTGCACACAACTAGAAGGGGACCTAAACCAGAGTGCGCAACTGAAGACAATTGCCCAATGACCGCGCTACAAGAAAAGGTTGACTAGTTGAGATGCAGGTTCTATCCGAACTGTAGCTTCAATGAAGTCATCAGGACGTAAAATGTAGTGAATGCGGTTGGAGTTTCGTGGTGACAAAGCAAGTTCGGATGATGCGGCTCTAAATTAACATCTTCATATGAGGTGAGCAACGTCAATTTGCTCTTTCTACTCAATTAATCTGCTAAATCAGGTCTAAAAAAACTACTTTGCTCTTTCAGGCATGCTTGTCCCTCCCCTCCTTTTATGTTGAGACAATCTTAGTTATTCTTTTTGTTCGAGATGCCTGCGGTTTTATTTGCCGATTTTTTCTGTGCGGAAATTTCAGTCGCCACAACAAGGAATCATGCTGCATGGAAATCTGCAGCAATGTTAAGTATTGGTTTTGGGAGATTCTCTGTAAGTTACAATATGTTCCGGGTCCACCGCTGTATATTCCCACATCTGTGCGAATCTGGATCAAAGTAGCAGACCTGGAGATGGAAACAAAAGCATAACGTCGTCTGTTCCGGGCACTCGAACACATTCCCAACTCAATTCGTCTGTGGAAAGCAGCCGGCGAATTGAAGAATCCCGACGCATTCTTCTTTCACGAGCGGTGGAGTATTACAACAATATATTCTTCGGCTTCCTAGCTAGGGTCTTTGATACATGTAGAGCTTGTTTTTTTAGAAAGTGATTTTGGTGCAAATAGTGTTGACTGATTATTCTAAATCCATTGCTCTTTGCTGTAAAATGCATTCCTATGATGCATGTTTTCGCATCCTTTCATGTGCGGATTCTCGTTGAAACTGTAACTAACATAACATTTCTTGTTATCGATTCTAATCCTTTAATTCATGTCTAACGAACCGTAGGTGCTGGAATTGCATGTCCTTATAGATCCTTTCTTCGAACATATCGGATTAGGTGGACAAAGTACTTCGTTCGAACTGAAACGATTGTGCTTTCGTTGATTCCATTTAAGGAATTCTTTCGTTGGCCTCAATTTAGAGTAATTGCATAGTGTACACCCACCTCTTGTTCGCTATCATCAGGACCTTTAGCCGCGTTGGGACAGTCTGCATCTCCGGTTAGGGCTTCCATTAACTACAACTCTTCAGGTTACATGCAATATAATTTCACCAGAGCACTCGAAAAAGTCGGCAGCGTTTCTGGTGTCTACAGACTGCTTAACGAGTCACTACACCTTTGCCAGGCACCGTCTCCTGCGACGCGTGCTGTGAGAATAATGATGACAATGTCGAGCACTTCCGTTCTAGATGTCCAACTTCCGGCTCGCATTAAACTTCTGATCCTACGTGCTGCTGTAATGGTTGCTTTCACAGTAGGCCCCTAATTAAAGATGCGATAACTCTCTGAGAAAGCCTGAGCATTTCCACTAGAAAGATCGTAAAAGGAATGGAATGAATTAGTTCTTTATATATTGTACATAAGTGATATAAGAAACAATATCTCCCAATGTCTCATCGCATGCCCACAGTGGGTTCCTTACAGAGTAAAAAGGTTTAGGATAGACATCCACTGCCGGTATCGGCCTTCTACTATCATTTGTGAAATGAATAAAAGTTGAATACATGTAGACAAAACACGGATCACTTTGTTCATCTCGAATGTCGAATAATTACGAGTATGCCAACATTTTTAAGTAATATTCGATCGGTGATATTGTCGATTCACAGGTCTTATGTACGAACGTGCCCAACACTTTGGCCTGGCCACCCATGGAGCACCCCTTTCGTCACGAATATCATGTCTGTGACTGCAGATATTATGGAGAGCCCTCTCGGGTCGTTTTGAACAAGTCACAGATTTGGGCAGCCCTAAAATAGAACAACTGCGATGAAGTGGAGATGTTATCGATTTTGAGAAAAATCGTAGAAAATGCTGTGAGTCGAGCTCAAATATGTATCAAATCTGCTCCCAAGTTGGAAACAAGTTCTTTCGGACAATTTTAGATGGGAATTTACTTAATTAACTAACCCGTTCCTTCATATCCACTTTAAAACAAATTGATCACATTAACACATGTACCTACACATGGAAAACTGCCTAAAAAAAAAACCAATTACACGCTTTTTGACATCCCGCAGCTACATGCCGCACTACAACAAAAAAAAAAAATACAAATTTACCATCCATGTTGACTAGATGACCACTCGATTAATTGTGTTTACCCTCACAATTGTGACATACCTGTATTCACCATTCCACTATCACTGTTCAACGCCCAAGGACCCCCATAATGCCATTAAACACCATACGTCATCGGGCAGAAAAACTCGAAAGGAATAAAAGAAAAAAAAAAAGCTCACCCGCGTAAGCGTCCTGTTAACTGCTGGTGTTGATAGGGACTAATTGGATTACTTATCCCCACTATTGACCAGGTGCAATTAAAAATCCATACCTTTGTGTGTGCTTGGTATGGACCAACCTGTTACCTTCATATTTGACGTACAAATTTACTACGACAGGACATTTTGTGTACTCGTCAAATTAATTGATCAGATTAATTTGTTACTCACAAAAGCGTTTTTGGTTTCGACTTTGTTTTGTTTTTTTTTTTTTTTACGGTTTTTAAGTTCTGTTGAAATGTCCTGACGACCTCCTGTCAATGGCAAAGTTAATGGGCAACAATTTCCCGTGTAAGGGAGTTTAAAATTCGATTTTAAATTTGCGTCACATTACATCAAATTAAAAAAGTTCTGTGGACCTCAAAACCCACCTGATCCCATGGAAGACCACCCATATAATTCCCGACACCGACTGCCGCACATGCAAACCGATGATTTATCGATTTCCATTGGATTATTGTCAATATCTCAGCAGTGATGAAGACGAAGATGAGGAGAAGAAGAAATAATTCTTCTCCTAAAGCCAAGAGAGACGAAAGCTATCCGCGGTATAACTCCTTCAAGGTGAGCTACTACATTCCAAGCGAATGAGCTAATGGCCTCCGAATGAAGTGATGCTGGTTACTGGTGTTCCCGATCGCTTAATCTTTACCTCTCTCCCACCTTATCTTACCACTACTTCAAGTCCACTAAATGGTTATTCATGCTACTCAAGTGATTTCGCATCCGACCAGATGTTCAGATTTATCAGCTCAACTATGAGATTGTTGATCTTCTCAAGCTGCCTCGAAGATCTATTAGCACGCTGAAGAGTTAAGTAATAAGGTTGGCCTCCTCTGAATGACGATGCGGTGGCTGGCTGTGCCTCCAGTCTTGAGTCACTCGATCATAACTGAAGGTATTCGCGAGGGATTTTTTACTGTCCGATTAAAGTTGACTTGTGATTGCAGGTGTCTGGAGTTGAATTGGTATGTGTAGTGTGCATGGATTGTGCAAGATTTTCAGAGGTGAGAAAAGTGATCTACAAGTAACAAGAATGCTGGAAAGATGTATACGAGCGTGTATCTGCTCGATGATAATACGTTGAAAAAATAAAAACATTTACGACACTTTTAATCTGGATAATTGGTAATGAAGTACTCTAAAGAAGGACATGTTTATTGAGGTAGGAGAGGCTGCGATTTGTGATGCAGTCACGCAATTTTGACTTTTAGTTGGTCTCTTGTAACGCCACGTGGAAATGGTGCAAGGAACAAGGCTACTCCATGTCAAAATGGACCATGCTCTCAAAGATGAAGAGGCTGGACATGTTCAGTCAGAGGGCGGAATACATCGATGCTCTTTTACAAGTCGTTTAAGGAAGAACTTAGCCTTAACATCAATATAACAATAATAGCAGTATACTAAGGCGTTAGATGGTTATGTACTCAAATTTGCACATTTTTGTTCCTTTCACTGCCTGAAGTAATTTTAACTTTGCTTTTGTGGTCACATTCAGCGTGATAGTGTCGTATCCCTACACCGTCTATTAGAGGAAATATGTAAGCATCTCTGACTTTGCCTCTCACTGTGTTAGCGGCACCATTACTTAAGAATGGGACCATACTTTGGTCGTCTGCGCTAGTGTAATATATAGTATCTAGGATCAAGCTTGACCTTTGTCGAGACGTCAATAGTGACGAGGCTATAAGGTCGTCATGGAAAAACCAGGAGCTCGGGCGCCCAATCCTGCCCTAAGTGCAGAAAAGATGGAGCCCATAGTAGACGTGCTTTTCCAAACTGTCAGGGCCCCCGACACGAAATTAAAGCTTTCTACGAAGATGAGTTGAGTCTAGCGGTGAAAACTCTACAAAACCGGAAAGAATACCGACAATGTACTATTGGCAACTCTGAATGTGCGAAATGCCTTCAATTCAGGTGGAACGATATATTAAATGCGCTTGGACACACTTCCAACATATAGGTTTACCTCTCGGGGACGCGGAGAACTACTTCGAAAACCGGGAGCTGATCTACGATACCACGCAAGGCCCTCGAAGAATGGAAATCATCTCTGGAGCAGCACAGGGATCGATCCTAGAATCTACCCTCTGGAACATCTCATACGATAGCATATTTCGCATGGGAATCCCTTCCTAGTAGGGTAGAAAGGTTATATCGCATGGTAATTACGGGAAAAAACGCAGAGAAGGCTCAAAAGAACCTGAACCAGGTTATGAAATGGGTGAACTCATTGATGGATAAACACGGTCTTAACCTAGGTACAGAAAAAAATTTAGATTGTCTTTCTGACCAAGAAGAAGATCCCGACCATCGTTAGCTTTCAAATTCGACTCGCAGTTATAACAAGCAAAGAAGCAGTGAAATATTATACTTGAGACTGACTATCAATACGAAACCCACCTTCTGACATAGTCTCTGGTTTTTAACGTAAACTCCTGTCGGGTATACTTAAGTTTATGGGATGCCCACACATCCATGGGAGAAAGGATACGCCTTGTCATCGCTCTCCGTCAATCCATTGATACCAATTCGGAACTGTGTTGGAGGCACAAGTTCCACCCTTGGCATGAGTCGAGGCCGACCTAAAACCTCTTACTGAACTTAGGGTCACAGCACCCAGTACTTACTGCAACTCTACATTGGGTCGAAACCCTTCCCGCGATTTTGGGTTTAAACCACAGCCACCATGACGGCTCCCACAAGGGGGCCTATCTCTAACAAGTCAGGCCCGGACCGAGATCCGGAGGCTCCTGACTCCCATGGTCATGGTAGGGACTACCGGTGGTCCAGCCGCCAACAAGACCTATGACCGGCAACTTGTAACTGGTCAAATCGTAGCAACCTTCAGTAGCGTCATCTGCAGATGTTTACGATAAGACCAGTACTTTGCTCTCCCCCCGATTTTTATTAAACAACGTCATTGATGGGCGAAGATTTGATAATTGGGCGGGGGTCCACCCACCTTCTGACAATAAATAAAGTCCGTATCGGAACGAGCATCCAAGGTCGCAATGTCACGACCAGCCAACAAAAGCTACTAATGTCAATCACACACGCCATCATTCTAGAAATAAAGAATCTCTACGACTGGCAAGCTCGTTTCTGGACCAGGATCTCCTAGCGACAGAAGGGAAATAGGTATATGAAAAAACAGCGGAAATAGGAGTGGAAGCGGCAATGGAGGAGGCAAACGAGCTCACGAAATGGCAGTCTGAAGAGCGCTGGAACTCGGAAAGCAGAGGACAATGGAGTGCGAAACTGATAAAGGGCGTGGCTAAATGGAATGAACAAAAGAACGGCGAAGCAAACTTCTAAGACATCACCCAGTTATTCACAGGGTACGCATATTTTAACGCTTCTCTTCAAAAGATCGGGAAAGCAAATACTCCAGACCTGCCACTACCGGGTCTTTCCAGTAGACGATGCATACCACACTTTTTCGTTTGCAGGAGGTGTGAAGCTCAACAACTGGAGCTGGAAAGGATCATCGGCGAATCAGTCCAGAAAACATCGAAGAAATGCTCACGAACGATCAGACTTGGAGACAAATTAGTTCCTTCCTGAAAGCCACACTCAGGATAAAAAAGAGAGAGAAAGACGCAAATATACCTTTAACAGACTTTATCCCTAGGCGAAAAAGAAAGTATGTGATCTCCTTGCCCCGGTTTCAACCACAAATTTGTGGCTATCTACAATACAGCTCTAATTGATGTCACAAAATGCCTTATCGGAGCAACTTTTACCCGTCCATTACAGATGATTTCAGCCTTATAACATATTTCGCGAGTAAATCAAGCATAGCGGCAACTTCCCTATTTAGGGCGGGGAAATTCAGGTGCACATTCACCATATTCATTGGACATAAGATATCAACAGCGATAATATTTCAAAATCAGGATTCTTATCTCCAAAGAAGTTGCCTTCAGCGCGTCAACACTTTCATATTCTTCAGTGCTAAACCTAGCCTCCAAAGCACTCCAAACACAGAGACCATCGGAAATGCGTCTGTTGAGTTTCTAACCATTGTTCGGACGGAGTGAAGTGAAGAACGTTGCTTTCTAGTCATTCTTGGCTTTTCATTAACTCGAGTGGTGTCGATTCGGATACGTGCGCAGGGCTTAATACCTTTAAACTTTGCTACAATACTCAGTTGTGTTAATGCCGACATTTGTGGGCCATACCAATGGAGTGCGAACTGCGGCCTGTACTATTTCGCAGGGTGGCTTTTGCAATTTGGTCGTCATTTAAGCGCTCATGATGTTGAGAATGCGCCACTCACGACGAGGCGCTTCAATTCCAACGCCTTTCCAAATGATATTTCCTCCGCTTGTAGAAGTGATCAATTTTTATAGCTTAACCTGATCCGATACATTCAGTCGTTTTGCCATTTTTCTTGCGGCCTATCGCGAACTCCGTCCAAATCTCTTTTTCACCCTTTGGATTTATTTTACATTTGCTCTTATAGCTAAGCACACAGGGCTTTCTAGAGCCTCCAGACTGCGAGTCCAACTTCAGTTTTGTGGCAGAGTCGACCGTTTCTTTTCCTTAAAGTAGACGGAAAATTGTAGGCAAATAGCAAGATTAATAATTCTACCTAGCAAATTCGTCTCCATCTGGTAACACCACTATGGTGTTACCTTTCCGCCATCTAGCTAAGGCAAAGTAGGAGCCATAACGACCCATTCATTGAGAGTCGATCGATGATCGTGTCAGAGCAACTTGATCATGTCAGTCACCAGTCTGAGCACCCTGAGCATGAGCTAAATCTTTTGGAAGTTTTTTTGAAAATTGTTCAACAAGTCTGGCTATTACTTTCACTGAAAATCCTTCTAAACAACAGCAGTGTTCGTCAATAATCCATTTAACGACCCAAACAAATTGGCTAACTTTACAGATTGTTGAGATTGAGAAGAAAAACTCAGACCACGACAATTATGTTCATTTAAACCAGTCACAGTGAGGTAACAGCACCAATATAAAAGCAAAGCCATAATAAAATTGGGTTAGTTCCGGCACATAAAAGTGACCTCGAGGTATACATCAACCAGATAGTATTCCACTGTGAAATCTCTTCCCATTAAACGCAAAATTTTCCCACAATGTGCGTCGTATTGGTTTTCTAAGTACAAAATCTTCACCTCCACATCTTTTCTCTCTTATTCTATCTCAATTCCTTCTTCCACTTTTCACTCGTTTCATCTTCCGGCAAAATTTCAAACCGAAAAACTTCAAACGGAAATTGTTCAATTTTCTGCTACGGAAAACTTTTACCATCTTTCAGCCACCAGTGTAATTTCTCTGCTCTTGGACTTCCTTCCTTTTTTTCCAATGTCCCAGGCATCCTCTAAAGCACATTGAACAACTCTCTACATACATATAAGACAGCACAATAGAGAACGAAAATAAACAATAAAAAAAATGAGGTCTAGAGCAGCATTGGAAAAGCAGTCTTCGAAACGAGACTCACATACATATACTCGGCATACTCGGGTTTGCCCTGCTCTCGAAAATGCAATTCAAACTGCAGAGACACCGCCAAAGCCAAATTAACGAAAATAGCCAGCCAAGAGAACAACTAGAGAAAAACACGAAGCCCTCTTCTGAACTTTAATAAGGAAAGCAAGAACAAGAAAATAATGCTGCTCACAGTTTTCACCGGAAGGAGAAGAAAATTGCTAACTATGGGGAATTCCAAAATGTCCCATTCGCAGGGGCTCTGAACTAGAACAATGCGAAACAAGAGGAATTATCATCATCATTTGGAAAACTCAGAAAGACTAGTCATAAACAGCCAAAGGACATACCTACAATACATGAAACAAAAAAAAAAAATGGCACTAACGTGTGCGTGTATACGACCTATATGATTTCAAAACAGGACACTGGCAAATTTACATTGCAAACTTGTCGGGATAGTGTTGCCATATGGTAATGTCTTAAAATCCTCTATGCAGAAAAATCTCTGTCATTTTTTGGTAAGCATCCTTGAGTCTGAGTAACCTTGGAATCATCGTTTTCTGTCATTTTAACAATACATTTTGCCAGCCGACTGGGATAGATTTCTGAACCAGTGAACAGGAGCCACTATCCCAAAAGGGCAAAGATGTGAAAAAGGATCTCTTTTTCATTCAAGAACTGACTTAAACGCTCAATTTACCATGCGCATTGGAATTAAACGCAACTAAAATTTCCTTCTGGGAACTTATTTTATGCACCTGCTGACTATTTGATGATTAAAAGCTGTGTAGCACTTTAAAAATGATCTGCTGTCCTATGTGCCACTGGCCTTGGTGCAAAAGAGTACTTTCAGGATAATGAGTTATTTGAAGAGTATTGTTTTTGTCCTTTTTGTTCACGCAAGATTGTTTGCTCTTGGGTTATTCATTAGAAGCCTCATTCGACATAATCACCTGTCCATGATTGACAAAATGCTACAACGGGAACTATTACTCTATCAGCTGAACCTATTATCTTTGTTGAGTGTAATAGTAAGGACGTTCTAGTTCTAGTTACTCTGAACAGCTCCGGTGTTGGAAATTGTCTTCATATGCATATAAACTTTAACCTGACAGTCTTAGTATTTTCAAATCGTAATTTGAGCACTAAGAGTGAAATAATACCAGTACTAAGATAGTGGCATTATCTACCTCGCCTTGGGTTGGGTGGTCCGCGACAGGTGTATGAAGACTTTTATCAACCTGAGGTAGTAGCAAGTAGTTAAGAACTGGGCGTCATCTAAATAAGTTACAATAGTTCAGGGTTTTCAACATAGAAGTAGTATCTCATCGGGCTGTCAACAAGGAAGTTGTACAACTTGGTTCCTTTTTCTGAGTCTTTTTCAAAATCATATATGAATAGACCAATTTGTCTAATCTTTTACTGAAGGGTTTTTTTTAAGACGCAATTCATTTTTTCAATAGGTTTTCTCCACACTTGTGCATATCATCTTTTAGCAGATGTAATTTGTATCTACTCGTATGTTATAGATTGTTTACCCACTAGTCATCGAATATTTGGATGATCCTCCAAATTTTTAAACAAAATTCGCGGTTAGATATGTTAAGGTTACGACGTTATAATCGTTCCAGTGAGTGAACATTTGAGCGACTTATTCACTCGATAGCTTTGCCGTGCCAGTGAGACAGCGAAACGCCAGCGGTAAAGATAATATTGAGAATGTATGTGAAACTATAAGACAAGGCCGTAATCAATCAATTAAGCGACGTCCCTGTATTTTGCGAAATGGCTTGGCTATACTTCCGTGTGAGATTGTTCTTATTCAAAGGCCAAAACTAAATGACCATCGTGCACGTTAAACATTCACTGATTGGCTTTATTGAATATAGAAGAAGATCGAGATTTTTCAGTGAGGCATTTCTAAGAAGCATAATTGCCTCAGTTGGTCAAGTGTATAGACAAGTATATCAACAACAGCCATTGTTTGCGAAAAAATTGAGTATTTGAGATGGTGTGGACGAGAAAGTTACTATCAATTTAGACCGCTATCGCTCCATATTAACTAAATTTTGAGATAGAAGGCTTGGATAATATGTGAGACGTTACCACTTGTTATACAACGCGTGCCACTATCGAATTATTGAAGATGAAGTTCGGTGATCTTCTTATCCCCAGAGATGGTTCTGTCAATTGGCCGGCCGGCTTGTATGGTTTACACCTCTACACCCTTTTATGTGACTAAATTAAGTATCTAGTCTGTGGCAATTAACCACAAACTTTTGACGAATTGGAGGCAAATATCCGGTGTGAGTATATGGAATGGAATGTCTGCCAGAGTCATGGATAATTGGGTCCAGCGCATGCTCTCACGTCTAACTGACAATATCTGTTTTTGTTTTAGAAAGCACAGATGGCAAGTCAATTACCACTCTCTGCCTTGATAGTTTTTAGTTGAAGTAACATACTGTTGCTAACGACCATTGTCACTCGTATTTACATTCATTGGGTTGGATAAACTCTCCATTCAGATGGTTTGGTTATATTTTGCTAGAGTCCCGAAAAATTAGAGTCTTTAGACCATCACTTCCCTTTTTGTTAACCTGAAAGTACGTCAAGTGTATGTTTTATATTCATTACCGTCATTGTACTAGTATGTCGACGTGTCCATTCTTCAGTCATTCGTAATTAAAAAGGGCTGCAGATTCATACGCTTAAAGGACTATTTCTTGCTGTACTCAGACTAGAAGGCGGATGCTCGGATCAGACTCATGAAGCTACATTGGTGTTGGTCCTTTCTTTACAGATATAAAGCGCTAAGTAAGGTATCCTGGTCTTTTGCGAGACCCGATTCTTGCTGGTATGTCATCGAGGAGCGTCTGTAAGACAAGTGATAGATATTTTCGACATTTTGTCTATGTTCTTACTTTTCCTGTATTTCTGTGACACTAACTCGTATAGGTTTGCTCTGCTTATACGATTAACCCGCTCTACTTTTGTGTAAATTGAGCGTTATAAGCAACTCCTTTCAGACTCCCACCTTCACATTGAAATTGTGATGCTCATAGGTTCCTAACCTTACAAGCAGGCGTGCGGGCCTATAATATCATCTATGAGCTCTGGCTTAAGAACATTTACAGCCTTTATGTGATACAGAAGACAATTCTGTGTATCTAGTTCTAGATAGAAGTAGAATATCCTCCAGATATATTGAATTCTTATTTCTCTAATGCAGAACTTTGACTTGTGATCCTTAAATGTTTGAAGAAATCTTCATCCAAGATTCTCCGTATTCAATGCTTTTTTTCTACTTCCCTTGCATTAGGGGACCCAAGTTTGGTCTAGTTTTATACGGACGCTGAACAGCTATCTAGAGAGTACCAAGGAGAAGGTGTCTGAATTTGTGCCAACGCAGATCGTGTATATCCGGCATGCTTCAGAATACTCGTAGAAGTGGTCAGCATTTTTACCCTGTTAAAACTAGCCCATGTCCCCATGTCAAATGCAGAATCTAACAATTTCACACCAAAATTGTTTTACCTGTCATCGGTATTTGTACTCAGTACGATTCCTGTACGAGTCCTTGCTCCTACAACTCTGGCAATCATATTCGTAAGTGGAGATATTTTCCAACTAGAAAAGTGCCACTTGTCGTGTAACCTCCCTAGTCCCTACCTTTTAGTGTAACGAAAACGACGAAGTAGACAAATAAAAAAGGCAAACAAGTACCAGCCCAAAAGTAAGAGCGGCCAATTTAATATGTATCTACCACTTTTCCGCCTCGACTTGATATGCTTTTCTCGCGCTTTCGCGAGTATCTATGTTATTCCCCATTTTTATTGGTTACCGTTGTTAGTTTAGTTGTTTGTGGTGGTGGGTGGTTATCTTATTGTTTTGCGGTAGGTGCGACAGTTACGAATATAGTTTAACCGAAGTGAAAAGGAAAACACTCATGCCTACTACCTACTACCATACTACTACAGCACTTAGGTCCTTTTTGTCGACCATTTATTTGAGAAAGGATTTTCTTCAAGGTTTCTGTTTCTTTCTTCGTTTATTTTTTCCCTGTCCTATTATTACGCTACTTTTGTGACTCTTTTTCGTCGTCGCCTTATCATTCCTCTTCGGCTGGCCTCTCCTTTCCTGTAGTGTCATACTTGGAATGAACGTGTGACAAGTGAAACAGAGGGTGGAGGAAAGCGAAGCAAAAAATAAAAACATCTTAGGAAGTGGTTAAGTTATGGCTTCAAGAGTTCACAAGATTGCATTGTTTACCTGAAATGGAGGTTTTGCTCCTTTACAGCTTACCCAGCCTGTTGGTAGACATTTTAGATGGTATGGTCTTGAGCCTCTCTTACATGTGAGTTCAAGTTGAGGTGGTGGAAGGAAGACAAGATGAATGTATGTTATCCTATTTAGTTTTGTACCCAACGGAGCAATATGACAGTGAATGAAATGAAATCCTTATTACCCACTACCTGGTCTCTCTGTCATGAGGGTTAGGGACAAGTTAGTGCTTACTACCACTTGGCTGTAATAAATTTTTTGATAAGTAAGCGGCGAAAAGTGGTCTTATTGAAGCCATTTGTAATTTTGTAACTGTAGAATGCCAGATAAAGTGAGTGTGGATGTGGTAATAGGATAAAGGCCATTATATGGTATGGAAATGGGTCACTTTATGGCATTTCAACCATAAGTTCGGATCGCACAGCTCTTTTATACCTTTAATGGTATATTTTTCTGGTAGGCTTATTAAAGGGTGTTCCATTCACATAATGGTTACAGCAGTCTAGCACTGTCATATCAATTTTCTTGGGAAATCTCTTTGGAAAAACATACAGGCTTATGAAGATGGTTAATTGTATCCTTTGTTACATTAATTTTGTTTTGATTGTTTGTTGCCCATGGGAAACATTTAACTTAAAGCCACAGGCACTAGTCATTGGCAGTCAGCGACATATTAGAGAGATTCCAGTGAAGCTTAGCAGAGAAATTTTGCTAACGAAAGATGTAATCCTTCGAGACTCAGCCAGGTTCGCTTTTTGCTTTGCAAGGTCATCACATGTACATATAAGACATTGTGGTTGTCCTATTGACCTGACGACTGTTTATATATGTACATACATTTGAACTGTAAAGACTGGTGGTGAGCAGAAGGTTCCAATATCATCAGATGTGTGACTGTAAGTGGCCTTGGCTTTCCGCAAACTGAGCACCTGGCGGTTTAGTAGATCACGGATCTAGCACCAGTCAAATTATGAAGCCTGGTCTTCACTAATGGCTCTATAAGGGCATCGCAGATTTCACTCCCTGTGGGAGCAACTTGAGTATGATATCTTCCAAACCAGATCGGGTATATGGCAATATATGTAATATTGTGAAGATTCGGTGAAGGGGTCAGTGTACATATCAGTTCGGATATGTATGGCTTCTCACGTCGCAGTTGAACAGCCGAACAATTTAAGTAATTCTAACACCGTTAAAGGTGATGATAGTAAAAGAAATACTCGTTGAAAAATAGGGTTATAAGATTGTAGCTTATCCGTTTATGATACTGATTCCAATTTCGGGATTTATAAAGAGTCTTACGGAACAAAAACAAATATTTGCCGTTCGCAAGACGATACAAGTTGTCATATAGATTCACATCGTTTATATTTGTTGGCCAATTCAAATACAATATCTCGGAATAATATACGTTATAGATCTCAACCATTGCTTTCCAGTCGTATAGGAAACTTTTAGGTTAGAGATTGAGTCTTCGGAGTCTGCAGACGCTATCCTAGCCTGGTAAGCTGTACTATAGAAAAAGTGCAATGTGGCATATCATGAAAAGGAAAAGAAAGTCAGTCATATGTATATAAAATCTCTTCTACTCTGAGAATTGATGGTGCTGGGACAGTACCTTTCATTCCTTTTGAGGTGGAGACATATGCTCTTGCTGACTGAAATCGGGCCTTTTGGATGCCTATCTCCTCTTCGGTGTGAAGGAGCTCTCGCATCAAGCATTGTTATCAATTTGCAAACTCATGAATTGCTTCCTCAGTTGTATCGTTTGTCTGCTTGCCCCTTCTTGACTTAAGTTTTTGTTGGGTCTGTAAATCAAACCTTTATGTTTAGTTTCAGAAAAAGTCGATTAGCTCTAGTAAATATCTTAATGCTGAGGAAGGACTTGTTTCAACCGGTGGTCGTCTAATATTCGGGATATCCGTAGTCTCTTAGCATCTATCCGTGGTATATACATATATGTACATCTGTTTACGCTGACTGTTCCATCTTAAATTAGAAAAGATTTTGAATAGGCGATATGTGTAGAGAAAGGGTTAACCTGTAAATCCTGGGCGCATGTAGTTAAGAGTGTCGTAGTTGTCCATTTATCGACTAGCGCCGTTTCATTACGCCAAGGTAATTAAGCATAGCTGTTCCTTAATTTCTTAGTCAAGTGGTACTAAGAGTTGGTAAAACTCTCACACCACACGATTTCAAATGGCTTCCTATACTGGACAATACTAGAAGGAAATTCACACCCTAATGACCGTACGTGGAACATCCTTCTTAGCTTAACGAGAAGATTTTCTCAGCTTGATGAGATCGGGAATGTATAATACCAACTTAAGGTATTCTTTACCATTAGAGGCATATTTTGTGGATATTTCGGAGCTATCAAAAACATTTAAGATATAGTTTCAACTCATCATACTGGTGGCACGCTCATTTCTGGAGTTTAACTACGCCTTAGGAAGTACTATATGTTATTTCGGAAAATTAAAAGGCTTTGCATCAACAGTTTGTTGAGAAATTCTATAGCCAATTCGGGAAGGGGATGTGATTTGGGAAGCAAGTAACTACCTAAAAGAGATCTTTCTGACCTAAGTCCTTAGGCAAAAACAAGAAAAAATTTTTGAATTTCAAGCAGACTAGTAAATAGGAATAAATCTTTTCCATTAGCTGAATCACCAAGTCTGAACATAAGCCCATTCCTATTTTAAGTAAACAAACTTTTCCTTCCTTCGATGTCATTGAACGTTTCCACCAACGAAAGACAAAACGTCCATTATTAAACTCCAGTCATTACCAAGCCATACAAAACAAGAGATATGTATATACTCCCCAAACTACTACAAATCACCATCAGTTAATACAGAGATTTGCACAGCCAGAGCTCCATTAATTCGCTGCAAAAAGTAGAAAATATCGCGCGTCCTAGGCTATGTGCCATCAACAAGCTCCCATTGAACATAAAACCGGATACCCAGGATAATATTCGTTTCGTAAACAGACTACAGGATACGACGATGGGTAATGGTAATAACAAAAAATGACGGTCATATCACCAGCTATAAGCATAAGCAAGGATAATTATTCCCCGCTATGAATTATCCAAACGTGTCGTTGTTTCTGTATATACATACACTGAGGGAGTCCTTGTTATCGTTTTTTTTTTTTTTTTTTTTTTAACTTCAATATCTGGTCCACAGAAGATATTAGTTTGCGCGTTCTTCACGACACACAGAGACAGACTCGTACAAATTTATATAGTCCCCCACGAGTTGAGCTGCACTAGGACAGAAGGACACTGCTAACGCCATTGACAATATCTTTGCTCTAAGAGCTGCCACTGATGGCTTGCTTTTGAATGGTGAAAATGGTTCTGCTGATACCCAAGGAGCATTTCAGCAATGTCGTCGTCATCCTTATCGTTGTTGTCGTCGTCGTCGTCCTCGTCGATGGTGAAGTCATCGTGGTCGTTCTTGTCGTATACTTACACGTCATAACCACAAGAGAATAACAATTTAATAAGTCATCGTCGTGGTGGCAGTGGGATATTATCGAATCTACCCCAAAATACAAGAGCCAATGTTCCAGCTTAATTTTCATCTTCATCTCCATCTCTAGCTCCAGCAAGAGAATGGCAAAAAAATACAATATGTTAAAATACTTCGGGACAGACCATGTTCCATTTCGATTAGAGTTTTAACTCCTCAAGCACTAGGCATCCCTGCGTAGGTTGGTGGTCGTGATGATGTTTCTGAAAAGATTGTAAAAATAACCAAAACAAAGAACGATACTGGGAAGTGTAGGTTTAGAATGTGAACCGACTATTGGCAGAACGACAAAAATACGACTGAAACGTTGGGCAGAAACAGAGTTGCTGATGTGACTTTTTTGCCAGCTTTTGATGCTATGTGTCTTCTGAATTTTTTACGATTTCTGTAGAATTTTTCTGTAGAAGTTCTGTCACTAGGGCACTGAACGTAGTTTGTTAACGAGACTAAATCGTCAGGTTCTGCCCTCTTGGTCAACGGTCACGTTTTGCACGAAGTGGTTGCCTCAGCCGCTAATCTGCACGTAGTTTCTGGATTAACAATTCGCCGACTATCTACTCTCAGAAGATTCCTTTCCTAGAGCTGCTGCTGAAGATTGTACTATTCCGTTGGCTTTGCTCAATATACGCAATTGTATCGGTGCTTTAAGCCTCTATTATTTACGTCCAAGTCTGACCCTCCATCAAATGATGTAAGACTTCGAAATTATGCCACCCAACCACGTCTATCGGTTTGAGCCCTTTATACTTCTTAACCTTGTGATAGTCCTGATTTTGTTCTTCATCGGACTGTTGCCCATAGTTTCAAGGGCAACAAAAAGGACCATAACACCACACCAGTTGATGCATTTCTCAAGTCAACGTTACTTAGTAATAACTCTATCCTTACAAGCTCAGGGATGGACTTCCTGATTGGTTTGCTTTATTAATAACAAGATTCATATCCACATAAAGGGATCCTAAATAGATCAACTATTTTGCTTACGTTAATGAGTTTGGTTGTAGTATTTATTTCGATTTACAAAAATCTCAACTAAGCAGAGGCGTGCAAACATTTGTTTTATCTCCCTACCTGTCCTATTTGACCTATTCAGGATGGTTGATATTGCTTCGCCAACGAACAGTGTCTTTCCTTATAGTTTTCCATATATGCATTTTATAAGGGTGTGATTTAATCTTCACTAATCAACCACAATGGCTCTTCTTTTAACGGGCCCTGAGATGCCATTAACTATTGGAACAATTTCCGCTGTAGCGTCGATACGCAACCTATGGAGAGTTTCTTTTTTAACGTACTAGCAAATCCTAGATGATATGCAAAATTCAACTACATCGCTTTCAGTTCGTTTAAAGAATTTCTGTAATATCTACACATAACTTCACGATCTTTTTGCCGGATTTCCGGTCATGCTTGACTTCTCAAACCAGAGGGCTGAGAATCGATGACTATTTTGAGTGAAGCGTGGTTGTCTATTGCATTGGGTAAGAGTGAAAGTATTCTGCCAGAATACGCGTTTCTTGAGTGAAACTATGTCATAGCTTTAACCTAGCATAGCTAGGTCTTCCAGGACTTAACCAAGCTTCGATGTCCGGAATCGTAAGCTTGATATTTAATTTTGCAGACACATGTATGAACCACAAGAAGAACACCCGAAATGATACTCGTAATTTGTATTAAAAGTTTCGTAAATCCAACATTGAGTTTGACTTTCCACGGCAACTCCATACAGAGAACTGGTTCATAGTCACAGTCATCTTCGACATTCGCATCTACAATTATGTTGTCACTATGCGATGGAAATTTCATATTAAATGATTGTCATGTCTCTATTTGTGTATGTGTCCATGACGACTCGTTTCCTAGAGCCGCCAATGCCCATTTCGACTATTCTTCGGGCACTTTGTTGGCCATATGCTGTTGCATCCATTCGACCTGGCCATTCGATCCGACCATTGGAGTAGCATCCACTTAACCTTCAGTAACCCAATTGGAAGTTCTTTTACTACATTTTGTTCCTTCCTCTGTTCCTTTTGTTTGACTTTTTTTTTTATTTTCTTTTCCTCCTACAATCTGTGGTTATATGCTTTATGAACTCGAAGCTGCTCGAGATGGTTATGGGGCACATTTCGAGTAGAATTGATGAGCTGCAGACGCGATTAAGGGGTTCTGAGCTCGGTTGGACGGTTTTTTTTTATTTTTCATTTTTTATGGGGAGCATATTCTTATTGCGTACTCATCTTTTATTTATTTTTATTATTTGCCTTGCGACGGGTTCTTGAGAGGTGGACTACAAGAAAAAAAAGATAAATTATGCAAATTGCTAGGGATTGACACGGGCGGTCATAATTGCTACAAATTGCGAACTTGCCCGAGTGTCGTTTTCAATAGTGTGGAGCTATTAAGAAAACACTGAAGGGCATAATATAGACTGAAATGGCTTTTAAATGGTTTAAGGGGTCTGGAACAAGAAGAACAACGACTTATCGACTAGCTCGAATCGGGTAATTGATGGTCTTGCCGGTAATGAAATGGAGTAATGAACACTTGTTTGGTAGTAATTCGAAAATTGAAATGAGACATAGGCTGATTTGATTTGAGTATACTATATGTGTGGACTATTTACAGAAGGCTCTTGAGTGTTTCAGTGACGAAATGGAATAGATACAACAGGCACTGTTTGTTTATTCATTCATTCATTTTGACAAAATTGTTTTGATTTTTAAATAAAGTCTATACAGCACTATAAACTACCCTTTCTTCACTAATTATTGTTCCCGGATTTTATGATCTGTACGAGAGTATAGCTCCAGATTGGGATTGGAGGTTTCTTCCTGGTTTTCAGGTTATTGATGGCAGCGATAACCAGTTTTTAAGAAAAATTATGATATAGCCTGTCTTCACCTCAGCAGTCAAACATTTTCAGGTAGAGACTATGATCACTTGTAGAGTAGTGACTTAAGTAAAACCAAAACTGCGCCACTTCCCTGCATAACTAGAACTCTGTGAAAGTGCCTGCTTCTAGCTATAGTGGTGCTGACTATCATGTACGTCATACTTGGAAAAAACTATGTGAGCCGAACTTCCTTTAGACAGACTGAATCATAGACTTGGTGACAAAAATATCCACATCTTTCGGCCACGGGCAGATGCAGCTAAATAAATTTTGACAGAACCTTAACCTGTAATGTCAAGCTGAAAAGCATTAGATTGACCAAGGCATCAACCACCCACATCACGCCCAACTCTATGCAAGCACCTAAGCAAATTATATGAGTCAGGCAACTGAGATAAAGCAGTCACGTAGTTGATTTTTTGCATCTTTTAGGGGCGTCTGGCGGGGTGAAATCAAAAGAATTTTTCTGATTTTTTGACGTAGCGCTTGTGTGGTTATACCTCAGACACCAAAAGTGAGTTTTTGCCCACTTTGGGGGGTGTCTGGTAAGTGGAAAGCTGAAAGCAAAACGTCTGGGACCTAGGTATTCGAAATCAGTGCATTAGTCTCTACTGTTTATATATTAATACAAGTGGTTATACTCCCTACACAAAAATCGAAAAAATTACAATTTTCAACCCCTCACCCTCAGCCACGGCTGAAAAAAAAACTGCCAGACGGTGGAATTCGATATCACTGCGCTAATACCTACACATACATGTACATATATTTTGGTTATACCTCCACTCCCAAAATTTGCTGTCGGCTCTTGGTCTATAAAGAAAATATGTCTGAAAACGGTTTAAGAAATACACAGTGCATATGCAGGAAACAGGCAAGCACTGAAGACTCTTGCAATAAATTCAAAGCGAATCTAGAATATTTTATTGAACAAAAACGAGTGAACTATCGTGGAAAATATCAACAACCAGTTGATGATAGACCACCCATACATCCTCTTCTCATTCTCAGATTCCTGAAGAAGTTGGATTAGGTTGGTTTACATATTCCCGTCGAGATTAGATAAGAGTAGCTCTCTCTATGCTGCCGACCCAGTATTTTGGCGCTCTGGATTTTACATATGTCATAATACAGCTCATTGAGTTCGTGGTTGTATCTTCTCCCCCATTCACTCTAGTTGTATGATTGAGCAAGTAACAAGTGTTGAATAGTTGGTCTGCTTTCTTGCTTACCGTTTAGCACTTTTCTCCATATAGCAGAACTGGCAGGATCAATGTTTTGTAGACCATGCATATTTCGACACAGTAGGGTGTCATTAGTGGAGTTGATGGTCACTGCGAGGTAGATAAGCTCATTAAATACTTCCAAGTAACTATTGTCAACATTGGCGTTTTGTCCTAGGTGGTGGACATATGTACATTTTTGTTGACAATATGTATTATACTTCCTCAATTATTTGACGGCCAACTCGTTTCGCCTGCCATAAAAGCCTCTATGACTTCGTGCTAGAAGAGACCGATGATGCCGATTTCGTGTTGTATCCCAGCAGATGGGCAGATTTGAATGATAATTCCTGTTAACAACAACTGCCGCGCATTATCTGTTCTACCGAAGTGCGAAGGGACTATTTCCAAATTGCATATTGCACATTGCATATTGCACCGTGTGTTATTCTGCATCTCAATCCTCGTGATCAGTTTTGCCTGGATCACGAATTCTATGAACGCTTTCATATGCGGCTTTGAAGTCGATGAAGATATTTTGAGTCTCGGCTTGAAAATAGCTTTTTTTAGGATTTGCCGTATCTTTTGGATTTGGTCGATCGTCGATTTGCCAAGCAACAATTTTATGCATGCATCCCACCAACACATGATCTCCATATTTGAAGAGATCTGCTGATATACCATCGAAGCCTGCGGCATTGTTGTTCTTCAACTTTTTGATAGCTAAACCATGCTCTTCTACTGTAATGGAGAATGGCTTCTTCATTGACTGGAACCGGGTTCTCTTCTTGTCCTGTCACTTTCTACCTAATACCCATTAACAGCTGCTGGAAGTACTGCTTAAATACATATACTCTTTCCGCCGCTTCGGCGACTAGGGTTCATTCACTTTACTCAGCTTCTTATGCGTTCTTATCCCTGCTGTAACACATCTGCCCCACTTTCCGACTAAAGTATAATAGCATCCCAAATGATATCCTAAACGGTGTACGGGTCTTATTTAAGCTTTTGGCTTAAGCTTTCCAAATTCTCAGTACCTGCTGTCAATTTGAATAGTGATCACACAAATCTAGGATTTGCAGTCTTGCAGTTTGGGTTTCAAAGTATACAATTAGAGAACTTGGTTTCAAAGGGATTTGGTTTGTGTCTGTTATCAGTCGCAATATAGCCGAGTTGATTGTGTTGTTATCTTTCAGGTATTGAAATTCAGATAGTGACTTAGTTACTATTCCGAAACGCCTTCCCTTTCCATATTCAGGTATATGCGACCCACACACAGCTTTATCTTTCGATTTATCTCGAAAATTGTGTCGAGAAACTCTATATGCTACCAGCGCCTTTTACCGTCCCTGGAGGATGTTTGGTTAGCTAAGACTGATTGTATCAACTTCGTTCTCAATGTCAATACCCACAAGGCAATCACTTACATATCAGAAACTCTAGAAGAGATGCCTCTAATAACCCATTTCTCAACGACTTTTCTGGATGACTCTAATGTCAGTTTTATCCCAATCTATGAACTCGTTTAGTGCTCCATTTGCTAAATGTGCACATGCAGATGGATGGGTTCTAATTAATCGTACGCTGAATCAATCAGCAGCATTCAAGGTCGCCACGTTATAGAGGATGTTGCGAATGACTATACAAATCTGTCAACTTCTCAAGTAGTAACATTTTTGTGAAATATTGTCAATATCTATTGCATATTTAGGACTTGATTCGAATGTGCCGGCTATAGGTAAATTCCTTTGCCGCTAAAGCTTAGACTTTGTGAGTTTCGTGTGTCGAGTTCCCCAACCGTTTCGATTGAAAACTCTTCATACTTCAGTGACATTTGCTTTCAATATATCTTAAAGAGCAGATTCCAAAAGTTCAATGAATAGGTCTTCATAAAAGGATATCAGCGAACCAACCAATACGATTAAAATTAGTTCTCGATTCCAGAAGAAAATGGTTCTGAGTTGTTGTCCTTGAATTGCTTCAGCATGCCTGCTGGAGACATCTGGCTCAAATCTCTGTTGTAGTAGTCGAGTTGCGTAAAATTGGAAATACACTGGCAAAAGGGTAGGTAGTTACGTAGCTGCCTTTTCACTACATCTGATACCGCAACCGTGACCTGTAGGAGATCTCTTAAGGTTATTTAATGTCGTTACACAAATCTCATAAAAACACCGATATTTTATTTTTCAAAAACTGCTCACTGGACCAGATGAATAGATGGTTATTGGTGTTCTTGATCAACTTCTCCCCATCTTTTATTTGTCACTAGTATTCTTTCGGATCAACAATTTTTTGAAAAACAATTTATTTTACAAAAGTCAGGGTCGTAGTGTCGGAAACCTATTATTTCGATGGCTTAACGAGACTTGGAGTTTCAAGTAACTAAAAACAACAAAACGAGAAGAAATCTCCAAAACAAAATCAGAGCGTTCGTAAACAATTTTTTTTTTTCGAATAAGGATAAGAACAATAATAACAATATTCGTATAGAGAAGAACGAAACAAAACTTCGTAACAGGAAGTGTAATAAAGTTCGTAGGATAATTTACCATCGCATCGCAACCAAATACAGCAGCAACTTTTCCCCCAATAAGCATCTCCGAACTTTCACTGTAGCATTAGTAAATGGTGGGGAAGGTGGCAGAGTTTGACAGGCGCTTGGCTAAGTTAATGTGGTTATATTTCGAGTTTTGGAATTTCTAAATAACAACCCTCATAGAATTTACTCTCGCTCTAACAGTTAACCCCCTCCCCTTCCTGCTAACACATTTAAACGTAAAATAGGTGTGGAAACAGTTGGAAGTTATTATTATGGCTGTTTGTGTACGTAAAAAGTAATCCTTTTCTCGGAATTTCATGAGTCTCCCCTTTCCGCCAAATTACGAGCATATACTCGTACGATCCCAAAACGCACCCCTCTTCATTTCATGTCTGATCAAAAAAAATAATAATTGGAGCAAGAGCCTTCGTGAAATGAGGGGGATGCCAAGAGAATTAGTTGGAATCTCAGCTCTAGATTCATGAATCATCCCACCAGTCACCAAGGAGCAGGCAAAAAAAAAAAAGGAAAATAAAACCATTTTCCTGGATCGCAACAATAATGTGGGCTGCTGCCATGTGTTGTCGTTTGCTAGGAGCATATGAAGCGTTATTTTGATGAAAGCTGCGGCTCCACAGGAGACGAACTCTAACGAACCGTGGCGATGTACGAGTATATGTATGTATTTATATGTCTGCCTGGCGGTGGTGAGCAGTTGGAAATCCTATCAATGGCATATTGTCTAGATAGGGAGATGAATTAAACTCCATTATCCGTTATAATTAGACGACAGCATGTCGTCATTGCCGAAAATTGAATGTACAATACATACGTATGCGGAATGTGAGTTTGGATATATTTCCGTTGGGTATTATCTTACGCGTATTCACAATAATACAAATATTTATCATTTGGACAGTAGCCTAATGGTGGACAAAAGATATGATTCAGAGATGGTCTACTAAGTTTGGAACATAATAGACAGAAGCTGTTTTCGTTATATTGACATGTTTTTATCATTTTCTGGCAGTTGTATGATCCTGCACAGGTGTCTGGGTGTTATACAATAGATTAGACGTTGGCCGGCGATGCCCAGTGCTCTTTCTATGGCAACACATCAATTGAGCTTGTTTTACTCCAACCTGGTAGTCACAGGAAACTCAGTCTCGTCCAATCGGACTTGACTTATTAAACTTGTAAGTTCGAGACGGGTATAGCAGAGCAGACAGGCGGATGACAGCATGAACTCATACAATTGAATCAATACCACCTTTGCATCAATACAGCGTACCGGATACCTTATTTGAGTTAAATGATAATTTTTCGAGATTATTGGGGTGAGCGGGCATAAATCACACTTGCTCCAGAAAATGAATGATTTGGTGTTGATTTTCATCTGAACTTGATATGATATCTGGTGCATTTGAAGAATATGTGATTACCTTTATCTTAAAGATAGTAACTATGCCATTAAAATGCTACCATCACCGTGTTTTCGGTTCGTCAACATACTGTTCGGGTATCGCATAATATTCAAGGCATTACAAGGCAACGCTTCTTTCTTGCCTATTTTCCTAAGCAGTCGAGGAACTATCATGCACTCTTGAAACTTTACTATTTACATACAGTTTATGATGCGGGAATTCATGATCATAGCACGAATTACCCCTCATTTTTTGTTCCTCGTTTCACATTTATATGAAAGATGGTTCTTCAATGTTCTCTTCTTTAAGCTCTCTAACTGGTACTTTCTAATGAATTATTGGGGCCTTATTACATCTGGCCAAAGTAACTTCGTTGAACTGATTGTTTAGATGTTTCACTTTTCGTGACGCACTAAAAGTTGGACGTCAAAGAAATTAGTATTACTCATAATTTTTAATAATTTTATTGGATGATTTATCACCAATTTGAATTTGTTCATTAAGGATTCTGTTAATTTTTAAATGGTTCTGCCAGATCTTGTGGATTCTCCAATAAATTAACTCTGAGCAACTGTCTTTGTGTTAAGATGAGCCCACAATCCTAAGGGACGAATTGTAACAATACTGGTTTTCCTAGAATAACTTCAGCAGGAGGGACTGGAAAATCCAAAATAATACTTAAATAAACATGGAATCAAAAGTACAAGCCCTAAACACACAAACTAACCCCTACGTATGTCCAACCGAAATAGAACTACCCATCCTTTAATACATAATGACCCACATTCCAATCGTTTTCAACCTCCAGAAATACCTTGCATATCCCATAAAATACAACTTTGAACCCAAGGCCTCTTTAAATATTCAGGCAGGCAATTCCGAAATTTCTTAGAAGTGAAATGCTCTTCTTATTTAAGAAATTCCGGAGTTCGGACGGAACTTGTTGTCCCGTAGGAATAATTTAATTAAAATTTATCACGCAATTAATTCCCCACTTTCGTTTGAAATTTTAATTGCTTCGAAGAAGCCAACAGGAGACCCAACCAACCAGCCAATATACCAACTGAATGTTTCTTTTATAATACGAATATCTTTAAACATTTTACGTTTTTTCTTTGCAGACCTGGTACGAACTGGAACGATACCTTCGGGATGAGCCCAAACTACAATCTTATAAGAAAATCCACACCGACCTAGATTCGTCATGGGAGATCTTTTCGACACCTGCCCGCTTTCTGGAGGAGTTAAAAATCAAAGAACAAAATCTCGACTCGATATCGACAAGTTCGGTGTCGTCAGCATGTTCGGGCATATCATGGGACAGTGGCTCGTTAAGTTGTTCGGTGGTGGTTAAGAAGGAAGCTATCGATGTAGATGATGAGGACAATAACTCTGATAGTTGTGAGGAGAAGATGTCATCGATTTCATCGATATCGGCAACGTCGAATCCACAAACGGAGAAATCCATCAAATTGCGGCTAATAGCTGCCGGTACACAAGCTGGAAACTATAGTCCGCAGAGTAACAGTAACATTACCAGTAATAATCATCATCGTGATTATATTTTACCAACACTGACGCCACCTTCATCACCAGAATCGATACGTACTAATAGCAGCAGTAGTAGTAGCAGTAGTAGCTGTGACACTTTAACGGCTACCGGATTAGCTGCTTTAATAAATCGTCAACAACAATCGGGTATCTTGAGATTCTCAACATCTTCAACGAATACAGTTCCTGCTGGCATAACAACAGTTGGTGTCCATCAAACAGGAGCCTCTGGAGTAA
Organism: Volucella bombylans; assembly: GCA_949129095.1. Taxonomy (NCBI): domain Eukaryota; kingdom Metazoa; phylum Arthropoda; class Insecta; order Diptera; family Syrphidae; genus Volucella; species Volucella bombylans. The sequence continues at coordinate 110,641,033 of OX422141.1, forward strand.
GTGAACATCATTCAGCGCATCAACAACAGACACATCCGCAAAAGCAACAAACGCAACAGCAGTCGCAACAACAACAACAGCAGCAACAGCAGCAGCAACAACAACAGCAACAACAACAACAACAACAACAGCAACACATTCCTCGAAGTGCCATAGTCCGATTGACAGCTTCATCGTCGGCAGTCAATGGCAAAAATGGCGTTAGTCTAGCCCGTGTGATACAAGTTAGCCAGCAAAATATCCAGCAACATGCTGCGATCGCTCAACGTGGAACGACTGCACAAAATCCACAAGTGACCGCATGTAAGTTAAGAAACTGACACCGGCATGTTCCTTTGTCTAAGATTGTCTTTATTTTCTTGCAGTAACAACAAAGCATCACCAGCGGCAACATGAACATATACCGGACTCAAAGCGAAGGATACACAAGTGTCAGTTCTTGGGTTGCAAAAAGGTCTACACAAAGAGCTCCCATCTGAAGGCACATCAGAGAACGCATACGGGTAAGTTAAAAAAATTTTCAAACTGCCATCTACAACATTGTGTTTCAGTGAGTGAACAGAACCGACATCAATATTAATTAGTTATTGACCGGTGAATGTCTATCCAGTAACAAGCGTTGTTTTTAGTCAACGTAGGGGTTAAGTATGGAATACGAGTAGCATACGAATCCCTTCAAGGCGTAGGTGGTCGTGGTCTTGTTGGTATGAACCTGAGACTTCAAAGAACCCCAAAGAAACAAGTCCAAAAGCGTTAAATTGCATGATCAGGGCGGCCAATTCTGATCACCAAAACCGGAAATTATCCGACCAGGAAATGACTCATGCAATAATTGAATTGTTTCTTGGGCTCTACAGCATGTGGTACCGTCTTGTTGAAACCACATATCGTCCACATCCATATCTTGCAACTTAGTCAGAAAAAACCGGATTATCATGTCGCGGTAGCGAACACCATTAACTGTTATTGTCTGGCCAGCCGCATTTTCAAAGAATAAAGGTCCGATGATGCCTCCAGCCCAAAATGCACACCAAACAGTGACACGTTGTGGATGCATTTATTTCACACTCGTTGATTTTCTGAACGCCAAATTCGACAATTTGAACGATTAGCAAAGCCATCAAGATGACAATGTCCAATTCTTGACCACGAATTTATGCTCCTGGACTCTCCACAACACTCTCACGAACAGCTTCGATGTTTTGTGTTGGACGACTTGTTGAAGGATGGTCAAAGTGTCCAAGATCACTAATTGATCTAATCAGTCTGAATTTTTGGATTAATCTGTTGATATTTGATGAAGTCAAATCACTATTCCTACCACATTTTGTACGAAAATTGCGAACTAAAATTGCCAAACCTTCATTATTTGCAAAATATTGCTCAACAATGGAAACGGGTTGTTGTCCCGGATAGCGCTGCATATTTATTGTAATAACTCTGAATTGTCAGTTGTCACGCTGTCTTTTTTTTTCGTCGGCAAAACTTTACCGCACAAATGGTACAAAATTCAAACCTGGGGCCCCCATTTTCCAAGGTCTTGGAAAGGATGATTAACTGTCAGCTCAAGAAGGTTTTCATAGCAATAGTTCCACTGTGGTGTGATGGAATGTCTCGCCGACAAATGGAGCTATAGTCTACCTACACTTATTTTACTAGAGCCAGATAGTTGCACTTGAACATCTTAAGCATTGCATTTTCATGCATTGGGAATCAAGTTTCAAGTCTGACATCCATAAAATAAATTCTGGTGTGAACCAGGTTGCACATATATTTGAAAATTGTGCTTTCAATTCTTTGAAGTATGATGTTAATTAAGTCACATGACAGCGCGTCGGTATCGGCGTCTAAGGTATCGGTTAAGTCATCAAAGGTATCGGTTAAGTCGATAACGATCTTGAAGAAACAGCGAGTATTATCCATCGCCATTCTGCACAGACCGACGAGTTTTGCAGGATTGCCAAAAAAAAAAAACTAGACATGGCTCTATATACATAACTCGTCTTTATAAATGTCATGTGACGCATTAAAATCGATGAAAAGGGAGCGTGAAAATGTGGTCTATTGTGGGCTTTCCTGGCCTTAAACCACACTGATAGGAGCAATCAAGTTGTTGACGAATAGAGGTCTACTTTTTTATTTATCTGGCAAGCAATCCTCAAATTCAATTCATCAGGCAAACACCATTTGGATGAAATCTTAGAAAACAATTGGTGAATGCCCATATTAATGCAGAGATAATGAAGGATCCACCAAAAGAGTGGAATTCAATGCTTTGTTACAGTAAAATTTAAGCATCCAGCCATTACCCACTTGGCACGTGCATTGTCGAGACCGAAAAACTTTTCATTCTTGGTATCTGTGACAATGAAAACCTTTGAACAGGACCACATAATCGGGTTCGTTAAAAATGTTGCTAAATTTCTAGATTTCCTCAAGTTCTACTGAAATAGTCACGCCTTTAAATCAACAACCGCAACAATTAATCTTATACTTTTATACATACTCTGAAATAGTGTAGTTCTTTTCCTATGCCGTATCGTACAACTCACTTGCGGAGTGTCCTTCTGAGCTCGTCATTTTCTAGTCATTACAGCCGGCAAACATTCAAAACCAACGTACATACATCGGTATCTCTCTTTCAATCCGCACCCCCTTTCATTGTTCTGATGATGTGATCTTCTTAATGCGGATGCTATACCTATCGATAGCAACTTTTTGTTACGAACGATGACACATACATATTTCGTCCCCTTCCCGTTTTTTATCAGACGTGCTCGTTTCACCTCGTGCGGATTATAATAAGGCGATTGTCTTTTCGATAAAAGTCCATAACACTCGATCTTAGTCAATTTCCCTCAACGGATGTACTTTCGTATGGTCTTGTGTTTAACTCCGCACACACAGTTATTTTCAGCATACACCCGTTGTCCGTTCACTGTTGGATAAATATACAGGATGCACTTTGCAGAGTTCATGATGCAGTTTAATCCACCACCTAACCTCTAAAGGATTCCATCCTCGAAATAGTGAAAAAGGTGACAAACAGGGGTGTTTTTCGCCTTTGATAATTGTTGACTATGGTATGAATGACATACCATAACCACACGACGCGACTTCTGGTTTTCTAGCTTGTAGCGAAGATTAGGTCTGTATTCTCAGGTTTCACTATTATTGTATGATACTCGTATTTACATTAATATTTTGACTCTCAGTTTCAAAGTTGGACATGGATGCATAGAGCACCCATTGGGCATCCAGGAGCAATGCAGTTGCACTACAGTTATGGGGAGATGGGGATATATCTCGTGACACGAACTGCTGACCAAATTGGACTTCTATCGCGATATGTCTGTACATACTTACTCGTATCTATGTATTGTACATTCTACTATGAATGTAGATGCTGTAGAACAAGAGTACGACAGTTCTGTAAACAGTAGATGTACTGCTATTGGCATACAAACGACAGCGCTGGCTAGTGACTAGAATCCTTTTGATTGGCATCTACCCTCAGTCACGTGACACTTCCATTTAGTGTGCACTCTCTATTTCCAAACTATATTCCATGGTATTCGATGAATCGCGTGAATGACGACCAATTTGCAACCATTGAGTCGACAAATGGGGTACTTCACAATCATTGGTACCACACGAATGTTTCCATGTTTCCAACACTGAATTTTTCGATTTTCCACAACAACTCACAAAGGAAGCAACAACACAAATGGGACGAGCAACACCATGCTACGAAAAAAGAATTCACTGTCAGAATCCTTATGCGGTAACAGGCATCCAATGATGCATACAAAATTCGATTGAGAAAATAATGCGCTGAATTGTGTGTATTGGTCCTTGCGGATACAGAATCTCGCCACTTTTTCCAGGATTAACGTATCACTTTGATCACTTCCGGTGTTGAGAGTTGAATTGAGTTGAGTTTCGTTTTTATTTCTTTTTCGTTGCTTCTTCGTTGGTGAATTTTATTTTATTTCTCGCTTTCTCTTTTTTTTTCTTCTGAAGTCATCCTCATTTGTCTGGTAGTGATGTTTGTCGGGGTGTGGAGGGTTTGATGCTTTAAAACAAATAAAATGAAATGGCCAGAGAGTCCTTTTTTAATTTCAAAGTATCTGAGTATCTTTCATTTCACTCCACGACTGCCAACTCTGTTCGCCCCCCCACTTGAAGTAAATTTATTTATACTTTTCATTTTGATTTCTCATCTGGGGGGAAGAGGAAGCACTAAGATTGGATGACATTGAGATTAAAATGAAAGGAAGATACATTGGCTTTGGGTGAGTGGAGGGTGAGTTGTCTCTCTAGGATTCCCTTCAGGATATGATGATAAATGAATTTTCTCATTAGAATAAATCCATCTAGCCTGAGAGTTTTATTTTTTTCTTTCTTTTATTGTTCGTCTTTTTCGTGTCCTTGTTTTGGTAGATGTACAGGAGATAGACAGATTGGCAATGACGATTGATTTTTTTTTTTTTTTTTTTTTTTGTCAAATGCAGAATACGTGGGTTGGTTTGGATGTCTAGTGAGCCGCCATTTGACAGGATGTCGTCGATAAAGTCATTGAATTAATCGAACTGTCATCCTGTGGAGACTTTTATGTAATTTAAGTTGATTAAATTTTTATCAAACGGAGAACTTTCTCGGAGAGATATTACACGTAGTATGCCTGCCTCAGTGGGTATTTGATGTTTGAAGGGTTTGATTTTGTTTCTTTTTTATGCTTCTATTCGCATAAAAGAATGAAAGAATGCTTCGTATCAATCAGGTTATCAACGTTAGGTATGACGCGATATTTATATTGCTTTATCGAAGCAATGCTTCCATTCCTTTAGGGTGTTTGTGCAGCATCCATCTTAGAACGTAAATCCAGTAAATAAACTCTGCCTTGCTTTTTAATGGTCTATTTGACCGAAATGATCTGCGGATATATTGGGAATTCATACTGCTCTAACTGAGTTATGGACCTAGTTAACAGTAGTATCTTGGTAAAGCAATATCTAACATCGTTTCATTTAGTTCGCATATACATATGTATACACGATTGCTACACACAATTCCAGAGTATGCAGTATCAAACACTTTAAGTACACCAAAACCGAATTGTGTTTCTGCTTCCTAGTACCATATGGCACTGGCATTTATACAACGGAGCTTGTTGCATACTCTGAAAGGTTCTTTAACAGGAAACTGAACTTAAAAGCTGTTTCGAGGTGAGGGTAAGAAATCCACGAAGCTGATAGCTGTTGTTCTCAAGGTTTGCAATTAGTTTCCAGATCTGTTTTTGAAGAACTATGTAGGTGGATAGTATCTTACTATCTAAGTCACCAATAGCCTATCAAGAAGCAAAATTCGTTGAGACAGTCCTATAGTAAATTGCTCCTGCACTGAATAATCCTTTTCTATCAAGAACTTGAAATTTATGTCATTCTTCGATGTATATTGAGCCTTCAAACAGGATTTACCTGTTCTAAAATATTTTCTGTATTATAGACCAAGGCCTTAGCGTTATTGTAATTATTGCCTCATATATATTATCTTTCACTTTCCAAACAGCTGTGGTGTCGGTGTTTACCTGACTAAAACATAGCTGGTGTATTTCCCCACAAAATTCAAAATTTGCTCTTTAAAGAGAATCCACACATATTCTATAAGGCTGCCAGTTAGCCATTTGCTGTCCTGTAAGTCGGGTTAGTTCAGATGACTTCCGATGTAGTAGGAATGGTTCTCCTATACGTGTCCAAACATTATGTGTGTCCTAAGAATCCTTCCTCTTCAAACCATCCTTCACTTTCTACCAATTGATATTGTCTGCGAACAATATCTAACCTAACAGCTTTGCAATATAAGCCTAACAGCTTTGCAATATAGGCTGGGATACTATCGGCAATGGTTAGAGCCCAACCGGTCAGAATGGAGCAACACCCCCCTCAAATTCACAAGGCGGCTGTCGCAGAAGTCTATATGCGACAGTGCATGCTCAAATGTTGTTAATGAATTCTGTAGAAGCTTCAGTTACTCAGAGGAAGAAGTCTGACTATCCTGCCCTCCTTCTGCATATGTTCTCCGTTCGCTAACATCATACACTGTTACTCATTAACAGCATCCCCGCCTGAGTATCAGTTAATAAACTATAAGGTGGTCACTGTATTGGGATGCTTTGATTTTAATGACGCCTACAACAATAAAAGGCTTACAAATGTCACGTCAACCGAAAACTGGGAATGTTATCTTGATTTTCGCAAAGCTAATTCTGTGGCCAAAGAGAGCATCATATTTAAGCTCAAGGTATACCATTAAGTCAGCTATTAATGCAAATTTTAGTTTAACAATCTTGAATTAACTTGACTATTTTGCAATAAGTCTCCACCTTAGAAGTAGTCTTCTGAGTCTTCTCTATAGAAGACATACTAAAACATACTAAAGGGTTTCTCAATATGCTTACAACTAAGGGAAAGAAAAAACCAGTTGACTGCGAGAAAGAATTGCGGGTTGGATTTCCGAGGATAGCTAAAGATATTTAGACTCACAACATCAGCTTAGATTGTAGGTACTTCAGTAGTAGCAGGGTAGATAAATCCACTTTATCCCATGAAGATGAGAAACGTACAGAGTAACGCCTGAAAAGACAAGTCTCTATATGTACTAGAACACACTTCCACCACTCTCCCCATAGAACGACCGTCAGGTATTACTTCGCCGGGCTGGTTAGTAATTTATGCTCTTCTTTCCCTGTTTGCCGTTTTTGCTCCTAAAGAGATTCCCTTTGGGTTTGGTTGCTCTCCCTAACTCTTTCCAGCCGTCGAATTTCCTTTATGATAATCTCTGTAATTTAGTTCACAGCATGGGTCACAATGTCCTCGGTAGTTGGTATTTCTCAAATTCTTTCCTCCAAATCTCTACGCTCTATACGAAAGCGTGGACACTGAAAAAGTATGTGTCTTGCAAATCTCTAAATCTCTACGCTCTATACGAAAGCGTGGACACTGAAAAAATACGTGTCTTGCATCCTCTCATTTATTAAGAAAAATTATAAATTAGATTGGAGATTCATCAAGCCCAAATCTGTTCAGGTAAGCTCGGAAGTTGAGATAGAAATCCGCTGGCTCGTCCATTTTTGGTTATCCGGTGTAAGTCGACGAGTCCATCTTCCTTTTGGAAACCGATAATTTGCACCAAGCCCGTAATAGATCGTAGTTGCCTCAGCTAAACATGATGCAGAACGGTTCTACGATATCTCTTAAAAGATGGTGTGCGTAGCTTTTGTTCGCTCCTTATCGATTCTTTATCGACTTTCTTTTAAAATTCAGATGTAGGGTGAAATATCCTGAAATAATAAATAGTCAGAAAATTCTGCTGGATGGACCTATTTTTACTTCAAAAACGTTTTTTACATGCAGTCCTTGGCAGTTTTTGATATAGCACTGCTGCCGTGAATTTTCAAAATTTGATAAATTGCCTATTCGAAGCTTTACCTACTTTTAAATCATTTTCGTTGCACCCGAAACTTTAGGGTTCCAAGTCCTATTCTGTTCATTCGATCTTATTCTGTACGAAATATATTCGAAAACGGTCAAAGTCGTCATCAGCCAGAGATCTTTTCGCCTGGTCGAGGAAACATATAAACGGTATAATTCAGGGGAACATTCCAAAACTTTAAAAAGCGGGACAGACCAGGACATTTTGAAGAAGTCAAGAAATTATACGAAAATATTTTCCCTCACCTATTATCGTTGAAGTTAGAGTAAACTCATCATTAATGTAGTCTGGACTAGTGGCTTCATTTTATTTGCAAATTCTTTTAAGATGAATGTCCGAGGAATACAATCTGAGCATCGTTTATCTAATTCTGACCTGAACAAAGGACTCTCTTAACTGCGTTATGTTTCCATGTTTTCCTAAAGCAACCTTAAAAGTTAATATCTGTGTGCAAATATTTTAAGGGTACGCTAATGCTCTGAGAAGAATAAAACTATTAATCATTGGATAGGTACATATATGTCTGTTACGTTGTGAGCTACAAAGGCAAACCCACCCCCCACCACCCTCACTTGATTACAGAATTGTATACGAAAATGTTCATCTTGAATTTAAAAGAAAGTCATGCCGCTTTGTCCTTCTAATTTAATCTTAGCCCATACGAAGACTATAAACATCTATTCGTGCATTTCCCAGCATCTCTTCCTTACGGCCAAAGAAGGCCAACAAAAAAAGCCATCGAAAACTTTTGAAATGGAAAAATTAAATGCAATCCGCTCAGTATTTCTAAGGCGTTGCACATCTCCTAACACGCCACAAAACTCAATAATGCTTCTATAATTCAGTTTAAATCATTCAAGTTGCACCAAGCTACCCAGAGCACACTGCTCCTTGATTTCACTGTTCACTGTCCAAATCCAAACAAGAGGTTCAGTTTGCTACTTTTTTGCCGTTTTCCAGTCCAAGGAATTCGGGTAAAAAAAAGTCGAAGAGATTCCATTCAATTGAAAGTATTTCTCGGAAGGAATCAATAGATCCACTGAATGGGGAGTCTCTGATGCTGATGTTAGCGGCATGATAATTCCCAATTGTACTTGTACCTATCTACGTTTTGTCATTATGGTGATGGTGTGTGATGGTTCCGAATTCGCATCTGAATTCATCCGATAACATTGAGTTCATCGTCAGAAATAAATTTAAGTAATTTTATCGTGCATCTTTCAAACCACTAAGGTACGCCCCTTCTCTCTAGAGAAAATCTAGGTTGGTTCCATGGTCGCTAGGATTTTTTTTTCTCTTCACGAAAAAATAAAAACCAAGCCAACTCTATTTCCTGCATCCATCAAGAGGGGGCAGAGAGAAATAAAAGGAGGACGCCCAAGGCTAAAGTGTAACACAGCGCGCCCAATCCCTAATTTGGTTTTGCAGTTGAAAATTCGTAGCACGTTGTCATTATCGTTGTCGTCGGGCCGTGGCGGCAATGGCAGCAGCAGTATTAAAAGTATGTAGAAGTAGCTGTATTGGGATTTAGAGGTCGGAGGGATTATCGTACCCCCAAAACGGAACAAATCACTGCCACCAACTAACCTACATACATCCTTCCCTTGCTGGATTACAAACAAAAAAGAAAAAAAAATAAAATCTCTTCGAGTCCTGATTTTAAAATACGCTACTCACGCCATGGCACTCTAAGAGGAAGAGGAATCTACTCTCCCTTATCTAGCTGAATGCTTGTAGCCAACGAGTAGGAGTATCGAGTTTTTGGGGAGGATTACAAGTACAGGCTAGTGTACTCGTATATGTACATCTTTCCGTTTTGGCATGTTTTCAACTCAAAAAGGACGAAAAGGGACGATTCACGGAAGGAAAAAAAATTGTAACTATATATAATACATACATATGTATATGTATACATAAAGAGAAACTACGCAATTTATTGCCAAAGAACATGGCGCGCCACACTAAGCAGCAGCGATCCATGGAATGACGAGGAAGCAAGGATGCAGAAGTAATTCAACTTTTCAAAGGATGTACCGCAAAGGTCTAGAGATGTTCTAGCGTGTAAATGTGTGCTGTTGAAGAATTATTTCCTCAAGAATGGTCCTTTGCCATATACGAGTACACGTATAAAGCAATTAAACTTAACAAAATGCGAGGTGGTATACTCTGGTGTGTGAATTTAGAGACTAGAGGTGGCGTGGATAGGAATGCGTTCTATGCGAAATCACCGAGTGACGTTAGTCGTAGTCGTTATAGCGCCTGGCAAATGTCTATTGGGATGGACACGAAGCGAAATTCTGCAAAATTCCTTAGATATTTTAGCCATTACGATGAGTTTTACTCTGAAATGGTAAAATGGTGAAGCTATTACCCTGAGGAATGACTTTGTTGAAAGGGATGTGATTTCGATTTTTCGTGTTTTTAGCAATACATACGTACTCGTACTTTACAGAGACTATGGATCCAGTTTACTGTGAAAGACGAAAATTCGTTACAAGCTGTGGCCGACTTTTTCTTTCAGAAGGAAGGAAATTCTTTCGCTTTTGATGAGAGGTTGTTCTGGTTCACTAGCGACGACACAAGTTTAATTAGTTTTGAATTTAGCGAATTAGAATGACGAGTTGTTGCTAGAAGAAAGAAAAACTAGAAGGAGTGAGGTCATATTGAAAACTTTTAAATTCTTGGGAAGCCGTAAATTCTACAGAAACTATCGGATAAACTTAAATTTATAATTAAATCTTTGAATTCTTAGAATGTGTACTTCAATATGGTGTCATTAGCCTGATTTCTGGGTGGTCTCCAGCGCAGAGCAAAACCTGGTCCTTGCATTCACTGTCCGTGTTTACATTTTGTGCACAAAGGAGATTGTATTCGTAAGCAGAAATTTTGAAATTTGAAGTTTGCTATTCCCAGCTGAAATAGTGGTGACGTCGGAAAAATTGGTTTTTTGTTTTGTTTACGATGTTGACTTGGGGTTCGAATTTCTGGTGTAAAGTTGACGAGTTTGGACCAAGTGAATTTATCGGCTATAAAGGCGTTGTGACTGCATTGTAAGCGGTGAACTAGTTTTGTAAGGAGACTACATCACCATACATATACTCTCGGAATATTGACGAAGCAATTTTAATGATAATGAGCAGATAATGCGTTTTAATTTGAGATCCGATTAACTTTCTACTGAAATCCGTTTCATGCTCTGAAAAGGCTTTAGACTTTGATATATTGCTTTGGACATGATCTCATCCATTTGCCATTAACCTGCACAACTTGAGGAAGTCCTTTCCTTAACAAAGTCCCGCGATCTGACTAAAAGCATCCGAATCGAATCTTGCAATGAGAATAAGCCTCCATTTGGTACGAAGGTTTGTTTGCTGGTGGAACCCAAAATCGATCAGTGTGAAGAATCGCGAACACTCCAGAAATGATTATTATGCCAAATTATCGAGTCAATAAAAATGTTCTTGCAGCCAAACTCTATTGGGCTCCATCAGAGTCAACCGGAGAAAATCTTCAAGAACATCTGCAGAAGATCCGAGCCAATATTACCAATCAACTTCTATCCGGCTACCGTTCAAATGTGTTTTCTTAATGCTCTGTTGACCAAGGATGGGCTAAGTTAGCCACATGCATATACCCTTGATATCGGAACAACTTGCCAAAGTGCCAATGTAGTGAATACCCATGTCAAAGTGCGATTTGGTTTAGGAAGTAATAGAACCTGCAAGTTGATAGAAAGTTCCATTAGTTTCTGGGCTAATTATACTTGTTTGTAAATATAATGGAACCGAGCTGTTTTACAATGTTTGTACCGGGCAAACTCAGGTAAGTCGGAACCGATTCAACTGAAGATCTTTAGAGTGCCATTAAATAAATTTGTCACTAAAAGACAAACATAAAACAGCCTTCTTCAACTTCTCCAACTATGGCAATTCAGCGTCATGGCCATGGTTATGTTATTCTCTTAGCATGAACAAATATAAACGGCTCTTTGGGTCTTAAAACCCTCGAACTGATGTTCTAGTGTCTTCGAGCTTGCGAATTTGAAAATTAATCCCGATGAATTGCTTTTCTAGGAAGCTTGCACAATTTAGACTACATTGAGATTTTAAATCCAGGCTGTCTAATTAAGGCTGATGCCGTGAGCAGAAAAGCAGGTTCGCACTTTTCATTGGGTAATGATTTTTCACACTGAAAAAACCTAGCAACACTAGTCAAACCAACAAAGGATCACGGTTTATCCACCTGGAGAAGGCGATGTGAGGATGCGTACAATAAACTGAGACGCTGACTGAAGTTCGTCTATATACTCAATTAGCTAAGCCTATAGATGAATTCATACTCGGTTCTGTCGTTGTTCTCAGTTAGTGTCAAGATGATACCAAAGTACAATATAGTTCTGGATTATTACAGTACAACTTAAATAGTATTGAACAAAACTACAACGGCACAAGAAGGGCCTGCAGCTTCACTGACTGCTTTCATCCTTATCTTTTTGGTGGAAGATTTATCTTGCATACTTTGCTAGTTTCAAAATCGCAGAAGCCAGATGGTAAGATGGTTAGATCCATCACAAAAGTTAAATTTTCAGATCCAACACTACCTTTGAGTCCGGCTCAGCAAAGCAAAACCATAATCTGGAATAGCTGATGGTGACTGTAACTACTAATGTCAAACTAGAAACCTCGAAGCCGAAGTAAACACATATGTAACGACGGAACCAGGCATTCCAGAACAGAAGAATAAAAAAGATCCTTGAAAGGCCAAATTAATTCTATGGAAGGAGGTAGACCCGAGATAAACGTATATCGGTGTCAGTCTGTAAATTATTAAATACTCTGCGACCAACTGAACATATAAAACGGAGCTCTGGCATGGGTTTTTTGGAGATAATCAGGTATTCTGAAGCTGTTACAATTAGGGCTGAATGGATCTAAAATCGGTAGCGGGTTTTGGTCTCGCTGTTTTCTCAGATAAGCTAAATGTAAGCCTCTACTTCCGTCCTTCAAATTACTGTAGCGTGTTTCTGGAGCAAATTTTGGCGATTAAAGAAGCTCTGTCCTGACTGAAGAAAAACGTGATATCCGCATCTTTTCGGAGAGTCAGCCCGCTATCAAGTCCCTGGACTCAGTCTCATTAGACTCGAAAACCGCACTTGGATGTCGATCATCTCTTACGGAGATGGCAGGGCAGTCTCCGCTGGGTGCACGGCCACAGAGTCATTCCAGGGAATTGTAGGGCCGAACTCTCCAAAATTGGAACCACTGTACCTATTCTACCAAAAAAGGGTAGCATAAGTATACCAATCGCTACGTGCAAATTAATATTGAAGCTGGATGCTAATAAAAGAACAGACCTTAGGTGGACTGTTGGACCAACATTTCTAGCGACCAAACGGATCTGGCCAAAGCTCTAAACGTCTAATCCTTCTAAACCGGAAACATCTCAGCGCCATCATAGCAGTCATCACTGGACACTGCCTTGGCGCTTTTACAAACGATTTCTGTAAAAGCTGCATTGACGAGGAGGAAGAGGATACAATCCTCCACAAGAATAGGTCTCTTCCAGAGAAGAAAACTTCACTTAAAAAGTCACAATAAAAGTCCTGGCTGACGGCTAGTATTCAGATGTTCAGTAGATGTTTTCTGGTGATCACTTACACAACAATGTTCCACGGCGAGACTTTATGTGATAAATGCAGGCCTTAAGTGCAGCTTAGTTGTCGTGCAACTGACGAGGATACTTTGGCCATTCCACCTGTTTCTTACTTAGTGGTCCCAGGCCAGACGCAAACATCTCCGCTAAATAGACATTGGTACACCTTTTGTGTACAAGACCGTCACAGTTTTATTCAGTCTTAGGATTGTCCATAAGGATTCGACTACACTTCTCTTCCGCTGCAGAGTCTTACTGAAGATAGTCTTCAGTATTGAATAGTTGGCTTCTTATTTAATTTTTACACCAGCCAGAGGTCTGCAGTCATTGCATCATACCGTATTTCCTTAAGACAAGAGTTGCAAGTGAGCTAAGACAGAAAGGGCGCTGGGTCAAAAAATCAAAACTAAAAAACCTGATCCATTAAATCCGATAAAAATTTATTGAGGATCAGTATCGAATCAAGGCGCCACAGCCAGAATCTTTTAGTTCAGTCCGCTGTTTCCTCTCGTTAGTCATACAGTCGATAATTTTATTTCCAAATAAGCTTCATCCAAAATGATCTCGAGAGGAAGTTAATGTTAAAGAATCCAGCACTAATCAAGTCATAGTAAGTGACCCTAAATCGTGACTCACAGCAAGAAGGCGTTAATTGCAATAACAAATCTACGAGTATGTATGTATTCGTACAGTCATGCTTGCCACTTTGAACATCTTGGAGCTAACTAAACGGCTCTAGATTAACTAACCAGATACCAGTTCCGCTAAGTTATATCCATACCTAGAAGCATACTATGAATAGTATGACTGTACCCAGAGGTATATTTTTGCAATAACAAAAACACCAACCACCTTGAACTACTTACACTGTACACCTCCCCCATTCACAGCTGACATGAATCCAAACAATTGGTCAATTTTAGATGGGCATACTGTAATCTACTCCAACAGTCCATAATTTATGTCAACCTAAGCATAAGCAGCAACAGCAAAGCTATTGGCCAGCAAATTGACATAACTTAACTTCCTCCAGTTTTTTTTTTTTTTTTTTTTGCAAAACAAGATTGACAAAAACAACACGAAAAGTCAACAACCACAACAATAGCGCAAACAAGCGACAAATTGACGATTTTCGCTTTCGTTTTTGTACATCAATTAACCTGACTAACCCCATCCATGGTTGTCAGCATCAGAAACTAACTTACTGTGACTAGTATGGGGTGGAAGGGAAGCATTTCAGTGCTTGAAATTCTTGGGTTAATTTAAGTCATTCATAGACTGGTCGTGTAAATAAGTGCGAATACGAGTACGACAACTATACTCTCGTAGTCGTACTCCAGGAATACTAGCCAAACCAGTTAGAACCACATTCTATTCGCAAACTAGAACGCTATTGCCATGAAGCATCAGGGGTACCAGTAGCACCAGAATCACCATCATTATCATCACCATCAATGAATGATTCAACTGACAATGATGTTGATGATGACGATGACGATGACGATGACGACGACATCGGATACAATGATGAGGAGCTACCCAGAAACAGCACTAGAATGAAAATGAATGGAACTTCGTTGTATTCGTAAGCGTAAGGAGACTGACTCATTTGCAGCTACCCGTGCTGTCGTACTGTGGTGGTGCTAATTGTGGCGAGGATGGTTTTGAGATAGCGCGCGGTATATCATGTACCACGCAAGTGACCAAGTACTTGCAATTAACTCGTGGTGGTGATTGTCAGTTAGAGTAACCCAGACCTCGACTCTTTTGGTGACCTAAAGAGGTGAAGGTGCTCATTTGATATTTGCCACGGTTTCTGAGGATGACATTCTCAATTATTCTCTGTAATAGTGTGCAAAGAATGTTGTTACTGTTGGAGATGAGTGATCTCATCGGAGTATAGCTTCAAAGTTGGTTCATCTTAGATGATAAAGACCCAGACAATATGCTGATAATTATGAGTACACCGTATGCAGTCTCATACGGTATTAAGCAATTAATGCTGATAAAGATTGGTCATGGTAATTAGTCGTAACCTCTGGCCTCAGGAGGAATTGGAATCACAAGTAATGATCAGTTGTGCTGAGTACAATGATAGATGAGTACGAATAGCTTAGCTTACTTGACTATACCAGTCTCTTAGAAAAATGATTTATTAGAATTCAAAGTGGTGAAATGAAGCTCAGCTTTCAAATGACTGATGATATTAATCATTCGTTGATAGGATAGACAACAGATTTGCATTTCCCTACAGTTGATTTTGTTAGAAAATACGGTAAAAAGACGAAGAAGATTTGTGTATTGTCGTTTGAGAAACGCATCTGTGGAATCCTATTCATATATCTCTGTTCCATATTGACCTCGTAGAGGTCTGTAATTCTCTATACAAATACAGATCGAAGTTGCTAATAATGGAAGAACCCTGAAGCGGCTTAACCTGTCTTTTAGCTTTGGGTGTGCAAACCCCCATCATACCCTATTTATCAACCTAAAAGAAAATTAGGGAAAAGATTGCACAGCTCGATTTCAGAAATGGTGGAGACTTCATGAAATGATGTCATAAATAGATACACCTAACCACGAGAACAAAGGGACAACATATTTACTTAAAAGCGTGAATCTATACCACAACGGAATGAAGAAAGCGGTGACGATCAGGAAAAACCTTGCAGCACTCCGAAAATGACCTCGTAACTACTGTCGAGAGTTCTGCTCATGAAACGGATCTCAATAGCTCTGCAGCAACACCTAAGTCAAAGATAGAGCAGTCATCCGGTCTGGACGCTGAAGCGCATGAGAGTTTTAGCTTAGATGTCATTATTGAACCTATTTCACCCTAAAAAGAAAGAAGTAAAACCGGAAGAACCACGTCCGACTAGTGCCCTTAGCAGAACAATCTGTGCTCTCAAACAATTCACAAGTAATCGAGGAAGACGTCGATTGTAAACTGTTATAGAACCAGACATAGTTTTGGAAGACCGCAGCGATGCCGAAGATACCAATACGATACCAAAAACCCCAACCGAAACAGATTCTCCTATCAAAGAACTTCTCCCTGAATATAAGCCCGAAATGTACACACCAAACATTGAAAACATTTATCCATCCCCACCAAGATATTAAGGTTCTGTGTTCTGTTCACTCAACTATCGCCACTTGTTATCTTGAAGTCAATGCAATCACCATAGGATTCGATATTCCATACTACAAAACACTGAAAAGGCAGTTAATTTGGCTCTTAATTGTGCAAATTATTGTGGAACAATTTTAGAGCATGTCGTTATATAAAATTGAACACTTATGTAACAAGAATGAAAGAGAAAGGTCCAAACCGAACGGAACAGATGAGTGGATGAAGCCAGCGATTCCTTGGATGAACTAACAGATAGTCGGGCACTCGTTTAGGAATTGAGCTTTGTGATTCTATTGAAAGTTACTAAGCTGATAGCTTTACAAACAAGATAAGCAGCAGTAAAAGGAATCCCAAGAAATGTATTCATGAACTGAACATCAACAACACGTCCCAGTCATCTTTTTCGGTTTTCAATGCAGGTTTATCCAAATTATTCCACGTTATCTGGATTTTTCTCCCTTTAAATTTTGCCCGATTGGAAAAGCTGTTTCCATTACATTGCGCACTTTGGAATAGAGGGGTATTGCGCCTTAAGATTTCACCAATCCATTGTCACTTCGTTCTTCGCCGTACCGATGCCCAAAATCTTCTGATGTTTTCTCATATGTTTATGCAGAGCAATTTCATTATGATGTGTAAACATCTATTTGCCAAGGACTTCAGCCTTCATGTGACTGTGGTAGTTCTTCATTCATATGTATACTTTGGCTCCTAGCCAAGTGCCCGAAACGACCCTTCTAATTAAGGAAAGTTATCAAATTCCTCCATCTTCAATCCTGCAATCCTTAAGACTCTAAAAGGTTCAATATTTTGATCGTTATGCCTTTTATATTCAGCCCTTTTCTTCTTAACCTGGCATCTAATCATAAAATTGTTCAGTAAATTTCTATAATCAAATAGCTAAGCAAGGTTACATC
This sequence comes from Volucella bombylans, assembly GCA_949129095.1. Classification (NCBI taxonomy): domain Eukaryota; kingdom Metazoa; phylum Arthropoda; class Insecta; order Diptera; family Syrphidae; genus Volucella; species Volucella bombylans. The sequence goes on from OX422141.1 coordinate 110,658,229, forward strand.
GATACCGTAAGCCATGAGTTTTAATAAGACGTTGTTTTCTATTACTTCCATTACTTTCCATTTCCAGTCCTCCCTCCTTCCGACAGTGCGGCCCTGAACACTGCTAATTATCAACAGAAGAAAGATGCCCTTTTAAAATACAGCCCTGCCGTACACTACTTTAGTGGACTTTGAATGCATGCTGCTACATAGAACGTGCAACACCTTGATGTTTAGCCTTAACAACAACAATAGTCTTGTTAACCATGCTTTTAACCAACTTTTAAACATTAATTTTGAAATCACACTGTCGGAAGCCTTTTGGTCTGCGATAAAAAAGTTAAGCTTTGACGAGCAATGACGCATTGCTCCACAATTATTCGGAATATGTTAAACTTATCCTTGCAGCAATACCCAGAACGGAAACCTACTTATTCGAAATTGAAAAATCAATCAACGTATTTTTTATTTTTAACCAGATTTAGTTTCGCTATTAGGCCGCAGTTGCAAGAACACTGGAGCGACCCCTGTTTCCGCAGTTTATCTTCGGGCTGGAATCTGAAAATCCACTAGGTTCTACGATTGTTATCTATTTGATCTTTGTATGAGTTATGAACGATTTCTTAGAGTGAGTAGTTAGGAGTAATTGAGAAAACCCAATAGCACTTATTGCGCTGCCGTTCTGCTACCATGACTCGTGTACCTAGATGCCGGCGAGTGTTAATTTTTTTTTAAATGGCTTGTTATAACCATCCTTGTCCTAGGTATAATAACTCTTCGAGGTCCTTGAAGAGGTGTTTCCTTAAGGCGGGGTTGTTGGTCCTTGCTACAGCCGGGAACTTGCAAAGAAAGTTGGTAAGGATTCTTTCTCATTAATACCATATAACTGGGCCACAATGTTGTTGATATTGCGCAGTATGTTAGTCATGCCAGTCTTTTTTGGCTACCATAAGGAAGGGTTGTTGGTGTATGTTGCCCTTGACTATTCCTAGGGAAATGTTGATTATTTCCGTTGGTGAGGCATAAAAGCCTAAGGACCAGTTCATTTGTCGATTCGTTGCCTTCGATGTCACTGTGTGTCATGGAACCCAGACAATGGTAAAGTTTGATTGGGAGTCAATTAGATTTTTGGCTAAGTTATAACTTATCGAATAGGAAAAGCTTTGCATGGAAGACGCTGGCATAGTCTGGTTTTGCTGTTTGACTTAAAGTAAGGCTAATGCGTCTCGCCTGCTCTTCCATTGCCATAAGGCACTATTTGGAAGCAAGCAAGCAACCGATAATATCGATGTCGCCATTGTATCGTAGAAGCTGGACAGATTTTTCGAATATAGTGCCTTCCGTGTTAGCACCTGCAGTATCTGTTTCAGTACAGTAAACGTTTTGAATAATTCGGAATTGTTGCTGTTAATCGTAAGGACAAAAACAGTGCTGGTTCTTGTTGATTAGAATGTTGCAGAAAGGTATGCGACGTTTACATAATATTATACTTTAAATAAGATCTTAAACACGACATTTACCAGACACACACCTCTGTAGTTTTTTGTCTTTTTTGTTTTTTGGCTTTTTGTCTACCGATACTCTGTTGATTATTTGGTGCATTCAGTTCTGCTGACAAAAGATCAAAACGGGTGTCTCTATTGTCCTTCCCTTGTCTACTTCTTACTTGGTATTATTCCGGCACTACAGTGTCTTAATCACCATCATATGTCGGGCACCTTTTCGTAGGTTGCTACTAACTTATGGTAGTTTCCCGCTTCTTGGATGGTGTTGCGACACTGAGTCCAAACATACTTTCTTCAGCCAGTTAGTTAACTACAATAGTTAAAAAATTCGGTGACGTTTGAAAATGCTATGGCAAACAGTCATTTAGTCTTAAGAAGTTCCTGTTCATTCCTTGCCCCAACGTTTCTCGTAAATTTCTTTTGCTTTAAACCACAATTTCTTACTTGTCAAAT